>JACMZG010001911.1:39093556-39185957 GCA_018340805.1 Microvelia longipes | reverse complement strand
TCTATGCTCAATCGGTATATTTTCTAGAATGCTATCGTGGTTTGAAACCCATTTATGAAGCTCAAACCCGTAAGTTTTTAATGCAACGGTGAGTTGACTCTGGGTTTCAATTGTTGTTAGTAAATCATCATTTCCGACAATGGCATCATCAACGTAAAAGTCTTGTGATATTGCAGTGGCAGCTAAAGGGTAAGTTTCTTCTTGCAGTTCTGCACATCTACTTAACGTACGTATTGCCAAATAAGGTGCACTAGCCGTTCCAAAAGTAACGGTTCGCAATCTGTATATTTTTATCTCTTCTTTTGTTTTATCTCGCGATAATATTAAATGCAAATTACTGTCTTCGTCTGAAAGCTGCACATGTCGATACATTTGTTTTATGTCTGCGGTAAAGGCGTAACGTGGAAATCGAAAATCAAACTATTTGAAGAGTAGGTCCTATTTGTAGTATGTCGTTAAGCGAATAGCCGGAAGATATTTTTGTTGAAGCATCGAAGACTATCCTAACTTTAGAAGTAGATCTATCTTCTTTAACAACAGGGAAATGCGGTAAGAAGTAAGTAGGTGAGACTAAAGGTTTTTTAACAAGTTCCATGTGGCCTTGAATCAAGTAATCAGTTAAACGTTTTTGTATTGCAATTTAAAAATAGGATCTCGATCTAACTTTTTTTCTTAATTTAAAAAACGTCTTTTCGCTTTAGTCTGTGATTATAGCACAGTTAGGATATGTTAAAAGTGAACATTAGTTAAAAAACTAAATATAGCTTAGAATGTTAACAATATAATAGACCTACAAAATATGTAAGTTACTGAAAAGAATCTTTATAGAGACGTGTGTATCCAATGAAGTGGGTAAGGCATCTGTTAAATATAAGTGGGATAGCCGACCTAAGTTCTTTTCGATGATTATACAAGTTTAAAAATCAATTACAGGGTACCTCATGATAAAACGCGATGGAAAACTACAATTAAGAGACAACAAACGTTTATTATAACTATCGTTACTAAAATAATAAATACCGTGATCGTTTAGCGTTGGCGCGTAGAATCGAGAGTTTAAGAAACGTTGGATTGAAGACGGCGTCGGTTGCAATAACCCAGGTTCAATCCGCCCCAGGTATTGCGGGTTTTAGTATGTTTAACACTCCTCCTGAATTGATCCAGCAGCTGGACCAATTCTTAATCTCCTCCTGAAGTCCTCCAGTTTGTCCGAAGTCGAGAGCTTCGTCAGCACATCGGCTAGGTTGTCTTTAGAAGGTACGTATTGAAGTCCAGGGTCTCCGAACTCAACATCGTCTCGTAGTCTGAGTATTCTCAGGTCTATGTGTTTTTTGACACATTCAGCTATCTTAATAGCTGCCATATTGTCGACTTTGATCTTCCAAGGTAGTGAGGCTCTTTTATCGTATAATTCGTGTAGGAGGTTTTTCAAGCATGTGAGCTCCTTCCAGCATTCTCCTAAAAGAAATAAACTCAGCTTCCGCTGTACTTAAAGCAACACATCTTTGTTTTTGGCTCTTCCAAGATACCACTCCATTGGATGTTGATAAAGTGTATCCACTATATAACTTTCTATCGTTGGCATCACTACCCCAGTCTGCATCAGTAAAGATATCGATGGAGTCGTCTTTACATTAACTATACGTTACTCCAAAGTTGGCGGTTCCTTTCAGGTATTTCAAAATATTTCTTAAGCACGTCATGTGAGTCTCCGTTGGATTTGAAGAGAACTGGCTCAAATAGTGATTGCAAAACTTATTCGGGCCTCGTGTTGGTGCTTAAGTAGATCAAACTGTCAATAAGTTTCTGATGCTTGGCTTTAAGATTTTCGTCCGTAGCACCTGTTCATTTTTCCAGCTTCGTACCTTTACTTAAGGGTACTTTAGTGGCGTTGCAACTAGTCATCGGCCATTCACTTAACAAATTTTCAATGTAATCAGCTTGATCTAATTGAATTGAATTTCCGTTTCGGGTGACGTTGATTGAAAGGATAAGAAGGGCCGGGGGAAGAACGATGATAGTCACACCGAACTCGTTTTCTAAAAAACGAATTTTAAAGTTTACGTACTCATAGCATAAAAAATAATTATTTTTATATGCATAAAAAATATATATGGATACCTTTACTATTATACATATAGACTTAAAAATTAATTTAACATTATGCGAAGAGCAGAAAAAAATACATTTTGGACGATGTCTTTTGGAGTTCCGTTTGTGGGGAAAACGATGTAGTCACAGGTTACTACTTCTTAGTAGTGTTGGCACTTAGTCTCTTTCTCTGGTCATATTCCTTCAAATCGATCCTTAAAAAGCAGAAAGTATAATTCTAGAGTAATTCTAATTCTAAAGAATATAAAGTACACTCCAGTATAACTGCGATCATGATCTGTGAAGGTTAACTGGAGTCGCCTGTACAGGTAAGCTGTAGAAAAGTGTATAAGTTTTATCTGAACATTTGCACCTGTGCAGTTATACTAGAGAGTCTTTTGCATCCAATATAACCATTATCTCATCAGTAGTGTAATAAAAGGTAGTAATTAAATTTGAAAGATTTCACATTAAAAAAGAGTTTTATTAATAAAAAAAAATTAAATACAAATTAACAAAAGTTTAAATGTTTCCAAATAGAAGTATTGTGGAATCAGTTCTTAAAACAAAATTAAACATAAAAAATAACTAACAGAAAAATTAAAATACTTAACATGAAATGAAAATGTTGTTGCTATCTATTCTAAAAATCATCATCTACTTCATAATGTACAAATATATTCTCAGAATTTTCTTAATTTTGTGTAGTTGGAAGTTCTAGATAAAATTTAACAGCTTCTGGATTGGTAAGGAACCTGGTTAAATGTTTCAGGTCATCATACTTAGCCTTGGAAATAGGAAGACGCTCATTGTATGAAAAGACAATTTGGGATAGTCCAGTTTTCTTATTTTTACCCTTCTTTGTTAGTTTTCTCATAACGTTTGACTTAACAAAAATGCCATGAAATGAAATACGATATTTTATGAAATCTGATTCATTATGCTGAATTTTTAAGGACCGCACAGCTCTGGTGGGAAAAGGACATTTAAGTTTATATAAAGGGTTTAAGTAGTCTGTCCATCTCTTAAACATAGTCTGATCACAGTCAACAACTTAAAATGAAGAAAGTATTGTTCTACTGTTACTTATTATTTCGATTCACTCTTTTGGTAATTCAACGTAAGAATTTTGTTTGACTAAATTCATATTTTTATCACACTCTAAGTACGAGTGGCCACGGATAGGAAACATAAAATTAACACACTTAAATCTTCGTGTATAAGTGACGAGGTAGTGAAGGTAGCGGAAAATTGTATAATTTTTGTTTTGCCCTGCGCAGGAATCACAGGAAATGACAAGCTCTTCTGCTTCCTTAGGGACAAAATGTTTAATAAAATGGTCGAGCATAGAGCATACGTCATATAATCCTTTTTGCAACCGTTTCATCGTAACAGTAAAAGACGGCTTCACTTGTTGAGAGCACATGGATATTGAACGAGTAGAAATTTAATTGCCTTCTGTAGTATGCATCATTAGTAGTGATGTTTGGAGTATGCAAATTTTTTTGAAAATCCATTGCAATTGAGTACATTGTTTTAGACTTAGAGCTTTGTTTTCTGTATAACTTTTTTAAAGAGTAAAAGTTTCCGGCTTTTTTTAAATGAAGAGCTTGTTCAGCGTTGACACTTTCTAGTTTATTTTTCTTGTCTGCTTCAGATAGATATATTATTTTTCTCGTCTTCGAAATAAGCAGCCTAAACTTTAAAAGCGTCACAAGTACTGCAAGTGTCTTTTCTTGGGTACCCAAAGGAGATATTAAAGCTGGTATTAAATTCGTTTCTAAACGTATCGTTCGAAACTTTGTTTTCTGGGGTTTTTTCATTGTACATAAGATGAAGTTTTGAAATGTTCAGCTCCTCCGGTAGATATATTTTGTTGGTGTCTTTTAAGGTATAATGCGACTTGCGTCCCCTCAAAGATTTTATGAAATCATGGATAATTTTAATGGTATAATCATTGTGCTTATGTGCCATGTTGGAGTGTTTCCCACGCAGATCTTTTGGTGAAACACCAGCAAGTTTTAAGGAATTTTGTAGATTTTGCACTCTACGCGCTGTTATGCCATGCACAGAAATAAAAGCTTTAAAGCACACTTGTATGTCTTTGTATGCCTCTCCTGCTTTTATTTTTAACCTGTACGAGTATGAGGTCATATTAGGCCTATTGATCTCAGAACCAGGACGTGAACGGCGCCTCACAACCGGAAATACAGTAATAAGACCACTCAGGTAACTATTTTGCTCATCAAATGATTTCCTACAGTTAAATTCTTTAATTATTCTTTTTCTTTTACTTCATTTATACTTTGAAAACATTTAAGCCTAGAACAATTACAATCGTTACCTGTCTCATGTGATTGCAACCTCAACTTCTTCATTACATCTTGAACCCTGCCCAACTTTTTTCTTTTTTTTTTTTGTTGAATTGTGTGGAATCGATTCATCTTCTTCACTCTTACTGAAATCACTGTCCATTTTAAAGAAAATATAATATAAAATTACAAGTGATAATACAGTAAAACCAATAAAACAGTAATAAAAATAAGTAAATTGTGTGTGAAGTGCAGTAAAATACAGAGAGGAGTGTAAATTAAAGAAATTACTCTGTAAATTACAGAATGCTTCACCTCCCCACTTTAGTAGGCTTTGGACTATCAGCGTTCTATTCCATGATAAATTGGACTATCATCGTTCTTACCTCTTAGGGTCTATTTTAAAACTGTTATTTAAGAGGGTTATATACATTTTTTTTAAATCTGTCTAAACATAATCATTAGTATATCCCAAAATCCAACAGATGGCACTAGTAACTCATTTTTTTCAAAAAATGGACCCTTCATTACGTTTGACTTCACCTAACTCTTTTATTTTGAATTCGCTTCTAAGAAGAGCTTTAAATTCGTTAATTTTTGCTTGTAGGCCATGTAGAATCAAATCGTCAACATAAATGGTAACAATGAGGGTCTTGTCGCTGTTAAAGTATAAACATGGTTCAGCTCTGCTGCGCGTCATATTGTTTCTTAACATGCAATCATTTACTTTTTTGTTCCATAATCGTCCAGCTTCGTGAAGGCCATATAAACTTTTCTTAAGTTTACAGACGTAATTTGTACCCTTATTTATATTTGAACCTTCAGGGATTTCCATGAACACATCACTTCGTACCTCTGCATTAAGGTAAGCTCCATCAACGTCGAGGTGCTCCACTTTCCAGTCTCGTTGCACACTCATGGATAAAAGTAATCGTAAAGTTTTCCTTGATACTACTGGGGCAAAAGTTTTCTCATAATCTTCGTGCTTCACTTCAGAATTACCCAATGCTACCAACCGTGCCTTATGCTGAATTATTTGCCCTCTTTTGTCTTTCTTCTTCCGAAACTCCCAGTGACTTCGTAGTATTCGTTTGTTTTGATGTCGTGGTACTAATTCCCAAGTCCCGTTGTCTTCAAGGTTCTTGAGCTCATTTTCGATAGCTTCCTGCCATTTTACCTTATATACAGACTTCATTGCCGATTTATATATTTCCGAGGTTCTTTGGATTCGGAGTGGCCAACAAAATTAACAGATTCGTTCTCATTAAACCCATAGCGTTTGGTTTTTTTTTATTTCTCGTCCATATTTAGATTTTTTGACATTATTTTCGGGTTCAAAGTC
The DNA here is from genome assembly GCA_018340805.1 of Microvelia longipes. Lineage (NCBI taxonomy): Eukaryota > Metazoa > Arthropoda > Insecta > Hemiptera > Veliidae > Microvelia > Microvelia longipes. The sequence goes on along the minus strand of JACMZG010001911.1, from coordinate 39,180,212 downwards.
ATGAAAATCTTCTTCCAAATTATCGCCTTCATCACAGTTTGTTTCAACGTTTACATCCCATTCGTTACTTACGTTATTCCGCACATTTTCAAAATCATCGTTGCTATTTGTTTCGGGTCCATTTATTTCATTTACATCGCTTATTTCGTAACCAGGTAATAAGTAACTCGTCGTCCTACACCATTGCACATCTTTTGATTTTGCTCCGTCGTTTTTATATTTCATTGAAAATGATTTTTCATTATAGTTCACGTTTCTGCTGACAACAGTTGAATTTTTCCTTTTATACCATATTCTGTACGCTTTAGCATTAGAATCGTATCCCAAAAATATTCCTTCTATGCCTTTAGGTCTCCATTTCTCATTGCTTTTCTCGTTTAAGTACCAGCTTTTACAACCAATTGTCCTTAAGTGAGATAATTTAGGCTCTTTTCGGTACCATCGTATATAAGGAGTTTCGTTGTTTTCATTGGCTAACGTAGGTTTTAAGTTTTTTTAGTAACAAGCTGCTAGAACAGCTTCCCCCCACAAGTCAGGATCAGCACCTGATTGCTCCATCAGGCAACTAGCGGTTCTTATTAACGTTTGATTTAGCCGTTCAGCAACACCGTTCTGCTGTGGACAATATGGTGATGTTAACTCTCTGGTAATTCCATGCTCTTTCAAAAAATTGTTGAATTCTTTGTTTACGTATTCTCCTCCATTGTCGGACCTAATGGCTTCGATTCTCTTGCCATGAAAGTTTTCAACTTCAGTTTTAAACTCTTTGAAAATCTGAAATGTTTCATGTTTATTTTTGATAAAGTACACTTTGGAGAAGCGGCTGTAATCATCAGTGAATGTTAACACATACCGATTTCCACCTCTAGACATGGGTGAAATGGGTCGGTCCCATTACATCAGTGTAAATCAGACTTAAACACTCAACCCTTCTAGAATGAGTCGTTTTGGAGTATGGTTTGCGTTTTAATTTGCAAGCCTTGCACACGTCACATGTAACATTTTATTTTTTCTTGATTTCAAATTAGTTTTTCGTCACTGCTGCTAGGATGACCTAAACGAACATGCCACATAATGTTAGAGTCAGTATCGGCCAACAATGAATAAGAATTTACCTTTCAATACTAATTTAAAGCCGTTTTCTTCACAGTTTACTACTGCAGTACCGATACCAGCAGATGTAATAATTTCTCCTCCAGCAACATCATTGTCAATTTTGTGTCGCACTAAATTTGTTAATTTCTTTCCACGTTGGTCATGTGATCACTTGCACCGGAGTCTAAAATCCAATCCGAATTAAACTTAATGGCATTATTGGAATAACAGAGGCTAGTTTTTGGATTTTCATTTTTTGTTGATTTACTTCGTTTGTCATTATATTTACGTTTGTAATCTGTGTGGTCACCATACGTGGGGCAATGCTTGCCAATTTGATTAAAAAGATTACATCGGTAACACTTAATAGGGTCTGCATTTCTTTTGTCGTTAAAGGTTTTTTCGTCTTTCGTTTGACGATTATTGGTTGGCGTATCTTTGCTGTAACAGACAACAGGCTTCGAAGTATAGTCATTTTTATCTCGTTCGTGTAACAATCTTTCTTCTTCGTTAAGTTTTGATTTCAAAGTTTCTAAATCAAATGCTTTATCGTTCAAATTCACAGTACGGACAACAGAATCATATTCTGGAGGCAAACCGATAATGATGACACCCATATTTATGCTTTCACTGATGTTCATCCCGTGTTTATTTAATTTGGTCATAAGATCGCATAAACGTAATCGTTAATTGTGCTAAAACCTTTGGTTTGGTTAATGTAGTCTCTCAACATAATTATAGCGTGATAGCCATCAAGTTTAGTGTATGTGTTCTCCAACTTTTTCCACATTGAATAAGCAGTTGGACAATTTTCAATGTTTGCTAAATTTTTATCGTCAACGTTAAAAGTAATGAGTGCTTTGCACTTCTTTTCTTTGTTAAGCTCCTCGGTATTTTTTACAGACCACGCTAATATTTCTTAGCTTTTAGGATCCAATAGATATCATGGATATATTTGTCGTATTATAACGCAACTTAGTGTATTTATTTATTACGTAAATGTATGCACTTGTATTAAATTTCATCCTAATTGGATTATTTTCCGATTTTTTTTATAAAATCTGTACAAGTCATTCAATAAAAATTGAACTAATGCTGATAATGAGATGAAACTTAAGTTATATATTACTCTTATACATTGCTACATTAATGCCAAATCTCAATCTGATTGCATAATTTTTTCGTATTTTATGATTTTTTTAAAATTTTTGTTGAGTTAGTATTGTGGGTTAATGGCATAAGCACAATTACACCTATAGACTGATTTTTGTACAAAGTATCAACTCTCTAGAATAAACACACTTTGAGCTACGATGATAACAAACTCACACACATATACAGACAGACAACTTAGTGAAAACCACTTGGGAGGCCTTACAAATACCTGAAACGAATAATTTAGGTGACATCATGGATTCAGATTTTTTGCAATCTCAATACTTTTCCTATATACCTATGGTATAAATGATGAAAATTATAAATTATTGAACTAGAAAATTAAGTTAATGGAATATTTTTCTTTTATATATTTTTTTAAAAAAGTTTAACTCCATATTTTTCATTTTTTTTAACAATAATGTTGTTTTAGTAATCATTTTCTTGCGACCAAAAAATAATTTATGCGACCCAAGGATTGAAAATCGCTGGGACCTAGCAAAGCTCTAGCACCCCTAATGTTTTATTTTATGTAAAATTGCACACCCTGTGTGCTGTATTCTGGGCTAGTGAAATAATTAATTAATTGGTGAGAAAACTATTTTAAAGTTTTGGTGAGCAAGGATTCAAAGTTTTATTACTTAAATATAAAAATCAACCGAACCCAATGTTTCCTATTCTTTATGTTATTGTTATTTATATTATTATATTATTTATTTTTGCGTCTATTTGATTTTTACAGTTTGAAACAGATTTGGAGAATTATATGAAATATAGGCTTTGTCCTGACAGTTTTAAACCGAGATTAAAAAAGAATGTTGTCCCTCACAAGTTTTTGCCAGCTGTCACACAACCTGGTTATTTTTCTGGTAAGTTCCATTTTATCTTTAATTATTCTACTTAATTGTTAAATTTTATAAAAATGAACAAACTCTTCTTTTTCATTTAACTAGGCGACATTTATTTTATTAAAATTACTAGCTGAGATACCCGAGAATAATTATATGTAAAAGGGGGTCTAACAGAGCAAGAATACAATGTCCTGCAAAAGATATAGGTTACGGAGGTGGGACTCTGAAAGAAATGATAAAATGGTAAAAAAAATAAAAATGCCGATGATATATCAGAAAATGTTCAAGTATGTTAAAAAGATAGAAAGATTTTGTCATCCATAGAGGTCTAAATGGGTAAAATAGTTGTGATAAAAATTAAATAGATATATAGAGACTGACTTACAATATGAGCTGTAGATTCGTTTGAAATTTGTATTTGCAATTGAAATATCTAAAAGAACATGTAAAATATGATGATTGTGGGTGCTCAATCTGTTATATTATAAATAAATTATGTGAATACTGTCTAATTAGCAAGTCCTGCAAATAAAAGAGAAATTAAAGGATTAAAAAAGTATCTATGTTTGAATGCTCTAATCTAATCTGGAAGGGGCTATACAAATTATAATAAATTGAGTTAATACTTAAAATAGATTGATGTCAAATGACAATTAAAGTTTATGTGATATTGTTTAAGAGAGAGATACATAAACTTAGATAAATAGTACTTCGAAACCCTTGTCCTTCTTGTTAAAAATACATGTTACTGTTACAAAAATAAATGTTACAAATGCCTACAAATATTTGGAAAACTACCTTTTTATTCAACAAAATTTTAATATTTCTAATTATCAAAATATTTAAGTGCTTATCTAAAAATCATAGTTTTTTTATAGGTTGGACCGTTTTTGCATAATGGACGAATTGCATAATAGTCCGAATCTAATCTAATATTCTACCCACATAGCAATGGAGTTTTCCTCCTATTATGTGGGTTAACCTTCATTATCATTTTTGATCATGTAATTATTCATTTATTTAAATAAAGGTATTAAAAAAATACTGAAATCAAACTATGAGTTCTTAGTGGTTAGTGTAGTTCTTACTGAGTCTACAACACAATGACTAATAAGTTAAAAAAAATGAACAAAGATTCTATTGAAGCTTATGTTCAATAGAATCTTTTTTAAATTGTTTTTAAAGGCAACTGTTTTAAATTCAAGTTCCTTTGAGCTAGAGCTCATTGAAATTAAGACCATTTGGGGTTTAATAGATGTGGACATTACCTACCTAACTGGCATTATTATTATCTAGATCATTGCAATGTTTTTAATAAATTACATAATTCTAGGATTTAATTATGTAAACTGCACTGCAAATTTTAACAATAAATAAATTGACTTCTATAATTGGAGTTTAAACTTTACTGGCCGCTCTATGTGTCAAATTTTCTTGGATGATTTACAGAATTAAATCAACTAATTGCAAACAAACATTATTATCTATTATTTTCTGCATCTAATCGAGGCTTCTGTTTCCTTGTCACCCAAATAATGTATTTGTAAAAATGTAGTTGTATTATTTTCGTCAGGAAGTAAACTGCCAACTCTGTAATCACCAAAACTTTAAAAGTCGGCATAAAGTTGCCTTCCTATATTTCATTAAATCCAATGGATGTCATAGCTAAGGAGTTGTATATGATCTTATTCTACTAAAAAATATTTTTCTACAGACATCTTCACCATCATTCAACCAAATTAGTTGATTAAAACTTTGGGCATCTGTGGCAAAGTTGGTAGTTTTACTTTCCTTCGCGGCAGCAAAATCCCGAAGTATTATTAAATGCTATATTATTGTTATTTAATTTTCTTCTTCTTGTATACCCTTCATGAGCCAAATTTATTTTGGTTCTTCTCCCCAAATTGCTTAGTTTTCTTACTTTCATTATTATAATAATGAACTTTTTACCCTTGTGTGTGTGTGTTTGTTACAGATCTTGAGTACTTAATTATACACAAATTCTGTTTTCTTTTTAGCCAATTGTTTAATTCTTTTTAATTCAATTTCAATTACATTAATGAGGTTGTCTAAATCTTATGCAAAATGTATGAAGTCATTAACTCTACTTAATGGCATCATCAGAATTTTAAAATTTACTGTGGGGCCAAGCAAGGTGTCGTTTCTTATAGTTCTTTATTTCTGAATCAAGCAGCAAACCTTCAGCAAGCCAAACATGCTGAAGGGATGCAAGGCATATTTTGTTGAAAAAAATTCTATGCTCTATGCCAAAAATAACAGGACACTAATGAGGCCGCTTAGCTTTAATCTCAGTTGCTTAAGCCTTGTGATTTGAAGAAAGTTTGATTATGTGATACTAAATATATACGGTGATAATGTCTATTCATGTCTAATTTTTGCAGAAGTTGGCTATGAAGGAAATGACCGATTTTTATATGACAAAGAAGACCACAATATTTGTCCTGATGGTAAGTACTTTACTTTAATATTTACTGATAGTTTTGCAAAGTATGATAAACTTTTACCTAATAGTAGTAGTTGGTAGTTCGTCCATGAATTACTGTATCTTCCCTATTTCATTCTTGTCAAATCTCTTACTGGATTTGATAAAAGTGAGAAGGTTCTGCCATCTTAAAGACTCCTGTTCCTTCTTGTAGCTTTCCTGTTCTAAATATGTATTTGAAACTTAGACCCAAAATCCTTCAAACGTTCCTAAATAATGATTGGCTGTTTCTTTACTTATTGCACATGAGTAACTACTACCTTCATTAGGACGAGTCTATTAGGCCAGCAATACCCAGTCAGTTTTTCTACCATAAGTCCGAGGGTAGACCTACTAAGGTCAAGAAGGGGTTTGGCCTGGCATCTTCCCAAGTTAGTTGCAGCTTCTGGTCCCCCAAAAGTCTATCTATAAATTCCTTGCTTTAGCTACTTCATCAGCCTTTTTTCTAAGTTTGTCAATATGTCCAGAGACCTACATTGCATTAACCTTAAATTGTGTGGATAGCTGTTCCAGGGCTTCCCTGGAATGTTGGGAAGAGCTAAAGCATTCATTGCAGCATGACTATGAGAGCAGATTGCTTTAGCTCTATAGTTTAAGTCTTGGATGTCTAGTCACTTCCAAAAATAACCTAAGTCTTGGAATTTTGAAGTTAACTTACTTGAAGGAAATCATTTAATCAATCTCCATGAAAAGTCCTTCAGACAAAGCAATAATCATTTAATGACCTAACATTAAATATCACAAGAGTCTTTAAAATCAAATTAAATCTCCTATATTTCTATAGAAGGAATATTTAGCTTGAGTTTAAGAGTTGACATTACAGGAATGTTAGGGGGATTTCTCACTGTGTGCCAAACTCTTGATAGCTACATGACCTACATTGAGACCATTTGGCTTCCATCATCCACAGTCCCTAACTCTTAAGTAGAAGGAAATCACTTTATCTTTAATCCATACCTGTAGTGGGTTTAGTCCAGTCAGAGCTTCTAATGCCATGGTATAATTGGTCCTTATTCCTTCGGCTAATTATTACATATTATTTCCCCTTTTTGAAACCAATCCCAAAAAACCTCCCAAAAAACACCACTCAGAATCAGAGATCCTTTATAAAGATTTGCTTTATAAGCAGCTGTTGTAAAGCCATTTTAGTTATTTTTTGGACAGTGAGCCCCCAGTATTTGAGCTCCACCACACATCTAACTGCCAAAAAGTCATGATATTTTTCTGTGCTTTGTTTTATTTAAGCTATCCAACTATTGAGGCAAGGACCAAAGATAGCACCCATGTATTTGACTTCATCTACAAAAGTTAGTACCTGTTTGAAAGCGTAGTTGCCTTAAAACCTTTAATTTTCCTTTTTATTGTAAATAGCTTCAGTCCCATTTTGGATGGGTTAACCGAAAGCTCTACATCAATTTTCAATTATCTGCATTGGCCTAAACATTGGTATCTTCCATTGTAAGCCTTAGAAGACCTTCCATAGGTGGGGCTAGAGATAGCTTCCTTGATAGCATCCTCCCATTAATTTTAGATTAACATTTGTATTTCCGAACATAGTGCTAACTTTATTAGGATATTTAAACCAATCAGCTATGGAATTCCTCTGAACATTCATTTCAGACTCGCTTCACTCGTCCTCAGAATACGTATCACCAATTTTTTACTGGCAAATACCTCTTCAGACTTACTTTACTCGTACTCGGACAGTAAAAACAGCAGTTATTTTCTCTGTGGTCACCCATCCAGGCACTGACCTCCCTTCTTTGATGCTGCTTTAATATTTAGTGATCCAGCAAAAAAAACCACAACCAAATTTTTACTTAATTGGATTGGTTTTAAAATTTTTAAAAAATTCGGGCTCGGAGTACCCTCAGAACTTTTTATCATCACATTGGATTGGCTACGCTCATCCTACTCACATCGGCCTCGCTTCGCTTGTTCTCAGAATATACAATTTTTCCCAAATTTATACTGTAAATATGTCTTTGGAACTACCTTTCACTTGTCCTCAGATATTAATAGATTAATTATTTATTAACAGATACATCTGTTAATAAATGCATTGACCACGATAATGCTGCTTAACTTTTAATGATCCAATAGATATTCATGGATATTACTTGTCATATTGCAACGAAACTTAGTGTTTAATTTTAATTATGTTAAGGTATACACTTGGTTACAAATTTCAACTCTATTGGATTATGTTTAGTATTTTTTACAATTTTTTTAAAAATACGACACAAGTCATTTAATAAACAATTGAACTAATGCGAAATGAGATGAAAACTTGGCACGTTTATTAATCTTATACCAAATCTCACGTGCCAAATCTCAAATTCATCATTATGATAATATTTATTATTATGATTTTTCTAAATTTTTGTTTTTATTGCAGCTTAATGAAGTTATAAAAAAAAATTATTTTCCAATAGCCACAACTAACGCTATAGACTAATTTTTTAACAACTCTCAACTCTTTAGCATAATACAGTGGCAAAAAAATAATTTTCTTATATAAACTGTGGTATTATAAAATGAGGAACTGTTAAAACGTAACTTAAGGTCCAAATTGCCTTTTTTTGAAAGCCTGTGTATTTCGAAATCATGTAATCTTTACAGGTAATAATAAAATAAAAAAAATTATATGACAAGAATAAAATTTAGTAAAATAAGATAATTAATTCTTTAGATTGCTCTACATGCTTGATTATATTGATATTATTGTTTTCTTGCTCCCTACAATTCATATTTCCCAATAATTGTAATAGTTCTTGATTTCTCTTCATTTTCTCCTAACTTAGTTTGTTTATGTCCTATGAGTACATAAACTCATAGGACTTTTATCTCAGAAAGTATCTTCTGATTTTGTTGTCAATGAAAGTGTTCCATAAAATTTGCATTCTGGGTACTTTTTTATTTCTTGTCGAAGCCAACCCATTCGCTCTTCACCTGATGCATGATACCTTCTCTTCTTTAACTGAGCCTTAAGTAATAATTTTAATGAAGCCCTCCATAGCTTTTGCTTTTGTTCTTCAGTTGGCTTTCCTAATTTGATATACTGTCAAAATAAGTTGTGCATTTGTGCTTCACTCAGATAGAACCTTTTCCTGCTACTCTAATGCCCAATAAAAAATTATAATGTGCACTGAAGTATTGATGATTACAACAGTAAAAATGTTATGGATAGCTTCCACTAAGGCTTGTGTATTTACTGGTTGGAACAAATATTCTAAAAGACCTGTGAAAATGGGTGATGCTGTTTAGGGTCAGTTTTTAATCCACCATAACACTTGTAATTTTTAATTATTACCTGTATAACTTTAAATTTGCAAGTCCTTGTAACTTTGCTTCTATGAGTTCAATCAATTCAAAACTTAACTACTCCATTGTTTTACCTATGATTATTGCTATGTGAAAATGTAAGTGTCTACACAAATTTTTACCCATTGTATCTTTATTTAAAGAAGAGTGCAATTTATAAATATCCATGTTGTGCTAGAGCCGTTACTCTACTTTTTTTTGAAGAAGGCTATTTAGTATAAAGTATGTTTTGTTAAGTGATCCCATATGTATACAGTGATACTAAATGTCTATTAAATGTCTTATCTTTTTTGCAGAAGTCAGCTATGAAAGCAAAAGATGACATTTCGTACACAGTAAAGGAAACAACCCAAATATTTGTTCCTGATGGTGAGTGGTTTTGCTTGATTGCAAAAATTTACTGATAATTATGCAATGTGTGATACATTTTTTACTAATGACTTTTTTGATCACTAGAAAAATAATATCTCATTGTTTACAGAAGTCAAAAATGAAGAAATTAGTATCAAACAAGAAGTTATGTCGGATGAGGAAGAAATGACCTATTGTCCGAATGGTAAGTGCTTTTGATTGTTGCAAAACTATCTTTGTCTTACCGGGTGTGACTAGGTTTTAGCAGGAAGTCTGTTAATAACATAATTATCAAAGGATTCATTTCTTGTTAAATTTAAGAAATTACTATAGGTATATGGAGGAAACAATCATTAGTTGTTTTGACAGAGACTTTGTGGTATATGTTAAACATGGTTAATATTTAATACACTTGAGTTAAAAAAAAATATTTTAATTGTCAAACCACAATACATAAAAAAGAAAAACTGACCGGTTTCGACTATTAATTAGTCATCATTAATTAGTCATCAATTAATACTCTGAAGATGACTAATTAATAGTCGAATGGAGGAAACAACCATTCAAAAACTTAGTGTGTTCCTCAAAATTTTTCCTCATCACATCAGATTCACTACACTCATCCTCTCTACTTTGGAATCACTTCAATCCTCCTCAGAATATAAATTTCCTATAATCACCAAATGTACTGCAACATGTCTTCGGACTCCCTTCACTCGATTCCAGACAATGAATACATTCATTTTACTCCCAGTAGTCACCGATCCAGACACTGACTTTGCTCAATGCTGCTTAACTTTTATGATCCAACAAAACCGTAGATATACTTGCCGTATTGAAACAAAACTTAGTCAACTTATTTATTACATAAAAGGATACACTTGTATTAAATTTCAACTCAATTGGATTATTACGTAAAAAACCTATATCAGTGATTCGATAAAAATTGAACTAATGCTGATAATGAGATGAAACTTGGCACTTATGTTGGTTTTTTATATGACCACGTGTGTGCCAAATCTCAAACTGATCAAAACATTTTTTCGTGTTTTATGAATTTTTGAAATGTTTGCTGAGTCATTAATTTAGGTAGCTTGACTGGACCTAAAGATTGATTTTCATACCAAGTTGCAATTCTTTAGCATAAATATACTGAGAGATAACAGACACACACACATACTGACAGACAACTTGGTAATAACTACTCAGGAGGTCTTAAAAAACACCTGAAACCGTTAATCCAGCTGAAATTCAAGTTCTATTTTATGTTTTTCTAATGATTATTTCTGGTATAACTTGGCATTCAATGCTCTCTTGGAACTTTTTGACCTAAAATAGGTAAAAAATATCTTGTAGAAACAGATTTAATAATTTATACAAAGTGGTGAAATCCAATACATCACGCTGAGAATACTTAACTTCCAATTGAGATATCACAATAAAAAAGATATCCCACTAAGTTGACTGTGAGTTCTAACTAGTACCTGGTTCAAAAAAGCAATTAATTTTTGGTAACCATGATTCTGGCAAGTATGATAAAGAAAATGTGCTTATTCTAGGGTAACTTAAATAGTTAAATTGAAGCATTTCATGATATGGAGAGTTCGAATTTGTATCCTTAAGAATCACAGAATTTTGGTTTTCCAGAACTGTATTGCCATAGGTTATCAAAAAAATAATATGAATCAAGTGTTGACTTAAATGAGGGGTAGATACCAATTTTATTTCAATAGTCGCTTATGAAGAATGTGAATTTTGGATTTTATAGCCTTATGTAGTCTATTTCATCTGTAGGTTAGAGATACTCCTACATTGGATTAATAGTAATCTATAATTATAATTTATATTGTATTTGTTTGAATGTAATTAAATGCAGTTGGTTAGTTTTTTATCTATTTAAGTCTCCATCATTTAAACCATTAAGTTTAAGAAAAATTAAGGAAATGATGATTATTAAACTAGAGTGCTGCAGATGGTAATTTTAACCATTTTATGATAATAGTTTTTTATAAGTTCTTTATTATTTGCAAAATCCTTATCTATAGACCACATGAATAAGAAATAGATATCATTTGGAGGTATATCTAATTATTGGTTTGTTTTCAGTTTCAGAATTGTGCAAACAGGAATTAAAAGAAGAAGATAACAATATATTGACTGAAAACAATCAACTTGATAAAAGTGCTGAAAATAATCTTATTTCTGGGTCGTCAAGCATACTAAGGATGCACTTAACTGGAACACATTTAATAGATAAGCCAGATTCATTAAAAACTGATATTGTTGATCTAAGTAAAATTAATTTCTCTCCTCAACTTGTAGTAAATTCAAATGAAAGGAATCCAAAGAAGAATGTAAAATTCCTTACATGCTCATTTTGTAATTTTGAAGCACAATTACCATCTCATCTCAAAATGCATTTTGCTGCAAAACACATAGGAGAGAAGCCCTTTGGATGCACAATCTGTGACTTTAGGACAAGACGTTATCAGTCCCTTAAACCACACTATAATTCAAAGCATACTAAGGAGAAGGCTTTCAGTTGCAATGATTGTGAGTTTAGAGCATCTAATAAAGGTTACCTCAAAATTCATATTGTCACAAAGCACATGGAAATCAATGCTCAACCCAAAGAGTTAGTAAAATGTTCACAATGTGACTATAAAACAGCTTTCAAATATCATCTAAAGCAACATTTTACAGCTAAACACAGTGGGAATTTGCCTTATCATTGTTCTTTTTGCCTCTATCAAACTGCTTATAAGACCCGTTTGAGACACCACATGGCTTACAAACACTTAGGAGAGGAATTCCATGCCTGTTCTCAATGTGATTTTAAAACAAGTTCTGAAACTTATCTGAAGAAACACATTGCTTCTAAACACACTGAAGAAAATTCTTTAGAATTATTTAAATGTCTTTTTTGTGATTTTAAATCATTTAAACATAAAAATCTTGAAGCTCATGTTTTAGCCAATCACAGTGAAATGAAACATATAAGTTGTACTCTTTGTGACTTCAAAACAAATATAGAATCAAGTCTGAAAAGTCATATCAAATTTACTCATACTGAAAAGCAATTTGCTTGCTTGCTTTGTGATTATAAAGGAGTGTATGAAAGTAAACTAAAGGCACATGTCGATTCTGTACACATGAAAGTAAAACGTTTTAGTTGCTCTTGCTGTGATTTCAAAACATTCTCTTTTCAAGTTCTAAAGAGACATGTGAGTGCTGTTCATAAGAAAGAAAAACCTTTTAAATGTTCTGTTTGTGATTTTGAAACAACATGCCAACGATCTCTAAATAATCATATTGCTGCTAGGCACACTAAAGAGAAAAATAATTGCTGTCCATTTTGTGACTATAGATCAGTGGCAAAAAGTAATCTTAAAAAGCATATCGATACCAGACATGCAGAGGAAAGAAGACTCGAGTAAATTTGGTTTGACAGCCAACAACCACATTGCATTTTCCTTGTTCAACTTCAAAAGAGATTTTCCAAAACGTTTGTATTTTCTTCAATAGTATTTTTACTTTTAATTGTTTTTTTAATTCATTCACAGTAAAAAAAGTTATTTTTGTTATTGTTTGAAAGATCTTATTTTTAATATTTCAAAATCGCCACAATTCATTAAAAATCAGTTACTGTTGGTTCTTCCTTTTAGATATGGATATCCCTAGACTGGTTTTGGCTTAACTCTAACTTACCCTCTGAACATCTACAGTAGATTTTGAATGAGCACCAGTGGAGTTGTTCATAATTAAAGGAACGATGTTTGTGGAGAGACTCTTTTCTTCGTTCCTTTAATCTATAGTAGGCTCCCATAGGCATAACTTAATTAGTCAAGAGCTGAAGTGTTGTTGCAGATGATGAATGGTACAGGTAACTGGTAAACTGGTACAGGGATACTCATATCTACAGCAAGTATTGATGGTAGCTGAGTCTTCAAGTTCTGGTAAATTTTGTCATAAGTTATTCAAATGATTTGTTTCTTAAAATAAAAATATAATATAAAAGTACCTAGTTTTAATAATATATAATACTAAATAATATCATATTATTTTATAAGCTAACTTGTACTTAGTTAATAAGACATAAGTTATATGAGAGATTTTATTTTATATTTTTATTGGTGAAAAACAGTTGATTTGTTAATCCCTATGTTGAAAGATTGGCGTTTGTTGAAATGGTTTTGTAAGATTGACTGAAATACAGCAAATCTAGACCAAAATAGAGCACCTTAAGAGCTGGGTTGTCTCTAGAGCAGGGGTTTCCAAACATGTGTACGCAAGACCCTACTAGGGGGTACTCAACCATTTGTACATTGCATTAAAAAAATGAGAAAGAAAAATATGAAAATAGAAGCCAAAAGAAGTAACATTCAAACTCAATATATTAGATAAGATAAGCCTTAAATCAGAGCTGTCAATTATCAGAATGTGATATAACTGAGATTGACCTAACATTCCTTCTTTATACCTCATTTTGTTCCTTTTTAATCAATTTCACACAAAATATCTAATTTAATTGTTAAATAATTTAACAATTAAATAAAATTGTTTTATTCCCTCTTAAAAAGAGTTTGTCAACCCCAGTACTATTATTTGTGACCTCCATATATGTATCAACTCCCAGGACAAAATTGTGAGAAATATATCCTTGTTCCTGATTTTGTCCCTATATTTTGTTAAACTGTAATATTTTATTATGCCCGAGTTTATTAATAACTGTGTATATTTTTGTAAATGTGCAATAGCTTTTAAAGTGTTGTAAATAAATAATTTATTTTAAATTTGTCTTATAATGCTGTGATGCCCTATCCAAATAATGTGGTCCGTAAAATGGAACAAATTCTTTTTGGTTAATTTTTAGTGTATGCTTTGTAGCATTGGTTTCCCTACTATATTGAACAGGGAGATTTTTGAGAGAAAAGTTCAATAAGATAGTGGGTGTGAGTGCAAGAGAGTGAAAGATAGTACAAGGAAAAAAGTATGTCGGGCTTAGCATTAAAAGGGGCTATGTTGCAGGGAACAATAAATATGTTCCTAGAAAAAGAAAGAAAAAAAGATGTTGCAGGGGACAAAGAAGAAAGTTTGATGTGGGCCAGGATCCTTAAAGGAATTCCAGCAAATCATACATCTTACTCGGAGCTATTCATGGACGTAATTTGACGGAACCCTGGCCTTTGAAAGGAAGCTCCATCTCTTTCCACACTCCGACACCCTGGTATTGTGTAATTTGGGGAGGTTCGATTCCTTGTACTATCTTTCACTCTCTTGCACTCACACCCACTATCTTGTACTGATATTATTTCTTGCTATAAATCAATCTAATTTCAACTAGAATCAGTACAATTTTTTTGCCTTCCTTCACTTTATTTTTTAGCCTATGCTAGTTTACTAAATTGGACTAATTAATTACTTGATTGGACTAATACTTGTGGTATTCTTTAAATTTATACAGGTGACCGGTCAATTTTCCCGGGGGTGGCACCCCTAAAATTTATAAGGGGGACCCGTTTCAGGTCAAAAGAAGTTGTTTGGAGCAATAACAAAAAAATTTGATTACACATAAATCCCTCGGCTTGGCCTCCGGAGTTAAATACTTTGGTTCCCTCGGCTTACGCCTTAGGAACCAACAAGAGTGAATAAATAGACTTTGTCGTGATTCAATTTGATGCAAATGGAGGTTATAACCTGACTTTTTTTTATGTTAGCTGTGACGTCATTGCAATTGGAATCGGTACAGGCAGTCACATTGAACATTTTACTTATTTATATTTTAGGTAGGTGGATTATGACAGACTTCAGTATTTAAAATTTTTCTAATTATTTAATTAAAATTAATAAAAAAAGATGTTTCGCATGACAAAGCCTGGCAATACAATTTTGTTTACTATTTATTCCTGCAATGACGTCATAAATGGAACCTAAATGATACATGTCATATTGAAACATAAATGGATTCACACCCGTATCTAAATAAAATCAACTTTGTACAGTATATCACTGAATAAATAATAAAGTTATCTTTCCACTGATGATTTTATATTATTAAAAAAAAGTCTGAATGGTCATCATCAGTGCCTTAGAACCAATAAAATGAAAGAGTTCAAAACTAAACCCTAACAAACCAAAATTTACAATAAACGTATAAAATAAATGAAAAAATATTTCCAACAAAGGGTCTCAAAAGAACAAACATAATTTAAATTTAAAGCAAGAGTGCAATGTAGCCGTCGATAAATTACTATAAGCCTCAGGCCGAATAAAGAAAACTGTACAAATAGTTACTTTTTTTAATAGGAAAGACACTGAACATGTTTAAAGTTATTTATTTTCATTTTACATCCATTACTTTTTTTTTTAAATGAAATTTTAGTTACCACTAAGTAGTGCTTTTAAGCGTAATAATAAAGAACATAGTTATTTAGGAAAAAAAGGTTGAACATTTAGTTCTACAATTATTTAGAAATAAAGTTATTTTATTTAACCCCTTCGCTAAATGTTGTTAGATTTTCGCTATTTACTTATTACAAAAAATAGCGGTAAATATTTGTGTAATGTTATTATTTAGTAGTAATATCACCATCACTTGTTTAATCATTCAATTAAACAAAGTAATTAACAATAATACTAGTAGTAATTTTTCCAATTACACTGTCATTATTACATTAACTGATGTTTACTCTTATTAATTTTACTTCTGTTAATTTATTATAACTACATTATATAGCATAACCAACGGTTAAAATCATTGAAAGCGGGGGAAATAATGCAAGTCGGCCCAATGGGTAGTTTGGATTCTAAACTACACCTACAATTCATATCAGGCCAACCTATTGTTTCCCTCCTACACTAAACATTTCCCACACTGTCAACTGATATAACTGTGTGATACACTTGTAAGTGAAATCAATGTCTACATGTAAACCCTGTTTTCTCATTTTTGGCAATTTGAGTCATATATTAAATCAGATTCAACAAGTCCCCCTAAANTAATGTGTAATGTTATTATTTAGTAGTAATATCACCTCACTTGTTTAATCATATCAATTAAACAAAGTAATTAAAATAATACTAGTAGTAATTTTTTCCAATTACACTGTCATTATACCAATTTACTGATGTTACTCTTATTAATTTTACTTCTGTATTTTATAAACTACATATATAGCAATAACACAAAACGGTTAAAATCAGTTGAAAGCGGGGGAAATAATGCAAGTCGCCAATGAGGTTTAGTTCTGGATTCTAAACTAAACCTACAATTTCATATCAGGCCAACCTCATTGTTTCCTCTACAACTAATTCCACACTGTCAACTGATGATAACTTGTGTGATACACTGTAAGTGAAATCATGTCTACATGTAAACCTGTTTTTCTCATTTTTGGCAATTTGAGTCATAATATTAAATCAGATTCAACAGTCCCTAAACCTTTCATTTATGGTTTTGGCGGGACAGTCAAGAAATTTTCACCTATGTCCGCTTTTGATAAGGTAATTTGAGCAATGACAAACCAAATATCCCATCCCTAATTTTTAGTATTCTCACCAATGACTGTCATAACATTATGGCTTTAACAGCCCCTAAACCCTATTCCAATTTTTTTAATTATTATTATTTTTTTTTTTTAAAGAGTTGGTTAGTAAATAAAATAACAGGAAGTTAAAATAACGGTCGATAAAAAAATGATTAGGGTGTCATTTTCTATTTTCTTTAAGTGCTGAACTAAACAACAATCCAATATTTGCTTAATTTTCTATATATATCCACTGAGCAGAATTTAAAGACAAGGGCACACACACTGCATCTGCTTAGTCCAAATATAGTGAGACTTACTCTTAATAAAATAGTTTAAGCGATAAAACATCAATTACTCTCAGATGACAAAGTAATTTATAAAATAACTAACTTTGTTCTTTAACTATTTCACTAGTAAATACAAAATAAAATATATACTAATGATTTTAAAAGTAAGTCTAACTACAGTCCGTAAGCCTCCTCACCACGTCACGGTCAGATGCTTTAAAATAATATCAGTGAAATTTTATTTTTTTTTACATTTACTTAGATTATAAATAAAAAATATGTGGAATAGAATAACAAGTGAGCCGAATTCCCAAAATCAATGTTGAAAGAATAGAGTTTTCCCTGATATTTTAACAAATGTCTGTTGCACTCTGTAACTGACGGGAAGATTGTCAAATGTTATCATATTTTGTAAACAAACCTGCCATGTTGTTTTATAAGTGTCCAAAGAAAATAAAATTTTATGTTTTTGTTATTGTTTTTTACAAATTTCTGTCACAAAATGTAACTTTTATAATGACATGCACATGACTATAAAAAAAGTTTAATGATGACTTACTGATAAATTAAAAAAATCTCTTGACTTTATTGCAAAGATTTGAAAAGTGCGTTGGGAAATGTTGTGTTACTAGACTTACTTTTCAAAATTATTTATATTTTTCACTGATATTATTTCACTGTCTATTTAAAAATAGATAATTTTTTATTATATCATGTATAAAACATGAAATTGTGTAAAAAAATTATCCAGAATTAAACAAACTCCTCTGAGGAGGTCCATTCACACCGCGATGATTAAATGGGGACTTTTTTGAAAAACATTTTAATCATCGCTTACAATAAAAAGAACAAATAGTTCGTAAATATTTTTTACCAAGAATGTAGAGTAAAAATATGATAAAAATCCACTACCAATCTATTTATACTTTTTATTCTCCATTCATCTCACAACATGGGATATTACACACACTCAACTATCATGAATTTACTATAGAACAAAATAATTTTCAATAAACAGGGCAGTTAGGTATTAGTGATAATAATATTTATAATAAATATTTTTACCACTAAAACCAAATTAAATACAAAAGTCAGAATTATATCGAATAAAAATTGAACAAGTGATTTCTATATATTCAAGTCCTAGACATAAAAAATTACCCAATATACCAATAACTAAATCATAATTAAAACGTATTTAATGACAATTTTACTTTCATTAATTTTTTGATGTGCGATAAGTAGAAATAAACGAACTCTAATGAAAATATCTATTGTTATTTCTAATTTTCAAGACTCAACATTAAAAATAAAATATAAAATGAAAATTAACCCAAGAAGAGAAATAAATGTTAAAATTTAATCCTTCGATGATGTTACTAACTAACTATTTTGAGTCAGGAAAAATTTAGTGGAAATCATGTAGAATTTATAAATTATTCGTGATTGATCCTAGGTGTCAATAATAATAAAATAAAGCACTGAAGTTTTATTATTATAATCATCAATAATGCAAAACAGTTTTTTATAATAACTTAATAACCTGTGTATTAGAAAAATGAATAACCCCTGGATACCTGCTAAAAAATAATTATGCCTCATAATAAGAAGCCCACTTATCTTTTTCAGAAATTTAATCTATCTAACAGGATCCGTTTTAATATTTATATGAATGATCTGAAAACTGCCTTCCTCCCTTGATTTTTCTTCCAGGATACTTGTAGACAAAATTCAGCAACTCTGCCCCCATACACTGACTCTAACCCCAAAAACACTGACTCTAACCCCAAAAAAACACTGACTCTAATTCATACATTGTATAATATGCAAAGTCATTTCTAAATTTTCTCTCGCTACACGAATCGCAGACGCAGTTTCATCATAGTTGTGTTTGAAGTTTTTCTGATAAATGCTTATCAAAACATATCTTCATTTTACTCTTAAGTTCTTGATACTATATGAATTACATGAGTCCAACAGAGTTTCTGTTTTTCCTCTAAACTTTTTGTAACAGTACTTTTGTCTTAAAAAGTTCTAAACCTAATTTATTTGACAGAGATCGTCTCTTTGTTTAAGGGATATCCTCAGATTCTTTTTATTTTTATTATAAGAGATTGTTCCAATCAATGATATGATGTTCTTGTTAATTTAATGTTTAATAATGAATATCACCTTAATCAAACACTAAGTAATAAAAGAGAACTTGGCAATACCTTTCATAACATGGATAGAAAATACAAAGTATATAATAACCAAATAAAAATAAATTAAAGAATAAACAGTGGTTTGATTTTGATTAAAAATTAATTCTACCCAGAAAAACACTGATTCTAACCCACAACACTGACTCTAACCCACAACACTGACTCTAACCCAACAAAAGTGGCATCAGCATTCTTCTTCTCCCAGCTGCTTCAGCAATATCTCATTATAAACTGACTTCAGCAACTCTGCCCCCATGCACTGACTCTAATACCAAAACATATAATTTACCCCCAAAAAAGTTTAATAATAACACAGACAAGCTTTTTACCTAAAAAATAGCTATTACGCATATTGATATTATTCAAAGTAAAAATAAAACAATTCTCGTAAAAAGTAGGATGTGAATAAGCAACAATGAATGAGAAAATAATTATGTTACATATTGATGACTTAAATAGTTATATTTTAATAAGATCTTGGTCCCTAGCCTACCTAACCAAATTATCTAACTGACTAAACCTAACTGAGTGAGCTCGTCCCTAACTGACCTAGTCCCAACTGAGTGTATCTATCTATGCAAGCAAGCCTTAACCACCCTTTCCTACAACTAACTGATTTAGGTCTTATTAAAGTATAACATTGAACTTAAAAAATAATATATTTATAGATTCGAACTCTTCAAAGATTATAAAAACTGGCTTTATTGAAACCAAAATAAAAAAACATAGCAAGAATTATTTTATTATTCATGTAGCTTGGCTGTGTTATAAATTTAGAAAATTGATTTTACCCCCTAAAACACTGACTCTAACCCATAAACACTGACTCTAACCCGCAAACACTGTCTCTAACCCCAAAAACACAGACTCTACCCCTCCCCCGCAATACTGTAGCCTATTCAACCCTGCTGCACATCAACAACCCAGCCAACCCTGCAGCTACATCATCAACCCCCGGCTGCCACATCATCAACCCGGCTGCCACATCATCCTCAACCCTGCTGCCTCAGCTACTTCTGCCCCCATACACTGACTCTAACCACCCGAAAACCCCAAGACCATTGTTATTCTTAATTACTTTATTTATACTGGGTATGATTTACTTCATATTATTTACCCATGTCTTTCTGATATTGCCAAGTTATCTTAAATATTTTTAGTATTCTTAGTAACATCCATTAAGAAATGTTAATAATAAAAAGAACAAACATTGAAGTAAAGAAAAATCTTTGATAATAAAAATAAAACCTGAATTTCAGGAATATAAACAATAGAGGAGAACTAAATAAAATAAATTAGTTTTATTAATAACTTCAAAAGATAAAAATAGTGCTAACAAAAATCACAAGACAAAACAGATTCATGTTGAAATAATGTAAAACAGATAGCACAGGAATCATTAAAAGAAGTAAAACAAGATAAATAAGAGGTTAAACATTTATCTAACTATAAACAGAAATAAAATGAACAACAGCTTACGTCTGCGGGACTCGTGAAGATTTAGAAACAATTTAGAAATCGTACATATTATTATAATGTAATAAAAAGTGATTCTACCCCGCAAACACTGACTCTAACCCACAAACACTGACTCTAACAACAAACACTGACTCTAACCCGCAAACACTGACTCTAACCCCAAAACACTGATTTTACCCCCCCCCCACAAAAAGCCAGCTCCCGGCAGCCACATCAACAACCCAGCTGCCACATCATCAACCCGGCTGCACATCATCAACCAGGCTGCCACATCAAACCCAGCCAACCCTGCTGCAGCTGCCACATCAACAACCCGGCTGCCACATCATCAACCCTGCTGCATTCATCCTCTCAGGTGTAAATATTAAAACAACTCTACATATCATGATAAGGACCAATATGAGGAGTGATCCGTTGTTAGATTGAAAAAGATTATGAAGAAGTAAGAAAAGGCCCCTTACCAACGGTCTTGGGTGCAGTTCATCTCAGTTAAAGATGAAGGCTACGCAGTTTTTTTTAATACAAAGGAGAATAAGTCAAAAACTATTAGGCATGATTAATGAAAATCATGATAAACTTATACTAAATATTATAATCAAAGGCACACTAATTCTGATCAACCATAAAAAATTTTAAACAATTTCGTAAATATTTCTTGAATTAAAATTATCATTAATAACATCGGATAAAATTAAAAGATCTACCCTCTCCCTATAATCAGTTAATTATATTTTAGATTTCATTTGCAATCTGAGTTCTTGTTAGGAAAATTAGAATATGGACAGATAAAGTCAAAAGAATAACTAATATGCCTACAAATAGTACATGAAAAATTTAAAAACTTACATTTGTGATCAAAGACATTTTAATTATGATTTAGTCTGAGTTCTTAAGAAAAAAAACCTGAATATTAATCAGAAGCATTTAACGTAAAATTGCAACTTGATATAGTTCTGACTTATATATTTAATTAAATACTTAATAACTACTCACACTCACAAAACCCCATTGCCAAATATTTGGCCATTTAGGCCATTACATCAGCTTCAACAGGCCCCTAAACCCCATTCCCTATTTTGCAATTTGAGCCGTATTATATCAGCTTCAACCGCCCCCTTAACCCTGTTTCCTAATTTTTGGCAATTTGAGCCTTATTACATCAGCTTCAGCAGGCCCCTAAACCCCGTTTCCCTAATTTTTTGCAATTTCAGCCATAATATTAAATCAGCTTCAACAGCCCCCTAAACCCTATATTCCCTAGCCCCTTACTTAGGTATAAAATTAAAATATAAAATGATACTTAGAAAAAATATATGACAGAACTCCGGGCTGACTTCTCCCTCCATGTTTTTTTTCCGAATTCAGCTTGTCTACTGGTCTTCCGAAGCTTCAGAGACCCAGCGTCTGGAAGATAAAATTAAACAATTAATTGCTCAATGAGGCAAAATAACTTTTTGTTTTGAAAGAATCCAATAATTATTCTTATATAATATCATTTATTAAAAAAACAACTTTAACTTAGATTTTTTGTTAATCTAACCGCAAGTTATTTTGCCTGCATCAAGTGTTTCTGAAATAGCAAATAAGAAAATTTAAAAAAGAAGGAATTTTGGTCATGCAATAAAATATCAGCTTTGAAAGCTCCCTTTACCCCCATTCCCTAATTACTGTTGATTGTTTAGCCATATTTCATCAGCTTCAACAGCCCTCTAAACCCAATACCCTCATTATTGATCATTTTAAGCCACATATCATTAGCTTCAACTGCCCTTAAACCACCCCATTCTTAGATTATGTTTTTTTATTGTTATGAATAACACAATAAATAAAGAAAAATGATACTCATAAAATACAGATTTGACTCATTTGTTTCTTTGATGTCTCTTCAAATAATCGTCTCATCTCTTCCGAAGCTTTGAAGTAGTATAAAGAGAGATCTTCCAGCATCTGAAAGATATAAAAGAAACGGTTAATCACTAGATGGGGCAAAATAACAAGTGGTTTTTTAAAATGACCCCAAAAAAAAATGTACAATATATTTCATAAATATAAAGAAATTACTATGAAATTAGTCGGTCATTCACAACCACAAGTTATTTTGCCCATCTGGTGTTTTTCTGAAGAAGTAAAGAAGGCAAAATTTATTTTTCTTCTTACCCATACAAGTAATTTACAGCGTGGCCATTGTAAATTACTTGTACATACAGTTTTTACTGTGGCCAATAAAAACTAATTTGAAGAAAAATAAATTTAATATAAGAATAACAAATAAGCACTGTTTTATAGTGCTCCATAAAGAGTTATTCTTAAAAGAATTGGTTAGTAAAGTAAAAATACAAAAATAATAACATGCCGTATTATATTAATTGGTTTTAACAATTTTATTACTTTCTAATAAAATTGTTAAAAACCAATTGCTTATGTGTGGGGTGTAGGGTTAGTAGTGTTGTATTCATCCATACATGCGTTCAACACATACATGCGACTTCAATCGACTATCAAACTTTATATCTTCCTTAGTTAAGGACCTCGGAATATCAATAATAAAGTCTAATTTTTAAAGACCTCGGGACGATTGCTTCAGCAAGCGCCTGCCTTTAAAATATTAGAACTTAAATTGATATTTGCCTTGAACTATGGAGAAATTTGTTTCATGTCAAATGAAATCCTATTGATAAAAAAGCATAAAAATAATATCGAATTATATCAGATATTATTGGTTGCTTATTCATCAAATTTTAGACTTGAGATTCGGCAAAGTTTATAGAAAGTACTGAAAATGGACCTAAACCCCCCCACCCTAAAACTGGGGCCAACACACCATGTGTTCTGCACATATATAAAATCCACAAATCATCTTCCTACCTAACCCTACCCGGGAACCAATGGTTTATTACCATCGCCCAATGGTTCAATTTACGGCTGACATGTCGATGAAATGTGGAAATAAGGAGATAAGTGAGTCATAACCCTGAGTCCCTAACCTACCCGCCGCGCCTAACCATGAAAAATACAACGGGTCATGAATCAAATACCTCCAAAAAGAAGTGTACGGGTGCCTGATCAGAAGGTTTTTATTATGATTATAAAGTATAAGCGATTTTATTAGAAAAATAACAAAGCATGAAGTTAATAACTTTTTATCAGTTACTGCAGTGAAATTAGACATTTGACTTAAAACCGGAAACATTCTGAACAAGCCAATGGGTTAGTTTGTTTCATAAATAATGTATAGTGTTTAAAAGAAATACAAATAGCCAAAATAGAAAGTGTACATATTTAATTTTTTATCTAACTAGTTTAACTACAAAATATGAAATTTATAAATCACTCTAACTAACTGATCACAAACAGTTAAAAGCTACAAAATTTAAACAGATATCAGCGCTAGCGATGACCACTGCCGACAACAGCCTAGTTCAAAGACTGTCGTACCAAAACAAACAACAATGTTACCAAAAATATCATAAGAGACGTATGCCCGGTCGGGGCTATAGGCAGTTACAATCATACGTCACCCCACAGCCCCACAAAAGCGTGTCTACAGTATTTATGCTAACATTGTGTCTGAGTCAGCCCACAATCCCAAACTAGGCAAATCCCCGACAGTGATCACCTATAGATAATATCCATACTACAGTGTGATGTGTTTTATAATAAATAACGAACCAATTCGACGTCCTCTTGAAGATCTTGTAGGCCTAGGCAGGGTCCGATAAAACCAAGACTAAAAGGGTTAGTGTCAATTGGTTAGATCGGAACCCTGATTACTTATCTTTAAAACTGAAACGGCGATCCCACGGAGGAAGCTCTCCAGCGAAGGTTGACACATATAAAGCAAAGCAGGAGCAAGATCCGATCCTGCAACAAAATATCTCAATGAATTTTTATAATAAATAACAAAATTTATAAAAGGTAGGACAAGAGGTAACTTACTTCACTACTCTCTTTAATACCCAAAGATATAAATAAGTATTAGATAGTACATAATTTCGATTCCAAATATATTAAGAACCATTTCAGGCTAAGCAAAGCAAAATTTTTCTCCAACTTTTAAGTTTATAAACCTTAAAATAATTAAAGAATTTAAATATAAGCAGTTCCCTCATTGCAGTCTAGGTCGTCTATATCACACATTAGTGTATAGCGAAACAAAATACAGGGCAGAGTGTTGTACCTTGAGGAGTGTACAGAATGTCTGTGGGGTCTAAAAAACCCTTAGCTAGAGTAATAAATAAACCAAGTGGAAAACAAATGAGATTTTTTGTGAAACATGGCATGTAGTTCACATTTTGTCCACTAGGGAGTGGGCTCAAATTTTCCCAGATCCCCACGTAGCCTCGACACTTTTCGTGGCAGGATTCTACGTTGTATCGAAACTTGATAACCTCAACACTTTTAACTGAACCATGTGTCGATGTTTCGTCTTGTTTTGTATCGACACTTGAATGTCAAGACATGTAAGTGTCGATACAACGTAGAATCCTGCCAGGGTCAAAATATTAAAAGTAAATATTCCTAGCCCTTACAGGATGGGTCCCTCTATCTGTCGAGGCATCGTTAAACCATGACATGTGTCAATCTAACATAGATTTTGTACAGGACGACAAATATATGTCATGAGACACCCCTGTCCTGATTCTATGCAAGATTGACACCTATACTAGTGTCAGGCTTTATAGTGTCAGTACCCTAGTACAGTAGTTGTCGATTAAACGTAGAATCCTGTCGGGGTATAAATATTAAAAATAAATATTTCCATCTCCTAAGATGAAAATATTTATTTTTAATATTTATACCCGATAGGATTCTACGTTTAATTGACACTTGAATGTCTTGACACACCATAACATCTACAAATGGTTCAATTAAAAGGGTCGAAGTTATCAAGTTATTAAGTGTCAAGACATCATGATGTCGAGACTATGTGGCTAGCGGGAGACTCCGAGATCTACCCAAATTTTCCTAAGGGCGCAACCATCTTGTGTACCTTTGTAAATGTAAACAAACTATTTACAGTACTAGACATTATTGTTTTTAATTTTTTAGCATAGAGATAAATAACTAGAGGTTAAATTTTGAAACATTGAGAAAGTAACCTGACCACCTCGCTTATATATACAGTCAAATAATCAGTACAATAGTTCAGTAACTTATACAGTAGAGCGTTAAAAATACAAGGAATGTGTGGGAAGCCATAATCAATTGATTTATAGTAACCTTAACTAATTCTTGGAGGGGGTTTCAATATGGTTACACAGAGCACTTGAGAGCCCCAAAAGATGTTTCAGGCCTCTCAATGTAATGAGATAGGCTATGCCTCCTGTAGTATATATCTCTTCACTTTTTAGTACGAAATGTTTATAATTTGTGTAAAAAAATGTATTTTGTCACATCCAATAGAGGTTTAGTGATTCATTAAATACTAGGTTTGTTCAAATTACTTAAAAACGAGCGGCAAATTAAACTTCCATTTGTTTGCACAACTCAATTTCTTATTTTTTTGCAAGTGATCAGAGTTTTTCCCTTCAAATATTATTTATTTGTAATGTAAGGATAATTAGCCAAAAGTTTTTGAATATAATTATAGTAATCGTATTTTAAGTTATACTTAAAAGGCAATAAACTTACGTCTGTAAAATAATCAAGGAAATAGTATTATCAAAACAGTTTCTCTTTTAATGATTGTAACAAATATTTCACAGTTCACTGAGTTTACAAATGTTTTAAATCAGTACTTACAATACAGTACAATACAATACAGTACTTACAATCAGTACTTACTTGTACATATTAATATGTTATAATAATATTAATATGTTATAATCTCTATGTTAGAAACCATAGAGATTATATGCTAGAGAGGGCATAGCCTATCTCAATACATAGAGAGGCCTGAAACATCTCTTTGGGGGTCTGTGTAACCTCATTGAAACTTCCTTCAAAAGTGAATTAAGATTATAATAAATAATTTGTTTTTGGCTTACCGGACAATATCTGTGTTAATATTTCATTAATATTAAAACCATGCCATTATCTGTGTACTTTAATATATTACCTCGCGTCTACATGATGCGTTTGGGTTGAACACCAGGTTGAATCCTCAACACTGATTTTACTCCGTGTAAACGGGGGTTGAACACATCGTGTAGACGAGGTGTGTTACTATAATTTTGTTCTGTTTATTTGATTATATTGAAAGTCGAAGATAGGTTATTTTTTTGATGATTCAAAATTCAACCAATAGGGCCCCTCTAGCAATAACATATCTATGGATTTTTATATTTTTGAGCCAGCAAACAGCTGATCACGCTTGTCCGAATTTTTTACATGCGTCTGTTACTTTGTCCACACGGGGGGTTTGGCAGGGCAGGTTTCAACCCCAACTGTTTACACGGTATTTTTCACCGTAAAAAATGAAATTCAGGGTTAACCCCGTGTTCATTCCCGTCCACACGACAACTGAGGGGGGGGGGGAGGAGTTAAACCCCCTGCCTAACCCCGCATCTGAACAAAGTTAGTATAGGAGATTCCCTACTTGTTTTATATTATTACTTTTGTTAAAAATTAATCCCTTAAAAGGGACTTTAGTTATGTTATAGTAATAGCATGAGTTATAGGTTATAGTAATAGTTGCAGTTACCTATGTAATAGGTAACATAATAGTGCTTTTATTAGATTACGTTAGAGTGCCTGTATATCGTATATATACAGGCACTGTAGGTTACGTTAGCAAGAGTTATAGGCTTAGGTTATAGGTTAAATAGTACGAGTTATTGGTTACTGTAATAATAGGAATAGTAATAAGACGTAGTATTAGTACTAACAGGTATAGAGCTAACAATTATATTAGTATCAATAGTTACAGAAGTAATATTTATGCGAGTTATATTAGTAATTTATTATTTATAGCAAAGAGAATAATAGTAAATGGTAATGAAAATAAAAATATTCAAGATGGCTAAAACTTCAATGTAAAAAATATCGTACTTATATATTGCGATTTATTGTCTTATATAATTATGCAAAATATTTAATGATTCTAGTTAAACTTTAAATAAATTAAAAGGTATATGGATTAAAACGAATAACAAAATAAAATTCTTAACTTACTTTACTTCATCGGACATTCCGCTCTGCATGAAGGCTGAAGGCCGACTGACGAGAGCCTACCGTGTCTCCCTTTTATAACCTATACCCCCCCACCGCCATCTTGGATATCACTAAATAAATAATTATGAAATATTCCATTTTATTTATGATAAAATTTATTCATAATTGTTAACTAATATATTTTTACGATTAATATTTAATAATTTATAATGTTTTCTTAAATTTTAGACCAAAACTTAAAAAAAATATTGATCTGACTAAAAAGCTGATAAGACTAATACGATGTATTTTTATTAAATTTACATAAAATTTCATAATCTTTATTATTTTTTTTAAAAAAATACGTTTTTTATTTAAAATTATTTTGATTTAATGAATTTTAAAACTTATACTGAAATTTATCCGTTTATACCTCGAGTTAAGTAACCTCCATCTTAAATGTTTTTTAAAATATTTAACAAACATATTAGTAAAAAAACAATAATTAATTGATATTTAATTATTAGTAACTATTTAAACTATTACAATTAATTAACGCTCACAATGAGCCATCAAGTTTAAGTTTTACGTTCGTATTATTAAAGTTACAAGTGTTAAAAGTTGGGTGAAACTTTGTGTTTTAAGAAGACCGTTTGTTTACTTTTTTACGTTAAATATCTAATTTATTATTGAAAATTGGTTCGAGTTATCATTATTTAATTAATCTGTACGCCCTTGTGATTAATTTCAAGGATCATTTACACGTCTTCGACGATTTATTTTTAATTTAACTTCGTACATACATAACTACTGTTAGACGTCAATGTTATTTACTGATCTGTGTTCAAATTTTGAATCTATAAATTGAATTAAACACTATATTTAACATAAAACTTTGTAATAATAAGTTAAAAATAAAACCATTTAATTTCACTGTCAAACGATGTGTTTTAATAATCGAAGTATGGCTTGTTTACAATTTTTAGAAGTAGGTGGCGTGTTTGTCAAATATATTCGATGAAGCAAAAAGAAAATGTTTAATATAAATACATTCTTTATGCAAAATCTTACAGTTATGACCATTTTTCATGGAAGGCTTGTTTTCTTTTTTGAAAATTACAGCTGGAAAACACTTTAAAAAATTGGTGTCAAGAATGTTCGTTGGAGCGAATTAGGAGGAGAAGGGGATTTGCTCCAGTGGCCGGTTGTAACTGAACATTTGCGTCAACGGAGGAGACTCATTATATGAAAAACAAGAAGAAAATATCAAAGAAAAACAAGAAAAAGTAAAACTCAACAGCCTAGCACATTAATTTGTTTCAGTTTATTGCTTTTTTTATTGATTATTTGCTGTTACTAAATTATTTTTATTGTTGGCTTTGCTTTCTAGTTACTCAGTGGTTAAAGAAACTCTTCAACAATGGGTACGATACCCGAGAAAATCGCCCAAATCGAAGCTGAGGTAAGCGTTCTTTTAGGACTGTTGTCTTTGAATTTTTCTCCACAATTATGAAGTTCTTTTGGATTAACTACTTTTAATGGTAGCATAGGCCATTTCTTATAAGACTATTCTTATAAGACTTATATTTTTCTTCGTATGCTAATCCGTACATACCTTATATAATCAGGCCTTGTTTAATGTGTTGGTCACTTGACTGCCTACTGCTAGGGGCTATTACTATGTACAAACAGCATACTGCAGTTCATCCGCATTAACCAATCAGAAAAGCCTCTGCCAATCTCTCACTTGAAAAGTGAAAAAAATCCCTATCTCCCTAAACTGCTGTAAGGAAATATCCTCCTTCCCGGCAATCATTCACTTTGTTTGTGGTTTTTCTTGTGTTTATTTCGTTTTGTAAACTACTCTCTAATTAATCATAAAAATGATATTATAAAATAAAATTACCCAAAAGAAATGTAAAAAAACATCGCTAATAAAACAAGGGTAATATAATTTGATTTGTTTCAAGTTTTTTTCCACTTCCTTCTTGCGAAGATTTTTTTTAGAATCAGGGGTACCTAAACTGACCCTTCAAGATTTTTAAAGTTGTTAATAGACTGTAAATATGCGGATCATATTAAATACTCTAGTTAAATGCACTGTAAGAACCATGAGGATATCCTGTGGGGTATACTAGAACTAGAGAGATGGAATCTAGTTCAATCTCTGTGCTATTGTTATTTAAATATAACCTTTTTGACAAACTTTTATTTTACTTAATTATTACTGTTTTTATTAAATAGTTTTTTTGTTTAGGACTTGCTTATAACCTCAGTATACTTTTACAATAAAATACACACTGATTTGGTGGGATCAGTTATGACATCATCTGACTCGATTGACTAAACAACAAGAACTGGATCGTATTAAATGCATGGAATACGATCACCTGTTAAATGTCAGTTAACTTCGAGGATCTGTATTTCATATTGCATAACTATTGGATTGTAGGTGGGGACCGCAATTGCCTGAAGTCTATCTGTATCCTATTGGTTTATGATGATCTCTCCAAGGATTGGTGTTTGAATAAATCTATAGATGCATATGAGGCTAAAACTCACCAAAAAATATTTGCTTGCTAATTTTTAGGTGGCAATCAACTTGTTTAATTTTAAACTATTAGTTTTTAACTGAATGACAAAAGACTATACTGCTAATAGTTATTTGTTGTCTAATGGTATATTTTTAAATTTGGTTTTACTTAGTCCTCTAGATTATCTTGTTGTTTGATCATTAAAATGAGGTTAATGGTTCATTGGAATATTTTAATTTTCAAATGCACTCATAAGATCCTGTTATATAGTTTTGCTTCTTCAAGAATTATGGCAACATTTTATAATTTACCATAAGCATGTTTATTGCCTGTATGACATATTATTTAATTTTAGATGGCCAGGACTCAGAAGAACAAAGCTACTGCTGGTCATCTTGGTTTGCTGAAAGCCCGTTTGGCTAAATTAAGGAGAGAACTCATCACACCTAAGGGAGGTGGTGGTGGACCAGGAGAAGGGTTCGACGTGGCTAAAACTGGTGATGCTAGAATAGGATTTGTTGGTGTGTATATTTTTGTTTATGATATTATTTTTGTGTGTATATTATTGTATTTGATCACTTTTGAATTTTCCATGTATAATCTTTTCAGGATTAACATATGTATCTCTATGTTAGCAACTCTGTTTGTGATAAATAAGCATGGTGCTTCCCAAATAATGCAAAAAATAGTTTTTTTCCCCCAACGAACTTATATATTGAGGGTGGTACCAGGTACATTTCAAATACATCACCCTAATTAACTTAGCTTCGAGTAGACTATAGTGGAAGTTCAAATACCCAATTATTTGTTTGGTAAACTGATAACTAAAATGTGTTTTTATCATTGAAAAGTTCAATTGAAGCATACCTTTATATACCTGTTCCATATCGCAATCAATTTGATACCAATATAATTAAATTCCAGTTATTTTTTCCCGAGCTATCGTTCGGCATACATAAGGACTATTACCAATTAATTATTAAAATTAAGCTTACTGGTATATCATAAGTCATCAATACATTGTATAGGAAAAACAAAAGGTATGGGTAAAATTATCAGAATTCAGGGATATTAGTATCAAATTGTCCAGGATAAGAAACTGTTTCAGAAATTATCCATATTTATTTCGTGTATGCTCCAATTTAACATTTTAAAATTTGTGTAGAATAACAGATTTTGGTAATCAGATTACCATACAATTACAAAAAAAAATAATAATTAGGTATATAAACTTCCTTTGGCTGACTTAGTGGGGATGGGATGAACTTCCTCTGACTCAGCTCTGTATAGCTTTGTACAGAGCTGAGTAATTAGGGTGATGTATACGAAATGCACCACCCTGTATAAATGTTTAAAATGAAACTTCTTTCTTACGATCAATACCTTCTTTTTACAATAGGTTTACCCTTTTCTATTTTTGTTTCTCTGTGATATATTTAATTATGGACTAAGATTATTTTTTGTTATTTGTTAAAACCAAGCTAAGTTTCTATATTTTTTTGTTTGACAGGTTTTCCATCAGTTGGTAAATCAACTTTATTGAATACATTGGCAGGAGTGTATTCAGAAGTAGCATCTTACGAGTTTACTACCCTTACAACTGTGCCTGGTTGCATTAAATATAAGGGTGCTAAAATTCAGGTAAACCATTAAAAATATACGTAAAATTAATTAAATAATAGTAATTAAAATTAAATAATAATAATATAAATTAAAATAAGAAGACATATTTTTAAAAAAATGTTTACCATTTACAAAATTGGTTAATTTGTGTTAATTATTTTTTACAGATGCTTGATTTACCAGGTATTATTGAAGGTGCTAAAGACGGCAAGGGTAGAGGAAGGCAGGTCATTGCTGTTGCTAGAACTTGCTCACTCATATTCATTGTACTTGATGTTTTAAAACCACTACATCATAAGAGAATTATAGAAAAGGAATTAGAAGGTTTTGGACTTAGATTGAACAAGGATCCTCCTAATATTGTATTTAGAAAGAAAGATAAGGGTGGCATCAATTTACAAACTATGGTAATTATTGTTTTAACACTTTCATTATTCTTGGGATCAATTTATGACTAATTGTTCCTCACGTGTTGATTTTTGTTAACAGTGTATACTTTTAGAAATTAAGTTGTAAAAACTTCTAGAAATTGCAGTATGGATGGGGATGTTATACCTAATAATTATATTACCCTTGAGTTTGTTCCCTGTTCATAAATCATGCTGTATTTGCTACATAGCCACCTCCTCATCCTCCGATTATCTATTTCAGTGGGAAGGTACAACTATCTCAGACATTCAAGTTGTATCTATGTCCTCATAATCCATCAAGTGTTCCAAAGCTGATTAATTGACTGAGACATTTGAATTTTTGATTCACACTAAATTACTTCTATATATCTACTGACTAATTTACTCTCCCATTCTAAGTCTATAAATATAAAGTTTCAATACCTAATGTAAGTATACATTTTTATGTAAGGGTACATTTTTCTGAGGTAGGGAGTTTAGGTTCACTTTGTTCCCTATTTTACAGAATGTGATATCAAAAATTTGTATCTACTGTAAAAAAAAAGAGTTTTCAGCTATAGATACACTAGATGGCAACACTATTTTATCAGTACATCTGTCTTTTTGTTATCTATTTCTTGTTTATTTACAATTAAATTTAGATAATTACATATTTGTATTTATTTAAAAGAAAGTATTGTTTACAATGTTTGATAGTGATTAAGTGGCACTGAGTTGGTAGCAACTCCGCCAGAGTTAAAAACTGTAACAATTAATAGAACTGTTTTGTAAATGTTATTTATTTTTTTATTACTTTTTACATCAGAAACAAATGCATACACTACATGGCTGTGAATGACTTTTTTTATCTCAGCTTAACAAGACAAAGATATAATCGCTTTGGTAAAAACATATTTATTCCACAGCCTAGTAGTGTATATACTATTTTTGCTGCATTTCTTACCTTATTTCTGTAATAATTTTATTGTTTTCTCTTCTTTAGTGTCAACAGTCAGAATTAGATTTGGATACAGTTAGGACAATATTGTCAGAATATAGGATTCATAATGCTGATATCACTCTTAGGTATGATGCTACTGCTGATGATCTAATTGATGTCATTGAAGGAAACAGAAATTACGTACCCTGCATTTACTTGCTTAATAAAATTGGTGAGGAATACTTCTTTTTTAAAGTGAAGAATTTAGAAAAACCATTTTAGTATTATTGTTCCCCTATCTATGATTGTCTTTATTTTTTGACTAATTTAAAGCTTTATAGATTTTTATTTTTAGGTATGCTCTGCTATCAAAAATCGAAGTTAAGATTTTTTTTTTTAATTTTAACATTAAAAAAAAATCTTGAATTTACAGTATGTTATTGTAAGTTTTAAGTATAAATATTCTTAATAACTTTAGAGCTTTTTGGACTGTTATAAATAGCCCAGGGATCCTGAAGAAGGTCATGATCCCTGGGTGAAAGCTCTTCGTCAATTTATTTTCACTAAGTTTTAATAAAAAGGACTGAAGTCTTCATTAATTTAATTGATATAAATATTCTTTGCTACAAATTTTTCTAATACAAGTTAATATATGAAACAAAAAACTAAAGTGAAAAAAGTGGTCAATAACATTTTATCATATAACCTGACGATTTAACAAATATTTTTATTTTGTTTACAGATCAGATTAGTATTGAAGAACTGGATATTATTTATAAGGTGCCTCACTGCGTGCCAATATCTGCTCATAACAAATGGAATTTTGATGATTTGCTTGAAAAAATGTGGGACTATTTGAAATTAACTAGAATGTAAGTTAATGTTTCACTGTTGAAGTTAAAATATCAGTGTCATTTTTTACATAATTTTTTGTCATTGTTTTTTTACGTATATTTTTTTACTTTACTGTGGGTTATTAGCAAATTATCAAAGAAGGGATGGGCTTATTAAATTGAGTTTATGCTTCAGATTACAACTTAGAAACCCTCTTACAATCTAAATGAAGATTCTACTTATATTCTCCATAAATGTTTTTTTTCCAGTTACACAAAACCTAAAGGACAATTGCCAGATTATAATTCTCCTGTTGTGTTACGATCTGACAGGAAAAGCATTGAAGATTTCTGTAACAAGCTTCATCGAAATATTTCAAAAGAGTTTAAATAGTAAGTTAAAATAATATGCAATTCTGTAATCTTAATGCATGCACAAGATCTTCTTTTATCTTAGAAGAACAAAGAGACTAATACTTAAAGGGAGTATACAACAGCTCTTATCATTCCTCGGGTGGCTAGTTGCCATAACTGTACATTGGTGACGTAATTTTTTTTACAATCCATCGTAAATATCAAGATTATTTTTCCTCTATTTTCTCTTAAATTAAGTAAAAAAAAAATAAAATAAGTTTTAATTACTATTTATTGAATATATTCTTTAATTATCTGTGTTGTATAAAGTGATTTAATATGATATCACTGAAAAATGTTTGTCGAGTGGGAGCTACCATAAGAGTTGTAGAGGGGTGGGGGAGTATCTAGTCTCTCTCTCTTGGGAGACTGTAGTAGGAGTAAGTCCCGTTATGGTACCTAGTGGAAGCTCTCTCACTTCCAGACCCCTTATCACTGTGCTATACTGCCTATGTATGCCCTTTAAGTATTGAACTCTTCGTAGAAGAAATAATAGGAGAAATGAAAACCATTTGTTCAAGCTATTGAATCCCCCCAATATACTAAGGCTGTGCCTTAACACTGTCAGTCTAAATTGACTGTATTTGGAACTACACTTCTAGTGTTATAACTTTCGACATGGTCATGTGACTAAAAATCAGCTGAAAGAGAGAGAGAAGAAAGAAGTCCCAGCTGCAAGGGGGGGGGGGATGTTTAAGTTTGGGTGACTCAGGTTATTATATACCCACCTTGCGGCACTTGTGATCTGAATCGCTCCTTATCTCATCTCTTCTATTCAAAACTAACTATTTTTTTAACTTGATTTTTATCATTTCTAAACAGTTGTTCTTTAAATATTGTTATTTCATTGCATTCTTGCATACTCAATCTGAATTACATTATTATTTATTTCACTTCAACATGGAAGAACATAGTTTCATAAAAAATACAATAAAAAACTGGAAGTGGACAATGCATGTGGACTCGCTTGGACAACAACAATAGTAGAAGTTGGCATGCTTATTTACACAGCATTTTATGTCTCTGAATTTCGTTAATGTAACTTTGTCAATGATTTCAGTGCTCTTGTCTGGGGATCATCTGTTAAACATCAACCTCAAAAAGTAGGAAAAGAACATGTTCTGAATGATGAAGATGTGGTACAAATTGTTAAGAAAGTTTAAACTGCTTTCATTAAAAATCTTAATGCTGTACTTCATTTGTCTGTTAAATGGACATTTTAATCTTGTATATACTCAGCTTAATAAATAAATAATTAACAGAAATATGTTTTTTTAATAATAAACTATCTGCCATATTTTGGAAGACTAACCAGTACAGCACCCTCCAGAGGAAATATAACCTTCCTCCAGACATCAGAGGAACAGCATAATCAAATTTTTTTGTATTGACTGAGATTTTATGATAATTGCACAATTTATATAATAAATAAATAAATCACCATAATTAAAAAAACACTTCTTTTAATACAAAAATACATTGTTACTCTGGATCACCTTTAGAATTTTATTTCTGAATTTGCAATTCAAAGTCTGTAGCAGCGTCACCTTCACTGATAAGAAATTGATAATGAAATGGTGATCGTTGTTAAAGTCCTTGCATGGTTTTCAGGATTTCTTATTTGCAAGGATTATTTCTTTAAATTTTTTCTCAAAGTGTTTGAATTTAATTAATTTTAGGGTGTATAACTCAGTAGAATCACTATTTCATTGAAAAATAGGGTATTAATGGGTTGTCATGAGTATTTAAATTGAGTTATAAGAAGGTAAAAATCACAATATAGAGTTTTATTTATTGTTAATTAATGTTACTTTTAATTCATTTTAGTTTGTACAAACACACAAAATTACCTTTTTATTGCATTAAATTGTTTAAATTAGTTGTAACAGGTATTTATACTAACTGATAACAAGCTGATTTTCACCGTAATGATGATTTAATTTATTAATCAATTTTATTTACTCACTAAAATAATTAATAACTCAAAAAAATCCCTTTTTTGCAAAATGTTTGTTGAATTATCCGTTTAGGTTTTATTATTTCTGGGTTAAATCAGACAAATCCAAGTCATTAGTGATAAAAGCCTGATTCTATATTTAAAATCCTGGAATCATTGAAGTATTCATCTATGTAAATACTGGCAATTTACATATTGGCAATTTTTTTAGTACTGATGGTCGTTCTATTAATTTTTACCTATTAAGTTTTATTAAAATTTGTTTGAGTCAAAGTATTAATTTAACAATATTTTTGGGAAAAAATTAACTTTATTAGCAAAATATACAATCAATAGCAATAAATAAATATAATTTGTTAAAATCTATATCACTAAAGAAACCAAAGATTTAAAAATTTACAATAATTTCTATTTCACACCAAAAAATAATTATAATTTAATATGCATTTATATCACAGACATATACAATAATTAGGGTTTTCTGTTATACTCTTAATTCTAAAACATGATTAATAATTGAATCTTTTCCCTACAAACAATTGTGCATAATATTAAAAAACAACTATAATAAAAAAGTAAATAATTCTACAGTTTTATTAGATAAATAATAAGGGTTTAAACGAATGTTACAGTTACACATTTTAATTTTGTCCAATTTACATCAGAGTATTAGTAAATGTCCTCCGGAAATAAATTTTGTAACATAATGCTTAAATTCCCTTACCTTTATTAGAATTTAAAATAAAAAGAGTGCAAGAATCATTGTTATTACTATGTAACTGAGTAAATATATAATTTAATTATTAAGTGTAATCCACTGCAGTCAACAATAATAACTAGAGAATAAATCATATAACATTATG
The DNA here is from genome assembly GCA_018340805.1 of Microvelia longipes. NCBI lineage: Eukaryota > Metazoa > Arthropoda > Insecta > Hemiptera > Veliidae > Microvelia > Microvelia longipes. The sequence goes on along the minus strand of JACMZG010001911.1, from coordinate 39,142,789 downwards.
ATAAAGTGACTACAAGAGTATAACAGAACAGTCTCAGTTTTAACTTTTACGTAAAAATAAGTTTTAAACTTGATTAATAAATTGACAACATAGGGCATTTATTGTCAACTGGTGTCATTTAATAGGGTAAAATATCAAGGTAAAATAACTGCAAAAATTTACCAAAAGTAAACGTCTTGAAATTATAAATATTTAATATACTTTTTTATTTGATCGAGACTAAGGAGTGAAACATGAAAGAAGGAAGCCCAGGCTTATTTTTTAAATTAATGAACACACAAGGGAAAATGTAGTTTTATAATTGACTATCTAGATTTGATTAATTCATAAAAGAATCCAATTTTTTTAATAATGTTTTATCCAAAATCTAACAGAAAGAATTGAGAAAGCAGGTTTATTTAAATAAATAAATAATGTACAAATGTACATTATTTATTTAAGCAGGTTGATTAAATAATTGTACAACAGTTCAGTTTGTAAATAGATGTACCACTACAAATGGAAAAAAGGAGGTAAATCAGAAAGATGTGTTTTAAACAGACCTCTTTGTAGTAATAACCTGTGTTAAGATAACATCTACCTTCAAGTACTAACACAGGAACTGACCTATGCCATTAATCAAACTGTGATTTCAGGTTTTAAAATGGGTAGATTTTAGTAAGTTAGTAAGCAAACCCTAATTAGATGAGCAACCAAATTTTTATTTTTAAGACCCTAGTTTGACAAACTCAGGACTCCTGTGAAGATTTTACAAGCAATTTTAAAAAGTAAATTCAACCATAGGTGATTAAAGGTTAAAGTCTTGGTTAGATGAAGTGTTAAAAATGTTTAAAAATCCCTCATAAAGTATAGCAGCTTTGACAACTGGTTCAAATGAGTGAGAAAGTCAAAATTTAGTTTCCTTTTATGAACTCAATTAAACCAGGTTGTCCGAATTGCTTGAAACAAAATCATGAGGAAAGAAAAACCTAACTCTAGGAGGCTAAACTAGATTACTTAAATGCGAGTTAAGTAAATTTTAATGCAGCTGGAATCTATTTTGATGCCTGATAGCTTGAAACCACTGGGTCTTAACCACTTTAGTCTAGCAGTTAGAAGTGACCTCAAGACATGCCACCTCCAATAACTAGCCCTTTTTCGGTCAAACAGACAGATGTTAATAGATGGTTAGGAAGAAATTAAGGGAAGAGAGTCACTCCCAACAAATGGACATAAGAACCCTGTGGTTTCAAGCAATAAAGCGTCAAAAAGGATTCCGACCACAGCACCCACATACCAAGCTGCCAAACTTCCTTGATTTTGTATGAACCAACATAATATCTCTGGTATGACTAAAAACCATTTTCCTTTAGTTATTTAAACCGTGTATTTAGTTATTGAGGCACTGCATGGTTAAGCATTAATAGTTATTTCAATTATCTTGAGTTCTCCACTTATTAGAATCTTCTCTTCTGGCATCAGGTGCTAGTTGACTTCTTACACCAGTTAATAAGTTTGAGGTAGCAGCACTAGCAAGGATAATAGGAGCAACCACTGTAGGTGGTATCTGTCTGAGTACTCCACCCACAGCCCCTACTGTTCCTTTCTGTTCTGCCTCTATACTAGCAACTCTAACCAGTGTCTCAGCTGTTTCTCCAAGACCCTGAAAAACAATTTATAAATAAAACATACATCAAAAAAAAAATATTAATTATTTTTGATATGAATACACCTTAGTACAAATAAGTTTTAATTTTTTTAAAAAAAGTTCCCACTTAGACTTAGAATGACATTTTTTACTAATTTCTGGGATTTCCAACCAAAATATCAGTTTCGAGATACATATATAAGTAGATTGTTAAGTGAGTTCTCAAATACCTCAAATTTTTTTTCTCTAGGGCTTATTAAAATATGCTTACCATTTTATAATGAATATATTCACGAATATAATAAAATTTTTAACTTTATCTTACCTTATTACAGTATAACCAGGTACCTGTATACCTGGTATAACACATAATTAAAATCAGTTGACAGCATGGGAAAATAGTGTTGAGGAACCAATGAGGTTGGCCTGATATGAAATTGAGGGTTTGGTTTAAAATCCAGGAATAACCTCATTGGCTCCCATTATTTTCCCATTATACTATAATAATAGATTAAAAATGTACCTCTTTGACAAGGGTATAAGCATTGGCAATTCCCTCCCTAATATCGGCAGGTCTATTGTATCTGTGCTGTCTTTGTCTTTTCTTATTTCCTCTAGCTCCTCCTCCATGCAATTTTCTAGCACTGGGTCCAGGGGATAACATATCAAATGCTGTTTCCGCTACACACTAGAATAGAAAAATGTAAAATCAAATTTTAGAAACTTTTATTCCTAGAATGGGTAATATCTGGGTATATCAAATATATCTTATACTTGAATGAAAATATCTAGTTTCAACTAGACTTTAAATTTGATTTTCTTGTTGTTATCTTGGCAACTTTATAACAGTTGTTTTTAATTTTCATTATCTCTGCTTCTAATTAAAACTTTAACTAATATTGTATTAAAATATTAAATGTGTTAAATAAATAACTTCTAATATCTATAATTTTTATCACTATTCATTGCTGATAATATAAAGTGGGCTATCCTAAAAACATTATTTTATTATAAAATATACACACAACAAAAATTACAAGTGATATTAGGAGATGCACTTTAACTTATCAAATATTTTTAAACAATCTAAAATACAATTTTATTGGATATGAAACATTTATAAGTGCCTAAGGTAAAAACGTAATAAGTTTAGATAAAAAATGCCTCAAAAACATTGTGGATGCATCAAACTGTTGTTTAAAGGTTTTAAGTTAATGTCTGTTTTTAAAATTGATTTGATTGATTGATATCATTTCAGACGGATTTCACTAAACCATAGTTTAAACTAGTTTCATGAATACCAAACCAATTTTAAACTAATTCGTCTTAAACCACAGTTTAAACTCAGTTGGAGAATATAGGGCTAAAAGTTTTACCACTATAATGCCTTATCTGTTATATTTTTTCATAATTTATTTAAAATATACAAACCTGAATAGCTTGAACAATCCTTGCAGTTATTTCCAAAGCAGCAATAGCAGTACAAGTTGTAAAGGAGTTCGCACCTCTTTGTAAACCTCTCACTATCCTACCATCCTTCTGATATTGCTCTATAGGTAACCAAAACAGATCTCGAATACCTTGAACTAATAGCACATAAACAAATATTTAGTAAATGGTGAACAAATTATCTTAACATTTTTTTACAGTAATAATTGCTTCAGTAACAGTTTTAGATAAAAAAATAATATTTTCATTTTTCTAATGGTCTTAGTAATTCTATTTAGGATTGACCTTGGACGATCAAAAATCTATTTTTTGCTTATCTGGAATCACACCAGATTTGTTATACTCAATATTTAGCCCTGTAGAATGTGCCCAGTGTTTTTAAATTTTTCCAATGAATACAATGAAATTCTTATTTATTCTACATTTTCCACGATGGTTAAAAGTAATTGTATTTATTGATCATTTTTTAATACTAATTATTTTGTTCATGTTAAATAGTCCCTTCGATTAATTGTAAATGTTTGTTAATCATAACATTCTTAATGTTTATTGAGGCTTTTTTATTTAATTTACTAGGAAGAGTTTCACTTCACTTGTAAAGGTTTCTATATAAAAGTAATAACAAGGGGCTTACCAAATATTATAAAGTAGTAGGTACACTACATTATGACACAATATAATTGTGTGAGAGACACCTAGGAAATGTAACAAGCAAAATGCAATGCTACATCTGGGAACTGTTCCATCATTCGACATTCGTCATCATTGATGGCTCGACACAATGTCATGTCCCACTCTGTTTCGTTACGTCTACGTATATTGTGTCAACTATTCATGTTTTGCAAAACTCGGTAGTATCAAAATGATACACTACATTATCTTCGGGGCTTACTTGTCTCATTACATTCCCCTCACTCAAATCTCACTCAACATTAGCCCCTGAGTTTGTGCACAACAAACCATCTATGAAGCACCCCCTCCATACATGGTAGCACTTATAACCAGTTCACAGTGTGTCTAGTTCATCCAGCCCAACCAGACTCTATCAAAACTCACTGCTCTGGCTAGTGTCTGCGACTAGTTCACCGTGTGCCTAGTTCATCTAGACCAGCTAGACTCTGGCTAGGCTCACCGCTCTGGCTAGCGCCGACTACTAGTTCACTGTGTGCTTGTTTCATCTAGTCTTACTAGCTCCTCTGATCACATTAGTCTCACTTGACCTCGTCCTTCCAGTCTCACCAATCTCATCAGTTCCACTAGCATCACCAGACTCTAAGCTAGGCTCACCGCCCTGGCCAGTCCAGCGCCACCCGACAAAGAACCCAGCACCCAGATGTCAGCGTGCACAAACTCATTGTATAGCCCTGACCTGAAAGTCAAAGCTCCGCAGTGCCATTAGGAGACGTCTGTCTTCAATAACCGAGCACTTTGTTCCTAGTCACTTACGTTACTCGTGTCGCCGCCATCACTTTCACTGACTAAGTTTTCAGACATACAAAGGCTCAGTATATCTTTCCGACCTTCATCTCCCCCAGCCCGCAGAACATTAACTTTTCGTGAGCTGGAGACAACGGAAACGTGGATCCAGACTTGTCTCAGATGAAACTAGATCCAACCCCGCATTTGCGTATTAGTAGCCAAGGAAACCACGTAAAACCCTGGCTGGGTTGGCCGGCCTTGAATTCAAGACCTCCCGAGTGTACGGTACAAGGGATAACCTCATATTGAGGTCCTCCCCCGGCTGGATTTGAACCCTCGACCTCCAGGTCGAAAGGCGAGAGCTCTACCACTGAGCTACCGGACTCGGTTTACATTCCTTTTCTATGATAGTTTTTTGTACATGGAATGATTTTCCTCATTATATTATAACGCACAGTAATAATCAGTTGACAGCTTAGAAATATAATCCAAGGGAGCACTTGAGGTTAGTCCTGGATATTAAACCACACCCACAATTTCATATTAGGTCAACCTCATTGGTTACCTACACTATTTTCCCATGCTGACAACTGATTATAATCGTGTGATATACTATAGTGTTTTGATATGATATAAATCAATGCTTCAATAAGTAATAAGGGGCTCACTAAGCATATAAAGTAACATATTTCTTTTTATATTTGCTGAAACTCATAAGTTTTGATGTTTTCATAATTGTAGTTGCTGCATTAAATGTTAAATTTCTGTAAACACTTTTCTTGATTCCTGAAGGGCTTTTTAACAATTTATTATTCAACTTATTCCTGAACTCAAATTATTTTGAAATATGAAGTGTTATGAAGGAATAGTTGAAATATGAAGCAGTATGAAGTGTTCTAAAAAACTCAACTTGATATGTATGTTCTTGTTGTCTAGTATTTAAAGGGTTTCAAACAATAAATCTCTGACTTGTTATTAGTACTATATTCATACTAAATTGTATCCAAATCTGTAATTTTTTTACCGCAGTTATTGGAACACAAACATTTTAATATCTATCCATATTTTCACCTAAGAACTAACCCACTGACATATTTATGTTGAATAAAAAAAATCATCTTATTGCTATCCTAAAGGCTTAAAATTTAATATTCCCCATTCAAATGTAGATTAAACTGAATATCTGACTTATGAAGAGATACTTCTTGGGATAAAGGGTTTTATTTGATAAAATAAATTAAGTTATGAGAATTTATTGCCAGGGAGAAAAGTGTTAAACACAACATTTAAAGTTGGACTGTGTTTGGTAAAAGAGAGAAGGAAAGAAGACAACCCTCACTTTAAGGCGATGTTTGTAGTGTGATAAGTGAGGAATTTTTATTATTGTTGCCTCCACTGTAACAGCTGTGTTCCTTTCCTAATACGTTTAATAAAACTTACAAAATTTCATCTTGATCTTGATATTAATTTGTCACTGCTTCTATGTTAATGTCATTTACATTTTTGAATTGTTAGCTCTATAATAGCAACAAATGATGCTGACAGCATTTTGTTTTTAAAATGATGATATCCTATGTATCCATTTGCAAATGGATATATAGGAAAAACTGAATGATGTCAGAATCTTTATTATCTAGCGGCAGCACAAATAATTATTGCATTTGTATCAGCATAAGAATTATAATATATTATAGCACCCCCACTAGGGGGTTGTACTATGGTTATCTTTTGACGTCACCTAAGTACCTATAGGTTTTTTCCTACTTTCCCAAGTAGGACACTTGCTATTTCTACTAAAACAGCTGCTTTTTCATGTCAAAAGACATAGTGAGGCGAGAATAATAATAATTTTTACAAATAATTGCATTTTATTAATGCTACAAACTTGTAAGATATTTCTAACAGAAATATCTGTTACTTAGTTAAAGTGGCAGCAGGTGCCACAGGTAGCAGTAAGAGGAAAAGGTTTAGAAAAGAGCACAGAGAAGTAGAGGTAGGTGGTAGGAGCTGTGGGAAGGCGGGTGGTATTAGTTCCAAAGATGGTCATCTAGCGCTAGCGGTACTTCTTCCCTCTAACCTTATCAAAGCAGTCTAACCCATACTTCACACCATTCTTTAGTCTATTCTCCCTGCTTTCTAGTCACTTAAAAAAGGCTTCGCCAATAAACTTATGTTTTGCATAGATATGTATTTTCTTTCATTTGACACTCCTTCCACTAATTATCTTGCTCTTTACGTTCAATATTATTTATATTATTACAATTTTACTTACATAATTGAACAAGTGAATGCATGGGACCTACTCCTCCAATAAGATTAGGTAATTGATTCTTCTTTATATCTCTTGTCCATTCAGTTATAACATATGATAATAATTTATCTAAACCTAGTATCCTACAAAATAGAATTAAAAAAAAATCAAGTTACTATTAAAATAACTTTAGAATATTTGTGAAAAGTACAAAAGAGCAGAGGTTATATGCCTGGGTGCCGGAGTATTTTTGCTATAGTATTTCCGGAGTATTCTACCGAGGAATTTTATAATTAATACATCCTAATCTGATGGAGCTGTAATATCTGAAATAAGATGGTAATAAGCTCATAAGATGGCTATAAGGTCAGGTGATATCAAGGAAGCACCAAACTTCATATAATATATATATATATATATATATATATATAATATATATATATATATATAATATATATATTTATATATGTATATGTATATATATATATATATATATATATATAATATATATATATATATATATATATATATATATATATATTATATATAATATATATATAATATATATATATATACATATAAATTGTATTTGTATCTAAAAACTTGCTCTTTTTAAGTTAACTGACTTTAAAAAAAATTTAAAAAAATTTACAATCAATTTTTTCATTGTATGAGTCATTAATGACATCATAAAAAAATATTTTCCCGAATCCACAAGAAGATATAAAGATATATTTTTGTGCTAAGTTTCAACTCTCTATATGTGTTTCACAGAATATACATACCCATGCCTGTAAGATAATTTCTTCAATTTAATTTGTAAACAGTTCAACTGTGTTAAACCCATAAATAAACCTTGCAATGAGCCCTGGCTCATATCTACTCTCTTTCCTTCGTAATCAATTCTAATCGGCACTTCAGGACCAAACATAAACGATCTAAAACAAATCAATTTAACTTTAAAATTAGAGTAACAATTATTTTAAAAAATATACATGATGTCAGATGAAGTATAAGAACTTGCAAAGTAATATTTTAGTACAATATTAGTTCCTATAGCAATGAAGATTCTAAGGAAACTAAAAAATTTGAAAGCATAGAACAACTTTGTGTGGATTTAACTCTATAAAATCAGCATTTCCTTCCATGCAATTTTTTATAATATTCATCAATTTAATTTGCATGATTTAATAAAAACGTCAAAATCATTAAGGCCCGTATTCAAAGACAACTTCCTAACATTCTCCTTGTTCCTTAAGGAGAATGTTAGGAAGATGTCTTTGAATACGGGCCTAAGTTTCTTCAAGTATTTTTAAGTTTGGAGTTGGTTATATATTTTTAGAATCTGGAGGCCAAGCGGAATCAACCCGCCTAACACCCCTTCCATTTTTTGTCATCAGAACAACTTCATAAGTGTAATTTTCTAATAAAAATTTGCTAAAACAACCTCATAAGCATAATTTTCTCATAAAAAATCGCTAAAAAAATTCAAGCAGCATAAATAAAAAAAATACCTAATATAAATAGGAGTTGAATGGTTATTATCACTACTGACACTGGTGCAAGTACTATTAGTACTAGCAGTCATGCTATCATTAGTGCTGTTTGTATTGACTTGATGATCCAACATTTCTAACAGTGAAGGCTGTGTCTCTTGTACGTTGGTTTCATTTTCAACACTCATAACAGGGACTCTGTGGCATGAACTACCAGGGCTTTCTTCATTAGCTAGAAAATTAAAACATGTTATTAACACATAAAATGTCTGAATCTCTTGTTTGTGAATTCATAGATATTTTTTATTGGCTTCGCGCAGTGAAACATTGTTATAACACATAGTTGTTAGTTAAATATAGTATAACATATGGTTCAAATCAGTTAACAGCATGGGAAAATAGTGTTAAAGAACCAATAAGGTAAGCCTGTTAAGAAATGTGGCCATATTTTTTGACCTAGTACAAAAATGTATCTTCAGGTCTAGTTCTGCTATCCTTAATATTCAATTCAATTCAAATATAATTTTTTTATTTTTAATAATATTATTTATTCAGAATATATTATTCTAACTTTACAACGGATCACTTCATTATAACTAAAAGATTATAATTAACTAAGGCACATTTAAAATTAGGATTAACCTATGTAACAGGTACTGGTTTAATACTAATCGTAAAACGTGTTTTATGGAAATAAAAAGTACTCCATATATTTACTAATAATCTACAATCATAAACTTTATTTAGTGAGATAGTTTAAAAAAAAACAAATTTCTTACTCTGTTCGCTGTTTGGTTGAGATAGTTGATTAAAGAAATGAATAAGAAAAATTAGAGAATCTTGATCTATATTTAATCTTAAAGGAAGCAATGATACTTTCAAACACATTTCTTCAACATCACACTGCCGTGTGTCTGGCCTCACATGAACAGCTTTTATCACAACCTACAAATAAAAATAAATAAAATTATTAAAGGTTGAACAGGATGTGAAGATATATATTGGATTGTCCTCGTGTCATCTAGTAGAGTTGAGACTTTAATCTGTCAAGTTTGTTTACATCATTTTTTAACCACAGACCAGGGAGAGTTAACTTAAATGAAACAAGTTTGGATTCAATTATCACAAGCTACTAGATTCAGTGCTGTGAGTACCGGTGTGGACATCTTATGAACTAACCCCAGTAGCTTTCCAAAATTGGCTGATTATATTTTTAAATTTATGTACAACATGGCAACTATTAGTTATGACAGCTACATTTATTGTAATAATAGAGTTATTATTCTCTTCTTTTCTTTTTATTTTAACCTAATAAAAATAGTTTGCCGTTGTCCTGTTCTGTATTGCAAAAATTCAAAAATTAATAGTAAAAAGAAGCTCTTTAAGCTTGACTGTTTTAGACTAGATTAAATGCCAAAATATAACTTACAACACGTAGAAAAATTAGCCACTATTGTTCAATATTACCTGATTAAATCGATCAAATTAATTGAATTAAATACAAATTTACATACCATCAGAAGCATTCTGTGGAAATTTAATGATGACGAAAGCCACACAAAGGGCTTTGACTAGTTAAAATCATGACTACATAAACTATAAAAAGTTCATTTCGAATTCAATGTGAGCATAAAGCAGAAAATTAAGCCACGTCTACACAGTCAAAAGGGGAGGTCTGTCACCACGCTACCATTGTTTAGATTCCAAATATTCCCACCATTGAGTCTTATTGTTTAAGTATCTATAGTCTATGCCAAAACTTATTGTTTAAGTATCTATAGTCTCTGCCATAGACTAATAATTATTTTACTAACTTGGGCATGATTACACTGGGGACAGATTAAATTATTGCAAATAATTTAAACTGATTTTTTTTAAGTTTTAGTAAAGCTTTACACTCTAAAGCTTAAAGCTTACCCTGGAGTTTACATTTTGTTTTAAATAAGTAATGTTTACCAAAAAATAAAATTATTATCAAAATGAGTTTTATGACAAATTATCTTCTAAGATTTTATTGTTTATTGATCAGTGAATCTATTACATTTAAAATTTTATTAGACATTAAAAATATAAGAAAAGTAGAATGGATAGACCAGATAACAGTCAACCTGTACAGGTCAATGAAAGCCCAAACAAAACAGTAGCAAGTGAAGAAAACTAGCTCTGGTATTAAAGCTTACATGGGGATTATTAATGGATAGACTTGATCCATATGAATCCACATGAAACAGCTAGGTTTTGATACTTCTCTAAAGAAAAGCCAGACACATTTTAGTTAAAATGTAAATAAATGGTTTACCATATTAGCATGAGACTGCCGAGGCAAAGCTTCACTAGTATATTGATATAAAAATTTATTTATATTAGAAGTAGATAAACGATCTCTTATTTCAACATCTTGTATGAGTAAAACCTGACGGGACGACTGTACACTCTTCTCCCCATAGACTTCATGACGAAATTTCACCTAAAGTTAAATACACATTTAAAAAATGTTTATTAGTTTAAACAACAATTCAATCTGTTTAGATAAAAAATTGGTACAGGGTACATCAGAACTTTTCCTGTTTACATCAGATCCACTTTGTTCATGCTCAGAATATTCAAGTTGTTAAATTTATACTATAACATAGCACGCCTTCGGATTTGCTTAGCTTGTCCTCAGATATTAAATACATCCGTTTTAATGTGCCAACCAGACACTGAACATGCTCGATGTTGCTTTTATGATCCAACAAAAATCATGGATGTACTAGTGGTATTGAAACAAAACTTGGTGTACTCATTTATTGTGGGAAGGTTTACTTTTGTACCAAATTTTAACTTAATTGTATTCATTTCCCAATTTTTAGAATTTTTTAAAAAAACATGCACATTTTTATGTCATTTGATAAAAATTTAATAAGATGAAAACTAACATATATGTTAGTCTTATACATAGCTACATACATGTAGGTATGTAATGCTATAGCTATGCTATGACAACATTTTTCAGCTTTTAATGATTTTTCAAAATTTTTGCCGAGTCATTATTGTGGGTTAATGACGTCACAAACCAATATTTTCTACTCTTTTTACTCACCAGCATAAATACACTGGGAGCTGCGATGATAACAGACACACGCACATGCAGACAGAAAACTTTGTGAAACTGCTCAGGAGGTCTTAAAAACACCTGAAATGGGTAATTCCAGTGACATCCTGGTTTTCAATTTTTTTTGCAAACACAATACTTTTTCTAAACACGGTATAAATGAGGAAAAGTAAAAATATGTAGACCTAATTATAAATTCCTTTACATAATTAAATTAAAATGACATATTTGGGCATTTTCCTCACTCGCTAACAGTTCTTCCACATCCCACTATTTGAGATTAAACAAAAGCCTTTATAGAAGGTTCAAATAATAAAATATACTCAGCTAATAATACAATTATACTTTATGGAATAGTAAAATACTTCGAATAGATCGTGACGACCAATGAGAAGTATTCAAGAATATTTATGTGCAGTAATGATGAACTTTCTTATGATGTATACTTCTTATATACATATGGCATACGTAAAAATGAAATAAAAACCAGTTTATGAAAGTTCATACACTATAAGAAACATTTGCAGTAACCAATTTTATGGATGCCTTTATGTACTAAACCTTATACAAACTAAATTAGATTTTATTTTGGGTGCAATTTGTATATGTTTAGAAACTCATTCATCATTAAGCTAAGGATTAATATAAATAGGCAGCAGTAATTTTTTTCCAGGAAATGAACTTAAATTGTTATAAATATTTATTGAATTTAAATTTTGAATTGAAACATCAATTTAAACTAGTTTGAATTGATAGCAAACTAGGATGCTAAGTTTTTAGATTTGACAACATGTTGCTGGACTCAAAATAATTAATGACTTTAAGAGTCAAATAATCTTTACCTTATTTAATTGGAGCTGCATGAGTATTTGTACATTCCTATGTTTGCCACCAGCAACAAACCATTTATCTTTACTTGAAGTTGAAGGGGAATTTGTAGATTTACTTTTTTTAACATTTGATCCAGTTTTCCGATCAAACGATTTCATATTGCTTTTCATATCTTTTTTCTGAAAGCAAAAAGAATTTAACACTGATCTTGTTAAAAACATAAGCTTAAAATTTATCATTCTTATTGATTAAGTTACCAAAAGTCAATGTAGAAGTATTTAAATGTAGTAGTTCCTATATATCTGTTTACTTTTATAATATGTTATTAACTGTGAATCTTGATTCTAGTCATCTTATTACCGGTAAAGGTCATTTTAATAAGAAGAATTTAAAACATTGGTTGCTTGAGACCAATTATTTAAATTTGTAATTGCCCTAGTTTTATTCTTTCCAAGCCAATTTTTATTTAAATTTTTTATTAAAAAACAATTTTTTTTAGTATTATTGTACTAATACTAATCTTTAGTCTTTTCACTGAAATTTAGATGTTTTTATAAATTATAAATTATTTTTTGGCTTTTTCACTAATATAAGGTTAACCTGATAGGATAAAGCTTGTAAAACTTATTTCGAAATAAAGAATTATTATTATTATTGGACAAATATATTTATCTGCTTAGTGTTCAGGGCCCAATTAAATAATCTCTAAGTCATAGAGTAATATAGTATAACTAGTGTCCACTAAGTATCAGAGCAGAGCACTAATTTAGTAAGAGTTTAGTTACTTGCACTAAGTTAGTGCTGTGCACTGAGTATGAGAAGAGAGTTCAATAAAGAGTAATTGTAAAGATATTAATACACAAATGCAAACTGCACTTACTAAGAGAAACCAATGGAATATAAATCTAAGCCAAACTAATTAAAACACTAATACTTAAATTTTTATAACGGAGGCTACTTTAAACGTAAAGGCTTAGTAATTAAAAATAAACAAAAACTAATTTAAATAGCTCTAAAAGTAAAACAAAAAATCCTTTTGAATACTACTGATATTTACTTATCTATTATTTACAATAAACAAAATACCAGAGTATAGAAAAATTCTATAAGCAATACACAAGGACTCTGATCCACCACTAACATTAAAAATGTACAAATCATAAATAAGTTATTTTCTCACATTAAAAAACAATAACTGTTTCAACTTTATTCATGTGTTTCAAGATGTAAATACATTTATTCGTGTTAAATGTAAAATAAAAAAATATACTAACCTGAGTATTACGGTGATTATAATCATGAAATGTTTCATCTATAGTTGTGTTAACCTTTCCCAAACTAAAAAATTTTAAATAATACATAAAACTTTATTTTCATAAATAAATAAATTATAAGGGACTTCAAAAATGTTCACAGCAGAGATTAAAGATTCAAAGAACAAAATTATTAAGATGAAATCAGAATCACCTCTAATCTTATATATATTTTATTTGCAAAAATTCAGCTATTATGTATTTACTATTCCTTATTTATACGGTAGGTATATAAATAAATAAATAAATATTTCTTTATTTCACCATACATATTATAAGTGTAGTCACAATTACACTTATAGACATAATAAGTTATTTATTACAATAACTAAAGTAAATATAAGAAAAGTAATGTTTTTGATGAAAAACACCAACACCGAGATTCCGTTTTAATTATACTTCAATAGTTTTAAGCCCTTCTGAGTGGTTTTAACCAAGTTTTATGTGAGTGTGACTGTAATATGAAAAACAACAGACTCTACAGCATTTTTTGACTAATTGTGAAAACATTCATGCCTCAAAAGAGGGTTTGAACTAGGGCTCAGGAATTGGAGTCAACAATTTTTGTCTAAGTAGCAATTGACATTTAGTTAGCATAGGACAGTAGGTAACTTTTAGTCAATGAACCACACCTAATTGTTGTAAGTCAATCATATTGAAAACATAGAATACAAAAAATAATTAGGTAATTTTAATTTTTAAAAATCGTGCACAGGGTACCTCAGTACTTTTCCTTATCACATCAGATTTGCTTCGCTCATCCTCCCTGTTTCAGATTCGCTTCCCTTGTCCTAAGATTATAAAATTCACCAAATTTATATGCAGCATGTCTTTGGACCTGCTTCGCTTGTCCTCAGATTATACAGTTCACCAAATTTATATGCAGCAAGTCTTCAGACTTGTTGCGTTCATCCTCAGATAGTAAATGCATCCGCAGTCACCCATACAGCACTGACCACGCTCAATGCTGCCATCAATACTGTTCAATACTTATCGTATTAAAACGAAACTTAGTGTAATTATTTATAACGTAAAGGTACATACTTGTACCAAATTTCAACTCAATTAGATTGTTTTCTGACTTATTACAATTTTTAAAAAATCGTACACAAGTCATTTGATAAAAATTACACTAATGCTGATAATGAGATGAAACGTAGCACATATGCTAGTTTTATACATGGCTAAATGTGTGTCTATACATGGCTACATCATTTTTCCAAATTTTATGATTTTTCAGAGCGAGTCATTAATGCGGGTTATTGAAGTCATAAAAATTTTTTTTTGAATATCAAAACTACAGTGTTAGACTTATTTTTGTACAAAGTTTCAACTCTCTAGCATAAATACACTAGGGGCTACTACGATAACAGACACACACAGTCAGATAACTTTGTGAAATACATCTGAAACAGATAATTTTGGTGTCATGCCAAGAAAAAAGGAGTTGGCAAGGAGTCGGAGGCAACAAATAAAATGACTCAACTCCGTCACCCTGGTTTGAACAACATAGAAAATTGTGGACAGATGTTTGTAAACATCTTTAAAACATGTAAAACACATTTATGTGTAGATGGGGTATACATTAACTAATCCTATTCTCTTTGACAAGTCATAAGACTTTTTAGACTGACTTAGAAATAATTAGATACTTTGAAGATAATTTATAAATTCTCAGCAGATAACAATAACACCTCTCTTTTAAAAAGTTTAGAAATGAATAAGGACATATTGACAATAACTAATAGAAAGGTATGGACAACATTTTCAAGGTCTTAACAATATTAACAATGTTTACTGGAAAATAAATAAGAAGGGAAAATATTTTTAAAAAAATGGATACCTTGGAGGTAAGTTTTGTGTCTGTGTTTGATTAAAATCATATCCTCCGTACATATGCCATATGAGGTTCATGTCTTGCAGAGTATAAGATAGAACAGGTTGTGGATAATGTTTAGGAGGCATCAATAAATCAGCTTTACCAACAGATACGCTAAAGTAATTATCTATCACATTCACTGGTTCTGATATTAAAACACGGACTTCAGGCAAACCACTCTTAGGCTAAAAATGATCACAATATCAACTCAACATTAGATTGATAATAAATCATAAAAATAGTAAACAAGAAAAGCATAATCTTAAGAAACAAAATATTTCATCCAAAATGTTCAAAAATTGTTTGAAATAAAAAATAAAGTAAACAATTAAAACTTCACAAGAGGTTTTTTTTTGGAAACATTACCATCATTCCAGACCCAGCTTCATGTTCAAGTAAACAGAAATCATGTTCACTATCATCCTGTTCAGAAGCTAAAGCTGGTGTTGCCCAGTCAACAGGACCTTCATCTGGGAAGAAAAATACCTCTCCTATACCATCTGAGCACTCATTAATAGTATCTTCACCTAGACACATAAAAATGTATTACCTAATACCTACTTTGATAATTGTAAATCCTACATGAACAATTCACCTCACATGAAAGTCCTCAAAGAAATCAGGACGTAAAAACAAAACCATGTAAGCTTAGAGGACTTACAAAAATATCCTATACTGGATATTTCACATACTTTTGGGCAGTTTAACCAAGTTTTAGGATTTAACAGTGCATTATCTAAAACAGTAATCACAGTAATATTAGCAGAAACTAATTACTGAAGAATTGTTTCTTTCTCACAATTCCAAATTTAAAATGACTTTACTGATAATAAAGATGTTGAATTTAAAAACATCTTTATTGTCTTATTATTCTATAATTTTACCTAAAAAAGAAAATTTAATTTATAATTCAAAATATAATATAACTGTAAACTAAGATGAATTTTACAAGTTATAACTAAAGAAATTGAACTCAAAAAATAAATAGTCCAAACCAAAAATGAACAGAACTCATTTTTTTTTTGGACTGCTACTACTACCATTTATAATGACTTTTTTTCTATTCACACCTTTTTTCATAATAATGGTGGTATAGTTTGACTCCAAAGGCGTCGTTATGTTTAAATCAGTCTTAGTTTGATTATAGTTTGATTATTTCAATTTTTAGGAATCCTGCTAGATGAATAATACAGGAATTCCCACAACAGAACAGATTTGTACAACTACACATTTTTGCATCAGAATATTCATATTTATCGGAAATTGATTTGGTAATGTTATTATTATCATCATATTTTTTTAACAAATGATGTATGTAAAATATATTGTTGTTAAAAAAAATATGCAATTTTATTTTCCCATACTAAAATAAATAGTTAAAAATTTGATTGAATCTGAAAAAGAACAGAAGAATACTTACTGTCAGTATTATTTGTATTCCTTTCATCTAACATGGCATCTTGCATCATGTCATTAACTCTCTCAACAGTAGACTCAGACAAACTAGAATGTTTACGATGACTGTGCTTCTCAACGTCTTTCTTCTTATCCTCGTCATTCAAATCTCCATCACAAGCAAAATACTTAATTAATGTTGCAAGGGCACGAGCTGAATCCCAACAAGTCCTGATATTAACCATATTGATAATTGCTTTCAAATCTACTTTAGGTTTTTTACCTCCGTCACTCATTCTCAAGCATAATTCAAACAAACCAAGTTCAATAACAGATACGTAATCTCTTTTCAAATTTATTAATGGATTGTTTGAATCAATTTGATCAGATATGAATAGATTGCCATCCTCAGCAATAAATCTAAATGTGGAAGACTTAGTCCTTGCAGCAATGTTACTCGATAAACTAAAATTACCAGTAGTAACTACACATTTTACAGGTAAATTTAATGGCCTGAAAAAAATATCAAAATAATTTTAGAAAAATTCAATAACAAATAGTAGAAAATTGGGAGGAATAGGTAAAAAACAATCAACTCGTAATCTTATATATCCAAAGCCATTACAAGGACAAACAAATTTAAAGCTAAACCTGGCATTAGCAAATTTTTGTCTGTTATTATGTAGCCTTGAGAATAATCTACAAAAATTAATCTATAACGAACAAATCAAAGTGTAAAGAAAAAAAGATAATCTAGCTTGACAATAAATAAGCATATCATAGTTCAACTACTTGAAAGCTTTCCTCAGTTAGTAGGAGACAACAAAGAACAAAGTTACAAATGAGTGCAACAAAATAATCATTTCATTCAAAAAGGTAGACTTTTATGACTGTCACTGTTGGACAAACATGCCAACTCAGACACCCCTTTGTCTCTAGTGCTTTGTGCATTAGAAACTAACTTTAAAAGGCAGAACAAAGCTTCATTCTACTCAGCAGTGGCCATGTTGTATTCAACAATTTATCCAAATAAGCTATCAGGTTAAATATAACACCTGTTACTGTTCGATAAACTCAAAACTCTTATATCAAGAACACACTGAATTTATTTTCATAAATAAACATGTCACCTGTAATCAACAGCACAGTTAATTAGATGTTGATGCAGTTCAGTAATAACTTGAGGAGAATCATATCCCCTGACTGGATAATCAATCACATCAAAAAAATCTATTAGCTGAGTTAACCAAGACTCAGGACCAGGGCATACAATATGCCTCAGTGTTCCGTTCTCTATACTGCAGCAAACTCTGATTATCTAAAATACAATATCAATAACATATAGCTTATATCATTGTACAGGCAGAGAAGTTTCTCAATACTTTACAACTGTGATGACACAAGTAGTTTTAAGAATATAACAAATGCTGAACATTAGTTATATGTAATTAAAACTTTAAGGTAAGTTTGTAGGAGGGTGGCTGTTGGGGGCAAGACAATGACTTAATATGTTGTTCACATTACCTCTTGATGAAGCATGTGTGATAAGTACCTAGCTATTGCTTCATTTTTCTAGCCTTGATGTCATTACTTATTTAATACTAATTATTACTATACGTGTATTATTTTTACCACAAAAAGTATAATAAAAATTAGTTACCATTTACTATAATTAAAGGGTATTATACAGGTAAAATTGACCTATAATGGTATAATCACAAAAATGCAAATGTTTTATTAAAAAAATAGCTTCCTGTATTATTTATTTTTACTGCTGTTTAACATAAAAAAACCACAGTAAAAAATTTAAGTCAATAATAAAAACATCACAAAGTAAATTAAACATAGAATAAGATTGAAAGAAAAATAAAAGTTAAGTTAACTTTAGGTTATGAACACTAGTTTTCA
The DNA here is from genome assembly GCA_018340805.1 of Microvelia longipes. NCBI lineage: Eukaryota > Metazoa > Arthropoda > Insecta > Hemiptera > Veliidae > Microvelia > Microvelia longipes. The sequence continues at coordinate 39,124,127 of JACMZG010001911.1, read as the reverse complement.
CCAGCAACCTTGCAGTAACTTTTGAAAACGCCTGGAAAAGTGTTTTATTTAATCTTTTGAAACAAAACAAAAACAATTTTTGTTCAAAAACAAAACTGTTGAATAGAAGAAATAAGATAAGAAGTGATTGAAATCTCAAGTGCTGAGGGATGGGTTAAATAACCTGACTCCCTCCGCCACCTACACATCGCCCCCCTTGCAGATGTAGGGACTTTTTTCTTTCCTTCTACTGTATAACTCCCTTCCAGCTGATTTTTAGTCACATGACCATGTCAAAAAATAAATCGTAAGGAGTATAATATAATTATTTTATTTTGTAAACAAAACAACTTTAAGATTAACTTTTGTGATGTACAGTCTATAGTGTTAATATTCTTATAGTATAAATTTAAATTTAGTATGTATTAAGTTAAATTTATGAAGACTCAAAAACATGATATTTTAAATCGAATTCTTGGTTTCAAAATTCTCAGAGTACACAAAGAAACTTAACTATCTAAAAAGCTGAGTGAACAGACTCCCCTCAAAAACCTTTGCCATTTTAGAAACTTTGATTTCAAAATGGCTGCCAGATTGTTAAGATAACAACAGATAAAATTGAAAGATGAACATCAACAGTCAAATATTGTGTAAGCAAACCCTCTGAGTTATTTTTGCCCAAAGAAGAAAATTTTATGATTTCTTTAACACCAATTTCTGTCACACAAAATAACCTACATCAATGACAAGCAACGTGAAATTTTCATATACCTCCTCTACAATTACGCAAGGCACTAAAGTAGCCAGAGAACCAGAAAATTTCTCATGGTGACATTGGCACTTGTTTTGACAGCCCAAAATAAATTAGTAAAGTCACTTGTTGATTCTATTTCACTAAAATTTGTAACATAGCTTGTTATTTCATGAAAATAAATAGTGCAATCACACATTCATTACAAGGCAACAAGCAAAACGTTTAAAAACAAAACAAATTTATACCTTAACTTTATTCTCATTGACTTTGATATGTATAGCAGCTCTGATCATGTCCCTACTCGTGAGGTCTAAACAAGTAAGACCACTTGCAGCTCTAGTGTCTTGGTAGTAAATAGTTGCATCCAGGTGAGAAGGATTTAATGCAATAGGAGATTGTACAGATTTTTGCTCGGTATTCTCATATTCTGTAACTGCATACACATTTCAACAGTTAATAATATTGACACAGTTGAAATTATTGAAGCCTTCAATGCTTTACAATAAGATAAATATTAACAACAATACACATCATGGGCAATAAAAATACCTGCTTCATAATAATAGAAGCAGAAAAGGACTTTTGGGAACGAACAAAAAATAAAATTAAAGATCAAGTACTATAATGAAATTGTTTAACTATCTACAAAACAATAATTTATTCAAAGCGCTTTCAACCTAACATGAGGCCATCATCAGTGCCAGATATAATAAAAAGAATAAACGGCTAAGAGAAAGACATTAAAGGTAAATATAAGTTAAACTGTGGAATTCACAGTTTTCCTTCTCTTCTTTTTGGACTCGACGATGTCGGTGAGTCGTAATAGACTCACCGAGTAGAGTAGAGTCTATTACGAGTAGACTCACCGAGTAGAGTAGAGTCTATTACGAGTAGACTCACCGAGTAGAGTCTATTACGACTCACCGACATCGTCGAGTCGAAAAAGAAGAGAAGGAAAACTGCGAATTCCACAGTTTAACTTATATTTACCTTTAATGTCTTTCTCTTAGCCGTTTATTCTTTTTATTATATCTGGCACTGATGATGGTCTCATGTTAGGTTGAAAGTGCTTTGAATAAATTATTGTTTTGGAGAGACTCTTTTCTTCGTTCCTTTCATTATGAACAACTCCACTAGTGTCATTCAAATTCATAACTATCTAATATTTATTTTTTTAAACAAAATATACTTGTGTCATGTACAACACAGTAAACATCACCAAAAGTTACCTCCAATCATAGGGCTAACTCAAAACTCCCTCTATCAAGTCCAACTAAACTTGCCAGGCAGCAAATAAATCATTTATACTTGCCAAAAGCTAGTTTTATTAATTTTATTGTTAGAATTTAATTAATCATAGTTTGCTAAAAGTTTTGAGCTCAAAACTTTTAACACCTATAGTGTGTTAAAATCTAATGAAATATATAAAAAAAGCTATTAAATATTTTATCACCTTTATGATATAGTTTTGCTTGATTGACCATGAGACAAACATAACTTTCTTGAGGAGTTCCTTTATAATAATTAACAATGAATACATTTCCACCTTCTACTTGAATTTGAATCTCTCCCCGTTTTTGTTTCTTATCCCTATCCTTATCTGTATCCTAGAAAGTCAAAAGAGTATTAAGACCATATTAAATCACAACTTATTCAAATTTGAACAAAACAATATTTTGATTATCATATTAAGGATATTTTTATCAACAGTATTGAGGATCTTTTGAGACAATATAGAGTAGTACAACCTACAATATACAAAAAATAAGCAAACATTAAGTATTTCATAAACGCATAAGAGAAAACAATAGTGTGTAAAGTAAAAAACTCTCTTTATTATTTTATTTGTAAACACAACAGGCATCAAAGTTATAAGCTTAGAATAATACTATATATAGAAAGAGCACAGGACCGTAAACACAATGTAATTCCACTGATAACACGAAAACCGGTTGACTGGTGCACCCAAGTAATGCTGCCAACCTGACAACAAAAAAATATTTTAAATATGTGTCATAAATATCTATTAATGAAGAAACATGGTAAAGGACAAATATAATAATTTAAAACACCTGCTGAGTATTTAATCAAACTGGTCTTAGATGGCAAAAGGGTGGCAGAATACAAGAATCTACACATTTAGTAGACGAGGACTACTTTTTATACATAATTTTAATAAATACTTTAAACTACAATTTAAAATGCTTAAAATATTGTAATGCACCGATATTTATATTAGTATTTTATGAATAATCAATCATTAATTAATAATAGAACATAATAATTCAGCAACCGGAAGTATTGCCAACTTTTTTTAGTAAATTGTATATTGTTAGAGTGGCAGCATTACTTAGGTGCACCAGTGAACCGCATTTCGTGTTATCAGTAGTGCTCCTTCTATATATAGTATTATTCTAAGGTTATAAGCCATCTTGATAATATAAATATTTCTAATTTTAATTGTTAAAATACCATTTATCATACTTAATCATAAACCATTTAATAAATAAATAAGTTATAGAAAATAATAATTTAATACTACAACAATCTGATGTATTGCCAAATCAGTTAAAAAAAATAATTTGTTAAATTGGCAGCCTTACATAAGACCATCAGTGAATCGGCTTTCATGTTATCAGGAGTCCTCCTTCTATATACAGCATAATTCTATGACACTAGGGCAATAAGTTTAAAAATTCTTTCACATGTTAAACAATGTCTGCATTAACATATTTATATGTCTCATTATAACAGTTCAATTACCTTAATATTCGTATTGATGTTTAACAATCCTTGATTAAGAAAAATATTCAATGAATATTTACTTTGACCATTAAACTTTGCATTATTAGCTTTATCTGAGTTTCTATTACTGGTTTCAGCATCATCGGAATCTCCATCAGAATCTGTAAAAAATAATTTAATAATAAGGACAGTAAAGAAAGTTAATATAATTCAAGATAATATATTTCAGTACAATATTAATAAACACTCTTCGGAACTATTTGATATATTATTTATCAGTGTTATTATTTGTCTTAAATTTATCAATAAAACCATAATAAAAAAGTCAAGATATTGATACAAATACATGAACTTAAATCAATCAATAATAAATGTTGTAATCATTAATTTTAAATTAATTACCAATTTAAAAAAACAAGCCATTGTCATAAAATAAACTAAAATAAAATTTCCAATTTCTTCTACAAAGTCTATGAACCCTTCCAATGTTTTGGAAACGTTTTCAGTGGTATTAAAAGATAAGTTTATTCCACTTTTTTTTAAAGTTATTCAACTTTTTCATTTTCATAGTTTCATTTTTCATACACACAAGAAATGCTATGAATTTTACTAATATTAGCCATCATACATACCATACAACAATCCAGATTTACAAGTAGTGAACGAAGAAGGTGTAGTGTGAGCATTAGGAGGTCTAAGATATTGTTCCATGTTGTCAATATGGTGGTTATTTAATCCTACTCCAGAATAATTAGCTTTGTGTGATGAGGACTGCCACAGTGATAAATCTGTATTTAACCTGCGAAATAAAATTTGTTTGTACTCATCCATCGAACACTTCAATCCAAGATAGCAATAAATGTAACTACAGTCTATCGTTTAGTTTAAAAATCCCCAAGGTCATAAGCATTTTGGGGATTGACCAATCAGAGAAGCCGCTGCCAACCCCGCACTTTAAAAGAGAAAAAAATCCCTACCACCATAACCACTGTAGGGAAATAACAGTCTTCCTGGCAATCGTTTACTTTGTTTGTGGTTCTTCTTGTGGTTACATCGTTTTAAAAACTACTTTCAAATTAATTATAAAAATGATATTATAAAATAAAATTACACAAATGTAATTTAAAAAAACATCGCCAAGAAAATATGGGCAAAATAACCTGATTTGTTTACCTAATTTTTTCCTGCTCCCTTCTTGCGAGGATTTTTTTGTGTTTAGAATCGGTGGTGCCTAAACTGACCTGTCAAGATTTTTAAACTAAAAGTGAGACTGTAGTTTTTGAAATTTTTGAAAAAAATATCTGGCTAGGCTCAGCAAACCAGATAAAATATTACAAGCTACATCTTAAAAATTTTAAAATTTATGTGAGTAAAAAAACACAAGAAGTCAATAATTTTGTAATGCTTAACTATTGTCCTAGTATCCAAAGAGTAAAGTAAAAATATAAGAGAGTCAAACTAGATTGGGGTTCTCACTAGATTGATGAGAAGGGAATGAAACCCATGGTTGTAAGGTGTCATTCTGTTTACTAAGTGCCTCCACTTATTTTATTTTTTACAAACTATTACTTTTTATCTAAACTATGCTATTTTCTTACTATCTCTCTCATGATATTTTCCAAACACAACCATAATCCTGTGCCATGAGCAAAGGATTAAACCCACACAATATTTTTTTAAATAATTTTTTATAATTACCTGTTATAAAGAACTTCATAAAAGTGTTTAGTAGGAAGATGAATAGAAACAAATGGAAGGGAAACATCTATTTGGATCCGTGCAGTAGATGTAGCATGGGAAATAAAACTATTCATATCTTCCTTTTCAGCTGGTATTATCAGTTCTTCACCATAAACTGAAACAGTTGAAAGTACTTATTAGTGATTGAAAGAAAATGGGAAAATATGTTAAATTAATTTCTAATGTTTCAAACATGCTAAAATAAGGATATAGGAAAATTACTATGTTTCAAGAACATTATTCCAAGGTTAAGAAAGACTTATCTCCCTATTCCCAAAAATCAGGCAAGGCCTTATCAAAGTTATACTAGAAAAGATACAACACTATTTAACATGCTTAAAGGAATTTAACTTAGGATTGGGATCCAGTTGATCAAATAGGTTTTCAAAATTTTGCATTATTAGATATCGTTGAAAGTCATAAAATTGTTTTTTTTTCAATCTCATTTAAAAAATAACTTTTTAAAAAATCATAGAGACTATACATTAATACTACTGGGTAGGAATAAATTAGACACCAAACAAACAACTACTGAAATAGTCGCTGGTGAAGTACACACCTTGAGATGATGATGGATTAGAATGATGAGATGGTGAAGAATTATGTTCAAGACAAACATGTTTTGATGTGAAAGGGGATAGAGTTTTATTAGTCCGTTCAAAATAACATGATTGTGTCATTGAAGTCATGGTATCATCATAAACACTTGCATCAATTACTTCGCTGCAGTGATCTCTACCATTTACTTTTACAGTTAAACTGTAATAAATAAGAAAAATCACATAACTTTAATCAACATATTAACTCAATAAATATGAAATTAAAAGGTTATGATGAATTAAGACAAAAGTAAAAAAAAATATATAATACATCAAATTTGTAGGACATTTTACTTCAAAGCTGTGGTTTTTGAGGTTATAAAATATAGCTAAAAAAATCAGGTACAGGGTACCTCTGAAATTTTTCTCTTGATACCAGATTCTCTACGTTTACCCTCAACACTTTGTAGCTGTGATGCAAGTCCCAGCTTTGCATCACAGCTACAATCCTAGTGGAATAAAACTGTACCGTCTTTTATGTTTTCTTAAATATCTTAGTAGCAATAAAACATTTCAAAAATTCTTACAAATAAAATAAGTAAATTTTCAAGATCTCTTCATTCATTGTTGGGACACTGGCCGTTTTAGAGATAAAGTGGAAATTTTGTTTTTCCGTCAAAAGAAAAATTTGACAGGCCAGTGCTCTGCAGCTATATAAACTGAATGCTGTAATTTAGGTTGAGAGCTTGTCCTGTATATTACACTAAACCATATCGAAAAATCATAATGTTTGATCCATTATTTACCATTGAGTTATGGTAGTAAATGTGGAATAATTACGCATTAAAGAGACAATTTTTAGTTTGTTCATGTTGTAATAAAATTGTTCATTTATAACTTGAAATCCATCGTTAACGGTTTGAAATAGAGAAAATAACAATAGAAACTTATTTTTAGACAGCTAACTTCAACTTCAAACCTTATTTCTAAGAATATTCAAATCTTGTATTGCTATCAAGACATAAAAGAAAACATAAAAGACGGGACAGTTTTATTCCACTAGGATTGCTGCTGTGATGCAAAGTTAGGGGGCTTTTTTGGGGGTATCCCTAAACATGTCCAAACATATTCCCAAAGTAAAATTTTCACTCAGTAAAACTTCACAAAAACCTGTTCGTTGGCTAGACTACTGTATAAATGTAAAAACAAATGTATGGAGCGAAAGTTGTCAACTTGATTTTCCTGAGAAAACCCCAAATTTAAGGTATTATAGGCATGTAATTTGACAAATGAAGTCAATATTATTTAGGTGATTATAATTTTTAGTATTGTCAATTAGTATTGCTTCTTTGCACTAGACTCAAAACGATTACCTTATTATGCTTTAGCCATTCTTTTAACAAAATTGCTAATGTAGTGAAAGTCTTGATGAGCATAGACTTGGTATAGGTTCCTAGAGGGGGTTCCAAATCACATAAAAGGGAGATTTTAACCCGCAAAATGTCTCTTTATTGTATATTTTTAGTGTTGAGTCAAAAACTACTCTCACATGGCATATCAGTGCCCTAAAATGATATATTATTTCTCTTTAATGACATATTTATACACTCTAATCTCATATTGTTGCCCTCTAATGGCATATTGTTATATTCATATGCCATATATTTGCTCTATATAACTCACATCATAAAGAGGTCAGGTCAGAGACCTCTAATAGTATGTTTTCAAATGGCAAATAGTTTGTCTATAATGGCATATTGCAGCTCAATGATAGCACTTCTCCTTAACAACATATTGTTTCTCTTTTATAAATTTATCTAATTTTGTATTATTACTACTTGTAAGTCAATTTCCTCAGATTTCTCACAAGAAAAGTGCATGTTATTTAAATTAATTAATAACAGAATGAAATACACACCAAGGCAGTCCTATACATTGTCCAATTTTATTGGGTTTACTTCCTTCTTCAAAAGTAGCACGAGCAAATGATACTGGAACATTACTGCCACCTTCCTAAACCATGCAATATAATTTATTAGTACAACATACACACATTAACACTAAACTCCTGATGAACAGCAATGTTCTAACCCATTATTATTATAATACTTAAAACATGCACAGAGTTTAAGCATAGTTGAATGTTTTATCAAGTAAAAATGGCCTGGGTTCTTTAAAAACAATGCAAAAAATATTAAACCCGTTTCCTTGAAACTTCCAGAATAATTGGGCTTCTATTCTCAACTTAAGGATGTAATTAAGGCCCGTATTCAGAATGATCAAAAGTTTCAAAAAAAATCTCTCCTAGGTTCTTCCTAGGTTGTTCCTAGCTTTTTCCTAGCTTCTTCCTAGCTTTAGTGTCCATTTTAGAACATTTTTAACCGTCCCTAGGGCTAGGAAGAGATCTCTCCTAGGTTTCTCCTAGCCTTTTCCTAACTTTGCACCTTAAATTCTAGGAAAAGGCTAGGAAAAAGCTAGGAACAACCTAGGAAGATCCAAGGTAGGTAGAGAGGTACCTTAAATCGTCCCTAAATTGTCTCTAGTCATTTTTTGTTCTATTTTAATAATTGTTTTTGAGCTTAAAATCCATTTTGGGTAAACAAGAGTGGTTCAGGCGAAAAATTTTTTGGTTGTCACCCCCTTATAAATTTTGGGGTGCTGACCCCAAAAAGTCAAATTTTTTTATTGCTCCAAACAACTTCTTTTGACCTGAAACGGATTTTGAGGCAATAAAAAAAAAATTTTTTTGGTCGGTTACCTCTTATAAATTTTGGGGGTGCTGCCCCAAAAAGTCTAATTTTTTTTATTGCTCCAAACAACTTCTTTTGACCTGAAACGGATTTTGAGGCAATAAAAAAAATTTTTTTGGTCGGTTACCCCTTATAAATATTGGGGTGCTGCCCCAAAAAAAAATCAAAAATTTGTTTTATTGCTCCAAACAACTTCTTTTGACCTGAAACGGATTTTGAGCCATTAAAAAAATTTTTTTTGGCTCCCCCTTATAAATTTTGGGGGTGTTCCCCCAAAAAATCAAAAATTTGTTTTATTGCTCCAAACAACTTCTTTTGACCTGAAACGGATTTTGCGCCAGTAAAACATGTTTTTTGGACATGTTTACCCCTTATAAATTTTGGGGGTACCACCCCCGGGAAAATTACAAAAAAATTACCGGAATTTCATTTTATTAGTATCAAATGTTCAGAATATGACGCAAAGGTTTGCTCCAATATAATCTAAAGTTACTGTAAAAAATCACATATTGGTAATATGATGACCATACATACCAGACGATTAACAACATAATAATTGGGAATTCAAACTTCCAGTTGTCAACTTAGTGGGGTTGTAACGAATTTTATCGCGATAGCTCCATACGAACTGAGTTAATCAAAGTGATGTATTGGTGAAATGCACCAGTGCAGGGTGAAATGCACCACCCTGTATATCTTCTTCATGAGCACTATGTTAATCGTCGCGAAAGTGTGACGTCACAAAATACATATTGGCTCATATCAAAACAAAATTAAACAAAGGATCCTATTATTTATTTTTTGTGATCCTAAAGTGACCAATAGCATTGCTTTATTATGTAAACAAAGAAACGTTCTGCAACAAAACGTAACTTCCGTGACGTATTTATATTTATATGGTCGATTATATACCCGAAGCAAATTTTTACATTCCATTTACATTTTTTAATTTTTGGTTAAGCTATAACAAATGTTTTTCCCTAAGCAATAGGCTTATGAATACTATAAAAAATACACACAGTTCACGACGTAAGGAAAATCGTGATCTCTACGTTCACAACGTATGAACTCAGAGATGTTTAATGCTGATTTCATTGGAAAGATCAGCTAAGTAACAATCATAACGGGGATAGTAAGCATTGTTTACATTATGTTGGTAGAGTAAACATTATACTTATTGATGTATCTCAAAATGTGGGATTCAAAACTCAGCCTCAACGTAGTAGTGTTGTATATTCCCATCTTGAATGAAGTAGAGCTGTTAACTGTTTTCAAAATCCCCGTTTTGAGCGACCGCCTTCTTGATTGCTAACCTTGCAATAAATGCTATCAAATATTATAAATGGAAAGTATCATAAACTTGATGAAACCTTATAGAAAATAAATAAAATAATACTAGTGCTGAGTATATTTTATTGAGTATATAATTATTACTGGAAAGTTCTAAACTAAACTAAATAATTACGGGTAAATTGGCTAACTCATGAAGGTAAACAAGACTGAAAAGTATATTATACATTTTGTTTGTTTTGTGTAGTTTTTAAACTGTTCACAATATCAACCACTTTTAAAACGCTTAAAACGAACTAATTGCTATGTAAACTAATTTGACTTTACGTGATATGACTTTATAGATCAGTGTGAAAAATGGAAGTACCAACTGTAGGGTTTATACAACCCTATAATATGATGATTTATTTATGTCAAATATAATAATTTCTCCTATAAACTTACAATTCAAAAATGTGGCACCCATACACTCTACGAAAGTTTAACCTGTTTTTATTATCACTAACTATGTTATTGTAAAAACATTTAAATAGTACATTAATGACATATAATGATTTCTTCATAAGTGAAATTAAAATGCAAATCATTCTCTAGTTTCAAACCTTCACTGGGTCAAGGTCACACACACTTTCACATTAGATATACTTTAAAATAATCGGCAACTATAAATAAGTTTGTTGTCATTACAAATTTACGTATTTTAAGGGAGTTTATTCTGTGCCAGGTTTGTTTACAAATCATTTGTTTATGATTTGTAGAATATCTCAATATTATTAGTTTTACAGTTCTCTACTAGGTAGCGCTAGTTGTCAAAAAATGTCTGTTTACGTAAAATTTAGGTTCAAATTATTGTAAAGATAAATAATAAAATTAAGTTATAATTAACTCTAATGTAAGTTTTTATTCTATTTTTGTTATATTAACGTTTTAGCACGAATAAATTTACGTAAAATCATTCCTAGGGTTGATTTTTTAAAGCTAGGAGAAAGCTAGGAGAAGCTAGGAACAACCTAGGAGAGATTTCAAAAACTGATTCTGAATACCGCTAGGCCTAGGAGAAAGCTAGGAACAACCTAGGAGAAGGCTAGGAACAACCTAGGAGAGATTTTTTTAAAATGATTCTGAATACGGGCCTAAGACACTAAAAATATCTAAAATAATCATTTTGAAGAAAATATTTAAGTTTATATTAAATTTTTCTTAATAACTAAAGAATAGTTCAATACAATAGGACAAGATAAATTTAATGCTTATTTTAATTACTAGAGGTCAAACTGGTTTTGCTCCCTTGGAGTGGGACAGTGAATTTATGTAATGGTGGAAGACAAAGGAAATTTCATACACAAAAATATACCTGAAAGAGAGCTGTAATTTGATTACAGTAAATCTGATAAGAATGCTGGTAGGTTGTATTATTAGATTGAGAACGAACAGATGGCTCAATTAGATGAAAATATAAAATATCTTTCCGAACATTCCTAAAGCATTTTCCATTTATTTCTCGGTCGTGAGCAGGCCTTAAATCTGGTATAGGAAACCTAAATCAAACAAAATGTACACATTTTATGTTCCATTGGTCATACATTCATTTCACACAGACCTTATATAATAGCATAAGTCAAAACCACAAGTTGATTTTATTTCCACACAAATCTTACTAATTACATGTTAAAATAAATAAATTGGTCTAAGTAACAATTCCTCTCAAACATTTACATTGTTGTACCCACACTCAATGAGAAACTTGCAAACGTCTCAGATTATTGATTTAACCTTTTAAATGAAAGTTATGTTAATTCTGATTTTAACAAGAAAATTATTAAATTTTTACTAAGATATGGTCAACAATTAATTTCAAATCTATAATTTATTCTGATCCTAAACAATAGATTTATTTTTAGATATAAACGAAGTCATTTAAGCACAAGCTTAAAGTTGCACCAGGCACCTGATTGTATTTAAGTTAAAGCTTGAAAATATTAATCTCACCTAAATTTCACAACCAAGAAAGGAGTAGATAGTTTAAAATCAAATTTTGTATCAGTAGCAGAGGAAGAATCTACAGCTTGAGAAAATGATGACATCTCATTCTGAAAATACAATAATATTTTGTATATTAAACATAAAACAAACAATATAAGTATTGACTTTATTAAGGGTAGAGAAGGAGTATAAAAAATCAATAGTTCACCAAAGAAAAATAGCAGACAGCTGAGTAAGGTTCATATTTATCATTTCATTACATTATTTTTTATTTTATTTATATAGACTAATACAACAAGATAATTGTTACAAGTATTAAAGTTGATATAGTTTTAGTGGCTTGATAAGGCATCTAAGAGAAACAAACTAGTGATTGCACTCAGGCGAGAAAATCTATTAAATTTGAATATGCAATTTCAATATTGGTAATGAGCCGCTAATTACCATGATTGTTCTTTAAGAGAATAATTACTAATTAATTTTGAAAATAAAAACTTGACTTGCATGTTGATTTTCTCTATATTTCTCTGGCACTGTTTTTTTTAATAAATCAATTGTATATATATATATATAATATATATATATATATAATATAATATATATATATATATATATATATATATATATATCTGTGTGTGTGTGTGTATCTTCATTACAATAATCAAATATATTGATATCATTTGATACTACCGAGTTTTGCAAAACATGAACAGTTGACACAGTATAATTGTGCGAGAGACACATCAGAAATGTAACAAGCAAAATGCAATGCTACATCTGGGAACTGTTCCATCATTTGACATTCGTCATCATTGATGGCTCGACATAATGTCATGTCCCACTCTGTTTCGTTACGTCTAACTCATCAGGGCGCCGACAGAGCCTGAACTCACTCTGACGTTCAATTAATTCCGAAGAATATAATGTGAAGTACTTACCAGAGACGAGCCACTTACATACTACTTACATTATGTCGAGCTATCAATGATGACGAATGTCGAATGATAGAACAGCTCCCAGATGTAGCATTGCATTTTGCTTCTTAGATTTCCTAGGTGTCTCTTGCACAATTATATAGTGTCAACTATTCATGTTTTGCAAAACTTGGTAGTATCAAATGATATATGTTTTGCTTGCCATGCATGATGGCGGTAAGAGAGCGCCGCTCGTCTCTGGTAAGTACTTCACATTATATTCTTCGGAATTAATTGAACGTCAGAGTGAGTTCAGGCTCTGTCGGCGCCCTGATGAGTTAGACGTAACGAAACAGAGTGGGACATGACATTATGTCGAGCCATCAATGATGACGAATGTCAAATGATGGAACAGTTCCCAAATGTATTGCATTTTGCTTGTTACATTTCCTAGGTGTCTCTCGCACAATTATATTGTGTCAAATATATTGACTTTGTGCCACTTAAGCTCAAGGCTCGAGCGAGACACTGAACTGATGACTGCAGTTAAGAAACTTTGGCTTTGGAAAAATATAAAACGTAATAAGATACAATAAGTAATTCTTCTTAAAGTATAGACAAAAAAATTAGATAAATTTGTAACTCATATACTTACAGGGTTTATATTAGATTTATTTGTAGAATTATTCAGAGTTGTCTGACATAATACCTCAAAGTGTATTAAATTATAAATCCTATCTATTATAGACAAATCTACTTCACTCCAACACTGCTGCATGACTACAACTAATCTAAAAGAAAATTCAAGAAAAATAAGAATCATGGGTTAACAACTCAACCCCTGCTAAAATATGTGTTTAAAATTCAACTAACTATAATATTAAGGATTATTTGAATCATGGAATGGACCAATGGAATGACGAAAAATATTTTTTGTCATATGAGTTTAAGTCCACTTTATTCCCTGTTACCACTAGATACAAATTTTGCATTTTCCATATATTATAAATAAAATTCCCTCACGAAATTCGCTAAAAATTGGTATCGACTGTAAAAAGGAGTTTTTTTGAGTGATGTACTAATTTTTGCTGGGAGCTCATCTAGTTGCCACGAGGAGCGCTGAAGACCACAATCTTGTTGTAGTTCAGCTTTAGTTCCACTAGATAGCAATGCTGTTTTATCAGTACACCTTTCTTTCTGGTATCTATTTATTGTTTCTTTACAATTAAGTTTAAATTAATTATATATTTGTATTTATTTAATATAAATTATTATTTACAATGTTTGATAGTGATTTAAAGGACACTGCGTCGGTAGCAATCTCAGCTTTTTTTACTAACTCGCTTCGCTCGTCAGTAAATATAGTCTTCGGTAAAAAAATATTTATTTCACAGTCTAGTAGTATAATATATTATAAAGATAAAGCTTAACATGAAGTCATAAGGGTTTTAGGAATGCATATTTTTCTTAATTTCCTTTAAAATTGTTGATATTTTAAAGCATTTTAGCTTTTTTCCTCTCCTATGAAATTTGTATACAATTTATGCATCTTAATACATGAAAGACAATTTAAAAGTAGGGGCTGTCAACCCCTTAGCTGCTACAGAGCGATGGGACATCACAACAACTTAGTTTTCTATAGGGCTTGTTTTTCCCCAAGGTTGTTTTTTGAACAACCATTATTAAATCAACTAATGGCTGAGTAAAAGTATGTAGAGCTTACTTGAGCTGTGACTTGATACCCTGAGAGTGATTTGTATTCCTATATTTATTATATTGATTAATATGCAATCTTATGTCTGGTAAAGATGATATAGGGAAGTATGGTTTGATTCCTTCATTACTGCACTTATCATCTCCTTCCTCTTCATTTCCCTTGCTTCTCATAAAACTTAGTAACTAAAAAATAAATGCAAAGAATAATAAATTAGGTAGTTCTGTTTTGACTGTTTTCATTAAAATTTTAATTTTTAAGAAACCCATGCACAAAGAAATGCAATAAAAACAAAAATGTTTAGTACTGTAACACATAATGTTATTTATATTAATATCATATTTATCTATGGTTCAGGTAAAGTAATAATAAACCAAGTCAGAAAACTCCTATACTAACCCCTGTAAAAAAATTCTGACCTGCATGATCAGCTAACAGCTGGCTCAAAAATAAAATATAGAAAATTGGAATAACTATTCATAAGCCTTTTAAGATTTACGTTTTTTATTGGCATCACTGATAATATTAATTGAGTTTTACTTTTTATCGAGTATTTATACTATAATATGTACCACTAATTTAATGATTTTGTCTTAAATTCTGTGAAATGATTGTTGTAATAATTTAGTTTAAGAAAATTAGAAACAATAGTAAAGGTAAATCACATGTTTTTATTAGAAGTGTGTGAAGAACATACAGACATGTGCATTATCTTAAAATGATGATTGCATTAATTATATTCAAACATTTTAGGTTAAAGTTGATAAATTAATAATTCATATTTTAAGGGAAAAACCAATATCACTCGCAAAAATGTACTAAGTGAAGTAGGGCACACGAAAAAAGTTTAATTTGCCAGCCGCTCGTTTTAAGTACTTTAAACAAACATAGTATTTAAAAATTCACACTTAAACCTCAATTAGATGAGACAAAACGTATTTTTTGCACAAATTATTAACATTTCACACTAAAATGTATAAAGAAATGCAATAAAAACAAAAATGTTGAGTAACGTAAATAGTTTGTTTACATTTACAAGGGTAAAACAAGATGGCTGCGCCCATAGGAAAATTTTAACTAACTCCCTAGTGAATAAAATGAGAACTGCTAACCAGGTTTTCACCAGGGAGTTTCAAAATCTAGAGGGGATATATGAACTCCAAAATTAATAAATAGTAGTGTATGTTTCAAACAATAAATAAGAAGAACCAAATTAATTCAATTACACTTAACAGAAGTTAACTTCTAACGACTAGGTTTTTGGGTGGCAACTTTGTCTCCACATTGTAGTTGTTACATGTCATTTGTTGTTTTATTGTTATGTGTTGTTCTATGCCTCTATTATCTCTTTATTTTTTCCATTTATACCATAATATTTAGGAAAAGTATTTTGATTGCAAAAAAATCCCAAAACCAAGAGGTCACCAGAATTATTCGTTTCAGGAGTTTTTAAGCTCTCTGAAGTGGTTTTCACAAAGTTGTGTGTGTGTGTCTGTTATGATCGTAGCTCCAGTGTATATATGCTAGAGAGTTAAACTTAGTACAAAAATCAATCTATAGGTGTAGTTTCGTAAAAAATATTTTTTTGATGTAATTAACCTGCAATGACTCAAAAACATTTTAAAAAAATCATAAAACGTTAAAAGTTGCTGCGATTAATTTGAGATTTAGCACACATGTAGTCATGTAAAGACTAACACTATATGCCAGATTTTGTCTCATTATCAGTATTAGTTCAATTTTTATCGAATGACTTGTGCACGATTTTTAAAAAATTATATAAAATCGGAAAATAATCTAATTGAGTTGTAATTTGGTACAAGGGTATGCATATAACATAATAAATAAGTACACCAAGTTTCTTTTCAATATGTTAAGTATATCCACGACTCTTTTAGGATCATAAAAGTTAAGCAGCATCAACTGTGGCCAGTGAGAGATTGCTGGGGAATAAAACAGATAGAAAATAAATATGAAGACGTCTTGCAGGATAAATTTAATGACTTATATATTCTGGGGACAAGCAAAGTGAGTCCAAAGTAGGAAGCACGAGGTAGTGAATCCAATGTGATGAGGAAAAAGTTCCAAGGTACCCCATACCCGATTTTTTCTTATAACTCTAAGCTGTTGTAAATCAATATGTTACCTGAACATATTGTGGAGGAGTTGTTGGAGAAGTTGGATTGTGAATGCATTCAGTAAGCTGGAAACTAGCTGCTTTAATGTCAATATTAATATTAGTGCTACTTATTGATTGTGATTCATATTCACTTGTCTTCTCATTACCTTCCATACTTATACTAGTTGCTATTATTCTACAATAAAAAAAAATAGTTAAATGAACTTTTGAGCTCATTAGAGTATTTAATCAGCAGGTAGACCCCTTATAAATTGTGGAGTACCATCCCCTACTCCACAAAAAAACCAACCAAAAACAATTATTTTGCTCCAATTCTACTAATTTTGGATCTATCTAATAAATGTTGGGGGTGCTGCCCCCAAAAACATGTTAAACATATTTGGTCGATTCAACTTTTACGAACAAGGGATGTCGCTCACAAAAAAATGGAAAAATACCCACTTTTTTTTTAAAGATTTGGTAGCTTTAACCCCAATTTTACTTACTTTTGTAAGGTTTTGAGACAAAATAAATATCAAAAAACAGATTTAAGTTGAAAAAAGTTCTGGTTTCATTATTTTTTTTTATAAAGAACAAGAAGAATAGACGAAGTGGGCGTGGCCTCACTTAATCATAGAGTATTTGACAATAGATAACATATATTTTTACTATTGTAATTTAACTACTTTCTACTCCCAAGGAAGAAAAGTGCTTTTACTCCCCAAAAACATATCATTAAACTTTTATACCATCTGAAGATAAAGTAAATTCAATTGTGCATTCTATGTAAAAACATAATTAATGTAAACCCCTTATTATAAAAAAAATAAGAACTTCAAGTTACCTGATGTGAGAATGAGGGCGAATAGCAGAGGACAACAACTGTTTAATGTGCTGAAAATCTTTATTGCCATATCCTTTACTATCGTAACATGATAGAGTTTCAAAAAATTGTTTTGATATATTTTCCATAACACTGTGTGACATGTTTGTAAGGCATAATGTTTCATAGTCAAACACAAGAATGTCCTGGTGCAACAAAATACAAGATAAGCTGCCTAGTTTCATGTTAAATCCTAATGTTTCGTTTTCTTCTCCTTCACTCCAACTACTTTGTTTTGCTCTACTTTTTTTCCTTGCACAATTTTCAACAAGAGAGCTAGATTTACTGAAACAAACACAGCATAAAATTAGAGCCATATGTGATATTCATCTCATAAATTTCTCCTTCCCTTCAGTTTAAAAGAAGGGGAAAGCATGGGATTAGCAAAAAAACTTTTTTGCTAATCCGTTAAGAAAATAACGCTTATGAGGTAGTACAGATGATGGACAAGAAGGGGGAGTAAGGGGATCGATTCCTTTAGGCTTCCTGATATCAAAAATATTACCTCAACGGGTATTTGTCAAATGACAACACTTCAGCACCTACAGATATAAAACAAGAGGCCATTGGTGCTTTGCGCCTCTGCCACCATTCAGCGTCGGCGCTGGGGACCTTTCGAGGCCACATGGTAGTTATACTTTATCAGTTCGTCATATTACTAGTTTATATAAGTGACATACACATGGCTAAAATCAGTTGACAGAGTGGTAAAATAGTGTTGAGGAACCAATGAGTTTGGTCCAGTTTGAAATGGTGGGTGTGGTTTAACATGCAGGAATAACCTCATTGGCTCCCTGGTATTATTTTCCCACTCTGTCAACTAATTTCAACCGTGTGTTACACAATAGTGAACAAACCTGCTACAGCTCAAATGGCTGATCCAATTTACATTAAACTTGGCACAAAAAAATCATGATAGGATGAACTGATTAGATTTTGGTGCCACTAAAAATTGTTTAAAAAAGAAAACAAAATGTGCTTTTCATGTAAAAATGCAAGCTTAAACAGAAATATTATATGCTCATTTAATGTTAAGGTCTATATGTCAGGAAACCTTTGTTGCATGATTTGCAGCTTTTGATCATATAAACTTCCATAAGTTAAATTATAACTTTAAGATTGGTTTCTGGTAAGAATTTTTGTCAATATTTTGCTTTAACAAAGTAATTGATGTTTTGTTGTTGTTGATGTTTTGCTATGATTTTTTTTCAGGGGGACATAATTTGCAAGGCACTTAGACCTCTCATATGAGATCTGCCAGTTATTAGTACATAGAGAATTCCAACAAATAGGAAATGTATACCTATTAACAGAAGAGTGAGTAGTGAATACACTGCTAGTTTGGCTGGTATTAGAAATAGTCATGACATCACTGTCACTAACACTACTACATCTACTACCCCTATTACTTCTTATTCTTCCTCCATCTTCTTTATACTTCATAGGAAGAAATTCTTCTTCTAAACTTTCATCTAGAGAAAACAACAAACAACTGTATTAATTAAAACAAGACTTTTCATATCAATATAATTATTTTATGAACAACGTAACGTTGTTCAACAATTTATAAGTTTTAAAAGTTAATTTCTGCTTATACAAAACATATTTCAAAACATAATAGGCTGAATCTGTGAATTTCAAGGATCAAAATCTACTTTCTAAAGTCTGTTTGTTATAAAATATGAATTACCAATACAAGGAGATGACCATCCAGTTATATTATTATATTTAGGTTTATGAATATGATGTTGAAGGTTATTGTGGTCAAGAGTATTCTGCAGCTCTTGTTCAATCACATCATAATCAGTCATTTTCATTGGTTTCTGAATGTAATTTCTATGATCGACATTACTGCAAAAAAAAACAAATAATATACAAATGAATTAAAGAGGAATAACCAATATAAAATTTAAAAAAATCAGAAGGGAGACATTATGCAAACAAGTGCAAACACCATTTTATCAGAAAGAATTTTAATAGGACATAGTTACTCTAAGTAAACAATGGAGCGTTTTTGAGAGTACTTGAATTTTTCCAAAAAAAAATTTTTTTGCTCATAAAATGATTAAATGTGTTTAAAAATATATTAAGTTATAAAAAAATATTTTATTTAATTTAAAATAGTCATAATAAGCATATAAAAAAGAAAAGGAGGGGAGAAGTGGGTGAGAGAGTGGGGTGAAAACGGAACGTTCTAAAGGTTGGGTAGCTTAAAGAGTAGATGGGAGTTTTAGATAAAAATATCATAAGGTCAACAGTTGCTTACATTTCAATAGAATGTAAAGAAGACTAAAAAAAAAACAATTCCGTGATCCATGTAATACAATGCCTAAGGAACGTGATGACTACAGCTGTCAGTATCATCTTGTTGACAGTATAGAATAAACTCTTATGAGTGTTGCTCTAGTGAATATTGTACTACACAGTGGTACTCATATGTCTGATGTCACTCAAGCAGTCGAGGCCGTTTTCCACCAAACAACCATGTTTAAATATATTTCTTTTTTTGTTGTATCATTAAAAGTATAAGTTTTTTCATTCTAATATTTTACAGGGTGTTCTTTTATACGGCGTGCTTAAAGATAATGTAATAAAAAATGTGCAAATACTCTATTACATGATAAGTTGTTAAATAACACCAGGTAACACATTTAAAAAAGCTCTTACCAAGCTGCCACAGTTTAAGAAATTAGGAGTTTATGTTAATTTTGAAAGAATTTACACCTTTAAAAAATTGTAATTTACTATAAATACCAAGCAACAAATGTATAATAATTGAAAAATTGATAGCTATTATATTTTACTATACTTAAAAGCTATTATATCTTATCACAACTATGAACAATCATAGTGTAAGAGTGAGCCAAGGCAAAGCCACTTTTTGCAATATTTAATTATAACTACCCTCAATCAAATGACAGAATCTTGTGACACTAGTTAAATACGGCAAAGATAATTAAAATTTTACTACAAACCTTGTATCTGAGCAAGACTATCTATCAATTCAATAGTTAAATATGGCACAAAGATTGTAAAATACAAACCTGTATCTTGAGTATGAGTTGAGCAAGTCAATAGTTAAATATGGCACAAGATGTAAAATACAAACCTTGTATCTTGAGGAGTTGAGCAAGACCTATCAATTATCAATTCAATAGTTAAATATGGCACAAAGATTGTAAAATACAAACCTTGTATCTTGAGTATAAGGTTGAGCAAGACTATCTATCAAATCAATAGTTAAATATGGCACAAAGATTGTAAAATACAAACTTGTATCTGAGTATGAGGTTGAGCAAGACTATCTATCAATTCAATATTTAAATATGGCACAAAGATTGTAAAATACAAACCTTGTATCTAGAGTATGAAGTTGAGGAAGACTATCTATCAAATCGATAGTTAAATATGGCACAAAGATTGTAAAATACAACTTGTATTAGAGTATTTAGACTATCTATCAATTCATAGTTAAATATGGCACAAAGATTGTAAATACAACTTGTATCAAGACTATCTATCAATCGATAGTTAAATATGGCACAAAGATTGTAAAATACAAACCTTGTATCTTGAGTATGAGGTTGAGCAAGACTATCTATCAATTCAATAGTTAAATATGGCACAAAGATGTAAAATACAAACCTTGTATCTTGAGTATGAGGTTGAGCAAGACTATCTATCAATTCAATAGTTAAATATGACACAAAGATTGTAAAATACAAACCTTGTATCTTGAGTATGAGGTTGAGCAAGACTATCTATTAATTCAATAATTAAATGCAACTGTCTTGGAGATAATAAGCATGTAAGAGAGCCCAAACTGAGATCAATCTCAACCTAAAACAGATAATTATGTCACTTTATTTCCAACAAAAATAAAACAAAGTTAATCTTATTTTTAAAATAAGTTTTAAGAAGTTGTCCTTGAAATAACTTTAATTTTTTGTATAAGTAAGTCAAATTAATTTTGATATCAAGAGTGCATTGGCGATGCCCAACCAGTCAGAGCACTCTGATCGTTATGTTCAGAAGTGGAAGAGGGTAGAAGCGGCTAAAATTACCCCACTATCGTACACACCAGTGTCTGTCTGTCACTGAACTGTCTTGTGTGATTGATTATTTGATGGGTTACGTTGGTTATTAGCATTGTCAGTTTTTCTGTTGTATTAAAAAAGAATTAAAGGAATGAAAAAACAGGACACAAAAAACAAGAATACAAAATGAAAACATTCAGCAATTTTTTCATTCAATTTTAGATTTTTCCATTAGGAAGGTTTCATAAGCAACGAATTGCGGCTAACGTTAACAAACTATAGCATTACAACTAACAACTTTAACACACAGTTATGATCAGGTGACAGAATGAGAACAGAAATAATGTGAGGGTGCCAATGAGGTTAGTCCCGGATATTAAACCACGTACACAATTTCATATCAGGCCAACCTAATTGGTTCCTCAACACTATTTTCCCGCACTGTCAACTAATTTTAACCGTGTGTTATACTATACTCGATCTCCAGGCATGTTACTTTCCATCACCCCTCAACTAGATTTTTTGCTTGGCGGGCTTTCAAGGCTCTGCCCCTTGGCTGCACCTCATTAACCTGATCTGTTCTGCAGACTGTGATTTGTTCAGAGTGCTCTGAACTGTTAGACCTAGCTAATACCTTACCTTTGAGCCAATAACTGTATCATCTTGTTTCAATTTTAATCTCAGCTCTTGCCTAGATGACAATTTTCCAAATAAAATTGCTCCTGGTAACTTGATATCACTTTTATTCATATCCTGCAAAATATTATTATATATTAGTATAACTAATCTGTGGAATGGTTAAATATTAAAAATATTTTACTTAAATAGAATGAAAAATATAAACTTCTTCTTTGATATACATGGGGGGGGGGTGTGGTTCAGTATGGTTTTATCGAGCCAAACTAAATAACAAAATAGTTTACATAACAAAATTGTTCTAGTAATTTCAATTTTTAAGGAGAGCAATCTGATATCTTACTTTTTAAACCTATGAAAAAATAAAAGCCCTAGCCCTGTAAAAATATTTTTAAACCCCTATTTTTCCAAAATAAGCATAATATTCTATTAAAAACAGAGAAAAATAGCATCTTTCCATGCAATATTTAAATGTAAATCTTAAAATGATTTCTTTGTAATAAACTTACTTAGAGCTATAAACTTATGTCTTTATAATAAAATTAATCTCAGTTTGGGTTCACTTGGGTGCTTATCTTAACTGGCAAAAATATTTAATTTTTGGTAAATTACCTGCAGTAAAATATTAGGTGAAAAAGTTCTATTTTGAGCAGGGAATTCATCAGTGTACAAAGTTATATTTTCACAGTGAAATTTCTTAACAGAGAAAGTAGGTGACAAATGAGGGTGCGGTTGTCCATCTCCTGGCACAATATCTGAACAAGCTTCATCACAGTAATCTATGCTAAAGTTCCAAACAAACATTAGATGGCATAACTTGTAGAGGCAGAAACTTATACAAATCAAAATCACAGCTACAATAAAGAAAGCAACAAGAACAAATATCAAATTATCAAAAGGCCTCTTCAGAATCCTATTTCTTTCAACACCTTCATTCACCTTCAATTCAAAGTATTAATAAGAAATAAATTATGGTATATATATATATATATATATATATATATATATATATATATATATATATATATATATATATATATATATATATACCATAATTGATTTCTTATTATAATATTATAATTATCACTTTGAAAAAATACTAATAAACACATAAAGACACCTAGCTTGTTTATACTAAAATTATTAACTGTTTATGTGATGCAAAAATAATTTCCGATGCTCAGGTTATACTAAAGAAAAAACATTTGAGTAGCAAAAGTTGTATGCTTACAATCATTTTTAACAAAATTATAAACTTTACCAAAATTAATACAACTAGTCAGCATTAATTATATAATAATAAAAATTAAAATTCAGATGAAATCTTAGATTTGGATTTTAGCGCTAACACTAAACTTTTCCTACATACCTACAGTGACCTACATTATAAATGCGGAAAAAGTAAAAATGTTGATGAGTTAAACATCGTACTTACTTTGCTATCCTAATTTCTAGAGCAATTCCATTTTTACCAGACTTAGGTAAATGTTCTAAGCGAAGAGTCGTATTGACAAATTTGATCTTAACTCGAGTTAAAACTGAAAAAATAAAATATTCTAAATAAAAACTGTAATTTACCTTAAACCACACACGATTATCAGTCAAACCATTACCATGTAGACATAATGACAGTATTAAATTTAACATCAAATAATAATCAACATAGTTAGTGCACCAGGTAAGGCTTGAACAACCTTAAAAGTTTTTCAATTTTTATAAGTTTTTCAACTTTAATTTAATTTTTCAAACTTGGTTGGTCTAATAAACTATAATTATTCATTCATTAGGGAGATGGTTGAAATTAATTAACAGAATAATTAAGAGCAAATTCTAAACCTGTTTTCTAAGAGAAACTTTGATATATGACAACACCAAAAATAAATGTACAATGAGGTACTTGAAATAAAATTTTGACAATCCATAAAATTTTGCATGCTTATTGTCACATATAAGACCAACATATGTACAAATAAATAAGGCCAACATAAGTTTCATGTCATTATCAGCAATAGTTCAATTTTTATTGAATGACTTTTTTTAAAAAATGTAAAAAATCGGGTACAGGGTAGCTCAGAACTTTTGGTCATCACCTTGGATTCGCTATGCTCATCCTCCCTACTTTGGACTCGCTTCACTCATCCTCAGAAGATACAAATCGTTAAATGAATAATGCAACACCTCTTCAGACTCACTTTGCTTGTCCTCAGATATTAAATAAATTTGTTTCATTCCCAGCGGTCACCCACCTAGGCAGTGACCACACTCGACACAACTTATTTAGTATGCAATGGTATACTTATATTGAATTTCAACTCAATTGGATTATTTTCCAATTTTTTAAAAAATGTACCAATTTATTTGATAAAAATTGAACTAATGCTGATAATGAATGCAACTTGATAATATGTTAGTTTTATACATAGCACATGCATGTTAAATCTCAATCTGATCACGGTTCGGGTTTTTTATAAACACAAGACTTTTTCACAGGGTTTTTTGTAAACACAAGACTTTTTCACAGGGTTTTTTGTAAACACAAGACTTTTTCACAGGGTTTTTATAAACACAAGACTTTTTCACAGGGTTTTATGTAAACACAAGATTTTTACACAGGGTTTTTTTGTAAACACAGACTTTTTCACAGGGTTTTATGTAAACCAAGACTTTTTCACAGGTTTTATGTAAACACAAATAGTTTACACAGTTTTGTAAACACAAACTTTTAACACAGACTTTTTCACAGGGACTTTTCACAGGTTTTGTAAAACAAGATTTTTACAGGTGTAAACCTTTTTTACAGGGTTTTTAGTAAACTAGGTAAATGAGGAATAAGAAAATCAGAAAATGATCCAAATGAGATAAAATTTGGTACAACAGTATCCTTTCAGGTAAAAAGCATACTAAGTTTTGTTTCAGTATGGCAAGTATATCATTAAAGTAAAGCAGCATCGAGTGAGGTCAACGTGTGGATGAGTGACCACTCAAAATAAAAATATAAATCTTAGTACACAGATAGCGAGTCTGCTCGTCAGATTCATAGTGACTCTGATGTGGTCGGTTGAAAAGTTTGGAGGTACCCCATAACCAACTTTTTACCATTAATTTAATTTTAATAAGTTTCAAAGAGAATGATTTTTGAAAAAGTCTAGAATGCCCAAAATTACGTCACAGCTGAATCTTTTATGTATTATTAAATGAACCTGGGTAATTCATTAATTTCAAAACAAATATTGCATTTTTTGTTGTTATCCTATAACATATTAATGCTGTTTTAAAAAATAAAATTGATCAATTGATTAAGGAGTTTAAAAATATAGGTCTACCAAAAGATTAAATAACATAAATTATGTCATGGGATAGTTCTAGTGTTTGCCTTGATTTGGACAAACATTTAATATCTATTCTTCATTTTTTTTTAATTCACAGGAAGCAAAAAAAAGCATTTTGGGGATTTTCTACTTAATTATTTTTAAATGTTATCCTTTTATTTTAAAGTATAATCCAAAAAACATGCAAGTAACTCATTAAAGTTTAATTAGCAAGACATTGTTTAAAGAGAGGCTTAGATAATAAAGGATGGTTGAATCTTCGACCATTTTGTATTATTTAAAAAAAAATTAAATGTAAACGTGTTTCTTTTCCCATCTAAAGGTACTTAATTAATTTTCATAGAACTTTTAAATCTCAAAGAAGA
Organism: Microvelia longipes; assembly: GCA_018340805.1. Taxonomy (NCBI): domain Eukaryota; kingdom Metazoa; phylum Arthropoda; class Insecta; order Hemiptera; family Veliidae; genus Microvelia; species Microvelia longipes. The sequence goes on along the minus strand of JACMZG010001911.1, from coordinate 39,098,350 downwards.
TAAAGAAACAAAAATATTTAAGAGAATATATTTATGAAAATTTAAATTAATGTTAGTAAACTGTTTTACCTGATTCTATGGCGCTAGCAAATAGTTCCAAACCCTCCATGAGATTATCAGTCCCACTAGGGCTTGTATTATCATCTGACTGGGTAGAATTGGAATCAGTTAGTAATTCAGCTGCAACTTGAATGCTTGTACTGCTAGACATACAACTATTCCACATTGATTCAAACATTGACCCACCTAAATAGAAAGATAAATTAACATATAGAATCTAACCATAACATCACTACATAGTTACAATGCTATCAAGCATTAAATTCATCATAGATACCGGTTTAAAGCTTAGGGGCAAAGCAGGAATTGTTTTGGAACTAAAATAGTATCATTGTTTGATAAAAATTATTCATTACAATCAATTACTATTATATGATGAGATCACATGGGTTGAAAACTCAGAACTTACAGCACAAATGGTCATTTATGATTGACACCTAACCCAAGTTGGACTTTGTATTCCTCTTTGAAAGTAATGAACTAAAATTACATACCTTGTGTATGCCTCTTCTTTGGTTGTATTGTCAGAACAAGTCCAGATACTTGTATATAACTAGACTGTGTAAATAATTGAGATAAAGGTATAGATACCAAAATCTCAGATATATAACCATCAACAAATTCAATGGGTAAGTTTTCTTCATCTCCAAGCTCATTTAATGCCTGTAAATCCAATTAAATATTGGTTATCATTCAATTAAAGTCAAAGAGGTACAATGCAATTATCAAATTCCTATGATAAAAACCAAGACATTTATCATAATTTTTGTAGGCTGACTGAAATACTATTAAAAAAATAAGATTGAGAAAACTTTTGAAAATTGATTTATGAATTAAATAACTTAACTTTCATCTTAATAAATGGTTTTACAATTTTACCTTTATATTTTCCATCTACTATGGCAGGTTAATAAAAGTAATGCATTAGCAGTAAAAATCCATAATCAAGATTTCACCTAAATTAACCATTTGATGGGATATTACAAGCTATTTTTACCATGCGTTCTCTGCGAGCTTATTAAAAATGTGTGAGTACCTTTTATAACTTATTAGGAAAAGAAAAACTTCAACAATAATTTTTAACAAAAAAACTTTTTTTTTCTTAAAAAAAACTATATTTTTTAAACTAAAATGAGTGTGTTTTAGAATATACAGATATTGTAAGTCTTACATCACCCAAGATCCCAGTGTGTTTATTACAGGAAGATGAAACTATTTATATCATTCAGTAAATCAGCTGACAAAGAAAATTTAATAATAATTTAGGTGCGTATCAGCACCACCCTCACTAATAAGAAATTGATAACAAAAGGGTGATCAACATTATAATATGTATATAAGTTTCTTAATTTTACCTATAACATTTTTTCTTGAAGTAATTTATTTTAATTAATTTTAGGGTGTTTAAAATCACTAAAGGGGACTAATAAGACAAAATAATGGCTGAAATGTACAAATTTTTAATGGTATATATGGATCCAATTAATAACTTCACAAATTCCATAGGACAGTTTCCACAACCCCTTCCTCACTCCAGCAAACAAGCAAGTAATTAGGTAAAAAATAAAGTAGAATAGAATAACAATTGAACTGACTCCTCTAAAAACTAGAGTGAGTTTTGTAAATTCGTTTTAAAAAAGAATTGAAGTTTTCCATTTATTTCAAATATAGTGGAATAGAATAACAAGTGATCTTACCCACGCCTTTCGGGCTTGCAATATATCGAAAAATGTCAAACGAAAAAAAGTTTGGCCAATAGGGTCAAGATGTTAGAAATTTGTAAGGTGATTCAATTCGATGTAAACAAACCAAACGCATTCGGAGGTTATAACCTGACGTTTTTATGAATGACATGTGACGTCATAGTAGGAATTGGTATAGGCGGTCAACATTGAAAATTTACTATTTATTCCTGCAATGATGTCAATTCCGGACTATAACCTAACATGTAAAAAAATTGATTTCATTGATAAAAACCCTCTAATTGAATCACCTAATAAATTCTATCAGCTTGCAATAGGGTTACTTCAGCGACTATTGTAATCAGGTGAGGTTATAAAAATGTCTTATTGCCTGTCATGATGAAGGTTAAATAGTTTTTTATTCCTTGTTTACCTGTGTTTTTAATTATTGGGTGTAAGATTATTTACTAAATTACACTTCACATTTGTTTACAAAATATTTCAACATCCTGTCATTTTACAGTCAGTCAGCCATTTTTTTATAAATATCAAGTAAAGCTCGATTAATCATTTTTGAACATTGGCACTAGTATTTAAATAGAGTAGGATCACTTGTTATTCTATTCTACCATAGTTTCAATGTTTGCATAGTTAGAATTGTTTTTAAAACGGCTGCCACTCTGTAATTGACAGAAGTGTCAAAATTCATAATATTTTGTAAATAAACCCTCCGTGTTTATTTAAATCAGCCTGAAATATTAAATAAATACGTTTTTGTAATTGTTTTGTACAAATTTCAGTCACACAAAGTAACTTCAATCAATGACAGGCAACATGACATTGCCATAACCCCCTCTACAATTACAAAAGTCGCAAAAAGTAGCCCCAAAAGCTGATTCAATTGGAGGGCTTTTATGAAAGAAATCAATTTTTATGTATATAGTCTGGAATTGACATCATTGCAGGAATAAATAGAAAATTTTCAATGTTAATCCCCTATTCCCATTCCTACAATAACGTCAAACGTCATTATAAAAAGTCAAGTTATAACTTCCGAATGAATTTGGTTTGTTTGCATCGGATTGAATCACCTTACAAATTTCTAACATCTTGGCACTGGCGGCCAACTTATTTCTTCCTTTGGCATTCACAGTTGAAAACGAAAACCCTATATACTAGAGTAAAGTGACTTATTAATTCTATTCCACAACAGCAATAAATAATGTTTCCATAGATAAGTAATCTAAAAATCCTTTGACTTTATTTAAATATATCCCAAACTTAAGGAAAAAAGATAAAATACATACCTGAATATCTAAATGAACATCAGACACAGATCCAGTGCCATTGTATAAATCAACAGTCAGCTGATCTAACGTTAGTTTTTCTTCCAAATATTGTCCTAAATATCTTTGTAATAAATACCTACACGCTCGTTTCTTGATAGAATCAGACCATTCGTTGTACCAAACCATCGTAACACAATTTTTAATAACTCACAACATCAGATTTCAACAACTTCGCAGTATCTCATGTGTAACTACGAATATTTCAGTATCACTTGACTACGAATAAAATATTTCATTATCATCACGGTCAAACACGGAAGAGATATTTTTGTTTTTTTGTTTTCTTAAAGTTCTTTCTATTTTTCTCTTACAACTATACAATGATGGCGCAACTAAACTCAATAGCATCACAGATTATTAACTATGTATATCTTATTATTATTAATGATGTTATTATAATTAAATAATAATTGGTAATTATATAATTATATTATAATTGTAATATAATTAATAAAAATAAAATTTATAAATAAATAATATAATATTCAATTAATATAAATATTATTAATAATTTAAGTAAGTATAATATAAATTGTGAGTTAATATAGTATAACCTATTATATAGTATATATTGGTATACCTATATTATTATTGATTTTTAAAGTTTAGGTATGTTACATATTCTTTGAATAGCCATATAATTAATTTTTCTTGTTATTTAAGGGATATCTTTTCAAAGTTTGATCTAATCAAATTCCGCTTCAACTATATTATTCTATGAATATTACACACCAAGATATATGTTATATATAATAATATATATATAATATATATATATATTATATATAATATATATATATTATATATATTCGTATGGTATACAGTTTTTAAAACCTATTTTTCGTTATCAGGGCCCTGAAACGGATTTTTGGAATACACTTCTCGGGTCAACCCCCTTAAGTTAAAAATAGTCTGAAGGTTTAAAATTTTTTGTAAATCTAGTTTAGTTTTAAGTTTTTATATTGACTTCCGTTTGTTTACTATTTTGCAAATCATTAAATACTTACAATTTGCGTGTTAAAATAATGTATTAATTTTTCAGTTCTTACTATATACAATAGAAATCTTTTGGATTACTGTAATCTCATTAAGATTAAGAAAAAGAAGAAAATTTTGCTAAGACTTTAGGAAATGAAGTTGAGATTATGGAGTCAAGAGAACTGAAAGGAGATCTTAAAGAGTTACACAGTTTAATGAAAGATTTCATTAATTCAGTAAGTTTTTACACAGGTTTCTTTTCATACCTTCTCTAGATTGTATATCATCAGTATCATACGTAATCTTGAAGTTGGTCTTGAAAAACATAGAGATGTTATTACTGGACAGGCCCTATAGGTAAAATTTTGAAGCTTTGAAAAAATAACCTGACCGCCTTCGCTTATAAATATAATGAAATAACAACTCAAAAATTACAGTAACTTTTATAGGAGAACGTTAAAAATACAAATCAAAACTCAAACAATGTGTGGAAAGACGAAAACAATTGATTTATTATAATCTTAACTCAATCTTGGAGGAGGTTTCAATGAGGTTACACAAAGCCCATGAGAGCATAGAGATATATACTAGAGGGGGCGTAGCCTATCACAATACATTGAGAGGCCTGAAAAATCTTTTTGGGGCTCTGTGTAACCTTATTAAAACCTCCTTTAAGACTAAATTTAGGTTATGATAAATCAATTAATTTCGGCTTCCCGTACATT
>JACMZG010001911.1:38906862-39090529 GCA_018340805.1 Microvelia longipes | reverse complement strand
TTTTTATTTTTAACAATTATAAAAAATGCATTCAGCATATATGCATTTTTTTATAATTTGCAATTAATTATTACAATTTTTTATTAATGATGTAATAAAACAAATAAAAAAAATCGTATGGCATAACTAGACCTAAAAATTGGTTTATCATCTATCATAAACAAACTGAAAACACAAACAGAAACACAACTTGGTAAAAACCACTCTTAAAAACACATTAAACTGATGATTCAGGTGAAATCCTGGTTTTAGATTTTTAGTGCAAACATATTATTATTTTTCCTAAACACCTACACACTGATCACTATAGTTAACTATACTACTCTATGCATCTACGGTACAAATAAATGAGGAAAAGTAATGGTCTATGTTTTAGATTTGGATATTAGACAAAAAAAGTCAGAATTTATTATCCAAAAGTATAATATAGATTTGCTCTTCTTTCTTATAACAGTTTTCCACCGATCATGACCCCTAGTTAAGGTGAAAAAGTTTCGTTTTATGTTGAGACTTTTCTTTTTCATCCTTAATAATATATAAGGTCAAGGGATTTTTAAAATCAATAAAATGACTAAACTATTAAGATAGCTTCTAAAGAATCTTTACTTAGGATTAATTCTGCAGGGATGAGGCAGTGTAAGTTGCTCATCAAAAAATGTCTACAAAGAGAAAACTAGTATTCCTACAGGCCATTGCTGGCTTAATGGGGTTTTCAATTTAATTAGGTTTGCACTATGGCCTAACTATAAGTAGTATATTGCTCTGGTTTCACCCCAGTCTTAAAAAAGAGGCTTTTTTAATATACTAATATATTAGTAAAATTAAAATAAATTTGACTTTACACCTTTAGTATGAAGAGACTATAAAGAAGAAAGATAAAGAAATTACAGCTCTGAAAGAAGAATTAAATTATTGGAGGCAAAGAAACTTCTTTTACCCTTCAAACAAGGTAGGTAAATTTGAAAGTAAAGAATCAAACAAATCTCAAAATGTATAAAAAATGTATACATGAAACCATAAGATTATTTTAAGGTGCATAATTATGTTGCTTAATAAATGTATAATTTAATAATACCTCTGATTTGGAATAATCAAAAATATTAAGTCACCTGGAGAATAAATTAGTTCTACATAAGGTTATACACAACGATTTAATATCCTAATCTTTTCCCCCAGATTGTTTAAAAAATTTAAAATCTTAAAAGTTAAATAAATAAAATCTAATTTTTGATATTTTTTAACAGTAATCTTTTTTATTTTATTACAGTTAAGAGATACTTACCAAAAGAAAGACAGCACAACTGCTGGTAAAAATCAATTTCTAAACAATAAACAAATAAGAAAAGATGAAAAAGAACTTTATTTTCAAGATAACCATTATCAAGAAATAAATAATGATGGGAATCCTAAGGAACAAGATCAAATACATTTTGAAGATCAAGATAGAAATTCTGGTAACACAGGATTAAACATGGATAGTGTACAGACCAATACAGATGCGAAACAAAAGGCATTAAATTGTCACTCAGAATTCACAATTAGAGACTCTGTTAATTCTTCAGAAAAGCAACAGATTAATAATTTGGACACTAAAATTAACGAATCTAATGCTAGTGAAATTGCAGATGGTTCAAATAAGTGTCCACAAAGTCAAAAACCAAAAGCATTTGTTTCACCTATAAAAAAGAAATTTCCAGTAGTAAAAAAGAAAAAATTATTAAACCCAAATCAGGATTTTTTCTAAATACTTTAAAAAATTAAATTTACTTTTTATAATAATTCAGAGCTTATAATTCACATTAATAATAACCAAGAGAAGAATACTGTGATAAGCAGAGGTAAAAATGGATTAAGATAACATTATGACTCATGAGATGCAATTTTCAAGATAAACCTTCAAGATTTTCAAATAAAAAACTAAAAATATTAACAGTTTTATTTTAAGCTCTAAATAAGATTTTCGGCGGTATTGCTTCTTAATAACAAGTTTCATTTCATTTTCTATTTAAACAGGACTAAATTAAAATTATATTGCTTTTTTTAAGTAATCTAATATTTTGTATTCAGTCCACAGATTCTGATAATCATAAAATATTAAAGTCCAATATCCTATTTTCAAACATATTATAATCATTAGTTTTATTTTTCCTCATTTAGATGAAGGTGAGCAGAAAATATTTTCAGGAGAACAGAAAAATCTGCAACGCAAATATCACCTGAATTATCAGTTTCAGGCGAAAATACCAAGAAATATGCCTGAGAGGCTCTTATGAAGTTGTTTGTTAGTATGTGTGAGAGTGTCTTGCAATGATAGCTCCCTATAACAAGAGAGTTGAAAAAACTATGACGACTAGTTATAACAACCTAGTTAATTTGACACAGCTTGGTATAAGACAACATTCTGTTTAAAAATACAAAATAAATTAATATTTTCTTGGGAAGAGTATTTATTTATTATCTTAAAAATTATTATAATCTTAAATATTATTACTTAAATACAATTATATTATATAATTATACAAAATATATTATTTTTATGTGTTATAAAGGACATTATAGAGAATTTAAAATATATATAATTTTGCAATTTTACCCATTGGTACCAGGCATATTCATGTGTACATAATAACAATTTAAAATTAAAAAATAGATATTTTCATAAAGAAAAAACTAAGCAGTCTACAGATGAAATAAAAAATAAACTAAATTAAGCTAATTAAAAAACTTTGCTTCTCTAATGTCTATTAATGCTCTTCTAATTCCTAAAACCACAATACACATGATACGAAAAACGAAAAGGAGGGAAGCTACAATAACAAAAGTTAAAATAGAATAAACAATTGGGTACACCGTACCTTGAAAAGTCAGGTTACCTTATGACAGAAACAGACCTAAGGTACCCCTTTTTAAAAAACTTTTGCTTTATTTATAAAAAATTATTTTCCCAAATACGCACAACTACAGCAGTAGGCTGATTTTTGTACAAAGTTTCAAACTCTCTAAATTAATACACTATGATGATAACAGAATACACAGCACACAAACAACTTTGTGAAAAACCACTCAGAGAGGATTTTTTTACAAACACATAATTAAATTTTCCTATAACCTACGTATTAAGAGGAAAAGTAAGAAATTTTCTGAAGAACAATAAGCACATGTCATGTGCTTGCATCTAGAATCAAATGCATGGTTTAATTTGAACCATGAAAAGTGAAAAGGTTTAACAAGTAATTTAATTAATTATAATTAATTAATGGAAAAAGGAGGAACTAAAAAAATTATATACAAGTTATTTATAAGCTTTTTAATCTTTTTGATTTTTAAGTACTACAAATACCATACCATTGATACCTTTGGTTGTGCTACCATGGTATAGTAATACCATTTTTATAATTTTCCATGCTCAGGACCATAAAAACAATTTTAAGTTTTGTGGTAGAAAGAAAGCTTTAAGTTAGAACAGTTAATTAGTCAAATATATTTGGGTGTAATCGTACTCAAGCTTCCCATAAAAAATGTCAGGGATAGACTAATCAGAAAAACAGGCTGATGTTTAACATTTCCAAATGAGAGATAACAAAAATACTATCTCTGACTAATAAATTAAGACATAAATAACTAGATTACCTGTACTATCAGAGCAAACACAATAAACTCTTTTCCGTTATGTTTTTAAATTTAATAATTCAACAAAGCAAAAAAACATATTTTGATCAGTTTGAAATTAAGACGCACATAGTTTTATATAAGAATTACAATTGTCAAGTTTCGATCCTCATTATCAGCAAAAAAAAAAAAAAAAAAGAAAAAAAAAAGTTTAATTATATGAACTTTTCAGTACCATGTTTTTAAAAAAAATCAAAAATTAAAAACAAATTGAGTTGAAATTTGGTACAAGTATATCCCTTTATGTAATAAATAATTGTAATAATTCGATTCAATATAGCAAGTATATCTACCGTCTTTGCTGGATCATACATTTTATGGAGCATCGAGTGAGATCAGTGTCTTAATGGGTTACCGTTGGAAATAAAAAGTATGTACTAACTGTCAGAGAACAAGGGAAGCAAGTCGGGAGGATGATTTTAGCAAATACAATGAGGAGAGGAAAAGCTCTGAGGTACCCTGTACCTGATTTTTTTCATTTTTTAGACTGAGTTAGAAGAAAAGATAAGTTTTTAATCATGAACATTGAAAATAGACTGTTCAACCAAGATAATAATCTAATAAAATTATCAAAAAATTAAATGCATACATATTACTTTTTAAGTTATTAAATTTACTTACTTTTAATACTTACTGCCAGCTGTTTCCATTAAAACATTATTAAAAATATAAAATATTTTTGTTGCTAAGTTCAGCATTTAATACTAAACTTATAATAAAGAAATAAAACATTGTGTGGATACATATCTACTTTATTATTTAAATAATATGACAGTCTTGTACATATGATACAAATAAATAATATAAAATAATAAAAATTGGGTGAAAAATTGATATAAAAACATGGTGACAAAATAAAGTAAAAAAACAATTTGATAAAAAAGTTATGCATAGTAAATAAAAAAAAATATAAAAATATATTATTAAGCCCTAAAATTAATTTACCTAAACATAATAAAATTTATGAATTAAAAGTACAAATCACTTATAAATAATCAAGGTACAATATATAATATAAAATTTGGTTCAAGCACACTAATATTAACATGGTATTGTTATATTTGCAACCTAGTAATTACAATTCAGTTTGGTATGAGACACCTTTCATTGAAAAATATTGTTTGAAATTACCAAATTAACCTTTCACATAAAATACAACCTTCGGACCATAAAAACCTCATAAGCATAATTTTTATGATAAAAAAATTGGCTAAAAGCAAGTATTAATTAATCTTAAGAAATAATCATATGAACTTAAGGTTCTATTTTTTAGAATATGATGCTATGGCAGTAATAATAATAATAATAACACAGTAATAATATAGTGATAACACAGTATATAATGATATAGTAATAGCACAGTAATAATATAGTGAAAAAGGATAACAAGTGAACCAACTCTCTAAAAAAACTAGTCCGAGTTTTGGAACTCAGTAATTGACAGAAGATTGTCAATGTCATAATATTTTGGAAACTAATCATCTGTGTTGTTTTATTTGCGCCAAAGAAATTTTATGATTTTAATATTTTTTTACAAACTTTGGCTATACAAAGTAACCTTTGACAATAACATGCAACATGACATTGGCAAAATCTCCTCAACCATTAAATAACAGCTAAAAGTAGCCTAACATTCAATCATACCGAAAGCACGAAATATGTGAGAAAGTCACTTGTTGATTCTATTCCACTATAAGTAATAACTAGCAAAGTTAATTCACAATTGAAGCATGATATTGATGGTCAAATAAACTTAATAGTTTTTCATAAAAATATTTTAGGCTAACCAGAGTTTTTAACTTTCTATAAGGTATACTAGAAACTAACTTAAGAACTACAGGGAAGGTTAAGATATTTTTGTTCGGATACATAAAACTGCAAAAAAAGAAAGTTCATATTTTTTAAACAATTTTTTGAAAATGTATTATACAACATTACATTATTATAATAATATTATTATTCATTTTTGAGTCAATTTTTGGTTGAGACAATAAAGTAAAAAATGGAATAGTAGCAGCACAATTTAAATGTAGGTCTAAACCAGCAGTATTTCTCTTTTTCTGAACTTATATTACCCTAAAACCTAAAATTAAAGAAAGCAACTAAATGTAATATAAATCTAAAACTGTAGGAAGATTCAAAAAGCAACCAATAAAAAAGGAGATTCAATTTATTTTTACCTTGAACTTTTCAAGAGACACAAATCTGACATTTGAATTCTCTTGTTACAAAACAATCATACAATAAATTCTTATAAGAGTAAAAAAATCTCACTTCTAAATTATAAAGATCATAATAAAAATAATGACAACTACATAAAAATTAAAACCTTGACAAAATATATACAATAATAAAAAATATCAACTATAATGCCAAAAATCAAACTAGTAGCCAAAGACCAGATTATATTTTATAATAAATCACAATACTTAAGGAGTGATTTTCGTTGTAAGAAAAATAAAATCATTCTAAACGTAAATACATAAATTACATTTCAAAATAACTTTAGATCATTAATAATTAATTATGTTATAAAAAAACTAAAACATTAATTAAAGTCAACTTTTTACTTGGAGACAATATGCTATCTATTAAATAATCACAGAATTCATCACTTGATTCATGTAAGTGAAAATAACTTTACATAAATCAAATGTTAGTTAGATAAGATAAACTATGTAAAAATCAATTTTTTAGAGGCTCAACAAGTAAAAAAAAAATAGAAGTGTAGCACAGTCACTCGTTATTTTTCAATAAACCTGGCAAAATTGATTTAAATTAAAATCTGACAAAACTATAACAAGAGACTACAACAGTCTTCGGTAATACTTGGAATAGACATTTATTCCCCAGGATACTTTCATAAAAAAATTAAACCATTTATTTAGTTACACTTGGCATTGGAAAATCAAGAAAACAGTTATTTAAGAAATTAATTAATTTATTTTAATTTATTGGATTAAAAATTGCCAAGAACAAATTTAAAATCTTAACACCATTAATAAACAATATAAACATAGATGGATAACTTTCACAATTAAAAAAAATATTTTATAGGATGCATAAAGAACCAGTAGTCCTGGTGGCAGAGTAACAATTATATTTTTATTTATCAGCTAGTTAGCTCTAAACGATTGGAAGATGATATATTGGCTTTATAAGAAATTAGTAGAATTTTTTTTAAAAAAGGTAAAAATGTTATTTCATTGTGGATCCTCATTTGTCCACACTTGGATTTAAACTGGTTTAAATTTAAATATCTGACTTTAAATTTTAAAATGCCCTTGACTCATCTTTCCAAGCCATTAAGAAGTTAATATTTCATAACAAAGTTGTCTCCTAAGTTTAATAATCTTTTAAATTTTAAAGAAATCGATGGTGTGTTCCTTGTGATGGGTCCCCAAGTTTTATAAGAAAACAAAAAAATATTGCAGCACGTCTAAAGATTTAAGTTACGAGGCCCTCAAATAAAAACACAAACTGTCAATTAAGTGTTACTTAACAGTAGGGATTGAACTATCTATATATATTGTTTATCAAATGTTAAACACCAACAGTTCAGGGTACAAATATTACAGCAAAATATAATTTAATTTATTAGCATTTAAAAGCACCCTTTTAATCTAAAACAGTTCATAAGCACATTTGAATATTTATGCAAGTAATGAAAAAACAACTAACATAGAGCAAGTCCCATAAAAGAAAAATAGGATACCTTACCAGATTTAAGTTGGATTTAATTTTTTATTTGACTATAATAACCCTGATATAGAATAATAAGTCTCATTCAAATTCAAATGAGGTACAATCGATTAATATTTCTACATTACACAGAATATAATAATAATTTTGAATATTAAATCAATATACAAATAAATCACACATCAAACCATTCAGCATAGCAAGCAAACAAAGACATTAAAGTTATTAATCATAATAATAAAATAACATTGATTCACAAGAAATCAGTAGAATTTATTGATTATAAATAGAAATGGCGCCACTTAATATTCTTTATACACTCCTAGCAATGTAAGTTCTAAATACAGTTTGGTTAGCCCACACTGTAAATACGATTTCCCTCCCTTGGGAGTTTTAGTAGCAGCATATCACACATACAGACAGAAGTCAGATAGATATTTACATTGGGAATCAAAGCATGGATGGTATGATAGTTTTATCTGTTTAAGTGACTCTACGTCTCTCCCCACTCCATCCCCTCTACAGGCTGCTCCATCTTTATATTAGTAAATTATATTAATCACTTTATAAATTAATAAAATATTATTATCAATAACTATTTTAAAACTTGTTTCCTTAAAGTCACAGTTTCCAGTGAATAGTATCATTATATCATTTTTCAAATTATTTTTTGTTTTAGTTCTCTAGTCAGTGATATGCAAAAGGGATAGAGGATTTCAGCTCTCTTATTATCTTCCTCAGCAGAGCCTCAGAACATAACTAGTTTATCTCCTGAGGCCTGTCATGCTTGGGAGCTAATGAAGTTTCCTTTGGCTTTGCCTTAGAAAGAAACCTAAACTTGAGCTTTAAAACATTCTTCCATCCCTTGCTACATAAATAACTATAGTAAAACGGAAATATTTTTATTTATACAATAAAATTATTTTAGAAATATTTTAACAATTACTAGATAATACAGATACAATTAATAATGTTTCTAAACAAACAAATTTTCAAAAAATTGAATTAAAAAATACAAAAAGAATATTAAACAAGAAAAATAGTTAAATAACATTTTATCAGCCACAATAAACAATAATATAATGAAAACAATTGCAGTTTGTAATTGTCTGCAAGTACATGTTGTTTTATGAGACAAAATATTAAATGCAATTGCTGACACTTGAATTCTAAACACAAACTAAGTACTACCAAAACTTTTGAGATTACAAAAGATTACCTTTGATAATAAAATATTATATCACACCATTATTAGTAATAATAATAAAATCTGAGAATGGTACAAGTGCACTGGCAGTATAGGGGAATCGTAAACACTAAATTTTTTTAAAAATGGTCCAGATGTAAATAGAGATACATTACATTTAGACATAGTTGTTTTAATTATGAATAGGCCTAAATCGACAACTAAAAAATTAAACATTATCATGAGCTTAACAAGCCAAACTTTGTTACAGTCCATCTTCAAGAACCCTAAATATTCTATCATGATATAAATATACATCTGTGTTAAAAATGTTGCACATTGCTTTCAACCAATTAGAATTTGAGTACAGCACTTATTTGCGTAGTGTACTCAAAATAGCTATGAAAACAGAATTTAACTTCTCAGAGTGTAATTTACATTTTTGTTCGTCATGTTACAGGCCTATTGTAAAATACACATATAATGAATACAAACACAACCAAATTCCTTTCTTGCTCATTAACTTTTCATGCCATTAGCTTATCCACATTAGTCAAACAAAAGCATTCATTCAAAGCTACTAGAGAAGATTTAATATCTACCGTTTATTAAAGAATATTTCTATTAAAACTAATTTAATCTTTAAAATTTCTAATAATATGTCTTTACATAAATATTTCAATTTCATATTATTAAACAAAAGTATTTAACCAAGTAATTGTCTCTAAATAATTATTCCAATATTTCCAATATAAATGATTCACAAGTTAATAGAGGAAGAGGTATTTATACATGAAACGGTAAAAAAACAGAAGAACTGGTAGTAATAGGTCGACTGATAAAATAATATTTTTAATGTAATGGAGGATAGAGTTAACATGACCCCAAGTGCAATCAGACACACAGGATAATTTAAACCTTAAATAAATCGTATTAAAGAGGTCACCATTTCAATGAACTCAATCAAACTTGCTCAAAATATTTTACAATTATTTAACAGATTCTTACACTCTCAGAAAAGTAGTTCAAACTTACAGAATAGGTAAAATCAAAAATACCTTATAAAATGAAAATTACATATGCCTTATTCAAGTTTTTAAAAGAGATTTACACATTATTTAGTTTATGCTAATAATTTAAATAAAGTAATGTACAAGATTTTATTACATTATTTTTTTAGTTAAAATAATGCCTTCCTAATAATTCAAAAATAAATAAGATCATAACTTAATTATTGACATCAAATAAATAAGTGAAGAAGCTTGTAATAACACTAGTATGATAGGTAGAAAACTTAAATTTGTTGGAGGATAAAGCTAACACAACAAAGGAAGTAAACAAATATACCTTAAACCAATTCATCATCCCAATGGTTTTTTTTCATTCCTTTTAGCAAATTTTAGTAAAAAGAAATCTAAGTCCCAACTGGTTCCTTAGAGATTAGGAGGAACTATGTAAGGAGTTTCAGTCCCTACGATCACTAATTAATAGTTAAAATAATTTATTAGTTTTATATCCTCCAAAACTGGTCAAAAATCTGACAAACTTTCTCATAAATAGAAGCATTGAGTATTAGTATTTTGTAACAGAAAACTATAAAGAAAATAATATAAGTAGAAGATTTTAAGGAAGTGAAAGAACAATCAATCATGACTCTCAGTAACATCTCATGGAATAGCAATGATAAAATGAGAAGTGATTTCATAATTAATATTCCAATCACAATTCTCATTCTTTCACATTCTTTCATTAAAATGCATAGGTCTTTGTCAATGAACTTTAAAAGAAATTCACTATTAATTATAATGGAGTAAGTTAAAAATATCTAATAATAAATAAATAAATAAATAAATAAATAAATTAAATATATATATATATATATATATATATATATATATATATATATTATATATATATATATATATATATATATATATATATATATTATATATATTATTAGTATAAATGTAAAAACATTTTTAGTGAAAATAAAATTTTTTAAGAAAATAGTCTTTGAATTATTAGAAGGCAATGTAAAAATATATTTTACTCTAGATAAGTATAACAATTTAAAACAAACCTTTCTTCTTAGCTTTCTTTTCTTTACCATCTGTAGCATCCCGTTCTAAACTCCTTCTCCTCAGTTCATCAATACTGATCCCATTAGCCTGTTCCCAAGCAAGTTTTTCTGCTTCTAATGCTTTCTGTCTTTCTTCAAGATCTTTAATCTGAGCTTCCAAAGTTTTCTTCATCTGTTCATGCCTACGCTGCAAATCAGTTTCAGAATCTTTCAACTTTTGTTTCTTTTCTCGTACTTTCATTTCAAAGACTTGCTCCATTTCAGCTTCCATTTTCTTCATTTTAGCATCGTGCTCTCTTTTCTCTTCTTCCATCTGTGCAAGGGGATTTTTAATTACATTCATACCACCAAGTTTATTGGCATCTCCTCCAAAACCAGCTAACTTTTTAAACCTAAAATTCTCATAGTGAACATTGTTTGTGACATCTTTGAGATCTTGTAAATGTGTCCTAATAAGCATATCCCTGAGCGCAATGAAATCTGAATGTTCTAAATTTTCTACCTCAGCAATACCCCAAGGATACCTCCTGCCCCTAACTTTCTTTCCATCAATTTCTACCATTGTATTGCTACCCACAACAGCCATAGGAACTCTGTCTCTCAATGGCTTTTTAGTTCCAGTCCCGATTTCTTCTTCCTCTTCAGTAGGTGGAAATTCATAAATTTTAATTTCATGTTGATTTATTTGATTTAAAACTTGCTTTTTAAAGTGAGCACACTCTTCGGGTATCATCGTATCAGCTTTGGCAATAACAGGTATAACATTAACTTTGTCATAGAGACGTTTCATAAACTCAATGTCAAGAGGTTTGAGCCCATGACCAGAAGGGGCAATAAAATATAAACAACAATGTACCCGGTTATCACTTGGTTGTGGTTTTCTGTTAACTCTAGACTCAGCATTGAGGTATTCTTCATACCTGGATTCAATAAAATCAATTACTGGTTGCCAACAATTGGAATTATCAACAGCATCACCAAAACCCGGTGTGTCAACAACAGTTAAATGAAGATTGACTCCGTTTTCCTTAAGTAAAATTTTTGTAGCCTGCACATCAACAGTTTTCTTTATAACTTGATTGTTAGCATGATGTTCACTTCCATATATATCAGTAAGAAACATAGAATTGATTAGAGTAGACTTACCAAGTCCAGACTCTCCAACCACCATAAGTGTGAAATCAAAACCTTTCTTCACAGCTTTTCTGTAAACTTGATTAGGTAAACTGGCAAATCCAACATAGCCGTCCAATTCCCTTCTATTATGATTTTCTTTGTCAGCAATACTCTTCTCTCTGTCCAGCTTAGAACCTTTTTCTGAAGATTCGAAGCTAGAACCTTTCTCACCAAGTTTTCTACTCAGTTCTTTACTTCCAGGAGGTTGAGAATTAGTGTAGTCATTTTGGTTATTCTGACTGGGCAGCTCATTTTTAAAAAAGAGCTCCCTCTTTGTTTGTAGAGCACTTCTCTGCATGGTCACCTTCTAAAAAACAAGGAACTGACACGCGACTACGAAACTATACTTATTCTCTTACCCAATTACTAATCTCACAAAAAAACATAAAATTTCAATACTAAACAAAACTGAATATATAAAAAAAATTAATCAATCATTTATAGTAAATTTTAAAAGAAACAAACGAAAAACAACATGAATCCGAAACGTAAACAATCAGACGAAAAAACTTCACTCACGAACTGACACCCCCGCACCGCGCCCGCTGCAAACAATTGGGAGGAGAAAAGAAGATGATAACGAACAAAATGTTGCTTCAAACCATCTCTTATTTGTAACGCAACTTAAACAAAAGATAGATAGCGAACTTAAATAAATAAGTATTTTATTTAAATAACTTCTCGAAATGTTAGACTAAAACATTGAATAAGAATTTTAAAAATGGCTGGTAGCGGATGGATGATGTTTTTTAATTTCAGTTTTTTAAATTGTAATTAAAAATCCCCTTGCACAGATGGAAGAAGGGAAAAGAGAGCATGATGCTAAAATGAAGAAAATGGATCATCTCCTTGATGAACAAATGAATCATCAAGAAAACATCTCCTTACAGAGATGATTGTCAACATGAGCGTATATGTCACTGTCAACATAAGTGAACAGAGGATTGAAAGAAATTATTTTAGGTTAACTTCCAATAGTATAAGATTACATAAACTTCCGTTACACAATAAAGCAATGCAATTGATCAGTTATGGCTCATAACAAACAAATAATAGAATCTGAATGATAGCTTTTGTTTTGTTATGAGCCAAACAATATTTAAAGCATCATTAAACAATATTTGTTTAATGATGTCACACTGCCAGGATGTATAGATAATGGTATAATAAAATAAGAAACTTACAAGTAGTTAAATTATAAAAAAAGTTATGATACTACAAATGTATATGTGTATATATATAATATATATAATATATATATATATATATATATATATATAAATATATATAATATATGTGTGTTGTATGTATATATGATGGTAAGGTAATGAACAGTGTGCATTCTGAAGCAAAAAATAATGTATTTACTCATGGCAAATTCTTTCTAGTGTTGTTGCTTAAGCTTCAACTTTAGTAAGAATATCTAATTTTTAATCTTTGGCAAGAATTCCTGCCTAATTAGGGGTCCTGTACAAAAATTTGCAAGAGGCCTATTTTCTATTTTACATGGTACACCCTAAGTTATCCATCCCTTTACAGCAAAAAAAGAACCCCAAGATTCATTATTATGTCTAACAGTTCAGAATTTAAAAGGGTGGGGGAGAGACTTTTGGTCCACCCCATAGAAATCTATATAATTTAACCTTCATCTACAAGCATGTACAAAACTATGCTTGCCCTTGCCTACTCAATTCTGCACGACATATTGCGCTCTTATATTCAGCACATTTCCTTTGAAAAATCTAGTAAACTTGACGTACAAGTAAAAGTGGTACTGTTCCCACTATGAAGCATAAACAGGATAGCAAGCATTTCAATGAATTTTCAAAATTCCATAATTTTTTTCTCACAAGACTTTTTGTCTTTAAAGTATGTATATGATTCAAGCCTGTAGCCCCCCCAGAACTTGTTTGTAGGGGGCAATGTTTCACATACCTGGGAGTTGTTTTCACTTAGAGTTCCAGTGAAAACATATTTGTCAGAAGTCAGAAGGACCAAATCTTTTTCCAGGGGGAGGAGCCCTTCCTGGCTAACAGCCAGAGTTGATTGCTTTGTAAATTTGCATTCACAAATTAGGTAAGACCAGTATGTGAAAAAATCATAGAGCATTAATATTGATAAGTCTAGTTAGTTTCAGATAATGGAAAGCTGCTGAAATTTGTTAACTTCAATGGTTTCTAAGGATATTCACAATTAAGGTGATTTTTATGTAATAATTTAAATAATGTAATGGTTGTTTTTAAATCTAAGAGAAAAAGGCTACTGTAATGGTTTTGTTTGTAGTCAGTTTACAGTCCAAACATCAGGATAGGGAAGGATGATATATTTGTGAGCATTGTTCCTTCAGGATATGGGGGTAGAATGAAACATTAATGGTTAAATTAACCCAAATCCTTGGAGCAAAGAGAGTAGCATACACCAATAGTGTATTTCACCTCATTAAGTTTTGTTACACTGTCAACCGGCCGTATCTAAATTTTATTATAATTCTAAATAAATACAAAGTAAAACACCAGTGAACTAAACACTTAAAAAAAATTACAGGAATAAATTCTGCAGAATTCTATAGTTTTAAGAAAAATCTGTAATTATTAAAAATTGTAAATTTATTTATAATTTATGATGATAGTGGTTATTTACAATGAGGTACAAAATGAGAAATTGAAAATAAATTAAGAAAAAGGGTTCCAAAAGGAAAAGAATTTTGATAAAAAGCAAATAACTTTCATGGGTCAAACTGTAAGGGATAGTAGAGCTTGAATGACATCTCCTTTATGTTCTCGTAGAGTTCTTTCTGCTCGTTGCCTACTAATTTCCATTTCATTACACTGAAAAAAATAAACAAGAAAGTTATGAAATCAAATTAATAAATGACACTACATATGATGCTAGAAATAGTGCCTAGACTATTTACTTTATACTCTATACAATATAAATACTTGTAATTAATTAGTGTAAATTAACGAAACATTGTGTTTAATAAATGTTTTCAATAATTTACATTAATTAATGTAAATAATTTAAAATAATCTTTATGAGAAAGAAATTAAAAACCTGTTCTGAAAAAAACCTTTTTGGGTAATCTAAGAAGAAGATAATTTCTTCTTACATAATTTTAAAACATATGACCATTCACTTTTAAGTGGATTTTTTGCAAACACAATACTTTTCCTAAATACTACGGTATAAAAGGAAAACATTTTAACATTTTAGCTTTATTAAATGCCCTCTTGGTGGTTCCTCTACCCCTAAAATTTACAAAAAAACCTTATTTAAAATCCCTTATTTCAATTCTTTAATGTCACTCATCACAACCCCTCTGGGCTCTGAGTAGAGCAATTGTGAACTAATGAGAGAACTGTGGTGCTTAAAGAAAGATTAACAAACAAATATAAGAGGACATCATAAAACTATAGTTTATTTCATAAAACTTGACACCTAATGTGGGTCAATAAATGCATCATAATTTTTTAAAAAGTTTTTTATGAAAAATGTAATTTAAACAAAATTATTACAATTGATAAATAATAAAGATTTATCAAAATAATTCAATTAAGAAAATATTGAAACTGAAACTATATTATTAACCATAAAACAAAGCCATAGCTTGAGCTTGGTGAAGGAATTGTTTAGAAGTTATAAAATAGATGGAATGATAAAAAATAAATAAAAAAATCTATCATCAAAAAATCTTGAAATAAGTAAAAAATTATTTTCATTACTTAAAAGGAAATATAGAATTATACTTAGAAGAGAAAAAAATCTGGTACTGGGTACCTCTAAACTTTCTCATCACATAAGGTTTTCTACGCTAATCCACCCTGCTTCGGACCCACTTGGGCTGTCCTCAGAATATACAATTTGCCCAATTTATACTGCAACATGTCTTCGGGCTTGCTTTACTCGTCCTCAAATAGTAAATGTATCATTTCCAGTGGCCACCCATACAGCACTGACCAAGCTCAATGCTACTTAACTTTTATGACCAAACAAAAATCATGGATATACTTGTCGTATTGAAACGAAACATAGTGTACTTATTTATTTAGTAAAGGTATACACTTGTACCAAATTTAAACTTAATTGAATAATTTTCTGATTTTTTAAATTTCAAAAAAACGTACACAAGGCATTTGATACAAATTGAACTAATACTTATAATGACATGAAACTTGGCACATATGTTAGTCTTGACTTTAATTTTCTTTGTATTAAGCTGCCATCGTTATCATGCTTTATATATAAATATATTATACATGAATCTTAAACATTAGCAGCTTACAATTAGATCAACGTCTTCTTTCTTGATCGAAACTTTTAATAATTCCCTCTCCTTGGCCATCTTTTCCGCAGCTTCTTTGTTCCTTTGATCCCCGATGATAGACATAGCCTAAAAAACCCATTTTAATTATAAATTAATATTTATAAAATATTTATACGAATAAATAGCATAACCTAGCAAGTCAACAAAACCAATACTCACTCCTTGAAGCCCATCAGGAGAGAATATTTCTTTTTCCTCAGCATAATCGGTAACTTTTTCTAAGTCGGCAGCACCACTATCATGTTTCGCCGATTTTTTTTGAGCTGATTCTTGAGCATTTTGAGCTTCATCCGAATCTCCGTTGATCTCATGTTCTTCATCAGCCATTTTTGATAACCAAGTGTCAACGAATCAGTGTTGGTTTGCTGATATCAAAATTTAAAAAATGTTACTTTTGACTCACGCTTGTTGGTGAAATTTGACACATAAAATTTTGAAAAATCTTCAAGAAACATTTTAATTCTTTACTTCTTCTTTTGCATGCTATTTATTTACAACATTTTGTTGAAAAAGAAATATATTAAAATACATTTTAATTTAGCTTTATTGTTAAATTTGTAATGTAATGTTTTAATGTTTACAACCTTAAGTTGAAGCCGCTGATGTTAAATATCACTTTGAGAATCATTTGAGAATGTCTTATTTTTCTTGAGCCACGTTTGTGTTTTCGTGTGCGTCATGTCGTTCATTTTCTGAAAATGATAATGCGGTGAAAAATTTTCGCTGTCTAAGAAAATTCTAAATGGTTTCATTTTGTAGTTAATTGGAGTTATTAAAGATCAAGTATGGGTTCCAAGAGGAGAAGATATTCGTATTTATTTCTTATTTTATGTACTATAGTTCATTTCAGTCATTCAGTAGAATTAACATTTGAGTTACTTGATAATGCAAAAGACTGTTTTCATGAAATAATCAAGAAAAATGAATCTGCGATGGTAGAGTTTCAGGTACAGTATGTTTAGAATTACTTATCTTTACCCTGTATTAACATTTTACTCGGCACATTCATGAGTTTTGAGGAGTGAAGTATTTGACCTTTCAAATCTGTATTATATAGATTTAGGCTCTTATCAATTTACACCAAGGACTGAATTTGTATTATTACATTTAGTCAACTTAAAATGTCCATATTGCATTAGCAGCTAGGTTTAAAACTTTTATGATGTTCCATTGACTCTTATACTATTCGGATTATATTTTCACATGGTTACGTGACTAAAAATCAGCTGGGAGGGAGAAAATGCAATGCTTTTAACACACTAAAACGGATAAGAAAAAGTCCCTGTAGCTATAGGGACAATGTGTAGGTGCCACCCCGTGGCACTTGTGATCTCAATCGCTTCTTATCTCTTCTATTGAAAACAAACTATTTACTAAAGTTATGTAGAAATCATACAGTAGGGTGGGGCGCGGGACACAGTGGTCAACTCTCTGGTTTGAGGTGGTCCTAAAAACAGGGGCTAGTTGCCTCAACCACCGCACCGAGCGCTAGTTTTCTTTGTACAACTATTTTCATTATTGTTATCAGTTTTAAATCAAGACGTCTATAAACTAGAATGTAAATAAGACAAATTTTCTCAACATTTATAGTTGTTTAAGATTATTGTTTAGAGAGATTATTGTTTAAAAATAAATATATCATTTTCCATGAAAAGACAAATAAAAAAGCAATAAACACACAAATTATCTCATGTCAGCACCGTCAGTTATCATATATCAGGTCTATTAAAATAACACATACGTTTATATTTTTTATAACATTTTATGATAATTATACATTTAAAATAATTAATACAATTTTTAACATTGTTAAAGATATTTCTACATCTACATCACATCATCTACAATTTCTACATCACTTTACTATTTACTATCAAGATTT
Organism: Microvelia longipes; assembly: GCA_018340805.1. Classification (NCBI taxonomy): domain Eukaryota; kingdom Metazoa; phylum Arthropoda; class Insecta; order Hemiptera; family Veliidae; genus Microvelia; species Microvelia longipes. Next base: position 39,072,510 of record JACMZG010001911.1, on the reverse strand, counting down.
TTATAATTTATTTTTACTTTAATGGGTGCCTTTTTTAAAGTAGTTATTTTATAGCATTATTGCGTACTCAATTTGAATTATATTATTATTTATTCTATTATATTAGTATAATTTAGTCTACCAGATAAACTATAAATACTCACCGCGCATATCTTTTGACATGGTCGTGACAAAAATCAGCTGGAAGGGAAAAGTAACACTTGTAACACACTACAATGGAAGAAAAAAGTCCCTACAGCTGCAAGGAGTAAAACAGATTATTTTACCCACCCCGCACTTCTTATCTAACTGTTCTATCAATCAACAACTAATTTTTATGCTATTTATAATTTCTTCTATATAATTTTTTTTAATATTGTTATTTTGTAGCAATGTAAACGGATAATTCCAGTTTCATCCCAGTTTCTGATTTTTTTGTAAAGACAATACTTTTCCTTTATACCTACGGTATAAATGAGGAAAAGTAAAAATAAAATTTTATAAGAGTAGTTCTTATTGGAATCCCCATCTCAAATTCAAAATTACATTGTGGTAACAATTTTGTTATAACTAAGCACAGCTGTGTTCCTTTCCTAATATGTTTAATGAAGTAACCAAATTTCATTAATTCCATTACCTTGATCTTAATTTGTCACTGCTTCTATGTTAATATCGTTTACATTGTTAGTTGGCTCTAGAGTGGCAACAAGCTGGCTTTGCGGCTTGGTTTAGAAACATTTTTGTCAGTTCAGTCTGGATTTGATGTTGTTTTTTCCCATATATATAAAAAACATATTTATGTATGAACATAAATATGAGATATATTTCTTTATAGGGCGGGGCGGGAATCATGTAGCTTTTGTCCTAAGCTGTTTAACTAATACATTACTGACTAATTGAATTTGGTCTTTACCTAAATTAGTTTCGTGTTAATAAAACCTATCCGGCTATTTAATTTTTGAGCTATGTTTAAACAGTCATTAATCAGAATTAATAATTCTTTGCCCACATACTAGCCATATTCTCATACATTCTACACACACAACGCAGCATATCATATTTTACAGGTGATCATATCCCGTATGCATTTATTACCTTCCAGTTCTTGCACGGTATTTATTTTTACTTTAGAGTCAGACAACGTTATAACAGATCCTGCTATAACATAAAATCTTTTATTGTGAAGGTTCACTCCCTAGTTACAATGGAAGTTATAAAACAAAAAATATATTTAATCAATTGTGATTTTTTGCATGATAATCAAGTTATCCTAAAAATAGTTATTTTTGATTTCTTATAATTTATAATTAAGTTACAAATTTTTTAAAGTTATTTGGTGAAAATGGTGTTAAATTTTTTAAGTAAAATTATTTGAGTTTGTTGGTAAGGTGATACGTTGAATACAATAAATTATGGATTCCCTTCTGATGGGTCTTACAGTGTGTTTAACTAGAATTCTTAATATGATCCATGGATTTTGTATAGTATGTGTTTGAAGTAAGTTATTTTTTTAAAAGAATAAAGTCAACAGTTTGGAAAACACAATTTTCATTGAAATTTTTGCTAGTCAACTCTATATAAATTGAGGTCTTGAAGATGAAAATTCATAATTTGTTTGTTATAATTTTGTGAAATTCTTATTCAAATGTCTGATTTTGATGCAGTTGACAGTATTCTTAGTTTTTAGAGCATTTGCATTGTTAACTTCCCTATACTTAACTCTAAGACTAAATAATTTATGCCCTGTAAGTATGTGAAGCCTGCAATGTAACTCTGAAATATGTAGTTTCTTAGAGTATTTTAACCAGAAACTATCTTTGGAAACTGCATTACGATATATATTTTCTCTTTTTTTAGAAAAAGTTAGAGGGACTTTGTAGAAAAATACCCTTTGGGTTTAAATTTATTGATTCAAAAACTATTCATCTTGAGCTAATGGTGTCTTTTAATTAATTGTCATCTTTATTGTATGGTTATCCATTTAAGCTTCTTGTCAAGTTTCAACCTATTTTCTACTTGATTCGTGTATTTATAAATATTTAAATAACTTTAGCAATGTTATCTCTCTGTTAACTGTTCAATTATTTTTTACTTCATTTGTTCAGAATTATGTTTAGGTATTATTTATTAAGTCAACATTTGGTATATTCAGGTCTTTTCAAAAAGAGGAAATGTTATTCATATAAGTAGAATGTATTGGCTTATATTAGTATTCAGTTCACCCTCATACCAAGCTTTGGGAATGATAATTGAATGATAAATGAATTGCTTTTTATACAAACTATACTTATTATTTATATTTAACTGTGCAACTCAATGCAAATTATTATTGATGTTGATTTATTTATTTCTAGGTTGTGACTGGAGGTTCATATGATGTTGATGTTACTTTAGAAGGTCCTAAAAAAGAAATATTGTATCAACAAGTCAAGTCTCAGTATGATTATCATAAATTTGTTGCACCAGAAACTGGTGAATATACTGTATGTTTTTCAAATGAATTTTCAACATTTAGTCATAAACTTGTATATATGGACTTCAGGGTTGGTGAAGAGCAACCTTTACCTGGAACTGATGCACATGCTACTGTTTTAACACAGGTAACTTGTTATAATTTTTCTTGGTGATCTATCGTCTTTCTCTAATAGTAAATTAGGCACGCATGTGGTCATGTATAAAAATCTACATATTTGCCAAGTTTCATCTCATTATCACAGATTTGAAATTCGGTGCAAGTGTATCCAGTCACCCTTAGGTTTTGTTTCAATGTGGCAAGTAAATCCACTGGTTTTGTTGGATCATAAAATTTAATGTGCATCAAGTGAGGTCAGTGCGCTGGATGCGGTGATCTGAAAATAAAACTAATTTATTACTTTCTCAACGACAAGTGAAGCAAGTCTGAAGGATGCGTTGCAGCATAATTGATTGGTTGGTATGTTTGAGATGAGTGTAGTGAACCTATGTGGTGCGTGTAAGTTCCTGGTATCCGGATTTTGCCTTATAACTTGTAATTGGATAAAATTACAAATTATACGCTTGTAAAACTAATGATGGTAGAATCTGAAATCTGGTTCTGCGGAAATAAAGAAAACATTTATGGGAAAAGACATAGTTATATGTTTTTGAATAATGTAATCTTTTAATTAAAAATAATTGATTGTATTCGGTTAAAACCAAACTAGTGTAAAACAGTGTGAATAGTTGTAGATCCAGTTTATCTGTCTTTCTATTCTCCGCTGAATTATTTAGTAATTGCTTCAAATATTTTCAGACTATAAAAATAAAGCATACACACTATCTATTATTTCCTCCTATTAGTTAATTTTTTTATTGCTTCTTTTAAAATAGCCTTTGTTATGTTTTAGTTGGAGTCATCTGCTGTTACTGTACACAATTTACTGAATAATGTGAGTGATCATCAAACTCATTACAAGCTTAGAGAGGCCCAGGGTAGAAAATCTGCCGAAGAATTAAATGAAAGAGTACTCTGGTGGTCAATGTTTGAAGCCTTAACTATCGTATCTGTATCATTATCTCAAGTCATAATATTAAAGAATTTCTTTAGTGAAAAAAAGCCATCTCAGATGAATCGTTTTTAAATTAAATCGTCAATTGTTACAGCATGTTGATCCTCTGTTTATGAAAAAGCTTCTGATTAATAAATATTTAAAGATAGTGTTAGAAAAAATATTATGTTTTTTTATAGCAGGAATTAATATATTCAGTGGACTCATCTGTTTTTGGTGGTACTTTTTAATTTTAAGTGTTAACTATGAAATAATTGGTTGTTCTTTTGATGATTTTTGTTTCTGCAAATTACAGAGTATTATGCTATTATTGTAAAGCTGTATTTTCAATTTGTTAAAACTTGGCTGGTTTAAACTCTGAATAATGGAATGTCTATCTTTTATCACAGTGTTTTAATGCTTGATGTTTATTACGTAGAAAGAAGCTCCATAAAATATTAGAGCACACTTTAATAGAAGATTTTTATTAAATAGGTTAATTTGAGGAAACTGTCTCAGCTGGAGTAAGATCATCACAAACTTACTTATGCGAGCAGATGTCTGCGTCTGTATTGCCTTATTAGTTAATCTTATTTTCCATTCTGGCAGAAGTAGACATCAGAATTAAGTTCTTAAATAACTAATTTTGAGAAAAGAATTCCACTTCTTTTTAAATATGGTTATCAATACTTTAGGATGTGTTTGTAATACATTTAAGCATTTGTTCTCTTAAGTGATATATTTTGATATGTTAATGTTATGCTGATGCATAATTTTTATATGCCAGCTAAAACACTTTTGAAGTTAGAGTGAAATTTAGTTAAATTCATTTTGAAAATGCAGCATTGATCCACAAATATTTTTTTAATTTATTTAAATATATGTTGATATGTGTTTTTTGTATTAATTTGTTGAAAATTATTCATGTAAAACACTATAAATATATTAGATGTAAATAAGAAAACCCTAATTCAATTTAACTATAAATGTCTGTATTGTACTTTATTCATTAAATTAAAGACTAATTTTGTTTTTTAAAATGAGGATTAGTTCTTAATTTGGTTTTTTGTAGAAATGAATTTAAAATGTCTAAATTATACAATTTTTTATTTTTTTTACATAAGATCAAGCAACAACTTAAGAAAATGATAAGTGTGTACTTCTGCAGTCATTTTTTACTTTATTAAATCACAGTGAAGTTATTTATAACCATAACCTGTGTCAAAAATAAATGCAGACCTTTGTGTTTACACCTAGATATACTTATTATTGCAAGGATGGAATTTACAATATGAGACAATGCTAAATTTTTCTTTAAATGTTTGGTTAACTTGATTTCTTTATTAATTTACTAATGTTTCTTTAACTATAAACTATATCCTTCTTTTTTATATCTTTTTACTTTTGTAATTGTGCAAACCAATTCATATTTGCATTCAATTTCTTTCAATATGTTAAACAGTAAGCCTATTTATTAATAAAATTAAAGGGTAGATAGTGCTAATAATAAAAAACAAATAATTGGAGTGTCTATTTTTACTACAGATAACTATATTAGTTTAAAAGAAACAATGTGGGTACCTACTCTTGTTATTAAAGGAAAAAAATAGTAAAATGTACAAAAAATGCTGACTCACACCTTTCAACTTTTGATACTTAAGAACAAAGTTTCTAGAACAAAAAATATGAATTTCTTTTATAATCCCACTTACGGTAGAGCTGGTTTTAAAAAATTCCGGATGCTAGCATTTTTTTCTTTTGTGTGGACTTAAAAATTTTATTGTATTTTGTATGAAAATACTCCAAATATAATTTATTTGTAGTATTATAATATGATCTTTTTATTTATTTAATCTGATGTACAATAAATGTATATATATAAACATTTCCTTTTCTATTTTTTTTATCATCCTGATGAGCAAACCCTCAATGGACTTATGCATATAACCTCACTTAAAATATATCAATCAGCAGCTAGAGCAAATTATAATAATAACACTCTTCAAGACATTCAAAAGGCTTTAGTTCTTAACATCTGTAATACCTTAAGAAAAATTTTAAATCAATAAACACGTTTAAATTAGTCTTAGTTCTTGTACCTGATTAATGCCAATCAAAAATAATTATATACATATCATCCTAACGCTGATTATAATAATACTAGACATATATATTTATTTGTTTACAAACATTCTAGCTTAGATATTTACAATAAAGCATAAAAGCAATAAGATGGTGTGACTTTTACCACACATTCAAATGTGTGACATTTAATTAAAATGATTTGCCACGAACCCATGATGGGCTTTATTTAATATAATTTTAGTAGCTGCTTTAATAGTATACCAAGATCTTGAATAAAGAATTTTATTCAAGATTCTGCAATTTACTGGTGGTTGTTGTTTACTTCTTAGTGTATTAGAGTCTAAACTAAATATTGCAGGCTTGGATTGTGATGAGATTGTAACTTTAATTTTGGGGGGAATGCTATTTACATATCATTACTTGCAAAAGCGGCTTTTAACATTATATGGAGTTATCTATAGTTCATAGGTTAACACGCATCTGTTCCTTTGTCTTTAGGTATATTTCTTACTTTAATTTGAAATCATATAGTAACTTTAACATTTTTATTCAATTATAATATGCTCTGCATTTTTTTGGATATCTATGTAGGCTAATTATCTTGTGGAGAAGTATGGATATTACTCTACAAGCCGCTTAAGCCAAAACTCATTCAAACGTTGTTTTAATTCATAACACATGTGATTCTTGTACGCATGCAAACATTTACCAAATTTGAATTACGTATTTCAACTTGAATTTTTTTCTTTAATTTCAAATACTGTTGTAAATATTATGGAAGAATTTATGGACTAGTACCGAATTTATTCATTTTCAAACAGTGTCTTTCAGAATTGTTATAATTTATTAGGAAAAGGTAATTGTTTTCTTGAGTAATGCTGGTTTATTTCTTAAATTCTTTTAATTTAAGTTACAGTAGAATAGGAACCTAATCCCTTCTAAATTCCCACAAGTTTCGATCAAACTAGATTTAAAATAATGGCTGCCGGCTTGTTATGATACAAACATGAATGTCAAGTATCAAATAATAGTATAAACTAAAGTGATGTAGAAATTCATACAGTTTGGGTCGGGGCGGGGGGACACAGTGGTCTAACTCCCTGGTTTTAGGTGGTTCCGAGAAAAACAGGAATTAGTTGCATCAACTACCCGCAACCGAGCGCTAGTTTTCACCCTTGTCCCTTATCACTATTGTTATCAGTTTTAATCGATACTTCTATTTATGTTATAAAAATGTAACAAGACGATTTTATCTTATTCATTGCCTTTTTTTTTTTTTTATTAGCTTATATGACAATTTTTTTAGAATAGGATAACGTGTGTTACGAATGAGACAACGAAGACGTAAATTAAATTTATAATTTCCCAGTTTGATGTTTGTTTACAAACATTTTTGATGTTTGTCTACAAATCATGGTTATCACGATATCAGGTCTACTTAAAATTAACACAGCGTTTATATTTTATAACATTTTATGAAAATTATACCTTTAAAAATATTAATACAATTTTTAACATTGTTAAAGACCCTTTTAAATAATTTAACCTTAGAATTGAAGAAATAATTATTTTTATATATAGGGTACAAGGTCAACTGACCCGCCACTAGCGGAGAAAGGGTGAACTTAGGGCAGGTCCATCTAAAGCAGCTTTATTTTCGGGGGAGTTAGACCACTGTGTCCCGCGCCCCCACCCTACTCATATAATTTATTTGTTTAACAAACATTCTAGCTTAGATATTTACAATAAGCATAAAGCAATAAGATGGTGTGACTTTTACCACACATTCAAATGTGCTGACATTTAAATTAAAATGATTTGCCACGAACCCATGATGGGCTTTATTTAATATAATTTTAGTAGCTGCTTTAATAGTATACCAAGGATCTTGAATAAAGAATTTATTCAAGATTCTGCAATTTTACTGGTGGTTGTTGTTTTACTTCTTAGTGTATTAGAGTCTAAACCTAAATATTGCAGGCTTGGATTGTGATGAGATTGTAACTTTAATTTTTGGCGGGAAATGCTATTTACATATCATTACTTGCAAAAGCGGCTTTTAACATTATATGGAGTTATCTATAGTTCATAGGTTAACACGCATCTGTTCCTTTGTCTTTAGGTATATTTCTTACTTTAATTTGAAATCATATAGTAACTTTAACATTTTTATTCAATTATAATATGCTCTGCATTTTTTTGGATATCTATGTAGGCTAATTATCTTGTGGAGAGTATGGATATTACTCTACAAGCCGTTAAGCCAAAACTCATTCAAACGTTGTTTTAATTCATAACACATGTGATTCTTGTACGCATGCAAACATTTACCAAATTTGAATTACGTATTTCAACTTGAATTTTTTTCTTTAATTTCAAATACTGTTGTAAATATTATGGAAGAATTTATGACTGTACCGAATTTATTCATTTTTCAAACAGTGTCTTTCAGAATTGTTATAAATTTATTAGGAAAAGGTAATTGTTTTCTTGAGTAAATGCTGGTTTATTTCTTAATTCTTTAATTTAAGTTACAGTAGAATAGGAACCTAATCCTTCTAAATTCCCACAAGTTTCGATCAAACTAGATTTAAAATAATGGCTGCCGGCTTGTTATGATACAAACATGAATGTCCAAGTATCAAATATAGTATAAACTAAAGTGATGTAGAAATTCATACGTTTGGGTCGGGGCGGGGGGACACAGTGGTCTAACTCCCTGGTTTAGGTGGTTCCGAGAAAAACAGGATTAGTTGCATCAACTACCGCACGAGCGCTAGTTTTCACCTGTCCCTTATCACTATTGTTATCAGTTTTAAATCGATACTTCTATTTATGTTTATAAAAATGTAAACAAGACGATTTTTATCTTATTCATTGCCTTTTTTTCTTTTTTATTAGCTTATATGACAATTTTTTTAGAAAATAGGATAACGTGTGTTACGAATGAGACAACGAAGACGTAAATTAAATTTATAATTTCCCAGTTTGATGTTTGTTTACAAACATTTTTGATGTTTGTCTACAAATCATGGTTATCACGATATCAGGTCTACTTAAAATTAACACAGCGTTTATATTTTTATAACATTTTATGAAATTATCCTTTAAAATAATTAATACAATTTTAAACATTGTTAAAGACCCCTTTTAAATAATTTTAACCTTAGAATTGAAGAAATAATTATTTTATATATAGGGTACAAGGTCAACTGACCCGCCACTAGCGGAGAAAGGGTGAACTTAGGGCAGGTCCATCTAAAGCAGCTTATTCCGGGGGAGTTAGACCACTGTGTCCCGCGCCCCCACCCCTACTGTATGAATTTCTACATCACTTTAGTATAAACCCATAGAGATATATTACTAGAAGGCTTAGTCTATCTCAATACAATTAGCTCGTTCTCTCAATATTCTAATTCCATGAATCGTATTAAGGAAGATATCTAAATACAGTTACATATGGTGTAAGAGCTATGCGGAGGGAATCTTGATCCATCCTCTGATATGCTGTATATACCTTCGGTGGCGATCGTATTTAACGGATAACCTTCTCATCAAACTATTGTTTCACTTAAAGTGATGTAGAAATTCATACAGTAGGAGTGGGGGCGCGGGACACAGTAGTCTAACTCCCCCGGAATAAGCTGTTTTAGATTAAGTTTACCCTTTCTCCACTAGAGGCAGGTTCACCTTGTACGGCATATATAAAATAATTATTTCTTCAATTCCAAGATTAAAATTATTTAAAAGGGTCTTTAAGAATGTTAAAAATTGTATTAATTATTTTAAAGGTATAATTTTCATAAAATGTTATAAAAATATAAACGCTGTGTTAATTTTAACTAGACCTGATATCGTGATAACCATGCTTTGTAGAAATAAACAAACATCAAGAAATAAAACACAAATAAATCAATACAATGAATTATTAAGTAATTAGAGCTTATTTATTAAGTAAATCATAAATAACACAATGAATGAACTTCAAAAATAAATATTTAAATTGTTAATTTATGAATATCATTATAACACAACATTCGTAACACACATCCTATTTTCTAAAAAAATATCTTATAAACAACTAAAAAAGAAAAACAAGTTAATGAATAAGATAAAATTTTTCTTGTTTACATTTTTTATAAATATAAATAGAAGTCTTGATATAAAACTATGAATTTGCATAACTTTGTAATATTGTAAAATTTTTTATATTGTTTATTTTTTTTTTCAAATACATATTGTTTAAAAAAACTGATACAATAGTGATACAGCCGTACAAGGTGAAACTATAGCGCTCGGTACAGTAGTTAATGCAACTAATCCCTGTTTTTTTAGGACCCCCATAAACCAGGGAGTTGGATCACCAAGGTCCCCCACCCCTACTGTATGAATTTCTATATGACTTTATTTATCTCATTGGTACCTCTAAAAGTAAATTAAGATTACAATTAATCAACTGACATCTGCTCATCAAACATTTAATACATTAACACAGTATTGTATATCCGCGGATTTTATTAAGTATGCTAGTAAAATATGTTATAAGAAACATGAGGACAGAATTCAGTTGGATACGCTAGTACTAGGGAGATGGAATCTAGATCAGTTCCCCATGCGCTGTATGTACCTTGAGAGGCGATTGTATTTGAAATATAACCTTCTGAGTGAACTATTATTTTAGTTAATTTCACTTAAATATTACCGTTTTTCATCTAATATTATTTTTTAAGTGTAACTGTATTGTTATGTAAAGAAATCACTATTTAATTAAACTTCCTTATAATCTAAGTGTACCTTCTCAATAAAAGACTCAATGTTTTGGTGAGAGCAGTTGTGACATCATCTGACTTGATTGGCTTGAATGTGTATGCAATAAGATTTCCTGTTAAATATGTGTGTGTAGTATATGTGTAATAATTGTGTGTGTGTGTTTTGTTTTGTATTGTAAATGTCCTACTATATAAGTTACGGTAATTTTGTACTGTTTAATTGATTATATTAAAAGTCGAAGATGTCGTGGCTATTTTTTAAATGTTTCATTATTTGACAAATAGGGTCCTCTTGTAAAAAGATCTCTATGTATAATCAAGAGATAAAGAAACCTAAACAGAGAAATAGTAATATTTCTGTGTAATATATGTTGGCAGAAAAACAAATCATTTCTTGTGTTAATCCAATTCAGTTTAGAGTAAATAAATATGTTTATACAGGCACTCTAACCCTGATTAATAAGGCTTGAAAAACTTGTAATAAAGTAACCTTCTTCAATGACTTATACGTATTGCCCATGTCTGGAACTATGCTTATCTAATCCCTGATTTTCCTATATTATCGTTAATTAATTCTTTTGAGCCCTTCCTTGCAAATCCTTTTATCTGCTAAAACAAACTGGTTAAAGAAGTGAGATATTATTTATATCTGGGAGAAGTAGGTTTAATTGAGTTAGTAAAAATACTAATTTTTCCAAGCTTTGGATGTAATTTTATTGTTTCAAAACTTATAATAATAAATAAACAAAATTAAAGTTACATGGTTGTTTACAGATAGATATTTGAACAGTCATCTTTTATGAGATGATCATAAAACAAACAAAAATATTAGTTTTTAGATCAATTTAAGCACAATTTAGAGACTTTATATCAAAAGTAAAAAAAAATGTTAACAGATTGACTACAAGTAATTCCTTACTTCCTTTCCTTACTTTATCTCGTATGTGCATCTTCAATGCTTTGGACTTCCTTCATTTATCTACAGGATATGAGATGTGCCTGATTTATTATTTCCTGTATCTTCCGACTTGCTTTGCTTATCCACGGACAGAAAGGATAAGCAGTGTTGACTCATCAACCTACTAATTATGTTTACTGTGGCCAGCAGTGAACCAGTTTTTACATTATCAATAGTCTTATCATTAATCTCAAAAACTTAATTTAATTTTGTAATAGTTCCTATATATTACCCTTAAAACACCTGGTATACATTTACATCATGTAAAATATTAGTGCTGGAATGTTAGATGCTAATGTATCATATTAAGAAATAGTTCTAATCAGTAATCAAAATGTGCCAATTTATGATTTTGTTTCTAAAAGCCATAACTAAAATTCAAGGTAATTATATGGCAATATACTGTGCAATCCTTACTTTAAAATACTGACTTCTATTTGCAGTTTTGACATTGATTTTGATAAGAAGAATTCTGTTTTCACTTTGACTGTGCTTTGATATTTTATCATTAGCTTTTTAGAGTCACTATAATTTGATTATCATAAATTAGAATTTTGAATTTGGCAGTATTTAAGTAGTACATATTTGATCTAATTCTTCACTATTGTAAAATTGTATTAATCTTACATCCATTCTTCAATCATATTACGAATAAAATTGCTTTTTTTGGTTCCAGGAAAATACGTGAGGTTAAGTTCCCTAATAATTCATTGTGGATTTACTGGGTATTTACTACTGCTTCTGTACATTTGTGATTGGTATTTAAAATATTACTATACATCAATATGCCTTTGTTACTTGAGGTGAAATTTTCTGAAATAAAACAAGCTGTATCACAAGGAGATGTTGAAGAGTTAAAGAAATTATTTACTTCGCTGCAAGAAACTTGTGATTATGATAAGAACTCATGCAAATTTCCTAATATAATTATTACTGCTTGCAAATTTGATAGGTTAGATTGCATTAAGTATTTGTTAAGCAATGATTGTGTTAATATTGTGTGCATATTTAACGGAGGTTTCTTTGAACCTGACGATGAAGATGAGTATTGTCATAATGTTTTATATTACTGTATCAGAAATGGGAATGTTAAATTAATTGATTTTTTAATTGATTCATGGCCTAGTAATTATTTTAAATCTGATGTGGAAACCTTTGATCGTTTGATGTCTTTAGCTTATCAAGAATTGGCTTTAAAAAATGTTGATATATCAGATGCTATGAGTAAATATGTTTGTTCAAAATTATTTAGTGTACGTTTCAATTGTGAGATTCTCAGTCAGCAGCATTACACTCATGATTTTATTAAAGGGAGAATCTCATTTCTTATTGAAATAATAAAAGATCTACTAGATATAACTGAAGTCAATGAAAAATATTATTATATTGCTTCAGCTATAGCTAAAAATATGTGTGTTCTCAAGAAAATTTTAAAGTGTACTTATGATAAATTACCATGGGAGGAAATTGAGTTTTGTATTATAAGCTTCATTTCAACATGGAGGATAAAACGTGAGGTTAATTTGTTTTACAACATCACTTTAAGTGTTGAAAGAATCCAGTATCATTTAAAAAATTTTCTTGATGAACTCAAAAACCTTAATGACAATATCATCAATATTAATTTTGAGTCAGCTTCTTTTTTTCCTAAACAGAGCAAAGAAGAGATCATGTGTAAAATTACCTCTGAATTCCCTCAATTTAGAGAGCTCTACAGTGATCATAGATTTATTAGAGATGTTCATTCTTTAAGTTCAATCCAAGATTGGGTTGATGTAGCTTCTTCTGTCGATCCTTCTTCTAGTGAAGGACAACTTGTTGTGTTTAAAGTTTTGCATGTCATCAGCGACTATTTGAAGGATACTTTAGACTCTCCTAAATTATCAAAATCTATCAGTAACTTAATTTTACTTTCTCTTCCTCTTCAGACTAGAATTGCTGTGTCTGATTTGAAAAATGCTTCCTCAAATTCTTATATTTTTATGAAAAGGATGGAAATGGTTAATAATTCTGATTTGCTTATGAGCATTCATGCTGACCTTTTGGAGATAAATAAACTGACCAGTGAAATATTAAATAAAAAGAAAATTGAGTTAGTTCGTTTTATTTTAAAACAAATATCTCAAATATCTGATATGAAAGCTTTCTCTAGAGTATCTAAACTGATAGAGAGTGCTTGTCTTCAAAGTAAGGTGGGTCTTTTCCAAATTTCAGAACAAACCAGAGTTTATAATTTAATTGTCGAGTTAGAAAATCTTATTAGAATTGACACTAATAACAAAGAGAAAAAAAGTTTTATGAAGATAAAAGAGTTAATTAGATCACATGCTGTGATTGGGAGAAATGTAGATTGCTCTGAAGATATTGTAGATTTATTGAGTAAACTCCCTGAAGTTAAAAAAATTGAGGATTTAATTGCATTTAAAAAAGGGACTAATTCTTTTCTTAGTAAAATTGATTGTGATTGGTCATCTTATCAGTTCCAAGATATAAGGGTACTACTTTTTAATTTATTTACTTCTACAATTCCACATTTTGAAAAGGAAAAGAAGAGGTCTCAAGTATTGAAACTGTTTTGTCACATATTTTCCTACATTCCTGTTAATAGTTATGAGAGGGAATCCCTGAATGAATTAGTTGGCCAAATAATTCCTACCGAAAGCAGTGAATTATCTCATTCTAATTTAGCATCAAAGAACAAAAAGTACAATAAATATGTCAATTCATTGTGTGATTCTGCTACTAGAGCTTTAGAAGCTGCTTTGACCTCCGAAGGAATTAAAATAGATCTAGTCAACCCTTTAACAGTATCACTTAAGCTAAAAGGAATAATTTGTATTAACGTTCTTTTACTGGATTTATTGACTTGCTTAGAACTTCAGAAATCTTTAGGAAACAATTTGCTCTCTTTGGATGATTCTCCTCTTTTATTGTTTGGATCTGTTTTACAAGAACACCTACTCTGCTGTAGTAATGTTGTTAATCTTTTAAAAGGAATTTATAGTGACAGTGTACAAGATGTTGCAGTACTGAATGCTGTCCATTATATTAAGGGCATTAAACATAATCCCAAAAAGGATATGCCTTTGTGTTATAATTTACTAAAAGTTAAAAATGTTTATGACAAGGGAATGAATGCTATTAACAGTAAAAAGCTTTTATTTGCTTCTTTTGAATCTGGTGATTTAGAAGGTGTAAAGGTCGCTGTTAAACAAGGTGCAGATCTTTCTTCTAGAGACCATTTGTACAATACATGCTTTCACTTTGCTGCCAAAGCATCTGATGTCAATGCTACAAAATATCTACTCGAACAAAATTTAGATGTGAATGTATCAAATATTTTAGGCCAAACGCCTTTGCACATTGCAGCAGAATGGGGCAGAGATAATATTTTAGAGTTGCTGTTAAAAAACAGATTTATTGTTAATGAAGTTGATTTACATCTGAGAACTGCTCTTCATTTTGCTGCAATAAAAGGTCATGACAAAGCTATTTCAGTTCTTCTTGAACATGGAGTGGATTTTAGTATTAAAGATTCGTATGGTAAATCTTCTCTTCATTACGCGGTAGAATTTAACCACAAAGAGTCTGTGGTTTTAATTCTTCAAAAGGCTGGCGATGTTAATGAGATTTTGTTTTCTGAAAATTTTTCAGCTTTGCATTTAGCATCTGAACAAGGACACCATGAGCTTGTTGAATACCTTATTTCCAGAGGAGCCAATGTCAACGCTAAAAGTAAGGAAAGTAAAGTTCCTTTGTTTCTTGCAGCTATGAATGGTCACTTGAAAGCAGCTGAAATTTTAATATCCCATGGAGCCAATGTGAATTCTAAGGCTTCAGACGGTCTTACTCCTTTACATAAGGCCTGTGAAGAAGGGTCTTATGAAGTAACAAAGCTCTTGCTGCTTAATGGTGCAGATATATATTCTATTGATAATATGGAGGAAACACCTATTCATTTAGCTTGTGCTCATGGCCACCACTTCATTGTTAGTTTACTACTTGAGCATGGGGCTGAGCCTAATTTTAAATCACTCCTTATGGCTGTCAAAGGCAATCACAAAAATGTTGTTGAGCTTATTATTGGTAGAAATATTGATGTTAACGGAAAATGTGAAAATAAGAACAGCCTTTTACACATAGCTGTACTTCATGCGTCTGCGGACATTGTTAATAGTCTAGTTACAAACAATGCCTTAGTGAATGCTAGAAATAGTCTTAAGATCACTCCTCTGCATTTAGCCGCTGAATTAGGGAAGTGTGACATTATGGAAATACTAATCAAGCATGGTGCTGGTATAAATTCGAAAGATGTCGATGACGCTACTCCATTACATGCAGCTGCAAAGACTGACCAAAAAGATGCCATTTCCTTATTAATTAAAAGCAATGCTAAGCTAGAGGTATTTAATTTATATGGTTTGAGTCCTTTGCATGTTGCCTGTTCCAATGGTGCTAAATTGTCTGCCAGTATAATTCTTCAGAGTTTCGATTGTCCCAATTTACAATATCGTGGGGGCATGTCTCCTTTACATGTTGCCTCTTTCTTTGGTCAAGTAGAAATTGTTGACTTTCTTATTAAGCACAAGGCAGAAGTTAATATTTTTGATAGAGATGGTGTGTCTCCTTTACAGATGTCAGTTGCTGGAGGTCATAGAGAAATAGTTGAATTGTTAATTGCAAATGGAGCTTGTATTAAATGTAAAAATACGAGTGAACGAATTTTATATGATGCAATTAAAAGTAATCGTAAAGATATTCTTGGTGTTTTAATATCAGGAGGATTTGATGTTGTGACTGAAGGATTTAGTTTCCTTGAAATGGCTATTATTTGTGGTTATAAAGGTATTGTAGAAATCTTACTGATGAACAAAGTTAAAGTTACTGGAGATGAAGACAATAAAACATCACCATTGCATTTAGCTGCAATCAAGGGTAAGAGGGATATTGCAGAGCTTTTATTAACTTATGGTGCTGATATTAACGCAGTTGATGAAGTAGGGTGCACTCCACTGCATTTAG
Organism: Microvelia longipes; assembly: GCA_018340805.1. Lineage (NCBI taxonomy): Eukaryota > Metazoa > Arthropoda > Insecta > Hemiptera > Veliidae > Microvelia > Microvelia longipes. Next base: position 39,056,191 of record JACMZG010001911.1, on the reverse strand, counting down.
CTAGCAGCTTTAACCACCCAGAAGTGGTTAGATTACTGATAAGTAAAGGGGCAAATATCAATATTAGAGATTACTTACAGCTAACACCTTTTGATTTTGCTTTTAGCAAAGAGTACTTATCTATCCTGAATATAATTTTAGAATGTGATGGCGTTGATCTTAATTTCAAGAGTCGCAATGGCTGGACTCCCTTGCACATTGTTGCCAGTAAAGGGAATGTTGCGGTTTTAACACAGTTAATCAATGCAGGGGCTAACTACAACACTAAAAATGTATCAGATTCACTTCCAATTCATATTGCTGCTCGTGAAGGTCACAAAGAGGTCGTAGAATATCTTTTGAATCTTGGGCAAAGTGTCGAAGAACCAGGTGTGTACAAACAAACAATGTTGCATTATGCTGCTATGAAAGGGCAAGTTAGCATGATAAAATTTTTAGTTGGTGAAAGGAAAGCTAATATTAATGCTAGAGATAAAAAAGGGCTTTCAGCACTTCATGTTGCTGCTAAATTTGGTCATAAAAATGCTGTTGAGTGTCTTATAAATGTTGGTTGTATATTTAATTCTGTCAATAACAAAGGTTTAAAACCAATGGATGTCACTGAGTGTATGGAAACTAAAAGAGTATTTCTTGCAACCGCTAAACTATTTAAAGCAGTGAAGCTGAATAACTTGTCTGACGTTGAAGAAAGTATTAAGAATGGTGCTGTGATTAATGCTGTAGATTCAGATGCTGGTTCTGTTATCCACTATGCTGCCTGGAAAGGAAACATTGATATTTTAAATGTATTATTTAAACATAAATGCAATCCCAATGTAATTGGTAAAAGTGGATTCACACCATTGCATTATGCTGTCAAGTTTTCTCATTATAAAGTTGTGTTATCTTTATTAATTAATGGAGCTATTTACAATATTGAATCTGATAATGGTAAAATTCCCGTCCATCTAGGTACTGAAAAACCAATCATTTCTTTACTTAAATTAATTAATGAATTTTTTAAAAAAGTTGGAAGAGGTTATGGAAAAATTAATGATGATTTGAATGAGATTAAAGATAGCAACAAAATAAAAGCCATAACTAACTGTCGTAATGAAAATGGGAAAACATTGGTCCAGTATGCTATTGAAACCAAACATGCTGTTATTGCTTCTCAGCTTTTAAAAGTAATCAAACAAATTAAATAAGCTAAGTTTGTTAAACGTATTTAATTTTTTCTTCAACTTGTTTAAGTTTCTATTTAGTTTTTGTTAATATTTTTGTATTTTACCTTACCAATTTATTATTAATCTAGATAAGGATAAAAAATGCTCTGTTTTAAGTTGATTTCTGATTTAGAATTTAGTGTATGCTAACTTAATATATACATCCCTGTATTTGCTCATTTTTTTATTTATTTATCTTTAAGTATGATATGTAATATAGCACACAATAAAAAATATGTTTATATTTTAGGAGGTATTGCAAAAACAAAATATTTATTCAAAACTGACTTTTGACAGGAAATTGATCTGAAGGACTAGGCTATGATTTATGCAGGATTTCATACCTGGGCTCTGTATGAGAGATAAACTTTATCATTTGAACACCTAGCTAAGTCCATAGATACTTCAGTCCTATTTTTCCCCCACTTTATATTCCGTTCTCCTCTCCTGTAACTATTCGCCTCTACATTTTTAAACTGAGTAAAACAATTGTAATGCAACCCAATATAATTTTCACATATTTTATAATTTAAATTGAAAATTTGAAACATACTTTTACCAGTCTAGTATTCAGGATATGTTTTAGGTATTCATTTTTTATGTTTTCACGGACTTCCATTGACAAAGTGTACATTGTTAATTTATTGATTGTGCTTGTATATAAATATATTCTTACTTTCCTTTGTTTACATACATCCATGAATACATTACATACTTACTTTATTTGAAGTATCTAACCTCGAATTCTTTAATTTAGTGCCATGTGAGCCATTAAAACTACTTTTTTACTTTTCCTCACACCGTAGGTATGTAGGAAATGTATTGTGTTGGCAAAAAAAATCTAAAACCAGGATGTCACCGGAATTAAGGCCTCCTGAGAGGTTTTTTACAAAGTTGTCTGTGAGTGTCTGTTATTATCAAAGCTCCTAGTGTATTTATGCTAGAGTGTTGAAACTTCGTACAAAAATCAGTCTACAGCTGTAGTTGTGCTATTCAGAAAATCATTTTTTATGGCGTCATTAACTCGCAATAATGACTCAAAATTTTTGAAAAATCATAAAACGCGGAAAAATGATAACATCAGTTTGAGATTTAGCACGCATGTAGCCATGTATAAGACTAATAAGTGTGCCAAGTTTCATCTCATTATCAGCATTAGTTCAATTTTATCTAATGGTTAGTGTGTTTTTTTAAAAAATGGTAAAAAATCGGAAATCAATGTACTTGAGTTGAAACTTAGTACAAGTATATGCCTTTATGTAATAAAAGTACACTTAGTTTAATTTCAAAACGACAATATATCCATGATTTATGTTGGATCATAAAAGTTAAGCTGCATTGAGCATGGTCAGTGCTGTATGGGTGACCTCAGAGGATGAAACGGATACATTTACTATCTGAGGACGAGTGAAGGGAGTCCGAAGACTTGCTGCAGTATGAATTTAGTAAATTGTATATTCTGAGGATGAATGAAGTGAGTCCGATGCAGGGAGGATGAGCGTAGCAAATACGATGTGATGAGGAAAAGTTCCAAGGTACCCCGTACCCAATTTTTTCTTATTTAACAAGTCTTTTCTTTAATTTTTAAAAAGTAAGTTTTTATTTCAAGATTCTTAAATAAATTCTTTATTTTGTTAATTTTATCCTCTAGAAGGATTTGCTCAATTTTTGGAACTTCACTGTGATAAATTGCATTTAATTTGGATTTTTGTCTTAAGACTTATTTAATAGTCTGCTTAACTTTTAGGATTTATTATTACAATATGCACTAAGTTTTACTTTAAAGAGTGTAGAAATAAAGCTAAAAATGATGTTCCTACTTAGATCAACTTAGTGCTTATATATTAAGATTGTATTTTTTTTTGTTGTAAGAACTTATTCATAAGAATTAATATGTAACATATTTAATAATAACTAACTTAATGTAAATCTAGTCTTCAATCTTTTTAACACCATTTTGTAACTATTCAGTTTTAATTTATCTGTAGACACCAGGTGCTCGTCCTTAGAGGTTAGGTTTTAAGGTGTGTGAGTTGTAACACTGCATAAAGTATACCAGGCAAATACTAATACTTAGAGGGAGGATACAACAGGTTTTATCATTCTTCGGGTAGTGTGGTGCCATAACAGTACATTGGTAACATCATATTTTTAATTTTCATAATAATTACAATTTCTCATAAATATCACATTTTTTATACCATTTTGTTTTAAATTAAGTAAAATTAATTTAAAATAAGTTGTAATTATTGTCTTTGGCATATTTTATTTGAATATCTGTGTTTTATAAAGTGATTTAATGTGATGTCAATGAAAAATGACTGCCTTATATGTGTGCATAATAAATATTGCTTGATAGGGGTTGGGAAGTCCCTAGCCTTTCTCTAGGGAGACTCAAATAGGAGTAAGTACCGTTATGATGGTACCCACTACAAACTGTCTCACTACTAGACCCTTTATCACTGCAATATTCTGCCAAAGTATTCCCTTGAAGTATTAGTCAATCTTTTAACTATTGTAGTAAATTGACAACATTGATTATTAGGATTTCTACTCTTTGTAATGTCACCCTTTAAGTTTCATTTCGTTGGCTTAAATGCAAATTTAATTTAAACCAGTCAAATAACTTAGAATATTGAGTCTATTTTAAACCAGACTATTAGAAAGGTATTAGCAGGTACCTGGTATAAGTAGTGACCTGAATTTAATTAAATGATCAGTTACGTATCATTTATTATTTATATGAGTTGCTAATGTTCATTTTTTAATGCTTGACTTTAATAATATTGCTGTATATAAAGTTAATGTAATGGTTAGATCATTTAAGGTCTAATTAAATGTGTTTATAAGCATTAATTGTATTCATTAGTTCACCTAAAGATATTTTTTTTCTTGAACAAACCTTTCTTCCTTTGTTGATTTTTTTTTATCAAGAAATCACTCAATTCAAGGATTTCATAATGTAACATTGAACCCAAGATTAAATTGTTTTAGGATTGGAACTTATAGGGCTTCCAATTGTATTTGTAATTGGGTTAAGCACCTAGCTAACTGGTCCTATGTTATTATTTATAATGTTAAAATATACTTTAGTTATTTTTACGTTCTAAAATTAAAGTTGCATAAAAGCAGAATTATTGTTTAACCAAAGTGAAAAACCATGGTTTTCCCTGTACTTCTGATTCAATCTATGAATTTTATTATAACTTGGTTTAATTTAAGTTTCTTGCAATTTTAGATAAAAATGTGGTAGCAAAACATTTGAATTATTAGCTAGAAAAATAATTAAAATTCAATAAATACAGTTTTATGGGAAAAGCTTTTAAACATGACAAAGATTGTGTATTTGTGGGTTTATTGACTTTTCTAATCCCTAAGTACTGTGTACCCTAAGCTGTCTCTATTATAGAGTATCTTAGAGGCTCAAAAATGATAATATTTTGAAATTTTTGTTTCTAAGTTCTGGGAAAATATCTTCAGGGAAAATCATATTCTAAAAGATTAGTGTGAAATAATTTTGCATTTCATGTATGAATAAAATAAAAACCTAAGATACAGATTTATATTAATCTTCTGCATCCTATGAATAGAATAGAATAGAATAGAATACTGTTTATTTGTACAAAAATAATATTTTTCTTACAATTGATTAAAAATCAAGAAACAGCCTACTCCAGGTCCATATGTTGGACGTCAGGAGGAGGGTTGCTGGTTACTTAATTATTATTACATAAGGGATCAGCTTATACATAAGTACGTTTTTTTTTTTTTTTTTTTTTTTTTTTTTTTTTTTAGAATGAATGATTAAATAAATAAATTGTGTCATTGAAAGACGGCTCTTTCAGCAGAGATCAATTTACATCTTAGGCCCCAAAGATTTTTTGTAAAGAGAGCAAGTTTTTCACATTCTGTAGCTGTATTGGGTCGAAGTAGAGCATAATAATTTTCTTGTGTGAGTACTGGCTGTCTTAAATGCAGTCTGCGACAGTCAGACAAGGCAGGGCATAAAGCTATAAAGTGGGGATTATCTTCTGTATCCTCCTTATCACATAGCTTACATGACACGTCACTATTTTCATAAGTGAGGTTTAATTTGTACAACTGCCCTCTGGCTTTCATAATCCAGCTGATAATTTGTCTGTCCTTGACTATGTTTAAATATTTTGGTGGGGGTAAGCCTTGAACCAAATCGAAATAAAAGTTATGTATTTTTGCATTCTTAGCATAACTGAAGGCTTTCTCTCGTGCCGCCACTTGTACCTTGGCCAAAATTTGGTTAAATGCTTTTGGAAGCTCCTCCACTTCCAAAAAGTAATTTGGTGTTAAATTCATGCCATGCATATTAAATAGATGTTCCCATTCTTTTACCCAAAACACTTTTCGCTTGATTATTTCCTTGGCAAGCAAATTGGGCAATCTATCCTTTGGCATTTTGAGGACTTTATATACATAATCAAAGTGTATTTTTAAGGCTGTTGTATGTATAGGTGGTAGGCCTGTCTCCAATTCAATAATATAATTTGGAGTGTTCATAGGAAGGCAAAAAAGTTTTTTGATAAAGTATCTTAATAATACTTCAAGTTGGCTATAATGCTTAAAACCCCATACCTGGGCACCATATGTAATAATAGCCTGTGGGACTGCTTTAAAAACTTTCATTTTAGCTTCAAAGGAGATGTTGTTTTTTGAAAAGAAAGCTCCCCAGACATTATTAATAGCAAATTTTGCTGCAGTGAGTCTGTCACCAAAGTGCTTTTGCAAGATAAGATTCGAGTCAATGGTGATACCAGATATTTATAGTTTTTGACCACTTCCAACTTTTCACCTTTGTACCACCATTTCTCATATTTTGCTAGTTTACCTCCTTTGGTGCCAAACACCATGACCTTGCTTTTTGATGTATTAACTGTGAGATTCCAAGTGCTGAAATATTTTTCTAAGTCTAAAATCATATTCTTTAGAGTAACAGCATCTGGCGCCAAAATTGCTAAGTCATCTGCGTAAAGTAATGCTTTAATATTTAGTTTATCTATCCACACCCACCCCTTAGATTATCAATTAAATCATTAATAAATAAAGCAAACAAAGTTGGCGAAAGCAAACAACCCTGTCTCAGCCCTACACTACTTTCAAAGCACTCAGTGACATCCCCACAGCACCAAACACAAGACTCTGTTTCTGTAAGTAGGCTTTTGAGCATTGTAACCATTTTGGTTGACAGACCTATACTTAACAACTTAAAAATTAGAGCCTTCCTATCCACACAGTCAAATGCTGCTTTTAAATCAATAAATAGACAATACACTTTTTTCCCTTTACCCATGGTTTTAATTTTAATTATACTTACCAAGTTGAAGATATTATCATATGTAGAATAACCTGAACGGAAGCCAGCTTGGTTCTCGACAATTACTTTCTTCTTCACAATAAATTCTTCGAGCCTACTTAAAAGGACTGCTGAAAAAAAACTTAAGGATTGTATTGAGAAAGGAAATTCCTCTGTAGTTTTCTACTATTGATGAATCTCCTTTCTTAAATATTGGAAATATAATTGATTTTTTGAGTGATTTTGGTACTTTCCCTTCCTTCCACATTAAATTAAATAAATTGGTTAACTGCTGAATAAAATTAGTAGGACTTTTTTTAAAGAACTCAAAAGGCACTCTATCATAACCCGGTGCTTTATTTAATTTAGACTTCTTGATGGCACTTTTTACTTCCTCCAGTGTAAAAGGGCAATCAAGTTTAGTGTTAATTATAAGAGGTTCAGCATATGAAGGAGGATTTGAGAGGAGTGGGGGGTTCAAGAGAGCTTTAAAATGTCTATACCATTGATTAGCTCCAATACAGGGGTTAACCCTTGTATAAGTTTTTTTTAATGTTTTAACAAAGCTCCAAAACTCTCTTGGCTCCCTCACACAAGACACTTTATTTACTACCATTTGATCAAATTCTAACTCCTTTACTTTACAAATGTGTTTATAACTTTTATTTGCCTCAATATATTTTGTTCTATTAAAACAGTATTCTGTTTCCTCCATATGTTAAGTCTCTTATAGGATTTATCCCTAGCTTTTTTGCAATCATAGTCATACCATGGTTGTTTTGCCATGCAAACTTTTGTGTTATTAAGGTTAACTGCTTGGTTACCTGATTCAGAGCATGCATAAATAGAATTAATAATAGATTTAGCATATACTTCTATGCTATTTTTATTACCCTTTTCCTTTTCCCAATATTCATGCATTTTTAAATTAAAATCAATCTCATCCTTCTCGGTCCAATGTAGCTTAGGCAGAAGTGGCTGAGAGTACATTTCACTATTATTACCAGAGAAAGGAGACACCAGTTCTAGCTCAAGAGGCATGTGATCCGAGAAGATTTGTGACGCAATTTTAAAATTTATAAATTTATCCATTGCCCCTGTTTCAATAGCACATATATCATTTACTGAAGCCCATCGGCCCAACAAATGTAAAATGTCCCTCATTATCACCGCTTGTTCTACCATTCATAATAATCATATTTGAGTCCTCACAGAGTTCCAAGAATTTTTTACCTCTAGTGTTACACTTTTTATCTCTAGAAACTCTGTGAGCACTCAAACAACAATTATTTAAAGCATCTAACAGCTCTTCTGGAATCACCTGCTCCTCTCCGACCCGTACATTACAGTCTCCTATACAAATAACATTACATGAGTTTAAGTCAAGAAATGATTTTACTTTGTTAAAGTCATTCTCCCAGTTATTGACATTAATATATACTGGTAATAGTATGACTGTTTGTCCTACGTCCTCATAGTGTATTTTGATTATGTCGAGCTCCCTTTCCCTGCCCAGCTCTATTCTATCGGGCGTACCCTTGATGCCTATCAACATCCCTCCACTTGCTCTTCCATGATTGTGCTTTTTAATAGCATTAATCCATCTGAGAGAGTAGCCATCAAAGATACGTTCAATAGAGGAGACCTGGTCATGTTCTGTGGATATATGAGTTTCTGAAAGAACAAAGACATCTGATTGTTTCAAATAATTTACAAAAAATCTATTTTTAATTTTTGACTTTAAACCCCCAATATTATATACAATTAAGGTAATAGCTGCTTCAACCTCACACTGACTAGCTTGGTTTCTATATTTTAATCCTATCGGTGCCTGCTTCTTCAACCCATATCTGCTTTTTCCAGGTTTCCGTCATTTATTTGAGTTCCAGTTTTCAATTATTCTGTGGAAGCCTTCTGTCATATCCTGCCCAACTAATTTACTAAGTTCTTGAATAGGAGCCTTATCCTCTTCATCGCAAAGAAGATCAAAATTGCTTGATAGATCAAATCGTTTGTTTTGTATTATAGAGGCTCAAAAATGATAATATTTTGAAATTTTTGTTTCTAAGTTCTGGGAAAATATCTTCAGGGAAAATCATATTCTAAAAGATTAGTGTGAAATAATTTTGCATTTCATGTATGAATAAAATAAAAACCTAAGATACAGATTTATATTAATCTTCTGCATCCTATGATGATTAATGATAGGTTTAAAAAGTTGCACTTTTGTTTAGTATCTTGCAGAATAAATGTCATTACACCAAGAAGTACATACCTCTCTAGAGAGACCACGTTATTCGTTTTGGGATGGTTTATGGGATGGTAACACTAGTACTTGGGGTAGTTTCGGTGCTAAAACTTGCATATAGTTCTACCTCGTGCCCCTGAGTAGGGTCTCCCCTGAACTCTCAATAAGGGGGTGTGTATTAAGAGGGACTTCCCAGTAGGTGTATACTTCTTGTTCACATTTTGTTTTGTTTATATTTTTTTTGTTTTAAGATACATACATATTTGTTCCTCATTCTGTATCAATATTCGATTAATAACAAATATTTTGTTCATACTACTTTTATTTTTCTTTGACTTTTGTCAACTTTACTACTGTACTACATAGTCATTTTGTAATATTAAACCAATAAATATTGTTGTATAAGTTTTTGTTTGTCTTTTTCCCTTTTTAATGAGAGAAATAATTTTTACCAATGAATGAACTAAAATGCCTTTAACAAACGTTATTTAATTTTTTTTTTAATTTTATAAATGTTTATAAAAACGAATTATAGGATTTTCTGCTCACTTTTCTGTGTTAAAAAAGAAATAATTTCCATTCTAATTTTCTAATATAATATTTAGATGACCATAGCATACTTTTTGCCTCAAGGAGGTTAGTTTCCCATATCAGAAGTAGTTTGGGCAGCAATAAATATTATTCATATAATTTATTTGAACTTTCTAAAATCTAATTTTAACATGTTGCCACCGTAAATATATATCTCTATTGATTGTATATATAATTGTGATTAACAAGTTATTAATATAGGATTGTGTAATAATGGAGATTAGGTTGATATCCTCCTTTCTAATGAATTTTCATCTGAAAATTTTACTTGTCTCTGCGTCAGCCCGCAATGCGCACACCAGGCGAATTCCCAGCAGTGACCATCTATAGATAATATCCATACTACAGTGTGATGTGTTTATAATAAATAACGAACCAATTCGGCGTCCTCTTGTAGATTAGTGTCAATTGGTTGGATCGGATCCCTGAATACTTATCTTTTAAACTGAAACAGCGATCCCACGGAGGAAGGTACGAGCGTACCTTCCTCCTTGTACATATATGTATATATATATATATATATATATATATAATATATATATATATATATATATATATTATATATATATATATTATATATATATATATATACATATATATATATATATATATATATATATAAACACTCATTATTTCTATTCCAAAGTTTAAATATGTATATATTAATAGCATTTTCAGGCTCAGCGAAGCGACATTTCTCTGATTATTAACCTTCAAGTTTCTAAAATTATTTAAAATAACTAATGAATAGAAATGTAGTCAGTTTTCTTATTGCGGTCTTGGTCGACTGTATCACATATAAGTGTATAGCGGGTTCGGGTTAGGATCAGCGTATCCGGTATAAGGAAACACCTTATATTTGTGAGTAGAATAATTAAAATACAAATAACAACACAAACAATGTGGAGAAAGAAGAAAACATTTGATTTATTATAACCTTAACTTACTCTTAAAGGAGGTTTCAATAAGGTTACCCAGAGCCCTTGATAGCCCCAAAAAGATGTTTCAGGCCTCTTAATGTATTGAAATAGGCTACTATATCTCTATATATGAAACACGATAAAAAGTTAAACTCATCTTAGGTTATCAGTGAAGCCAATTAAAATGAAAGTCAAATGTTAAATCCTAGAAAGCTCATGCGCAGTTATTCCAATTTTTGTGATACTTTTATTTTTGAGTCAGCTTTCAGCTTATCACACATGTCTAAATATTTTACATGGGTTATACTTGGTTAATATAAACCTTACTTGGTTTATATATTACTGTAGGTAATAGTGAGTGTAATAACGTATTGTATAATCATACGTTTTATTAATCGTAGGAGTAATAGGGTACGTAATAGTAATAGCAGGAATTTTAGGTTACTTTATTTTTAGTAGGTTGTAGGTATAGTAATGGCAGGAGTAATAGGATATAGTAATAGTGGACCGAGTCCGGTAGCTCAGTGGTAGAGCGCTCGCCTTTCGACCTGGAGGTCGAGGGTTCAAATCCAGCCGGGGGAGGACCTCAATATGAGGTTATCCCTTGTACTGTACACTCGGGAGGTCTTGAATTCAAGGCCGGCCAACCCAGGTAAGGTTTTACGTGGTTTCCTTGGCTACTAATACGCAAATGGGGGGTTGGATCTAGTTTCATCTGAGACAAGTCTGGATCCACGTTTCCGTTGTCTCCAGCTCACGAAAAGTTAATGTTCTGCGGGCTGGGGGAGATGAAGGTCGGAAAGATATACTGAGCCTTTGTATGTCCGAAAACTTAGTCAGTGAAAGTGATGGCGGCGACACGAGTAACGTAAGTGACTAGGAACAAAGTGCTCGGTTTTTGAAGACAGACATCTCCTAATGGCACTGCGGAGCTTTGACTTTCAGGTCAGGGCTATAGAATGAGTTTTTACACACTGACATCTGGGTGCTAGAGTTCTTTGTCGGGTGGCGCTGGATTGGCCAGAGCGGTGAGCCTAGCTAGAGTCTGGTGATGCTAGTGGAACTGATGAGATTGGTGAGACTGGAAGGACGAGGTCAAGTGAGACTAATGTGATCAGGGGATCTAGTAAGACTAGATGAAACAAGCACACAGTGAACTAGTAGTCGGCGCTAGCCAGAGCGGTGAGCCTAGCCAGAGTCTAGCTGGTCTAGATGAACTAGGCACACTGTGAACTAGTCGCAGATACTAGCCAGAGCAGTGAGTTTGGATAGAGTCTGGTTGAGCTGGGTGAACTGGACACACTGTGAACTGGTTGGTTATATGTGCTACCATGTACGAAGAGGGTGCTTCCTAGATGATTAGATGTGTACAAACTCAGGGGTTACGTAGTTGAGTGAGGGGAAAACGCTAAATGACCCTACGGGTTAAAGCGTAAAAAAAAAAATAGTGGGTGTAATAGGTTACGTTATATTAATAGTTGGAGCAATAAGGTTACGGGTTAATCCATTTCAAGTGATCCAGAGATGTTTCTCGAAAAAAATGAAAATTGATAATTTTTTTTTCTGTGTTAGTCCTGCCCATAGGTAGTCCAAAACGCCTAGTATTAATTTTTTCTACAGCCTCCTTCATTTTCAAAAATCACTTTTTAGTTCCCGAGACACCCAAATTTTGAGTTTTTTCGCCAATTTTTGAGGCTTAATATTTCGGCTTTGGCTTAACCTAGCTTAATGAAACAGGTCTCGTTTGAAAGTGTCCTATTTGGGCTTTATATAGGAACCAATATTTTTTGTTCTACTGCTGCTAATCTACTCGTGAGTTTGCATAATAAATTTGAACACAAAGACTGAAAATACACTTTTTCATTATTTTTTTTAACAAGGAAGATAATATTAAAAAAATGGAAATAACTTTTTTGGTTACTAAGGTGACCATAAGGAACAAGAAAAAAAAATATTTTAATGTTCCAAATTTTACCTTTTGGGGTCAATGAATTATTGAAAGTTAAGGTTTTTATGATTTTTGCGTTTTTCATGGCGATTTATCGTCCAATGGGACTGGGGTGATTTTTTTCAAATTGGGCTTAAAATGACCTCTATACATTGCAGTTTTACGCCCAATATGTAACATATTGTTTATTTTGGTTTTAAGGTACTTTACAGCGTTTTTAAAATCAGCAGATTTTGAGTTTAACGATTTCACAAAAATATACTGATTTCTATTGAAAATAGGGTTTATCCAGGGGTTTCTTTGCTAATACAACATAGTTAAAGGTATATATATTAATTTTTTATGGAAATAAATTCGACATCACCACCCAAAGTGACCAAAAAGTCAAAAAAACGCTGTTCGATTACCATAAAACCTAAAATATGACCAGTAAACCACATATTTCAAGTGTGGAGTCTTTTTGTATGTTTTTTGGGCCTGTGAGTTGAACGAGAGTGGTCCGGAGTTATATATTCAAAGTAAAATATATCGTACTTATATTGCGATCTTTTAATTTATATAACTATGCAAACTATTTTAGAATGGTAGTTAAGTATTAAATAAATTCACAATTATATCCATTAAAACGGATAATAAAATTTCTAGACTCACTTCACTTCATCGGATATTCTGCTCTGTATGATGGCTAAAGGCCGACTGAGCCTTCGTTTTATACCCCATACCCCCTTCGCCATCTTGAATATCACGGACCACATAATTATTAAATTTTCTATTTTATATATGATAAAATATATAATTTTTACAATTAACTTTTAATAATTCATAACATTTTTTTTACATTTTAGACCAAAATTTTAAATTTTTAAATTTTTTTCAATTATCAGAAATACATTAATAAATAATACTTTTTTATTTAATATTATTTTGAACTTTTAATGAATTTTATATCAAAATTTGTCCATTTATACCTCGAGTTAAGTAACCTCCGCTTTAAATTGAATTATATAAATACAACAGATTTCTTAAATAAAAATAATTAATTTATTTTTGATTACTGGTGACTAATTAAATTATTTTAATGAAATATACAATTTTAATAAATTTTCTTTATGAGTATAAGTATATTTTCCTCTAGGAAACCCTATCAGTTGAATTTTAAAACATCGAAAAGTAACCTAAACACCACCGATATATAATATAGGGTCAAGAACTTCATCCTTTATCTATTTCATAGATAAAGGATATGATATAGATAAAGTTCTATTTTATTCTTCATATTATGAGGGATCATATAGTCCAATAAACCGTGGTAGATGACCGGAGGATTATACCTACAAAATAATTCTGGCGTGTAGGTCCGCAAGCCGGGTGAGCTATCTTTAAATGCGTGTTTAAAGATAGTTAAAGACGCATGTTTAGGCATGCGGCATGCGTGTTTAAATTTCTTGCTGAAGTTTCCGGTATTTATTGCTTTATTACCTAAGCAGTAGCGTCAAACTTCTTATTACATAATTTTTTCGGCTTAGCACATAAGAAAATTAGTATAAAAATATGCAATTATGCAATAAAAACTATAGTTTTGTAAAATCTATATATTTAACCCATAGATTTTTTTTAAAAAAATGGTGCAAGCATTATATTATATTTAGCAACGAAAATACATTATTTTATTACAATTTTAAACCTATTATTGGGATCTAATGGGTTTAATATTTATTCAATTTTGAAATTTACATTGCTAGTCCTCCATAGCCTCCCCTTTCGAAAAAAACATTGTCATTTTAGCTACTAAAATGTAATTTAACATTTTTATGTTTAATTTTGAAGTTTCTTATTCAGAAATGTTTGACGCAAAGCCTCCTAGTTTTGAACTAGCCGCCTTCCAAAAAAAGTTTAGTTTAAGATTTAAAATATATGAAGAAAGTAAATAATATAATAATTATAATATGTTTGACGCAAAGCCGGGGAGAGGGGGCTAAAGCCCTCTCTTCCTAGTTTTGAACTAGCCGCCCCCCAAAAAAGTTTAGTTTAAGATTTAAATATATGAAGAAAGTAAATAATATAATAATTATAATATAATATATAAATAAAATATAAATAAATAAATATAATAATAATATAAAAGTAAATAAATATGTATGTATTTATAGTATGCGATGTACGATAGTATACGATAAGTAGTATTTAGTATATATGTAGTTATTTATATACTTTCTCGATAAATAATTCTAGGGTCAGTGGGAAAAAGCACATGAGTCCAATTTTTCAATTTTTTTATACCATTAAAATATTTTTCAGACCTTACTTAACCAAACGTAAAACCACTTAAGTCAAAACTATCGTTAAATACGATAAATGAGTAAAATACATTATGACTAATCCAAATTTTTATAAATTTGATAAAATAATAATTAATAATCATAATAATTATGAATTATAGAACGGACCTGACCCGGCCAAAACATTTTTTTACCGTAGAGACATATACTAGAGGGAGCACAGCATATCTCGATACCATATATAACTTATATAACATAATATAACTTATATAAGTTTCTTGCTCAATATATTAGCAGGGCTGAAACATAATTTTTGGGCTCTCTGGGTCGCTGTTTAACCTCCTTTAAGAGTGAGGTTATAATTAATCGATTGATTTTGGCTTCCCGCATAGTGATTGTCTTTTGATTTGCATTTTGAACGTTCTACTATACAAGCTATTGTAATTTTGTACTGATTATTTGACAATATTTTTAGCAAAGGTTGTCGGGTTACTTTTATGATGATTCTATTTAATCCCTCTAGTCATAGAGATATATTACTAGAGGGAGCATATCCAATCTCAATATATTGAGGGGCCTGAAACATCTTTTTGGGACTCTTATTGAGGGGTCTGAAACATCTTTTTGGGGCTCTGGGTGTATCCTTAAGTGAGTTAAGGATATTACAATTGATCTTGGCTTCCCGCACATTGTTTGTGATTTGATTTGTATTTTTAACATTCTCCTGTGTAAGTAATTGTAATTTTGTATTGATTGTATTTGTAATTATAGGTGGTCAGGTTACTTTTTCGATGTTTCACAATTTTACTTGTAGGACCCCTCTAGTAATAATATCTCTATGCCTCCAGTAATAATATCTCTATGTTTTTTACCATTTTTTACATAGAGATATAAACTAGAGGGGGCATAGTCTATTTAATACGTTGAGAGGCCTAAAACATCTGTTTGGGGCTTTCAGGGACTCTGTGTAATCTCATTGAAACCTCCTCCAAGAGGGAGTTAAGGTTACAATTGTTTTTACAATTGTTTTACAAATTGTTTTCGGCTTCCCGCACATTGTTTGTGTTGTGATTTGTATTTTAAACATTCTTATTTAACATTTCCATGTTCTATCGATAGGGCCCCTCTAGTAATACATCTCTATGATCTTTTACCGCCAGCCAACAGTCAGCCAACCTAACAAAATATTGGCTTACCTGGCTAAACCAAGATCCTTGGATTAAACATATTCTTTTTTCAATTTGCTTAACTGTATATCATGAGGAATAATTTTTAAATTTAAATTTATTTTACATTATAGTTTTTACTCCTATTTTAAGTAATAATTTAATCGTTTTTTTGAAAAAATTGTCGTATGATAGGAAACAGGTTGCCACGGTTTCCCGCTATTTTTGCAGACAAAGGCCAGCGGCCATATTGTTTGGGTTAAAAATTTGTAAAGTGTGTTTTGTGTAAATTATATTTTTAAATAATATATTTTAAGTTTATTTTGTAATAATTAGTGTATTTATAGTTAAGTGATAAAGTAGTAATGGATTCATCGGGCAGCGAAGATGATGACTTTATTATAAGAAGAGCTCCTATTATCCCGAGGATAGTAAGTGAAGATATTGAACACGAAGAATCAGGACCCGTTACACCGCCTCTAGACCATTCAATGAAATTAAGTAGATCTTTAGGTTTAGTTATGTCTCCTCATAGTCCTCCTTATAGAAAAGTTAGATCGATGAAATTGATCGAAACTCCTAAAGGTCCTCTTCATCATTCTTTCATAGATTCGTTAGAGCCTCCTACATATAGCTCTACCCCGGATTTCGCACGTGGAGGAGCTATTAGAACTCCCCGTAGTCTTAGAGTTCAACGATTTAGAATGAAACATGATTTGAAAGACAAGCTAAGTTTGTCTGTCGGGCCTATCCCTTCGACCTATGTCAATCCGTTTTCACCCTACTCTCGTACTACTCCTGGACGTGAGCTTAAGAAGAGTAGGATTGAGAAGTAAGTACTAGGTTATATTCATTATCTATGTGTATGTCTGGAATAATGTCAAAAGATAGGAAGGAAATATTTCAAAGTATTGCTGAAGATATGTAATCTTATGCCTGTTATAAATTAGTACGGTCACACTGTATTCTAGTCCACAGATCTAAATACAGTTAAATACGCTGTTAAAACCATGCAGAGGGTATCCTGTCGGATACGCTAGAGCTTGGGAGGTAGAATGTAGATCAACCGCCCCGTACGCTGGATGTACCTTCACAGGCACTCGTAATAAACGTGGAACTTTGTCATCAAACTATTATTTCACTTAAATATTATTGTTTTTTATCTAATAACTTTTGGACTATTTTTTAGTGTAATTTTATTGATATGCAAAGAAAAGTCTATTAAATTATATATATTTTATTTTTTAAACTTCCTGATAACTTAAGTGAATCTTCAAAATTAAATTAAAATTAAATTGTATTCGGTGTGATCAGTTATATAACTGTGACATATATATGCCATCCCAATCAAACAACTAAACAAATATGGTCGCCTGTTTAATACGATGTGTGTGCATTGTAAATTACTATGTATTTGTGAAGGATTTAATACACGGTTCAGTTACCGTATTAAATGTGTTATCAATATGTATTTATTACCATCTAGGTCTTTCAGCTTATTTGTTTTGTTGATCTAGTTAGATGAAGTCAAGAGTGATCCCATCAAACATCATGTCTTTTACTGTGAAGGTTCACTTGGGTCATAAGGATGTATAAAACAAAATTATAATTTATTTTACACGATACATTTACATATTTTTAAAGTCACTCTAAATTAAACTAATAAATAAATAATTGAAAATTCAAAGTTATTTGGTGTAAATGGTATTCTTTAAGTGAAACATTAGTTAATATGGAAGGTTATCAAATTCTATTGTTTGTTGTTGTTTGTTCTATTGATTTATACAGCGTATGCGAGAAGTAGACTAAATTCTATCTCCTTAGTTCTAGTGTATCCGACTTGATTCCCTCTGCATGGTTCTTTCCCCTTATTTAATTATAATACTTAATATTATCCACAGATTCAGTGTAATCACTAAAAACATTGTTGTTGAATCCCTGTCAGTCTGGCTGTGTCAAGCTGAAAAGGGCGTTCTGTCTTTTAATTCTTTCAATCTTAATACTCTAGTAAAATCAGGAATCTAAATAATGTTTTTAGTACCTATAAATAGATACCTGCAATTCTTATATTTATTTGTGTCATTATCAAAGGTATGAAACTCTTGAAGGAAAATATTTCTTTGCCATCAATCGATAGCCATTTTTTATTTAAGGGTTGTATATTTTACTACGTACACACAGGGTATTTAACAGGAGATCG
Organism: Microvelia longipes; assembly: GCA_018340805.1. NCBI lineage: Eukaryota > Metazoa > Arthropoda > Insecta > Hemiptera > Veliidae > Microvelia > Microvelia longipes. The sequence goes on along the minus strand of JACMZG010001911.1, from coordinate 39,038,308 downwards.
TATTGGATACGTATGCAATACAGTCAACTAACTTCACGGTTCTTACAGTGTCTTTATTTTAGTCGATCAAATGAGATTACGTGATAACTGATCCCGCCAAAACATCGCGTATTTTATTGTGAAGGTTCACTCATGGTAATTAGAAAGTTTGAAACAAAAAATATATTAAATTGTATTTCTTTGCATAATAATGAAGTTACACTAAAAAAAAATATTCCAAAAGTTATTTGATCAAAAACGGTAATATTGAAGTGAAATAATGTGAAATAAACGTTAGACAAGAAGGTTATCCGTTAAATCACTTATCTCTAAAGGTACATAAAGCGTATTAAAGGATCCATTTAGATTCCATCTCCCTAGTTCTAGCGGATGCGATCGGATCCCCTCCGCATGGTTCATACAGCTAATATTACCGTATTGAGAGATCGTGTCCAATACGATCCGCAGATCTAGTAGTGTGTGTGAACATACTATTTGTAACTTGACCTTGCTAATTTATTATTTTAAAACCTTTTGGATTACCTTATTCTATTCTACTGTAACAATTACATTAGTAACCACTTCAGTTCAGATCAGTAAAGATTGATAAAAATGGTTAAGTATTGCAAAACCAAGTTATTTTATGTTATTATTAAAATGCATCCTTAATCATTAGTTCTTACGTTATTTATCATCAAATAATAATACTATATAAATTATTATGTAAGAAAGGGTATTCATATCTTAGACTAACTGATTACCAGTGGGTACTTCTGCAGTTATTTCTGTGGTAAATTTTATTAAAAACTAGGCTATTTGCGCTTTTGTGTTTGTTCTTTCATCCCAAGGCTCAGACTAATATAATCCCTCATAAGGTTTTCAAACCTTGAATGATGACTTTTTTTAATGTCAAGACTGTAATTTAAATACTTAAATTTACTGTAAAACTTTTACTGTAATTAAAGTTACATTTAGTCTTGTTATAATCTAATTACAATTACATTCAAGTTAACATTTTAGTCTACAGTGTATCGTTAAGTTTAAAAATCCCCAAGGTCATAAGCATTTTGGGGATTGACCAATCAGAGAAGCCGCTGCCTACCCCTCTCTTGAAAGAGAAAAAAAAACCCCTACTCCCATAACCCCTGTAGGGAAATAACCTCCTTCCCAGCATTCGTTTACTTCGTTTGTGGTTCTTCTTGTGTTTATTATTTCCCTTCACAATTCATTTTTGCATACTTCCTAAATAATAAAACTACACAAAAGAAATGTAGAAACATCGCCAAGAAAACACGGGTAACATAACCTGATTTGTTTACAAAGTTTTTTCCCCGCTGCCTTTTTGTAGGGATTTTTTTTTTTTAGAATCGGTGGTGCCTAAACTGAGCTGTCAAGATTTTTAAAGTTGTCGATACACTGTAGTGTGGAAATTCTGGGAATACTTATTTCTGCATATTTGTGTAAAATTTTAATTACATTGTGTAAGTTTTAATTTTAGAATTACCATTTGAAGTGACTTAAGAGCCAGCATTTACAATTATTTTGTAGTACAAAATATCTAATGACTAAGCTAAAATCTGCAGGTAACTTTGATTGGTTGTTTTAATTTTTGTTAGGTAATGTGAGATTTGCATTGCATAAACAAAATCTGCAAGTTCTTTTATTAAACTTTGTATAAAAACTGATAGCCTTAAATACTAGATGTGATATGTCTTCCTAAATAGACCTTTTTTCTTAATATATTGATTTTAACTATTTTTTTTTTATTTATTTTCAGATCAAAATTAGATTCAGATGATGATAGTGACAAATCAAGTCCTAATTTACAGAGGCCAAAAATGTGTGATTTTGAGAAACCTGGAATGTTTGAGAGGGTAAGTTTTATTGATTTTTCTAAAGTGAAAGTATTTTGTTTGCAGAACATTCCGAACCCTGGATTTCATTAAAATTATCTGTTTTTGGTCTTTTTAAGACCCCCTGAATGGTTTTCATAAAACTGGATGTGTGTCTGTTATAATTGTAGCTCCCTATGTGTTATGTTATAGAGTTAACATTTGGCACAAAAATTAATCTTTAAGTGTATTATGCTATCCAGAAAATATTTTTTATAATGTCATAAACCTTCAATAATGAGCAAACATTTCAAAAATTCATAAATCGCATTTAGTCATATATAAGACCAATTAACCTACCAAGTTTCTTCTCCTTATCAGCATTAGTCCAATTTTAATCAAAAGACTTTTTAAATAATCCAATTGTATTGAAATTCAGTATAAGTATATGCCTTCATATAATAAATTGTATACCAAGTTTTGTTAAAATATGGCAATTATATCTACTTATATTGTTGGATCATAAAAGTTATGACGCATCGAGTGAGGTCAATGCTTTGATGAGTAACTGGTGAGAATAAATGAAAATATTTTATATGAAACATTTTATGAAAACATGTTTCTTTCAGAAAATAGCTGATTGCATGGTAGGAATATTTGTTTAAGAATTAAAATTGGTTGCAAAACTTTCTGATTAGCCAATTGGTGATTAAAAGATTTGGACGTGTGTGTTTGGAGAGTTTCCAAATAAGGAGTTAATGCGATTGGGGTTATTGGATGTTCTTCTGAGGGGGGGGGGGGGCTCACTAATTTAGTAGTTACATTTTATTTTTTTAACACTAATAAAAAATATGTGTGGTTTTTTGGAAATTGTCAAGCTAAATTTGTGCTTATATTTTTAAAATAATTAAAGTTAGATTTAGATAAGATTTAGCTTTATCACTTAAGCTGTAAGTAGTATTTTTTATGATGTACTTATTATATGTATTATTACTTATGATGTACTTATCCATATTTGAATCATTGCTAAACATTAAGATTCCTGGTATCTGTTTCATCTTAAATACAGTCTTCACCTAAATAACTTTGTATTCATGTGACTAAAAAAATGTTTTTCTCATTATTGAACAAAATAAAATCTTAAATTAGAAAATAGTTTTAGTAAATATTTCTAACATTATTAGTAAATTGATTCATTCAATTTTTTTATTAGGATTTTGCTGTACTACAAGAGATAGGATCTGGAGATCATGGCTGTGTTTTTAAGTGTTTACATTTGTTAAATGGTTGGGAGTATGCTGTTAAAAGAAGTCTGCAACCTGTACATAATGAGTAAGTAATATTTTTGTATAAAGTGAAACTACTTTTTGGTCTTTTCTATTAATGTTGTAATCTACTTAATTAGTTGCTTTTATGCAGTTACTTTCTTTTCACTTAATTTGTTGTTGTTTTTATCAATCAAGTTGTATAAAATTACAAGGGTTATTATATGTAAGGGAAACTATTTATCCACATTCTGTGAATTGTTCCAAAGACCAATAGAATTTTCCTACTAGGATTTTCTTGCTTATGACTACAGTGTAATATAAATATAGCATTGCATTTCTTAATTGATATAGTTAATATTATGTTGTAATTACATTTTTATAGGAGAATGGTTAGGAATGAAATCGATGCTCATGCTGCCTTGAAACACCCTAATATTGTACAGTCATTTTCTTGTTGGACAGAAGATGATTATTTGTACATGCAGAATGAATACTGTAACGGGGGTAACTTGGAGGAATACATCAAGAAAAATGGACCGATGCAAGAGAAAGAGTTACTTATACTCTTGGAACAACTAGCGCAAGGACTTAGGTAAGTAATAAGAAACTAAATTAGTGTTACAGTTGATATTGCTTTAATAAAATAGTAGAAGAATTGCAATTTTTATTTTGTTTTAAATGGGGGTTATTTGCTCTGTATCAAAATAGATTTAATTTAGATTCTCTAACATGTCATTGTAATAAATTATTTTGACTATTCCCCTGATTCAATGTTCAGAAATATGTACCTATTCCACTATTAAAGAGGCTTTTGTGGTCTCTTTGAGTTTTCATTTAAGTTTAGAGAAAAATTATAATGCTTAAACTGTTAAATTTAAGCACTAAACATTGTTGAAATGGGTGCATCAAATTAATATAGATATCATTATCATAATTTTAATTATGTAGAGCTGAAACAACATAGTCGGGTATTTTAAATTCTTTAGAAATTAACTTTTGTTATTTGCCTGTAGGTATATTCATTCTCTTGGATTGGCTCACATGGATATTAAACCAAGTAATATATTTCTGAATAAAGGTCTAAAACTTCTTCAAAGACGACCAGATGATCATCCGGAATTCAAAGAAGACGATAATTCAATTGAAGAAACTGTTTATAAAATTGGTAATTATATTCAATAGTTTTTTATTTTTAACTGTTTTATTTATATGTTTATTTTTATTTAAAGAAAAGTTGATACAATTTTGCCAAAGATAATTGAAAGAAATAATCTGAAGTTTTTTTTTCATCTCATTCTTTTTATTAGGATTTCGAAGATGATCTTCTAAACCCTTATACTTTCTGTTTTTTGATAGTATTAAAATTAATTGGTTAGTATTTTGGTTTTAATAAGTCTGATAGTTATTTATGCTGCTAGATCCTGACTAGAAAGCTTGCTTCACACTTTATAATTGTGATTTCTAGTTTTGTCAAAGTTATTATTATTTGTATTCAACTTCATGTTAATTTTACTGAATCTATTAATTATACTATTACTGAATTTGCTATTATCATTTATTTCTATTTGTAGGTGATTTAGGTCATGTAATTCGTCAAGATTGTACTCATGATGTTGAAGAAGGAGACTGTAGATATTTACCCAGAGAAATGCTGAATGACACACATCCTAACTATGCCAAAGTTGATATCTTTGCTCTAGGTTTGTTTATATCTTTATTATTAGTTTTATTTTTATGATTAGTGATGGCATTGCGTAATATGTTTCTTTTAGTTTTTATTTAATTCATATTTTTTATATAAACAGATTTATAGAACAAATTAGTGTACTAATTAAATACATTTAACTTCCAAACTTAATTAAAATATGTACAACCTTTATATCCTCTCAATGCTCTTTGTGTTGGACCCTATAGCATAAGAATGAGGGTTTTCTTTTATACTTCATCTGTGCTTTAGTTTAAACGTGTAAATTATTAATTGTTTTGTTTTATCCGAATAATATCATAAGTATAATTTTCTTTTGGAAATTCGCTTAACTACATTAAGAAAAAATAAATGAGTAGATAATAGTTAGCTACAAGTCTTACTAATAAACCTGCAACGAGCATAAAAGATAGTAAGGCTAAAATCTTTTATGGTGGATTTTTTTCGTTAATCCTATAATTATTTTTCAATGTAGGTTTCTGACATTTTTAACTGCCAATAAAAAAACCTACAAAAAATTTAGAGGTTTTTTACATCAGATCACCTGTATCTAAAATTTTTAGGATGCTAATAATTATTTTTATTTGGTTTTTAGGTTTAACAATATATGAAGCAGCTGGTGGAGGACCCTTACCAAAGAATGGCGATGAATGGCATAGAATCAGAGATGGACAAATAAAATATTTTAATAATATGAGTTCACAGTTGAACAGATTAATAAAGGTAAATCGGTATACATTTTTTTTTAATTTGGTATATTTGAATTAATTTTTCTTGGTATAGTTTAATTTATTTATTTATTTCATATTTTTATTTATTTAAATCCCGACTTTTTAGTTTTGTTGATATGATAAAAGTAATCTGGTATTTAAATTCTAGGGTAAAACCAATAGTAGTGAGATTATTATGAATACAATTAATTAATTTCCTATTTTTCCAATCCTGAGTACAATGTAGGCAGGCAATAAGTTAACAAATTATTTTCTTGAGGGATAATTGTTTCTTTGTGTGAAACTTCTTCTAAGGGGTTACTATTAAGTCTTAAGTCTATTAAGGTTCAAACCTTACTTGGTTTAATTATTTTTTAATAATATTTTATTTTCTTATTCCAGAGGATGATTGATTCAGACCCCTCTAAAAGATTGTCAGCAAGTGTTATTCTCAATGAACTATTTAGAGATAATAGTGTTCAAGAGAGGCATCAGCAACAATTGTATAAACATCATATGGTAAGCTCTTAGTTTATTTTGTTCTTTACTGACATTTTTATGCATTGCTCCTCATTTTATCCAGTTTTGTTCCTCTAAGATTTGGTTCTAATTAGCCAAATCATAATACAAAAAACGGCTAAAATCAGTTGACAGCGTGGGAAAATAATGGGAGGTAGCCAATGAGGTTAGGTCTGGATGTTTAATCTCGCCCTCAATTTTAAATCAGGCCAACCTTATTGGTTCCTCAACACTATTTTCCCTTGCTGTCAACTAATCTGATTTTAGCCGTGTTTCGTACTAAAGTAAAGGTTTAATGTTTTTATATTTTAACTGGAAATTTATAAATAAGCCCAGTTAAAAATTTAAAAATAAAGTTATTAATGATTTTAATCACAAAATCTTTTGTACTGTCTTTTTACTTATCAGATTCTTTTTTTAGTATTAAACATTACGATATAATTGAGACATGGCTTCCTTGACCCAAGAGGTTTATAAGATTTAGATTTACAGTGATTCAGTCATATTATTACAGAAGATTTCTTCTTAAAAATTAGGATGATGCATAAATTTTAATCTAATTTTTTTATTTTGTTTAGTTAATTGAGATTAGAAGAAATGTATTTCACAGAAAAAAATAATATTACACTTTTTTATTAGCAATTGAGCAAATATTATATTTAAAAATGTTAGATTACATTAAATGTAGCATAAATTACATAGAATAAATGCATGTAGAATAAATGTAATAAACAAATATTTAGAAAACATGCCTTTTCCCCATTCTATCTTTTACCTTTTTTTCAAATATTTTTTTTTATTTCAGGACAAATTATATAAGAAAAGATCAACGTTAAATAATAACAATAATAATAATGTTTCTAAACCTACCGCTGATACTCGTTTTACCAGAAGTACTAGTCGTCTCATCGGCAAAAAAATTACCAAATCTTTAAGCTCAACTTAATTTATCTTAATATATACCATAAATATTGGATAAAAGAATCTTTCTTTTCTAGTTATGTTGTAATTTAAAGTATATAAATCTTTAATTTTTCTGTTTTTAAGTTTCAAATAGAGATAACTTATCAAATGAAAGTCTGAGTAATAAATAAGAAATTTGTTTTGTTGGTTCCTTTTACTTACTATTGTGATACAACTTATTTATTTTATTATTGCTTCTCATTAAGTTTTGTTATCAATTCAAGTGATTTATCTCTATTTGATGTTTAATTCAGGTACTAAGCTACTATTAATATATATTGTAGGGGAAAATATATTAGAAACAAACATGATAATATATCTAATATACCTCTTGTGAACATCTAAATGAGTAATGATCTTATCATATTCCAAGACTGTGAGTTTCATACTTGGTATTTTTGTATACAAAGAGACTAATACTTGGAGGGAGGATGCAACAGCTCATATCATTCCCTAGGTAGCTTGGTACCATAACTATACATAGGTGACGTTATTTTTTTATTTGTATAATAATTACAATTTCTCGTAAGTATTACATTATTTTCGACCATTTTGTTCTTAAATTAAGTAAAATGAATTTTAAATAAGTTTTAAATAAATTATTATCTATCGTGTATATTCTTAAATATCCATGTTGTATAAAGTGATTTAATGTGACGTCACTGAAAAATGCCTGCGGTTTGAGAAAATGTGCTTCCATGAGGGTTGTAGAAGGGTAGAGCATCTCTAGCTATTCTCTTGGGAGACTAGTAGGATTAAGTACCTGTATATTGCCCATTGGAAACTGCCTCACTTCTAGACTTCTCATCAATGTTATTCTATCCAAGTACTCCCTCTCTATGTATTTGTCTCTTTGTTTGTATAAGAATATTATTTTGTGATAAATTCTCCTTGTCAGATTTGCTGGTTATTGGCTGTCAAAATGTTTTCTTAATTTATCGATATCACGAGTTATTAGCTTATAATTTTATTATAGATGAGGATTTACTAGGTACTATATTAGTAATTAAAATGCTCTGTAAAATTAAATAGTGCATCCAATAAAATTTTTGAAATTATTAATGTAACTTTGTAAAAAATCATTAGATATATCAATTAAATATTTTATACATTTTGGCAAAGTGGGATATATTGAATGTATTGTGAATGCAATATTGTTGAATGAATTATATGTTAGAAAATTGTATAAGGCATTTCATGATTTTTAAAAACTGATAGTTCTTTTTTAATCTTAATAGTTCTTAGTTAATGAAAGTCAACAATTTAAATTATTGGCTAAGCCCTTTAAAAATATTATATACAATATTGCTATAACTGTTTTATGTTTTTTTTTTCATTTTGCTTCTCTTGTCAAACCCTCTCTCTATAGTTATGTTTCATATTCTATTTATTTTGGCTTAAACTTGACGGCGACCTTTATAGGTTGACTGTTGCAATGCCTTAATATTTTTGTGTGGAGAATTAATTTGGTTCATGCTCTTGCTTCTTTTAAACTAATAAAAAATAAACTTATTGGTGTAATTGTTACTTAGTTACAATCCTTGATTCAAAAAGTAAAACTTAGAATATGCATTTTCATTTTGTATCCTCTTGTGTTTTTTACCCGTATTCTGTATCTACAATATCATATTTATTCATGAAGTCACCTCTTAAAGTTAATGTTTTAAAATGTGTTGAGTTAATATATTATCTACACTGATTTCATTTGACGTTATTTTTGTAAATGTTTTATGAATGATTAACTTTCTTAATTTAATGTTTTTTATACTTTTGAAAGATATATATTTAATTTCTTTTGTAACAATGCTCCTTTGACTATATTTATTAATTTTTGGACTTAATATCAAAACAATTTTTGATATTATTATTTTTTATTTCTTTTCTAAACTTAATGTCATCAAGTATTGAGAGCTGACATAATAACCTAAAAAGACCAACTTCATGTTAAAACATTACCTTGCCTTCCATTGAGTCATTTTTCATTTAAAATAGAAATAATGGAAAATATAAACAATTAAAGTTTTGTTTTAATTACTTTCTCCTTGTAGTTAATTCATTTAATCCAAATGTTTCATTTGCTTGCTAATATTTTACTCTGCTTATGTTTATTAAAGTTAACTGTTTAAATTTTGTTTACCTGTAGTCATGTTGTTAATACATTAGTGAAAGCAAATAGTTAAAGGATTTATATTGAAGATTTAAACTGGATCTAAACTGTAAAAAATATGTGGCTTTTGGTCACACTTTTGCTTTCTTTGCTAGAAAAAATTTATAACACTTGTTAATTAACTGACTATAGAACTTAAATTTTTTTATCTACTATTTGGTAATAAGACCTTTTTTCTTTTTGTCCAAATGGTGTTTTTGGCAGTCCTTAAGTGATAGTTTTTATTTAATGATTTGTGTAAGCCATAAAATTTAAAACGGATTTTTTAAATTTTACAAAAAGCCAGCAAATGCAATTGCCAATAATTTATTTTTAAGTAAAAAAGAGTAATTTTTACCATCTTACTGTATGGTTGTTGCCTTAAGTATGTTTTAATTTTTATTTTGTAAAAGCACTAATTATTTTTATTCGATATAACTTAAGTCTTTCTACATATTATTAACTCTAGTTTATAGTGATATAAAATGAACGAGAAAAGGTGTTATTTTTATGATTAAAAAAAGATAAAATAAAATTGGATTTTGGTGTTAATTTTTAGAGTAATTTGTAGCTTTCTTTTTTAAGATATTAACTTTCTGTTTTAATAAAAGAATAACAACAGGTCAGTTATCAATTTAGTTGAAATATGTAATTATAATTTTTAACTCTTGCCAACATTAAGTTTACTTAATGGATTTTAATAAAGTCCAAGAGCTGAAACTGAATAAACATGACTTTTCTGTACTGCTCTTACTTATTTTAGTTTTCTTTAAATTTATTGTAGAACATTTTTGTTGCTATCAAAATTGCTAAAAGGGAGTGTTTATTCTTCATAACAAAGTTATGTAATCTGCAGAAACACTAAAAAATATTTCATTTTTATTTGATCAGCCAATTTATTTGGCTTTAGAAATTTAGACTTGGTATGCAATTTTTAGTGTTTTTCAAAGGTCACAGCTATTTTTGTTGTATAATTTTGATGAATAAGCATTTATATGTTTAGTAAAACTTTGTCTGCTATAAAAAATTCTCAAAAAATTGCTTTATAAGTTTTCTAATCAAAAGAAAATTTTGAGAGTGTAATTATATAAAGTGGTCAATTCTGGATAGCCCAGAATGTCTCTTCTTTATTAGTTAAGGAATATTTTCAGCAGCAGTACACAAATCGGTCACATTTTTTAGGTCTTGGTCTATTACAGAAATCATTAAAAAATATATTTACTGTAAATACTTTGTATATTGTGTCAAATAGTAAAGTGTTAAATATTAATTGTTATAAAATAAAATCTAGTTGGCTATTTACATCTTTTTTGATCCTGCTAGTTAATTAATTATCTATGGATTAAAACAGTCTTGCAAAAGTGAAATTTAGATGTATGTGCTGTTTAATTTTTTTAATCTTGATTTTTATTACAGTTAAATTCTTTTATTTGAACAGGTTGATATAGTTATTATTAATGTCGTTTTGTAATCAATTAATAATCTTTAATTTATTTTTATCTTTTTTAACTAATTATTTTATAAAATTAGGAAAAATTTAAAAAATGTTACTAATGTATATTTTGTTATTATTATATCTATAATTTTAATTATTAGGTGCAGTGGAGCATTTTGTTTTTCAAGGACTCAAAAGCTTTTCCTATGCAGACTCTAAAAATATATTTACTCCTTATTTTATCTTCCTGGATGCTACAAATGTGTGTCCTTCAATACATTAATACAAGTATTGTCTACATTGTCTTAAAACTCTTATTTATTAGAGAAAAAATGCTCAAGAGCTGAGTTTTGCACTTCATTTCATCAAAGACCAAATTTTCTATTTCTATATGTCTCTTAATAATTTGACATCCTAGGCTACAACCTATTTAGAATATGTGCCGTTTGATTAGGCACCCGTATCAAAATCCCTTCATTTTTTTATGAAGAAATAAACCAGATATTATTTAAATGTTTTATGTCTGAGTTGTTAAGAAATTTTCAGTGTAATTTTCTTCGCCACTGAGGTCAACATAAGTACATGGAAATAAAAATATTTTTATATTATTGGTAATGACAGTAGTATTTACTTGTGTCATTGTTTGAGAGGAAGAAAGTTGTAGAGATCTTCTAGAAGATATGAAGATCTTCTAGGGATTTTTATTTATATTTTTGTTTTAGATAAAGGTCTCTGAATGTTTGGAGATATTGAGGGTGCCTACTTTTTAATTTATGCTTTAAATAAATTAGCATTGGTTTTAATGTTTTGTTTAAATTCCTAGTTTTATCTTTAATTATGATTATTATAGGCCATATGAGAGATAATTATTTTAGATTGAGTATTGAGTTATTCCTACTTTAATATCAGGAATAAGTTGATTTAAATCTCATTTACTGTTCTTGAATATCGCCATAAATATCAAAGTCCTCTAATCCAACTTAATAATTTAAAGTTGTTTAAATGATCACATATGTGAGATTTTTCAACTTATTTTTTCATTTTTATATGTGTACATGTTAACCAACATTATATGGTATGCAACATTATTTCCATCTGTAGTTATAATATGGTTTTGATCATTCAGTAGTCCTCCGTGATCTGTTTGGAAAGGAGTTCTTGCATGATCATCCTCTTTGGAGGGAACACTTTGTACCAAATTTTCATACTCAGATTTACCGAGGACTGTTAAGTAATAAAAACTGTTCGTTTGTATTGCTTAAGTGAATAGTTGTTACTACGTAAGAGTTCTAATTTTTAAATTAATAAAAAATTATGGACTTAAACAGTTTTATCACCATTGCTAATTTATTTATTGTCTACAGTGCTATAAAAAGCAAATAAATTATTCTGATTTATTATTATATTATATTACTACCGATATTAATAAGCAAAAGTTATAATTATAAAATATTATTTTATACTAATATGGTTGTATTATTAAGCTTATGTTAAAAAAATAAAATAAATTTAAAGTTACCATTGTGTTTTTATTGTTAGAGCCTTTTGGTTTTACCAAGTATTCTTCAAAAGTATACACAATTACCCCTGATATATTTGAATTAGACAAGTTCAGAATATAAATTTTTATGTCTGTATTTTTTATGAATAACTAGACCCAGAACCTTGATGGGGTTATCGAAAATCAAAAAATCATGTGGGTACATGATTTTGGTTTCATTTTATTAATTTATACTAAACCCCCAATTTGACATCTCCTTCCTATTAAAAATGTATTTGCTACAGGACTGACTATAACATGAGATTTATTTATGAAGAATAGTGTATTATTAAAGTGATGTAAAAATGAGGGATCAGGGTAGAGACAGAGTTGCGACTCCTACCTTTTTGCCTATGGGTGAGATGGACCACCTTTCAATCAAGGGGAAATTTAGTTCAGCTAGAAAGCAGCATGTCAGCACCACTTGTTCTTCCGTCTTGCTTTGTTGGTTTAAAATACGTCGCTAAGCAACGGTCAACAAAGAGGGCCATTTTTAACATTTTCTCAATCATATAAATGTTATAAATAAAATATTTAAGTAAATTTGGTTAGTATGTTACAGTGAAAAAGGAATAAATGTTATGTTGCATCATAGAGGAATTTATAGTACTCAGTGTGTTGCATATTGTATTGATAAATGGTGTAAATTAGGTGCATGGACACCAATATTACACTTAATATAAACCAATTTAAAAATCTCCACCGACCTTTCATTTTTACATCACTATTATACTATTTGGTTCTAAAGTGGAATTTTGCAGACAAGTACTTTAAATAAGTCCCAAAGGCGGGGGCAGGCTATAGGCTGGTAATTAACCCATTTGACTGACAAGGCAAAGACAAGTCAAGCAAATTGTCTCCAATATGCATTGAAAGTAGCATGAGTCAGTAATGTTTCCTTTGCTGTATAGTAGCATCACTGATAAGATTACAATTATAAACGCTGATTAGTTATTCTATATTAATCCACGAGTAGCATAAAAGTTTTATTTACTTACAGCAGAAAAATACACAAAAGATTTTCTTTAATTTATATTTTAAAGAACAATAAGAAAGTATTATTATTAAAATGTTATGTTTGATTTTAATTGGCCTCTATGAAAAATTAAGAGTACTCTAAATTATTCTATAAAATATACAAGGAGGAAAATGGTTTACAATACTTGCTACAAGATTTTGGAGGCAGTAATTACTGCTTTGAAGTTTTTGCAACACTGTCAATGACAGGCGGAGTTTAGTCTAGTATCCTTCTAGGGAGTTTTGACTTTTGGAACCATAATATTTAAATGTACCATAATTCGCTTGGAGCTTGAGTATTATCGAAAAAAATTTCTTTACTGTTTTTAATATTTCTTGACAGTGTTAAAAAAATGATATTTTGGAACCTAAAAACAGTTCAGTAATGCCTAGTTTTGCTGCTGTAACTAGATAAAAGGTGGTTTTAGTGGTTCGTTATGCTCCCCCCTCATGGAAAATATAAACACCAAAGTATTATTTTGGAAAGCCGTCACCTCATCATGAACTGTAGGTAATTTTTAATGCCCTCAAGAGTTTTTTAAAAATCTCTATGCTCTCAATTTAGTCACAATGTTTGTTCCACTCAGTGTAGTTTTAAAATAAACCTGCTGTAATGTTTCTGCTTGTAATACTATGCCATTTTATATTTATTTTTATTAAATGGAAATTAAAATTTAATTAAATGTTTTTTCTAATTTTGATATTTTTCTTTCTCAGTAGACTTTAATCATTTTAAATTATAAAATGATTAAAATAAAAAATATATTTTAATTCTTGTTATAATTACAAACAATTTTTTTATAGTGAGTACATACAGCTCCTAAAATGCAAAGTAAAACTATAGGATTCATTTTAGTCTATTTTATTAACATAATATGTCATGTTAAATAATTTATAATTTATAGTGGGTTAATTTAATTAATTAAACCACTATATTAATTTACCCACTATATTAACTTAATTTAATTAGTTAATTAATTTATTTTTAGTGGGTTGAATCTCCTTTATTTTTATTTAAACAGAACAATGCTTTTTTATCTTAATGGTTATGATATAATATGAATTTGTTATTTTTACAATTTGTAAAATCTAATATAATAATAATTACTCCATTTCACTTTTTCAAGAATTACAAGTTATTATAAAATATTTTTTGATAAAAAAAGAAGAATATAAAATGTAATGTAACACATGAGAAAGAAAAAAAACAAATACTTATTGGACTAAAAGAAATAGGTGTTTGGTCTAGACCAGACTATGTAGTGGCTAAATTTAGAATATTTTTTACCCACACCATCTCTCTCGATGGTTTCAACTAGACACCATATCAAAGCTAATCCCCTCCCATAACCCTTACCATAATTCCACATTGTTTTACCTATATCATGTGGTGCCAAAACAAAAGTTTCTACAAAAGTGTATTAATACTTAAATAGTTAATTATTACCCTTTATTTGTTTTATTTTAAAGATATTTTTAATTCCATTCAATTTCATTATTTATTTTATTTCATCTAATTCAAAGTATTTAATAAAGAGAAAGTGATATTAATTTAATTTATAGTTTTTATTCAATGCTATATTATAGTAGTGATTTAATGATCAAATTGGTATCAAATATAGAACAAAATGTTATTCGAGAAAAAGCAGTTGTGTTAAAAAAATAGATTTTAAGGGACTTTATGTAACTAGTTTAAGATATTGAGTGATGTGAACAAGCAGTTGGCATTTAATACAATTAACTTGTGAGTGGAATTGTGCTCATAGAAATATGAGTAAATAATAATAATAATTCTGACGACCTTAGTGTGATCCACTTTATGAATGAATAAATAAATAAATAAATATATATATATATATATATATATATATATATATATATATATATATATATATATATAATATATATATATAAATATATAATTATTATTATTATTATTATTATTATTATTATATTAGCTACTTTTCCTGGTATATGAAAATGTATAACGGTATTGATACAGAATCAATTTACTATAATGATTGTAGTACCGTCATTATATATATATATATATATGTGTGTGTGGGTGTGTTTGTGTATGGATTTCCATGTGTAAGCTTCTGACATTATTATATTAGCTACTTTTTCCTGGTACATGAAAATGTATAATGGTATTGATACAGAATCAATGTATTATGAACATATCTATTGCAGTACTGTCATTATCTGGTAACACAATTTGAATGATAGTTTGCTGATTAATTTATAATGAAGTTTTTTGTCATTAAAAAAATACTTTTCAATAAATATATTAATAATGCTTAGCCAGTTAGTTGGTCATATTTGGAACATTTACATTATCAGCGTAGTGTTTAGTAAATATTAAATAATATGAAGTTTTAACTGTTTCAGATTACTATTTCTATGTATTTATCTATATTTAATAAAAAATTTACCACAACTATTTTTTGAAGGTCCCCACTACTTGATCATTTTCCTCTATGCATGGCAGAAAGCTTAGTGAGCAGTTAGAAATACCTTGAATAAGAGCCCCTAAGATACCTAAGAGGTTTGCCTTTACTAAGATATTAATTAAAATACCTTTTTTTAAAGTGACGTATAGTTTTAAATAATTTTAATCTAAAAAATTATAAAAAAATATTTACAGTAAATAATTGTAATTGTTCCCAGGGTGACCAGCGCTAGATCATAATAATAGAGAAATCAAGACAAAAAATTTATTCTACCCATAAGCCTAATTTTGAAAAAAATATTAAGTTATGTCCTTACTTTTAAACAACTTTAACAAGTATATTTTCATTTCAGGTATAATATATAATCAAGATGGATGTGTATGATGATGTGCCTACACAAAGTACTTGTATGAAATTTTTATCATGTGTTTGGAAAATAATATCATGTATATTTACACATTTTATTCTGGTAACAATGGTCGTATCATATTGCTTGCTTGGTGCTCTTATGTTTGAGTACCTTGAGAAAGATTATGAAAAATTAGTAAGTAGTGTTGTAGTCATGATATTTGTACTAATAATTAAATTTACCAACTTTTGCCACATTATTAGAAAGCTATTAGGAATATTTGCATGTTTTCAAAAAAATATCAGTGCCACTTTCTCTTAGAATGAATGCTTTGGTTGAAATAATCCCTAATCTTTCGCAACAACTATTATTATTATGGAGATGATGAATATTAATAAATTATAGATTGGTTTAAAAATTTATAATTTAATTTTGAATATATCTAACTGCTGTAATCTGCTAGGAAGATTTCATTATTAACAGAGTGGGGCAAAAGTGAAAAACTTATTGAGCTACGGGCTCCATTACTTTCGATCAGCCCATTCACTAGCTTTTTTCGCTTGGTGGACTTTGAAGGCTCCACTCTTGGCAACGCCTATATTCATGTTGCAGAAAACACCTTTTGTTTAGAGCCCTTTGAATGGTTGGACCTTAACGAATATACCTAGCAATAATTTTTAAATAAAATTTCACTTTTCTTTAAACTTAAATAATATTCTTAACTTAAAAAGATTATTCCACAAATTGTATTTTACTTGCCTTTGCTAGTTTTTTCACCATGTTTGATGTTGGGTAGGGGTAGTTTAATTAAAGTGAGTGAGACACCACTGCCAAATGAAGAATTGACGCAAGAAAACTACTCTAGTAAATCTTAAATCTGGTTTGAGAGGTACACACAAACCAGGGAACTCAGTGGTACCCTTCACTTTCTGAAAGGAGGTCTGCGGTCATGTGCCCTACTCCCCTTGTCAGATAAGTTTAACACAAAAGTCTTAAAAAATATTTGAACTCTGCAGTACCTATAAGGCTAGCTTTGAATCGTCTAAATTATAATTTTTCTTAACATATAGATCAAACAAAACATAACCTATATGAGACACAATGTGAGTGCTGATTTATGGAGGTTTACTGTCGATGAAAAAGTTCTTGCGCAAACAAATTGGAGTAAGCATGCGATGGATAGGATTAAACTATATGAAAGTGATTTAATTAATGCAATCAGAAAAGATGGCTGGGATGGAATTGAAGATACTAATACTGTGCAATGGACATTTTCAGGATCCCTGTTCTTTTCCATTATTGTTATTACAACAATAGGTAAAGTGTCGAAACAATTTTATTATTTTTATCCCTGATCAGATTAATTTGACTAAGAAACATGGGATAATCAATAATTTGTATTAAAGGTGCTTTGTTGCCTCTTCTTTTATTTGTACAAAATTTGATTTTTTTCTCTCCTAGTATATTACTTTATTTATTTATTCATTTTCATTTTCTATAAAAAATCCCTTTATAACCTTCAATTATAAACTAAATCCTTCAACAAATCCCACTTGCGAACAAACTTTGTCTCTGCAGGCCTTAAGTTTTGTAACAAAACTATAAAACTCATTAATAATTGTATGGCCTTAATATTTGTTTTTCTTTTCCCTCTTCTATCAATGATCTTAAAAATTAAATAAATGAAGATATTATCATTATAAACCTTAACAATAAGAATAACTTACTTTATTTATTTTTTACAACAGAGTAATAATAAAGTCTGATAAAATAATAAGTATTTTTTTTTTATTTTAACTTATTTGAAATTGTATTGGTTTGTTATTTATGACTTGTAATTATTTTATAAGAAATAAAGGGTATTTTTTTTCTTTGATAGTTCATAGACTTACTCAGCAGGAGGAATTTATGGCATATCACAGATTCAGATAGTATCTATAGCTATCTAATACCCACACCATGTATAAAGTTGTACCAATTATTGAAAGAAACTCAATTTGCATATTTATACTCTGTTTTAAGAGGGCGGTCTATTATTTATTAATAACAAAAATGGCAAGTCAATAAGCTGTTTATAATCCATAATTTTGATCAAAAATTGGTTCTAATATTTAGAAACTATAATCTTTTATCGCTTAAAAAAATAATTCAGTTTAAAAATGAATTATTTTATTTTAACTTATATCTAAAATTTTCTTAGAACGATTTTTATTAAAATTTAAAATGTCTTCAGCATGGGTGAAAAATTGAGCAGGTGAAAAATGAGATGGGTAGTGGGTATATCACTGTATACCTATAACCCATCCCATTTTTTGAGAATGAACATGACTTTTAAATTCTTACTTAAACTCTAGGGTACATACCAAAATATGGACCCAATCATGCTAGAGCATTGTTCTTAAGAAGTTTATAGGAGTCAATGCAATAAGGTCATGACAGTGCCAATACCACACACAGAAAGATTGTCTTTAAAACCCCTTCACACACAAGTTTCTGAAAAACCTTTAAAATGGATAATTCAGGTGAAAGGTTGTATTACTTTGAGTAATTGCAGTTTAGAGCGGTGATAAGTTTATAAAGGTTTTTGGTATTTCAGGTGAAGACAATAATACTCCTGTTCCCCTTTTACTATGTTAATAGGCGAGGAAATAACTAATATTTTATTGTTTTAGGTTATGGTCATATTGCTCCAAAAACCCAAATGGGTAAAATAGCAACAATATTATACGCCATTGTTGGTATTCCAATGATGCTTTTATGCTTGTCTAATATTGGTGATATGATGGCTAATTCATTCAGATTTCTTTACTGGAGAGTGTGTTGTTTTGCTTGTACTAGATCTAATAAAAGACGCAACTCTACCAGGAGGTCTCGTTCAGTTAGGTCAAGTCACAGGTAAGTTAATTACTTGTCTTGTTTAGCAACAGTCATATACTAAATATTTTTTTCTAGAATATTTATTATATTATATTTTAAAAAATTGAGAAGATTTGACCAAGGAGTATAAATAAAGGAATTAACATGTAATCAAAATACTATTAGAGGGTATAAGAACAGATCATCGAAATGTAATTCTAACATTTCAATTTTTTTACATTTCTTACATTCCTTTTTTCTTTTACCCCCTACAATAATAATAATTACAAAGAAACTCCATAACTCACAGTTGTAGATTAAAATTCTATATTAAATTTCCCTCTTTAAAATTGCCAAACTAACATTCATTAATTTTTATGTCCTTTGAAATATGAAAATTCGAATGATTAAGTATTTGGCAAGTATTATGAGTATTCATACAAGTTTTGCTATAGGTTTAGCGTAACAAGATGCCATAAAATACATACCGTTGACTTCCGTGGAAATGACATAAACTATTTGATTTCTAGATCCAGAACAGCATCTCTGAGAGGACAAAGGCCGTCTCAACGCTCAGTAGATTCTGCTATTTATTTACCTGAAATACAACAGCCATACTTTGATAATGGAAATGAGCAAGGGTAAATATAGTTTATTTGACCCTGGAAAGGTAAAATATTAAGGGTAACTAATAGATAGATTTATATTACTATAGGGAGTGTAGGCTACTACACATTGAGAAGATTGAAACGTCTTTTTGGGGCTCTGTGTAACCTCAATCATCTGGATTTCACACTTTGCTTATGTTTTGTTTTGTATTTTATACGTTCTACTGTTACTTTGTTCAGACACGGGGTTTGGCAGTGGGTTCAACACCCCCTCCGGTAGTTTTTGTGTGAACAGGATTGAAACCCGGGGTTCAACCCTGAAACTAATTTTTCATAGTGAAAAATATTTTGTAAACAGTTTGGGTTGAACACCCGTTGAAACCCTGTGTGTAAACAATGTATGTGTAAGCTGCTGTGATTGTATGCAGTTTATTTGATTATATAGATAAAAGTGTTCAGGTGTTTAAAAAATTCGCTAAAATTCATCTGACTGGGGCTTTTTGGTAATAATCTCTTTATGGAGCAACAAACCATTTCATTAACATGTGGAGGATGACTTGACAAAGAATAAATCCTTGTAATTTTTACAAGTTTTTAATTAAAATCTTTTTAGAAATAAACCATCAATTGCATCGCTCTGCAATTTAAGATGCATAAAACTGCATCAACAACATTTATTAAGTATTTATTAAGTAAGTGCCATATATTCAAAGTACGGATAAATGGTGTTCAATTGATTAACCGGGAACACTTAAGAAATGATTGCTAGTGTGTAACCTGAGAAAAAGGTTACAAGAAATAAAATGTTGGTCTAAAATATACTTATTAAGGCAAAAAAGATTTCAAATTTTGTTGAAACACAATATTTTTCCTATATACCTACTGTATAAATGAGGAAAAGTAAAAATCAAGTATTAATTTCAGAGCTCTTTATGGTAGCAAAGAAG
The DNA here is from genome assembly GCA_018340805.1 of Microvelia longipes. Lineage (NCBI taxonomy): Eukaryota > Metazoa > Arthropoda > Insecta > Hemiptera > Veliidae > Microvelia > Microvelia longipes. The sequence goes on along the minus strand of JACMZG010001911.1, from coordinate 39,017,981 downwards.
ACAATAGAGTAGCCAGAGGGAAAAGTATTCATAGGATGGATACAACCAGCCAAAGTAAGTTATGAGTTAGTTACCTTAGTTAAGCTATATTTACATTTTCAAACAATGTTTTGTTCAACAGATTTATAACAAACAAATTATGAACAAGCCTACCAATCTATAGGCATACACCTAATAATCTATAAACCTGCCAATAAATAGGCATACACATTTACACATCTTTATCATATTCAAGATTTACGTTGTGTAATAATATCTTTGTGATTATTAGATCGATCTTTGTAAAATTTGACTTTTATTTCTTATCATCACAAAAACGAGTGGAACCCAATTACAAAAGTACAATATTAAAAAATCGGGTACAGGGTACCTCAAAACTTTTGTACACATCAGATTCGCCACGCTCATCCTCCCTACTTCAGACTCGCTTCGCTCGTACACAAATAGTTATTACATTAGTTTTATTCCCAGCGGCCACCCAGTCAGGCACTGACCTCGTTCGAGGCTGCTTAAGTTTTATGATCCAACAAAAACCATAGATATTCGTTTCAATACTTGCCGTCTTGAAATTTAGTATACTTTGGTTAACAAATTAAAAATATTAAGCAATTATAAAAATTACGAAATTTAATTTTTTTAAAATTTAAATTGGGTATGAATTTTGTTTAACTTATTTCGTTCCTTGGTAGCAACTTTTTACCACATTTGATTCAGAGTTTCAAAAATTACAAAAAGTTAGTTTTTTAATCCATCCTGGTATACCCATTTGTTATAAAGCTCTCACTGTGGAATGTTGTCTTTTATGATGACAAATGAATGGACGCGTGAGGGCAGGCGAGAGGAACCAGAAGTTTAACTTAAATAAGCTTATACAGGTTCTAGCCACTAATAGTTAAATATGTTTATGATTTTATAGGCACTTCCAATCAGGCAGGTGGACCGGTACTTTGCAATATTTATGCTCTAGACCCTGATGAAGCTTTTAGAGGTAAAGTAAGCGATATAAGTAATAGTTATTTGTGTAACTAGGCAGGAAAATGGAATATTACTGACTATTATCGAAGTTAGCCCCCGAGCCGAAGGCGAGGGTTTGCTATCTTAATTACCTGCAGAGGCAAAGCCGAGGAAGGTAATATATAATTTGACTGACGAGGCAAAGCCGAGGTAGGCAAATATACAAGTCAGTAATGTTTCCTTTCCTGCCTTGTTCCACACAATATTTTATCTGCGAACAGTAATAAATCAAAACTAGCATTGTTGAAAAACTTATTACGTTTGTATAATGTTTAAATTTACATTTTCTTTGACTGATATTACAGATCTTATCATCGAGAAAGTTGACCACAGAGTAGCGCTCGATTTTGTGTTTGACAGTTCTTTTAAATAACACAATGTTTTTACTTACATTCTTTACTTTTTTCTCTGAGCACTATTCTTTAAACACTTCATATGCTTTGACATACCTACTTTCTGATTTACCGGGTAGTAGGCTCTCTTTGGCATTTGTAGCTATTTCCAAAACATCCGGCGGGGTATGTTCGAAAAGTTCGGCTATATCTTCGACGATATTCATCACAAAACGCTATAGAATAAACTAACTTTTAAACTGTATTAAATACGGGTTCCAATGATAAAAGTAGTGAATGACTCGACAAAACAAGATGAGACAATAAATCCAAAACAAAAAGTGTTGCCTTTAATAAAATTTATTTCTAATTCAAGATTTACAAATTGTTTTATTTTAATTTTAATTAGTTAAATAATTGTAATTCATTATATAAATTATTAAATAAATTCAATAGGCATTTTATTATTAACTAATCATGTCTACAAAAATTATCTATTAACTTTCTTTACCAGCATAGGCAGAAGCTGGGAAATGCTACTTTCCTGCCTAGGCTGGTAAAGTGCAGTCATTCATGACTAATTACCAGCCGATCAGGGAAATACTACTTTCTCGCCTAAAATTAGTTCAGTAATGCTTCATTTTCCTGCCGTGAGCAGATAAACATATTTATTGTACTAACTATAGGAAAATGTTTTAATTGAACATACTTGAAAGGAGTTATAGCTGTCTGAGTTTTAGTGTGAAAATGTTATGAATATTTACCCTGACGCAGACGCTTTTCTATGTCCGTAATAGAAATATTTCTTGTTCACATAAATTCAAATAATCACGTGCTATCAACTATAACCTACCATATAGGATCAAGTTAAACTATTTAACAAAGCAAATTAGTTCTGAATCTTAATATCAGCTTTATGTCTTGTAACAAACACCTTTACTTGTTGCTCCTAGCAGTTCTTGATGTTTACTTGTTTATCTTTATATTTTTTAATCTCTAAAAGCAATAACACTATTTGTTCTATTAATAATATTTATCACTACTAAAGGAAAAAAGGTTCCACTATGTTACCTAAAAAGATAATTTTAAAATATGTTAACATTTTGATATTTTTATATAGCCAAACAGGTTAGAAGTAGCACATTGCCACCTCGAGGAATAAGTGACAGAGAAGAAATTGAGAGAAAATCTGCTCGTTCGTTAAAAGAAAACAGAAATACTTTGAGTGTAGATGTAGCAATGTCTCCTCATAAACTAAGAAGTACTCCTGATTTATCAGGTAATATTTATTTAAATACTTTTACTTTTCCTCTCCTTCTACTGCAGGTATTAGAAAAAGTATTGTGTTTACTCTAAAAATCCGAAACCAAGTTTCATCATAAACAACCAATATAGTACATGATACTATCATGGTATTCTGAGTGGTTTTTATAATCTTATATCGTTTGATACTATCGAGTTTTGCAAAACATGAATAGTTGTCACAATATAATTGTGCGAGAGACACCTAGGAAATGTAACAAGCAAGATGCAATGCTACATCTGGGAACTGTTCTATCATTCGACATCATTGATAGTTCGACATGATGTCATGTCCCACTCTGTTTCGTTACGTCTAACTCATCAGGGCGCCGACAGAGCCTGAACTCACTCTGACCTTCAAATAATTCCGAAGATTATAATGTGATTATTTAACAGAGACGAGCGGTGCCCGTTTACCGCCATAATGCATGTCAAGCAAAACATATATCATTAGATACTACCGAGTTTTGCAAAACATGAATAGTTGACACAATATAATTGTGCGAGAGACACCTAGGAAATGTAACAAGCAGTGGCGTAGCCAGGGGGGGGGCTGAGGGGGCTTCAGCCCCCCCCCCCGAAATTTTTACATAACCTAAACCCGCAATAAATGTGTGAAAAAAGGCTATAAAAAATATATAAAATAATAAATTAAATAACATATATTTTTTAACAATAAACTTATAATATAAATATCATAATATATCAAATACATATATAAAAATAGAAAGATATACAAATAATTTGAAAACAGTGAACAATACAAAGTAAAGTAGGCTTGTCCGAAATATTATCTCGAAGTTCCAATTACGACATAACGGTCAGTTAGGTCTTTCAGTAATAACTGTGTGACCTGTGCTTAGAATAATACTATACATAGTAGGAGCACAGGACCGTAAACACAATGTAATACCACTGATAACACGAAAGCCGGTTAACATGATAAATCCATTTTTTAACCATCAAAATCGGTCCAGTAAAACCGGTGATACAAATGTTGAAAGATTACCGAAAAAATATCTAAAAAGCATACATTTTTGTCCAAAAACGCATAAAAACCTTAAAATGTCATGTTTTCCCATATTAACATGTTTTAGAATTAGGCAGACTTAAAAATCATACATATTTTGTTAAACTGCAGGTAATATGGAGTTGTTCTAGAGAAAGAAGTCAACACAGCTCTAATATGTGATGACTTAATGACCGACATATAATGCTGAAAGATAGGTAAACACTTAAATTGTAGAAAAATACACTTTTTTTCAGCATTATATGTCGGTCATTAAGTCATCACATATTAGAGCTGTACTGATTTCTTTCTCTAGAACAACTTTATATTACCTGTAGCTTAACAGAATATGCATAATTTTTAAGTCTGCCTAATTCCTAAACATGTTCATATGGAAAAACATGACATTTTAAGGTTTTTGTGCGTTTTTGGACAAAAATGTATGCTTATTAGATGTTTTTTCGGTAATCTATCAACAATTGTATCTCCGGTTTTACTGGACCGATTTTGATGGTTAAAAATGGATTTATCACAAATTTAATAAACCTTTAAAAACAACCCTTTAAATTTTTGGATAAAATCAATAGGAACACCGTTATTGGGCGAAAACAGAATTTGAGTTCATTTTACGGATTTTAAAGGGGCCCCGGGGCTAAGATTCCCTTATCTGAAATGGCAGACCACCTGATTCATTATCAGGGAGCCAGAATAAGTCGATCTAGTGGGTTAAACCTTTGGGGCTAGACGGTCACGTTTTTTTGCGTCTGGCTCTTGGAAATAAATTGACTTATAAAAGTTAATTTCAAATGGAACGTAGGCAAAAAGCGAGATATTAAACCACGCCTACTTAGTTGAAAAGTAGGTCTGCCGCGGCGCTAGCGTCGATCGGAATCCAAATTTTCCCACCATTGGGTCGACAGTCTTACTGTTTAAGTATATATAGTCTCTGGTTTGTACAATCCGGTAAATGACAAGTACCCCTGATGTCGCGGACTATTTCAAAATTTACTTACTATTATAAAAATTAAATGTTTTATTAATTTTACGTTATAAAAAATTTTAATACATTATGTGCAAAATATAGTTTGTGTTTTATAACTATGTGTATTTTATGATTATATACTTTACCAGAAACATTTATTTATTTATTTAATATAAAAATAATATTATTTATTAATAATAAATAAAAAAACAATGTATACATTGTAATCTTGTCTATATTTTAACGGTATATATTATATATATATATATATATATATATATATATATATATTATTATTATAATATTTATTAAACATTCAGCCCCCCCGAAATTAGCCACTGGTAACAAGCAAGATGGAATGCTACAGAAGTAGCTTGTTACGTTTCTAGGTGTCTCGCACAATTATATTTGTGTTTTTTAATCTTGCTATCTTTCTGTGTGTCTGTATGTTCGAGTTGTGTTACGCATAATTTCCGCTGTGTTAACACTAGAGAGTTAAAACAACGCAAAAATCCGACTCGAGGCCTAGTTGTGTTGCCTCGGAGATATAAGTTGTATTTATTTTGCAGAGACATAAAAATTCGTGAAAAATTAAAAATATTACCAATCGAGTTAAAATTTAACGGGATCTACCTGCTAAAGCGAAATAAAGATCTACTAAATTTTATTTTAATATGGGCGTAATATATTTCATACCACAATTCTAAAAATATTTCCTGTGGGATTTTGAAAGTTTGATGAGCAATAACTTACAAATTTCAAACTCCTTTTCAACATATCCTAAAACGGGTTAAACATAAAGCTATTTTAATTTGGATTTAAAAGTAATCTTCAAAAATACCAATAAATTGATTGGCGCGATATTTAAATTGTATCTAAAAGTAAGTTTGCATCGGTCTAAAAATTTACATTTCTATACGTGCTATCTTTGGATATAATTTAATAATGAAATATATTGCAAATAATCTTTTTAAGGATTAGAATAAATAAAAACAAGGTTTCAAGTGTGACCATAGGTATTACCTGTGTTATCACAAGTATGTATGTATTAATGCTTCCGATAACTTAAATCTTTAGTTTTGTATTACATCATTTAATAGTAACTATAATAGCTATAATAAATCTTAAATTTTTATCTCCTTGACATTGGTTTATTTTATTAATTTGAGATCAAGCCTAGCGATACCGAAGTTATAAGGAGAAGTACCGAGGTTTATAAAACTAAATATTTTGGGTTGTACTGAAGATTTCTGTAAATTTTATTTAGCTTAAATATTTTAATATTTTATTTAAATTGAAATAAAATGTTGCCGGTATTATATCTTATTTAAGTATCCATAGTATCTGATGGTGGCATTTTATACGTGGATCCTGATTGACATTTATCCAAATGACAATAATAATGGCAGAGATGTTCAGCGAGATGCACTGGTGGGCAGAGCACCGGTCTTAGTTCAAGTTCATGGCGGTAAAATATATTTTTTATCTGTAAAGATCAAAATTCGTATCTTTCATGCCACGTATGGGAATTAAAATTAGTTATAATAAGTATAAGCTACGCTGGAAACCCTGAGGACATTTTTTCTGAGGCCTCTAGCTTTGGCAAACTGTCTTACTTAAATAGGGATAAGCCTTTATTAAAAATTCAGCTAGGCCTTCCTTATCTGCTAAAATACAAACGTGTTAATAGCGGAGTATATTAAACTGCTACATAAAAACAACAGAGAAACATAGCCCTCAAATTCCGTAGATGAAGCTATCTTGTGGACTACGTTTCTCTGTCGTATTTTGTGGTAGTCTAATATACCCCGCTTTTCTACAATGGCTTCACCTGCCTACTTCGTGTTGACTCTATTAACTCTTAATAAAATTATTATTTAAGACATATTATCATTTATATGTTGCAGTCAAGCAGGAAAGTTACACAAGAAATCCAAGTCCAAGTGTAATGAGTCCAATGGGATTTATAATGCACCGATCACGCGGAGGAGCTGATTCATACCCCTCATCATATTCGGATTATGAAGAGTCAATTGGTGGTCCTGTATCAGTGACTAAACCTGTGCCTATATGGCTCTGTGTTTTACTCGTTGTCTCTTACATTATGGGTAAAAAATTAAAGATTGGTTTTATATTATTTATGTTTATCTTAATGAAAACTGGAAAACTAACAATTATGATTAATTATGATTTGTTGTTATAAATTTTGCTAATTAATTTATTAGTGTAATAAATTCCAACTCTATTAAACAAATTTGTACTTCATTGGATTAAACATGTACTTCATTGATTCAAATATTTACTGAATTAGAAAAACGCGTACCTCAGGAGGTCATTGCTATAAATTACCCCTAAACTAATTTTAGTCTTAGAGACGATAATGGTTTACGATTAGTTTAACAAATTGCTCTATAGTTTGTTTGCGATGAATACAAGCATACACAGACAGTATTTGTAAGTGTGTGTAGACGGTTCTGTTTCAAAGATAATTCTGTGTTATTTGTTTTATTTTCTACTATACTAATTAGAGGCGCTGACGAGAATATGCAAGCATAGCGCGTCAGCATACAGGCAAAATCATAACTAGGTAGCGCAATGTAGCGCTGTAACAATGTAGCGCATGTACATTGCTAGTATAGTTTTAAGAAGTATAAGAGCTCAGAATGAATTATAGATGTACGACATAAGACCGTCAGAAATTATAATCCTTCTTTGTAACAAATAAGGAATTTATCCTAAAATACATTCCTTTATCTACTTTAAAACACGTAATCAAGTCGAAACTTAATTATAGTAAAGATATATTTTATATGAGCCAAAGTTACAGCATCTAGCTGATGCTTCAAACAATTGTTTTACTTACAATTTAAGATAGTTGTCAATATTATTTTGTATTGCTTTCAGGGGGAGCTTTTCTATTTTCCGGATGGGAAGATTGGGAATTCTTTGATTCAGCTTACTTCTGTTTTATAACACTCACAACAATAGGATTCGGAGATTTCGTACCTGCTCAACAAGCTGCCAGAGGCTCTCAAAGAGACACTCAAATACGCATTGGACTCTGTTCTTTATATCTACTTTTTGGAATAGCTTTGTTGGCAATGAGTTTTAATCTCGTTCAAGAAGAAGTAATTAATAATGTGAAATCTATTGCTAGACATTTAGGTATTTTAAAAGACGAATCACAAGATGATACTGATGAAGAATAAAAATAGAGCGACGAAATTCTTCAATAAAACTACAAACAACATCCTTGGTTGTTATGTTTTTTTACTTCGAGATCTGAAGTAAAAGCTTCTATAACCATAGCTCAAGGATGACAATTTAGCGTTCAGCTATAGATTCACACAACTGAATTCTTATTTAAGTTTATTCCTAGACCTTGTGGTGAAAATGAACCAAAGGTATAGCAAATTGACTTGGTTCGACCTACTCTTACTACTATGAATAGTTCAGAAGAAAATATAATTTCTAATACAAATTAGAAACAAATTAAGATAATCATCACTGCATTAAATTATTATTATAAAAACTTTTACATTTTAAGATCAGATCATGGCTTTGGATGAGATAATAATCATGCTATAATATGATTCTTCATCATTGAAAATCGTGAAAAATTATTTAGATCGCACGACGAAAAGAAAAAATATTAACATAAGAACTGAATATATTGTTGATTGGTTAATTTGTTTGATTGTGTACTTTATATGTATTTGTACTTTGAAAATACAAAATAAACAGTTATAAAATACGTGATGCTATCTATAAAATTATTTCATTTATTTAATCATTTCATAATATTTCCTACTTAATATTTCATAATATTTACTCCTGCCTTAGCAGGAGGAAGATGCAACTTCCATTTACAATTTTCAATTACAATACACATTTGGGTAATTAAAAGTCTCCACTCTTCAATTGAGAGCATCAAACCTTATATCATTAATAATAAGTGAGATAGTATTTAGGAACTAAATAATAACTCCCTTAGATAGAAGATTTTGGGTAAACACATAAGATTCGTAACATTGTTATAAAGCTTTTATAGTTTTAACAGAAGCATAATATATGCTTCTGCGAAAGACTAAATTATTCAATTTTTAGAAGCAATATATATTATATATATATATATATATATATATATATATATATATATATATATATATATATATATATATATATATATAATATATATAGTCTAAAAGAGTGGTGAGGTAGTGTAGAAGAGGGACCTCACTTCTTGTTCCGCCCCTGGTTAGCCTACTGTAACAGACAGACAGGACAAAAATGGATCCCAAGGTCGTAACCATTTTGAAACGATTGGGACCAGTTTCAGCTTAATCGGACCATTTTAAGTGGCGCAAACGCTATGCATACACACACACACACACACACACACACACATATATATATATATATATATAATATATATTATATATATATATATATATTATATATATATATATATATATATATATATATACAAACACATATACATATATTGTTGTATGTAAGTATACGTTATGTCAATGACCTCTACGATATCTGTTGGGTTGAGTAGTGCTAGAGGGGCGAGGTAGAATAAAAGAGGGCCCCTACCCCCTCTTTTGTAGGCTTACGTGGTAATCACTAATTTATACATGGATGATATAGGTTAACTAATCATAAAAAGGTTAAGTAAATAAAAGTGAGTACACTAAAGACAATATGCGTATATGAAGAAAATACACATATGAGAAATAAAAATAACTTTTAAAACACATACTTTGTTAAAATTGTATTATTTATTCATTATTTTTTTATTCAATATATATTTATAAATTATACATATATATTTTCACTTTTTATAGAAAATGGTGTATAAAGATTTACAACTTCTTATTTATTTTATTTGAGAGATATGTTTTTATTAAAAAGCCCAGCTCAATAACAATATTGCTTTAATTTTAATAGAAATTAATTTATACAATACACTTAGTTAATATTAGTTAATAGATAGTGGTATGTTCTAACCAAGGGAGTTCTCGCCAGAGTGCTTAAATGCGTATTCTGTAGAATTTATGTTGATCGTACCTCATTTGAACACAACTACGGGAGTATGGTAACTGCTAATTATTTAGCCAAGTCAAGTATTGCTTGAAAGAGTCTTTAAGTGGTCCAAAATTAATTGAAGGGAATGTATGTGAATGCCTATTTGCCTTTTGGTTAACAAGAATAACCCTTGCGGTAACTATTAAGGACGCTCAATATTAAATTTAAAGTTTGCTATAATTTTTTTTAAACATATAATTCAAGTTTATATAATATTCGCAAAAGAATATTATATTAACTGCAAGCATACAAAAGGATTTGAACCCTAGACCTTTGTCATGGTTGCAAAGGTCAGTCTAACTACTGTCTTTCTCCTCAAGGCAATTATGTGAAGGAATGTTGTCCATAATTTTTAAGAGAGAAGTTATAGATCACCAAGTTGTAATACATACACTAAGGATTGTGAAATCCTGACAAATTGTACATAATCTTAATTATGCTCGTGCTCCTATTATTGGCTACCAGGAGCATGACCAGAATATGTGGAAACCTAATTACACAAATGTTGCAGAGACAATTTAACTCCAGCTCATGTATTAATATAATTTCAAGAAAGATTATATCAACTTTTTATGTTATGTTTAACACATTTGTATCCAGTTATATCACTAGAATATACACCAACCAGAGTTTTATTTCTTTATAAAAACATTTAAATTATCTGTTGCAGAAAAACTGTCAGTAGATTCTTCCAAGATCAAAACATTCAATTATAGTGAAAGTTAACATAAAACATAAAATAGTAAAACATAAAATAATGAGAACTTAGTATATTTTAAGTGCTGACATAACTTCCCTCTTATAAGTATCCTTGCAAGATCTTGAAACTATTACAAGAACACAAGTGTTAATTTCTTTTGAAACAGAGAAAGCCTATCAAGATTTTTTTAAGATACGTTGATCTATCCTAGGATCGGATCCCACCTAAAAACTACGGGTGAACTAGGAGGTAGGGTTAGAATCCTATTTACTTAACTAGAAGATATCCGTTCTTATTTATGTAAAATTTTCCAACAACGATTTTACGTTTGCACTCATGTAAATTGCTGTAGGGTGTTCCATAAGAACATTGTACAATAGATTTCTAGTCACAGTGCAAATGGGGTCTATCCTCGACTCCAACCCCATTCATCATCCATAAGAACTTTCACCATAATAGAATGTTTTTATCACGAAAGAATTTACAGGCAGTTTTCTGCATCAGACTATCTACCTGCGAGACAATTTAAAAAAAAAGAAAAAAATCTGTTTATTACTAAAATTACAATTTTTTAGCCATCAACTTTAATTATTGTGCAATCATTATACTTGGCCATGCCATGCAGGGTTCTATGGTATCTCAAGGTCTCCAATGGCAGATATTATAGCTGTATGCAATCCAGCTGTCTAGCTAACTCAGGCATCGCAAAAGCAGTGTATATAGTTGACATTATAATACACCAAGGATTACAGTAAAAACATGAAGATTGCTAGTTGGTAAGTGTGTTCTTAAAGCATCGAGTTCTTAGAATTAATTATTGAGGTTGGATTTGAGGACGCACTCATGCTCCAATATATAGCTGACGCTTCTTCACACTCAACCATCTACCAGATAATAGTAGAAACTTCAAGAAAAAAGGTTGACCACCAATTCACAAATCCCTGTCCTTCTACCAATGAAGAAATTCGTTAGGAAAACGTTTAATAAAACAAACAGCGATCAATGTACAAAACAAACAGCCACAGCTGTTAACCACCACTTATTAACTATTATTATTAAAGTAGTTTCATATTAAAAAATAAAATTCATAGCATACAGAATTATATAAATAGCGTATATTTATTTTTTAAATATAATTTTTTATGTGAAAAAATAACAAATTTTCCTGCATAACAAGTAATATTGTAAAACTTTTAACTATTTACAGTTGATTTTTAGAAAAGCATCTAGTAAAAACAAGTAAAATACTTTTAGTACGTTTTTTTGTATCGGATACGGGAACATATACGATACACTGTTCCCATGAACCGTGTAGGGGGAGATCGAAATAGTATTTTGGATTGTTGTCGATTTATCCAAAATTATTAAACAAATGGAGAGTACTTCTTAAAACCGTAAAAACTCAATAATATTGAACAGTAGATAGTATACGATTCCATTTCCAACTCACGTTAGAACGTACTGCTATTAAACATTTCTTAAAAAAGTATTTAAAAATTTTAGTAGTATAGTAATCTTTAACAAGCAAGTAAACAGTGTAGCAGAATAACTTTTATTAAAATTTTTATTAATTTAAACATATTACTTTAAGTTTACTTCAAATTTATAATTGTAACTAATTGTTGGATTGAAAGCAAGAAAACAATAAATTAGGACTAGCATCATAATATCACATTATAAAAAGGAAGGTAACTAATATTTAACCCCACTTAAATAATCACTTAAACTTAGAAGTTTTTTTTAACTTATATCAACTATAAAGCAAACAAAAAATATTACATGGAAAATAGACAAGGCAGGTAATTAATAAAAAAAACGTGATTCACTAACATACATAGAAGTAGCTATTAACCAGCTAGTAATGACATCATCTGCCATGGGGTTTGACAGTTATGCCAAATACAATAAAATACAACACGAAAACTCGTAAGTGTCCCAGTTTCCAGTCAAGAGTAAAAGCAGGATTCATGGTTAAGTAATTTACAAACTTAGTAGGGCAATAAAAGTGATTTCTGTCAGACATGACAAGTAGTTTACATTTTGTCCACCAGAGAGTTCGTTTTATACTTTTTAGTATAAAATGTTTATAATTAATGATAAAAATATATTTTGTTGCATATATTTTGTATGCAACAAAATATATTTTGTTGCATACAATAGAGGTTTATGTGATACTGCAAATACTAGGTTTTTTTAAATTACTTTTTGAATATAATCATAGTAATCGTAGTTTTAAGTTATATTTAAGGCAACAAATTTTCGTCTGTATTTTTATCAAAACTTTAAAAAAAACATGTTATATACCATTAAAGCAGTTTCTTTTTTCTTTAACTTAATGATTGTTACAATTTTTCACAGAAATTAATACAAAAATTTTAAACTAGCACGCACAAAATAACGTGCAAAGTAACGAATATGTTCGAAAACACGATAAAATGTAAAACTCACTTTAAATCATCAGTGTTGCCAATAAAATAGAACAAAAGAAGTAAATTCTACAGGGCTTATACACAGTTATTCCAATTTTATGGATTTTTATTATATTTCTGAAACAGCTATCGGCTGATAACACGTCTGATTTTTTAACATGGGTTAGTATAGGAGTTTCCCTACTTGGTTTATAAATTAATTTAACTCATAGTAACAGACTATACAGGAGTTGTAGTTTAGTTTATTTGCAAGAAGCTAATTTCATTGGTTACTATCATGGAGTAGGTTAATAACGATTAAGAATAATTACGAGGCTTTCTTCACCTTATGTCCTTGCCTTGGCGATTATTTTTCCATTAATTTGCTTTATAGGTGTTGAACGTATAAGTAAAACGTTTAAAATTAAACGCATTGGTTTGATACTTATTAACGCAATACTAAATTAACGCAATACTAAATTAACGCATTGAATGCATACTTATTTTTATATAAAGGTTCAGACCTTCCGGTGGTAACCAAATCAATGTACCAGGATGTAAGAAGAAAACACGATTCTAAAAAAACTGAAACTGAAGTTTTATTATGTTCTTATTTATGATGTCCAACATCACTGGAGATGCATCTCATAGTGTGAGAGAAACATCTAATTCATCATTTACATTGATGCGGTCACCACCGAAAGCCTTGGATCTGTGGAAATCTACGCAGTTCATTATTTTGTTAGTATGTTAATTTTTTTCTTCAGCTAAATGAAAAGAACTGTGATGGACAATGCTTGATACCATTCATATTTGTATAGTTGAACTGAATGCTCATGACACAAATTTGAGAAGCACTTAGATCGCCTAATTTATATTAAAAATAAAATATTAACTGCAAGAAGTGTTACTTCTTGTAAAGCTGTTTATGTTAAAAACCCAACAAGATAAACTAAAAAATAGTGTGATGTAAAACATAAATTAGAATCACATATTGCAGCTTCTTTTTCTATGAATCTTCTCTACTTTTATAACTTTATTTAAGTATATAAAATTATAAAAGTAGACTAATTATATAACTATTATATATTAGGTTATTTCTATAGTTTCCTTTATAGTTTTTTGGGTTACTTATATTAAAAATAAATACTATATATATATATATATATATATTATATATATATATATATAATATTATATATATATATATATATATATATTATATATTATATATATATTTATTATAATAATTTCTATATTTCTTAAAGATACATATCTTTTTAAAATAGGGGTTTGTTACATTTTGTTAATACAAAATAATAATAGAAATAAAAGTATACAGGTTGTCTGCTAAATTTGAAAACAAAAATAAACTTCTCAATTAGTCTGGCATAGGAGGGAAGATGCCAGCTATAAAAATAAGCTGTCATCACCTCTCCTGCAGTAGGCCAGCTGTAGGGTAAAGAAAAATAAAAACAAAAATAAAAAATATTTGTTAACTTAGAAAATAATATGGAAGTCATTTTTTCATGAACCAACTTCGATATTCTCTGTTTCTCTGAATTTTGTCGCATTAATGAAAAATATAAAGATGCAATCAATTTTTTCTGGTGTGAGTTGATCTAATAAATTAACAAAGGAACTGTTGAGATAATTTGTGAGGCATTTTTGTCTTATTTCAGAAAGTTTAATGCAAGAGAGGAACATATGTTGCAGTGTATCACCTTCTGCACCACATAGCGGGCAGTTGCTATTTTCTATAAAATTGTAATTTTTTCTATTAATATATATGTGAGAGTGTTGAGGTCTTGATAGTCTGATTTGGGATATGAGTCTAGTTTTAGCTACGTTTATCCTTAAGTTAAAATATGGTTCTCCGTTTACTGAGAAATTAGATAGTTGTCTAAATAGCATGGAATATGTTGAGTTGTAAACTTTATTAATATCTATGCTAAGAAGGTGGTTATTGTAAGTCTGTATGAGGGCATTAGAAGCAGATTCCAGATCATTTTTGTCATAATATAGAAGTAATTCCTGTCCAATTGTTCTTAAAATTGTTTTAAATTGGGAAAACCAATTGTAATCGATAATATTTGATTTTTTAGAGTCTAGAGCTAAAAGTGAGGTGAAACAAATTTTTGGTAACCGGTCTTGTTTCATATTTTTTATTCTTGTGAGGAATTTTAGCATAAGTTTAAATATTTTACTTGAAACTGGTAAAGTTCCTGTTTCCAAATGCAGCATATAATGAGGAGTGCATTTTGGTAGACAATAGACTGATTTGAGAAAAGTTGATTATACAGATTCTAAGTCATGTAAATAGCATGGGGCCCATAGTTCTGCTGCATATAGAGAACAGGATAAAAAACTTGAATTTAGCAAAGTTAGTTTAGTACTATGTCAATCAGATTTTGATTTTGCTAAAACATTTCTTATCTTTCCTAAAGCCATTTTGCCTTTAGAAATGAAAGTTTTTGATGCTTGGTAAAATTTGGCTGATGAGGAGAAGGGTACTCCCAGGTAGTTATAATTTTTGACATATTCAATAGTGTCAGAGTTATAAGTTAACATTCTGAGTTCTTTCTTTTTGGGTGATTTCGAGAATTGTATTACTTTAGTTTTGTTTGTGTTAAGTTCTAAACCATTTAAACAGCAATATTCATGAAGTAAGTCAAGTATTTCTTGTGCATCTGTCCACGATAGTGTTATGATTGCTACATCGTCCGCGTAGAGAAGCAGTAAATTGTGCATATGCACAATGAGTGAAATAAAAGCAACGCGAGGTTACAAATATTTACAACCAGTGTTGCCTTTTTATGATTTTATTTATGAAAAGGGTATTTTTTTATACCGAGGTTGGCATGAGGTGGAGGGGGAATGAGCGTGGTCGGTCTGAACCAATAGAATTCTTTCCCTCACAGATTTTTGGCGCGCTGTCAATTGATTTTAGTCGTGTGTCGTATTATAATAAAGTATAATACGTTCATTTTGCAATGAACAGAAGAAATTATTATAATCTTTGGTCATATCAGGGAGACTAAACTAATAGAGGGAGAATACATCAGCTCTTTTATTCCTAAAGCCAATGTACCATAGTGTTTTTCATATTAATATTAATTTTGCCTAAATATTATATTTTTTAATTAAAGAAAAATAATTGATTTTTTTTTAACTATTTAATGTTTGTATTCTTTAATTATCTGTTTTATGCCCAAACTGATTTTATGTGATATCACAGGACACATCATTAACTCTTAACAATGGGCCCTTTCAATAAATAAAATAAAATTTAAATTTGAGTACCTAAATTTGTGTGTAGTGGAGGGGTGAATTCTTTAGGCACAAGGAAAAATAACAAACTTCCAGACCTTTAATCACTGAGTTAGACTGCCAAGCCTTCCCCCCTGTAGTTTAGTATCTTTGGGTTGCACTAATTATGTATTTTATTATCTAATTTTTTTTATATTTAAGAATGCAAATTATGAGTAAAATAAAGAACTTGACAAACATACCAACCCAACAATATGAAAAATAAATATTCTTCTTTGTTTCCTTGGCCATAAACTCTTTCATTTAAATCCTTTTCAAAATAAAGGATGATTTAAGACATTATATTGTATTACTCTCATAATGTTGGCACTCTAACTGAAATACTTGGTATGCTTAACAATTTTAATATTTTATAAATATATACCTAAAGTATATACCTATATCCTTTTGATTTTACGTACCCGTTTTGCCGAAAGTATTTGTGCACATTTTTATTTAATTAAAATGCACAAAAAACGCACTTGTATTTCAAAGATTGATCTAAATTTGAAATATTTTTTTTGGACTGATAATCAAATTTATATAATTCAAAATAATTGGTAAAATATTTTATCTTTAATCTATTAAAACACTAATGGTTTACATAAGTAATTTTGTACAAGTAAATTTTATTATGTTCACAACTATAGCCCACGAATTGGTATTTCAACTTAAAATCCTAGCTGAAAATGTAATAGATCTTTTTTACTTTTAAAAATTAAAATTTTGCTGCCAGAAACCCCACTGTTAGCTATATGGATTTATTGAAAACTTAGTTTTATTCCTCATAAATCATAGGGCTAAAAGATTATATGAGTTATATTTAACTACAAGGACCATATTCTACAATAAATAAAAATATAGATTTCATTCACAATATTCGGGATGAAGCTATTTTGTGCTTCAGCCATGCAATGTTTTAACATTGCATAGCATTAAAAACAACCTCAAAAAATATAACTATAGAAATAAAGATATACTACAATAAGAATATACTATTGTAGTATACAATGGTATCTTTAGCCATAGACTTACTAGATAACCAAGGAACTTATTTTGAAAGGAAGGAGCGTACCATACATTACTAATGTAAAAACTGTCGCCTAACCTTCACTACTTTATCAGGTTATAAACATGACAAGATAAATTGTAGTTTTTATTTTTGTGTAGTGGTTTTTCTTGTCTTGTTTGAGATTATTAAGTAATGAATCCTAAAAAATAATAAGATTAAAGTGTTGGTATTAAGCATGATAGACATTAAGAGTGAAAAGCAGAAACTTAATAAGCTTCTACAATACTTTTAAACTCAGTGGAGTTTAAAAACAAACCCTCCATTTTCCTTGAAAACGATGGCAACGCTATTTTGGTATTATGTGTGTAGATAACTTATCTTCGATTAATATTTTTTCCAATGAATTTGACAGTAATCTTTCAATTATATCAAATAAAATTATAATGTTTGCCGGTTATCCAATAAGATAATAATGTATAAGTCATCCTAAAATTCTATATCTATTTCCATGATAGGATGGAAAGAGAGGATATATGCATAGCTTGACTTGATGTATTCTTTGTCATAATCTGGTCTAAAATTATAAACCAAGGAAGCAGATTACATAAAAAATATTTGCTGAAACATAACCTATAGGTTGAAGTAAGCAATCATCTAATTTTGGCTATATCAACAAACTAGATTAAATATAAACAACAAAGCAAGAAATCAACTTAAATGACACTTTAATACTTCTCAAAAGATATATCTTAACTTGTTTCTTTAAAATTAACTGTTAACTACAATTTAAAACATTTTAGCCTCTGATCATATGATGTGAATTGTACTCAAAAAGGCAAGGTCAATGAGCAACAGTATAAACAAATACAGAATTATCGTAACAAAACTATAGTTTAGTGATTAAAGATGATATTAAACAATTCATTTCTGCAAAATAAACATTTAGCTGAAAAAAATCTGAAACATATTCATAAACCTACAACAGAAAGTGTTCCAACACATTAAATATCTGTCAAAACAAAGCAACTTTTGTAAAATAAATTTACATTAGCATGAGCAGTTATCTATTGATTATTACTCAAGGATTTTGCAAAAAAGGGAAGACGCACTAGATCATCATCCAGTTAAAATTAAGTGACCCTCTTGATAAAACAAAAATGTGTTACACTGCATATGCTTAGTACTAATTGTGCAAGGTTATACTCTATTGGACTAACTGTACAGTCTGTGAAAATTGATCTATCAATGAATTTCTCCAATAGGAGCAAATGATATATTCTTATTATTTTCACCAAAATCAAACATTCTTCTTAAGAATAATTAAATTTGACCACTTCAATATTTGTCTATTATTCAGATGAATCACAGTTCACAGTGGGGTAGGAACACAACCTGTACCTGTTATAATCTGCTACCAAAATACCAAAAGTAAGTTTGCCTGCAGTACACTCATAGCAGTTTATATATAAATGAATACATAATATGTATACTATGATCCATAATCATAAAGTTGATATAATAATATATATATATATATATATATATATATTATATATATATATATATATATATATATATATATATATTAATATATGTACATACATGACATAGGGGATGAGCAACATATAAGAGAATCACAGCTAGGTAAGGGCTAAAGCTTCAATTAGCTATTATATAAAGACTATACTAGACCTAAACAACGCCCATCTCATATGCAACTTATACAGTACAAAACCAATATCTTAATAAAAAACCTTATACATCAATTACTTATGTTCAATTTCCTAAAACATTCTTGTGTTTAGAATGTTTCACTAATGTGCCGTTCCCTTTATGCAAGATCCTTGCTATCACTCAGCATATATTTAAATTACGTAATAATTCTACAACAATAACTAAATTTCTTTCATAACCGTATTACTTTACTTAAATAAAAATTTTAACAATAAAAATAATTACATTACACAATGCTTAGAATTTGACTTCCGATTTTAATCTGACTAGAATATATATATATATTATATATATATATATATATATATATATATATTATATATATATATTAATAACATATGTGTGATTCAGAAGTCTAATTATAAGCATTGTATTACATAAAACAATATTAATTAAAATATTAAAGAATTTAAATATTGTTAACAAATTTGGTTGTAAACACCATCCTAAAATTTTTAAATTTAACAAAAATATTTAAAAGATTTCTTGCAATTTTTAGAAAATTACTTTGATTATTTTTTTAAATAGGCTTCGATATTACAAAAACCTATAACATTTATAAATATAACAATAATTTAAGTAACATTTTACCAAAGGCTTAATTATGTAAATTTGGTCTAAGTAGAAACAAATTTTTTTAGTTTAAATTAACTAAATTTCTTAAAAACATTAAAATTAAATTCTTCCTGTAAACAAAAATTATTATTTAGTATTACATAAAAAAGTTATAAACTTTATAGCTAAAACAAAAAACTAAATGATAATAAAAAAATGTAATAACTAATTTTATCCTTATGATTCAAGTGAAGTTGTTCATAGGGACTAACCAACCAAATACTAAAGCTATAGATTGAAATTAACAGTGAAAAATATATTTTTAGAACTTGATTGGTTTTTATTATAAATTAAAAATTTCTTTGGAAAATCACCGATAAGGTAAATGTCACATATATATATATATATATATATATATATATATATATTATATATATATATATATATATATATATATATATATATATATATATATATATATATATATTGTAAAGAGGCCAAAATGGAGTCCAGCTTGTGGCATGTCATCCACTTTACTAAAGAATAATTTACAAAGAAACTTTAAAAAAAATTAAATTAAAAAAAATTAAAAATTAAATATGAACAAAAACATAAATATTCAAATCAGGACGTTAGATTACCAGAGCTCCAAAACGGGGGCAAATAGTTAGACTACAAATACATCACTGATACAATATAATTGTGTGAGGTGTCTCTTACACAATTATATTGAGTCAATTATTCAATTTTTGCAAAACTCTGTGGTATCAAATTATATATGTTTAGTATGCCATGCATGATGGAGGCAAGAGAGTACCGCTTGTCGCTGGTAAATACTTCTCTTATCATTCTTTAATATTTAAGCATAAAGTAGACTGAGTTCAGACTCAATCAGAACCCTGATGAGTTACAGTGTATCGACTACTATAAAAATCTTGACAGCTCAGTTTAGGCACCACCGATTCTAAAAAAAAAATCTCTACAAAAAGGCAGCGGGGAAAAAACTTTGTAAACAAATCAGGTTATGTTACCCGTGTTTTCTTGGCGATGTTTCTACATTTCTTTTGTGTAGTTTAATTATTTAGGAAGTATGCAAATGTGGAAAAAAATGAATTGTGAAGGGAAATAATAAACACAAGAAGAACCACAAACGAAGTAAACGAATGCTGGGAAGGAGGTTATTTCCCTACAGGGGTTATGGGAGTAGGAAATTTTTTTTCTCTTTCAAGAGAGGGGTTGGCAGCGGCTTCTCTGATTGGTCGATCCCCAAAATGCTTATGACCTTGGGGATTTTTAAATTTAACGATACACTGTAGATGGAACAGAGTGGCACATGACATTATGCTGAGCCTTTAATTATTATAAATGTTGAACGATGAAAAACTTCTCAGATGTAGCAGAGCATTTTGCTTGTTATATTCAAAGATGTCTCTTGCACAGTTCGACGAATCAAGTTTTGCAAAACTTAGTAGTATAAATTATAAATACATTACTATTTACAAGTTAATTTTTTAGAATATAATGCGAAATCCAAAAAAGCTGGATCAAAGTTAATTCGATTGGGTTGTGGAATATAATAGTCTACCATTATGCAAAAAACTGTTATACATATATATATCTTATCTTATAATTAAAGTAATATAAAAGAGAAATTCGTTTTACATAGGGACAACATTGCTTGAGGATATATTTATAAGTACACACACATATTGTTTTATTTAACTTTAAGACAATGTTTTTGTAGACCATGTTACTATACTCTGTACAGAATATTTGGACACATTATAGAAACAGCTAGAAGGATAAAGTTGTGATAGTAAATAATAAATAATTTTTAATATTAATAATGTACTGGCAATTTGATGGAAAATATATATCATGAATTCACTACTCATTTAAATATCAGTAGACATCATCTAATAAACAGTTATAGAGTAGATATTATGCAATGCACAGATACAATGAAAGGATAATAGTTATGGCAATTCTATTACTGGTTAGCAAGTAAGTCACCATCCTTATTTTTTTTTAATACTTAGCGTTAAGGTAAGCTGCCATTATAGTCCAGCATCGTAAAAAGCTTACCATTAAGCTTAAAATTAGCTCAAAGAGGAGCGTCGGTTTGAACTGATGCATCAATTTCCAACTCAAAATACTTAGGGTGACAGTTGCTACACCTTGATATTATATTTGTGGAGAGACTTTTTACCCTATTATAACCTATGAACTCCAGATACAATTTATTTCTTCTCTGTAAATATTAAAAAGTAATCGGTAATAGTTTGCAAGAAGATAAGTATTTTTGAATTTTTTAACCTAAAATTAAAATCAAGTGAAATCTTTTCTTTCAACAAAAAAGAATACAGAATTAAAAACAGCTATATTACCATTGCTGAGTTAAGATGTGTCTTTAGTGGCAGAGCAGTTGACTGCCGGGGTTAATAAATTAATAAAACAAGTTGATCAAGTGACTTTTTGGTGCATGGATTATAAGCACCTGGAGGTTACACAATTTTTAAACCATTGAAATCATTACGTAATTAATCAAATTAATTATTTAAATATTATAAATTTATTATTTTTAATTATTAAAACTATAAAAATTAGTCTAATATATAGTTAAATGATACTATAGAATTAAAATTTGCCAATAATAGTAAAATTATAAAAAAAATCATAAGTTTTGAGTTGACAAAAAAGTTGGTTAAAAAATCTGCATTTTTTCTCATTTCTATTTATTTTATGAAATAGAGAGCATAGAAGATTATCACAGGCATAAAAAATCTTAATTGTTTATAAAAAGTTACCAAATAAATTGAATATTGAACAAGGTTAAAAGAAAATAAACAGTAGGTTACCTTTAAGTTGTAACCCTAGTTTTTTACCATGATCCTTCAAGGAATTATTAAAAAAACCTGGGAAAGTGCTTGCTTTAATGTATAGCTAACTACAGTCAACATACCTGCTATAAATACACTTCATAGTTAATAAATAGCTATGACCATAGAGATATTATTACTAGAGAGGCCTTATCGGTTGAATTTGAAACATCAAAAAAGTAACCTGGACACTTTCAATAATTAATAATCGAATAAACATTAAAAAATTACAGTAACATACATAACAACGTTTAAAATAAAAAAAAAACCAACAATTGGCAAAAAACCAACAACATTTGATTTATTATAACATTGAACCACTGTTAGAGGAGGGTTCCATGTGGTTACACAGAGCCCCTGAGAGCCCCAAAAAGATGTTTTAGGAATGCCTCTGAAAAGAGATAGGGAATGCCCCCTCTAGTGATATATATCTATGACAATAACTGATACACCCTAATTAAAAAACTTCTTCCTTAAAGCAATCTCTAGACTTAAAAGTTCTAGACATTCTTAGTGGAAGACTACGCTTACATGAAGTTGCTCCAAATAATCACTATGCTACCCATACAGACCATATAGTCACTCCACATAATACAATTTGTTAGAAAAATTTAATCTCCTGAACAAGTAAGCCAGCAGAACTCTCATTTGTAGAAATATGATTTTAAATTAGTGTTATAAAATATTGTTTTATATATGTGTAAAACTATTTATATACATATTTTTGGATTGACTTTATTCGATTATATTACCACAATTATATCACTTAAATGTCTAGGTCTTTTTTATAGTAAATTTAAACTTTAGACAAGCTTTTTGCTTGTTTTAACAGAATGATTTTTTTAGTAAAATAAGTTAATTATTCTGGAATTACAGACTGGAAACAAGTTGAATTATTTTGCTCCTTTCTCCTCTAAGATTTTGTTTACTGGATCTATATTATTAATCAAACTTATCTTTTATCCTCTCAAGGAATGGAGAGGTAGAAAAAAATATATTTTTGCCTCGATTTTGTTAATAATTAAATAAAAAATTACCCTGACCACTCTGATAAAATTTAATTAATTAATAATGGAGAATTAGATAAGCAGAATCCATAACCTCCACAACTTATGTGAACTCTAATCTGCTTTATACAGGCCTAGGTAACAAAAGAAGTTTCCTTATGGCTTTGCTGTTGTAAATCAGCACCACAGGTATAGGTTAGCAACAGGTGGGCAAACAACTCTTTGAATTTCTTGTAATAATTAAGTACTTTCACACACACTTCTAAATCCACGGATTGTATACAGTAGAATATCTCAATACGGTAATATTAGCTGTATGAAACATGTGGAGGGAATCTAATCCAAATAGAACTAGAGAGATGGAATCTAAATGGATCCCCCGAAACACTGTATGTAACTTCAGGGGCAATCGTATTTAACGGATAACCTTCTCGTTGAACTTTTATTTAACTTAAATATTACCATTTTTCATCAAATAACTTAATAAGTGTAACTTTATTATTATGCAAAGAAATCACAATTTAAGTATATATATTTTTTTTAAACTTCTTAATAACCAAAATTGAACTTTCACCATAAAAGACGCGATGTTTTCGTGGGATCAGTTATCACGTAATCTTACTCGATCGACTAAACAAATATGGTGCAAGAACCTTATTGTATTAAATGTGTATGGAATATGATCACCTGTTAAATACGCTGTGTGTACGTTGCAATTGCATATCATCTTTTTCTTATCTTATGTTTAAATTTAACATAAGATAAATTTATGTAAAGGAAATTTATTTATGGAAAGGAGCAAATATAACATTCCCTTGTTATATCTTATGTTTAAATTTTAAATAGTAAAAATCGTTCATTTGTTTTAAAATATATTATTTCATAAATTACATAATATAGCAAAGATAAATAGATTTTTCTACTTTTAATAAATATATTTATTTAGTTTACGAATTAAATTAGAATTCTGAATTCTTATAATTTATTTTACAAACAGTTTAGTTTCACTTAAACTCAAATCGTATTCATTAAATAATATATTTTTTACATTTATGGTTTAGGTAAAATAGGAGGTAACTTTTGTTCACTTCTTAAAGAAAATTTTGGGAAAATACATTTATTCATTACTTCTACACCTTATAAAAATTAAGCAGCTGAAGCAATTTAAAAAAATTGTTTTTTAAAATTAAAATAAATAATCTATGAATGTATTAAAAGACCCTAAACTAACTTTTTTATTAAAACTTAAATTATTATATCATATACAACCCTTATATAAACAAAAATTAAATTATTTATGCTAGTTAAATTTATAAAATAAAAAATGAGGGGGAGGCAAGTGGAGGGGTGCTTTTAAACATAGTTTTTTTTATATCTACTTTCGTCTGTCCTCTGATGAGTGTTATAGTACGTCGTACGTAGCGGAGTGCTGAGTCGTAAGGAAATATTAAGAGAAACCCTTGTAGTGTATGAAGAAGAAAATAAGAAAAATGGCATAAGCTGTCGGAAAGATGATCCTGGCAATGACATCAATCGTTTTTGCAACTCGAATTGGATGCGGAGGCTCCTTCTTTCTCATCTGAGGCAATAAAATCATTAATTTCACAATAAAAATGAATTCAAATCGTGCTTTACAAATTAAGATAAGAGTATTTGTATTTTTTTGAGAACATTATACCTTGATGGTTTAAACAGACAATACATGACCAACCTGATATTAAATTTTATTTTATCCTTTTAATTTTATAAAAGAAAAATAAAAATAACCAAACTACTCGAATACATGTAACATAACTTAAACATTTAGCTTAAATCTCAACAACTTTGATAAGCTCCCTAAAACAGTTATTTTATCAAGAAATGAACTATTTTTTATAGGTTGGTCAAATATACGAGATGTAATTTCTATAAGAGAGTCTAGCAAACAGATTAAGTGACAAGTAACTCTTTGAGAAATACAAATTCTCAACAATAAATACATTTTTAGAGCACAAATACTCTTTTCTTTAGAAGCAAAAAAATAAAGCATGCGTAAAACAATAAACATTCTGCTGTATTATGATATATTTTAATTATTATGGTAATTAAAAAGATCATAATCTGATCTATTACATTCTATCATAATCTAATAAAACACATATTTAGTAATTTATAAATCGGTTTTATTTTAAAACCCACATCTGCATGTTCTCATAATGTTGTAATAAAAGCATTCACTTCTTTTAGCCTACATTTTTGTATGTTCATTTATTAGAATTAGTGCAGAATACAGCATGCGATTCTTTTGAGATTGGAACCTATTTTATTTTGCAAATGAATTGAGAATATTTTGTGGCTACACGAGCTGGAACCATTCATCATTCCTTTTCCATGACCTCTGAACTTAATGCACCAAGCATCTACTAAATTTTATTCCATGCAGAATAAATAATTTTTAAAGAATAAATGTATTTTAATGTAAGAAATACCCTCTTTAAAAAGAGCAAGTCATACCCAATAAAATCCATTACACTCGAAGTGGACTATGGTAAACTACGAGGTGTGACAATTAAATAACGGGACTGTGTGTGCTGCATATGTTAGGCTTGTGTGTGGGGAGTGGGGATGGAACATGACTGATTCTGTTTATTACTGTACAGAGTCCACTTGATCCCGTCTTTCCATCTAGTCTAGTTTGGTTTTAAATCAGGTTTGAGTAAGGCATGTTGTTATTGGCGTGCCGGAAAAATGGTCAGTTTAAAAATCGAGCAGCGTATTAATTTGAAATTTCTGGTGAAATTGAGAAAACCTCCCAGTGAATGTTTTCAGTTATTGAAAGAGGTGTTTGGTGACAACTCATGTCACGTACAAAAAGTTTTAAAAGGCACAAACGATTTTCTGAAGGCCGGGAAGAAATTGAATATGACGAACGGACTGGACGACCTGTGACGTCAAGAATTGAAGAAAACATTAAGAAAGTTAATGAAATTATGCGTAAAAAACAGACGTTTAAGTCTTCGAATGATTTCAGATTTATCAAACATTGACAGAGAGACTGTAAGAAAAATTTTACATGAAGATCTGAAAATGACTAAAATTTGTGCCAAAATGGTGCCAAAAAACCTGACACGCCAGCTCACAATGCGCTCTCGGTGAAGGAGTTTTTAGCAAAAAAATTCAATTCCAGTGCTTGAACGTCCACCCTATTCACCAGATCTGGTTCCCTGTGACTTCTACCTTTTTCCCAAAATAAAAAGTACATTGAAGGGAACACGTTTTGAGTCAGTTGAAGATGTCAAGAAAAAAACGGCAGACTTGCTGAAGAGGCTGACACTTAGTGACATGCAGCACTGCTTTGAGCAGTGGAAAATTCGTATGCAGCGGTGTATAGAAAGGGAAGGGGAGTATGTTGAAGGGGATTAATAGTTATTTGTAATAAGTGTTCAATAAAGTATGTTTTTCAGATCAGTCCCGTTACTTAATTGTCACACCTCGTATATTGAGTAAACAGTAACTGAAAGACCTAGCTATAAGCACACCTTAAATAAAAGCCATACAAAAGTAACATGTACATTTTTTTATAAAATTCAATTACTGTCCCTCTAAGTGTTCCAGAAAAGTTGGTTTGGTCTTAGTTTTTATGGTTTGGTGAAAAACAATTTTATCTCCAGACTATTACGTAAAGTTTATTCACTAGTTTTTAGGGAGTAAAGAAGTACTTTTCACTCCCAAGGGAGAAAAAGTTACTTTTCTCTCTTGGGAATAAAAAGGTATTTTCTATTATTGGGGTTAGAGCCAATTATATTCATTTTTTGGGAGCAGTATCCTCTAAATTTATAAAGGGAACCAATAAATGACCTCAACGTCTAGAGATAAAATCTCCTTCACCTTGGGAGTAAAATTTTACTTTTCCCCTCCAAATTACCTTAATAGTCATGACCCTTTCCGCTTTGCCTCAGGAGTTAAACACATAAATACCTCGGCTTTGCCTTTGGTACCATCATCTTTCACCTCAGGAACCAACTTACAGCTCAGGGAAATAATAGAATTCTATACTCCATTAGTGCAATAATTACATTAATGGGGACAAAATGATTTTTGGGCAGTACTCTATGGGAATCCCTGAGTTCCTACTGGGACAAAAAAGACCTGCTCCAAGATAATTAATCAAAGAGGAAAGTAGAAACTTAAACATCATTCCTCATCCAAAAATGGATAGTCCAAGATGTATTATTTTGTTTAATAGGCTTTTGTATTTTTAGGAAGAGAGGAAATGGGATTATCATAAGGTGTGCTTATAGCAAGTTATTGAAGTCAAGTGTAAAATTAAGTTACGCCCGTTGGAACAATTCAGATGCTCAAAGATTAAATCCTTAAACCAAGCTATCGTTTGACATACATCATAGATTTTTGTTCAAACTATAAAACAGATATATTTAGAATCAAAATACTATTGTGTATTTTAAACAATAAAAGGGTAAAAAATTGCCAAAATATAGTGATGCTGGTAATATGGAACGTTTGTATAGATTTTTATAGTTACCAGAAGTGGTAGCCAATTATCTTATTTGGGTAATAGTTATAATAAATAATTAATTTAAACTCGGCGAATAGAACTTCATCAAAATTCTAGGAACATGTATTACAATTTTTAAGGATTTATGGCTGGTGCATCTTAAATGTTCCACTTAGTATAGAAATCTTAGATCTTAAATATCATCTTAATCTTAAATTCCCTGCTTATTATATCTATAAAATATACAGAATATTATACAAATAAATCAATATAATTAGTAGAATGCCAATCATAATAAATGAGCAGTATACAATTTAACATTTTTCTTTTGGGGATCAGTTCTACAAATATACATTTCTTGAAAAATGGGAATAGTGATAACAGCTAATAAAACAATCACATGGAATCTTTTAATTAAAGATAAGGTACTATCAATACCTAATAATTATAGCCTGCTAGAACAAGTTGAATTTAAATAAGTATTGACATTTTATACATTCCAACAACTCATTTAATATGATTAACAAAAATAAATTTTAAATAATATGAAATAAACTGGAATATTGAAATTGATAATTTTAATTAATAATTCATTTGTTCTGAGCCATATACATCCACTACACATGTTATTCTTTATTTATAGTATGTTATTTTTAATAATTAGAATGGGCAATAACATACCCTGAATCTGGTAAAATTGAAGAGTACACCCGTATTTCCCATTTCTATACAATAATGTTTGCAATAGTTCAAGGCAATATAAAAGAGAGAATAAAATAAATAGAAATCAGAGTTTTAAAAGTATCAGGAAAGTAATTGATTGTATTTTGTCTGAAACTAATGTGATCTAAATTAAATCAGTTTTGTAAATATTTTAGTGTGAAACATAAATAGATACTTAAATGAATTAATAGTAAAGGACGTTATATCCTTATAATGGTTTTAAAGTATCATCACTAAATAGTCATGATACTTAACAACTACTAAGTATTTATCAACTTAATTGATGGATCTAAATATTATGATATTTTGTTTATTATTCATATAATCAACCAACAATGTATAAATTTAACATTAAAATAGTTTGATCACTTAACCATAAAGTTTGTATGGCACAGATACAAATGAAAATATAAAAGAATATGTAATCATACAGCGCTAAGCCACATTTTTAAAAACTTGTTTCAATAATTAATTATAGATTTGATAGCTCCAGACTTATTGTAGCTACACTAACGTCTTTATTTTAAGGGGAACACACAATTGTTTTTAAAGAAAAAACATTGCTCTTCATGGACTAGTTAATATAAATTATTTTACTTTTATAGTTAAGAATTTAGCACTAAGTATTCAGCATATCAAGCACTTCTGTTAGATTGTAATTAATGATTTCGGAAAACTTCAAATTAAAAACTTTGATTTATTTAACAGAACCTAATTTAATATTAGAGACATTATAAAAACATGTTATATGTCATTATAAAGGAAGAAGTCAATAGAAAAATTATTAAGATTGACAACTTTATAAATGTATAAGGACCAACAAAGAAATTAGATTTTAATCAACAAAGGCATAGATAGCTGTTACTTACGCTCATAAACTAAATGTGTTAACTGTGAGTAAATTTACTACACGAACGTGTTTTATGATAATGTATTTTGATAAATGTCCATTCAAGAGGGTTGGTTACATAAAATATTATATTTAGATACAGGCTGTTTTCTAAATGTTAATAATCATATAAACTGTTTATAAAATAAATTATGTTGTTCTTGGTTAAACATAAAATATGTTTTTAGTTCATAACTAGTAATGAGAGCATTGTTTTCATAAGAAATAGGTTAATGGGTAAATTGGACAAATACAGGAACAGCATCGATTCTAATAGGTTTTGTGCTATAGTGAGGGGAAAGTCTTAACTATAATGATTTGCTTGAGTCTTTTTAGTATATTAAAAATTAGATATTAAAAATTCAGAAATGAAGATTGGGACATAATTAGGTGAAAACACCTATTATTCAGAAAATATAATATTGAAATAGTATAATTATGTTTAAAAACAGAAAGATAATTAAAAGATGAAAAATAAAATTCATAGAATGGAAAACAATCCAAATTAAAACTATACAAATTAAAAATTTGTAAAGTTGCCTTGAAATAAATAATTTTTTTTGAAACATTACTAACAATTATCAAAATTTATAAATGCTTATTTCATCGCTTTTAATTTAAAAAAAGAATTTCCTACGTCTAATATGACCTTTTGCCCTTATCAGATTGATTTAGACAGTGAAGTTATATTCGATAACATAGTTTGTTTAATAAGTTAGGGTGTTTATAGCAAATCACAATAGTTATATGCATAGAGATATTAGTACATAGAGGTTAGGCTAGACAAATGGCTATTTTGAGTCCAGTTACATAATAAGTAATCCTATTTATTAGGCTGCAGATTGCCCATTGGCATGAGATAAGCATCGACATCTCTACGTACTTACATCTCTACAGTTATAGGTAACAAGTTAAGAGTGATAATCAAAACATACAAAATACACTGAACAATTATTAAAATCAACGTATTGCAATGAGTAAATTTGTATTAGAAGAAAAACAATTTTAGTATTAAATTACCCAAACTATATATCATGAAATTTCTGAAAACCATAAATCTTCAAAGTTCTTAAAATAAATAAATTGGGTTTAACTTAGCATTTAACTCAGGCAACACAAATTATTAAAGGGCCCTTATATATACCAGTACAAATTAAAATTATATTAAAAAAAATCTAGTTTATTATCTTAAAGGAAACAATATTTCATTTTAGAAACCTGACCTATTTTCATGAAATCATTCTGGCAATAAACCAGGAGTATAATATCTAACCTATGAGATGGTCTAGGATATTTGGCTATTAGAGATCTTAATTAAAGGGGTTTATGAGTTATTAACATTAAAAATAATTCAAGCCAAATAATCTAATAAACAAGTAATAAAAATATGTTTTTGATTTATTATATTTTGCAAGACGTTAATTTCGTGTTTATTACCTATGAATAATAGAACAAAATTATACCACGTCTTATACTCAAAATCAACTTTTGGGTACTTTTATTAAACAAATCTCTCCTCTTCAAAGAATAAATAAAGAAGGAGAACTAAAGAAGAAAATAAATAAAGAGGAAACCAGTATTCTTTTACGGGCTTAATAAATAAAACCTAGAGCTTAGAAGTTAAGTAAGAACCTCATCAGTAGTTTAGATATATTTTGAATTATCCACATTAATCTAACTGTTATGCAATTTCGAAATCATTTTAATGAGTTCCCGATTCGTTATGTGTGTTTGTGATATTAGCAGTAATTTTAAAAAGAGAGCAAGTATTTAGGATTTTGCTAATTAGAATAAAATGTATAATTTAGCACTCAGTTGTTTGAATGATCCGTTTGAAATGTATAATTCTTTTAGAATCTGAATCTTGTAGATGACCTCGAAGCTTAAATACAGGTATAATTTTGTATAATTTTCAATACTGTTAATTCTGACTATAATTACATTGAATTTCAAAGCCATTAATGTTTACAATTAAAGGGTGGTTAATAAGAACGTCACACACTAAGCTAAATAAATACAACCAATATGGTGAACAAATACTCTCCCTGTTACTTACCTTTTACAAATAATAATTTTTCACCAAATATATGTGATTTATAGTTATTACAAACCATAAAATAGATATAAGCATTGTGTTACTTTGCATTAGAAACTTAAGAATCAACAATATAGAACAAGTTCTTCTAAATATCATCAACTAAAGCTACTTTCAAATTTTTGGAAAAATCGGGTTCAGGGTACCTCGACCACATTGGATCCGTTACACACATCCCCACAACCTCAAGCTCGCTTCACTCGTCCTCAGACAGTAAATACATTCGTTTTATTCCCACTGACCTCACTCGATGCAGCTTAAATTTTATAATTCAACAAAACCCATAGATATACTTTCCGTGTTTAATTTGTACTACAACACGAATTAAATATTTAAACCAAACTCAGAACACTAATTTGTTTATACAAGTCATTCGATAAAAATTGAACTAATAGTGATAATAAGATGAAACTTGGTACATATGTTCGACTTGGTAAATCTCAAACCGTTCAACAAATGTTTCCATTCAGTTATTATTGCTGGATAATGACGTCATAAACTAGTCCTAAGGATTGATTTTTGTACCAAGTTTCTTCTTTCTAGCATAAATACGCTGGGAGCTATGATGATAACAGACTTAGCCAGTATGTGATACCACTCAGAAGATCTTAAAAACACCTGAACGGATATTTTAGGTGAAATCCCAGTATCAGATTTTTGCAAACACAATAATTTTTCTATAAACACGATATTAATAAGGAACAGCAATAAAATTCATATTATTCATAGATGATATAAATAGCATGTTCTATATTATATATTCTATTTCTATATTATATATTCTATTTCTATATTAATATTCTATTTATATAGAATATTCTATATTAATAGAATATCAATATGTATTCTAAATTCACTTCAGCAAATTATTTCTTCTAAAATCAATAATTAAATTCATCAAGCAAACTGATACTTTGTGAAAGAAATGCTCAATATTATAATCCAAATTCATTTTTATATTTAAGCATTTCTATCCAAGTGTATAATTTGTATTAATAGAGCTTATTTCTCGAGCCAAATACAAAAGTAGGAAACAACACAAAGAATGATGATGGCAATAATAGTAATGTAAAGCACTGATATAAATACAACAACAT
The DNA here is from genome assembly GCA_018340805.1 of Microvelia longipes. Lineage (NCBI taxonomy): Eukaryota > Metazoa > Arthropoda > Insecta > Hemiptera > Veliidae > Microvelia > Microvelia longipes. Next base: position 38,985,345 of record JACMZG010001911.1, on the reverse strand, counting down.
GTAATTTGTTAACAGCCAAGAACTGAATGTCATTTACCATGCAATGATTATTTTTTAAGTTTTTAATTTTCTCACAATAATCAATAATAATTGCTCATCATGAAATTAACAGGTTTGCATTAATGAAACAAAACCCAATGGTGAATTTTAGTATAGTAATCTTATCAAATTCTCTTGTCCATTTTATCTGTTTTTTAGTTTCTCACACATGGCTGCTTTATAGATTTTGTTTGTAATATCGAGCAAGTTTTAGAAGGAATTGAAAAATTATGATAAATAAATTAATTATGATAAAATTATGTTTGAATGTCTGTCTTTTACATATAGTCTTTTACATATTATAGAGTTGGAAGTTTGCTTTCATTATTTCATTACTCAATTGCTGAGTATTTTATTAAACCACTGAGTAATAAAATTGGCTATTACCTAGTACATCAACACTTTTTTCATTGTAAGTTACCCTAAAGACTTGTTCGCAAAATATATGTTAGTTTAATTTATTATTTAAACATTTTTTAAAGTAATACTTAAATTCTGCTCAAATAGTTATGAATATTGTGAGAGGGGAAATCGATACATATAAAATACAGTTTCATGCTAGTTAATAAAACCATGCTTGGTAAAATGCTTGGGATCATGCTTCGCCTTTTTCATTCCAATAAAGTTAAACTAATGATAAAAAGTCTAGCTTATTTTTAGTTAATCCTACTCTAAAATGGTATTCACTAATTTCATTTAACAATATTTATAAGCAAAAATATAATAAAAAGGCTATCTAAGATTATGATGACAAACATATATGTAAAATGTTTGATTAAGCAACCTTAAATTACAAATGTTTAGCAGTCGGGGAAAAAGAAATTCAAAAGAGCATTACTATGAGATCTGCCAAAGTTTATGTTTAACTAATAAAAATTAAGCAATATTAAGATACTATAAGCAATTACCTGTATTAAAATACTTCCTTAATTTAAAATAATATCTAACTTTTATTTGCAGTTTATAAAATGTACATTATTCACAGCGAAATAATATTTACCTGCAGTTCTTTATACTTTGCAGTATAGAACGATTCAAAAACATTCTATTTCATTCTAATTTTATTCATGCTTTTATTTTATGCAAAAGAAAGCCAATATTTTGCTAGCTAGATTATCATTAGTTTAACAAGGATTTAAGGTTAAATTTAAAATTAATTGATTATAAAAATAATAGAAAAACGCTCGTGTAACCATTTTATATTTTAGAACTGTTTTATGTTTATAGTAATTTTTTAGAACTTTGGGTAATTATTGAGGAGATTTGTTTGACAAATATAAGTAATGGTTTCTTATCACCAGCAATATTTCTCGTACCAAAATAAAATTAAAGATTTATAATTGAATATAAATATTATTGTCATTCATATTCACGAATTATCAACAAAATAGAATTTACTTAATTATATTTGTCTGCCAATAATATAATAACCGTTAATAAAACCGTTTCATAATGTGAAAAAACAAGTCTCTTTTCTAATTTAATTAAAAAGTAAAGAACAAAATATAGGGAATATAAAAAAATTAACTTTCAAAAGTTTTGTTCTAATATTAAAATATTAACTTTTCCTTTTATTTTTTGAAATTAAAATTAAATTTACTAAGAAATTATTATATTAAAAAATATCATTAGAAAGAAATATAAATAAAATTATATTCATAAAACAGTTCTCAAAGAATTTTGAAATATTTTTTTTTCTGAAACGTTAGAGTAGCCGTACCGTCAAACGAAGGTATCGCTTAGGCTTAGAATTTTCAGGAGGGAAAAATTCCAATTCCGATATTCCAGAATTAGTTGGAATATGAGGCGAGTTGGCTTTGGGTACCTCAGCAGCGCATCCGTTGTTAGCTGAATGAGTACAAGGATTAGGTCCGCAGTTAGTGCAAGCAACAATTTCGTTCGTTGCGTTCCTCTCAGCCTTCTTATCTCCCTATTTAAACAAGTTTTAAAGTTTAAAGAAATTAATTACAAAAGTACATATAAAGCAAACATAAAAGCAATGTTAGACCGAATAAAAAGCATGTTACCAACCAAGCTACATAAGATTAAAATATTTATTCTTTATTGGAATAGCATGTGATATCAGAAAAGTATACTCAATGTTACTTTTGTCATAAGAACTTTGAAATGAATCAGAAATACGTAACTCAATTCACATATTTAAATAAAGGTCATTCGAAACCTTAAATCACAAATAATGGATTAGTAGGTTTAAAAAATGTATTAATAATTAATATTTTTACGATACAAAAACTAGTCTTATTACTGTACTAATAAAATCTTTATCGTGACCAGAGACCATTTGACAGCAACTGAATGACGAACGTATAAAAGAAAAATATATTGTATTTTTTACTACTCAAAATTTTTTGGTCGTTTGCGTTTTTATTTGGTCTGCAATTTATTCAGAGCACAGAAAAGCATGTTTTTCAAAGGTTTAATGACATAAATAGAATTTTAAGCAATTTTTTTTTCTTTATTTGACATCCTGTAGCATTTTTAGGCAAAGGAAATGTATGTACAAAGAATGTATAACGCTATATTGGACATATTTGTAAACTCTAATTTACATAAATTTCCACACTGAAATCCATTTTGATTTAGAACTTCTTGATTCAAGATCTTATCTCTGCATTACGCGTAAAAGGATACCTTCTTCAGAGAACTTATCTACTTTTTTATACATGGATACAGACAGCTTCTTTAATCAGATATATAAATATTACGTATATACTTATTGTTTACTTAACACTTCAATTAGTAGCATACATAATTATACTTTATAAATAATAAGATAATAATATAGTAACATACGTAAAATCCTTTTTATAGGTATATAAAAAAAACTAGTCTAAAAAACCTTCAGATCGAAAGACCAGAACTTCCAGATCGAAGACTTCCCGTTACTTAAATACATAACTGTTATTTAATAAAAGTAAATAAAAAAAATATAAATTTTAAAATTTTTAGCAAATTATTATAATTGGATGATAATAAAAAATAATAATTTTTGAAATAATAATTGCTTTTGTAATACAAAGCAAATCAGTACTGCCCAGAATACTAATTCTTATTAAAGTATAAACTAAAAAAAATCATTAGCTATTTCATTTTATGCACTAATTCTAATTTACAACACATTATCAACAGTAAAATAATTGATACTTATAAAACTCGACCATGACTTTAAAATGATTATTATTATTAAACCAACTAAATTTATTTATCTATAAATAAATAAATTTCCTTTTGACAATAAACTCTTGAAAAACAATTTTCTAAACTACTGAATCATAAATATATGATAAAATAAAGTAAATTAGTCTCACACTTCACCAATAGACGAAACACACTGAATTCGTAATTAATCAAATTTCTATTGGTTAAATACGACACAAATACCTGGTTAATTCTATCTACCTTACAGTTATAAGCAATTTCACAAACAATTCATATATTTTCTTAGGTATCTAAAAATAAGCTGAGTTACATCCTAAGGTCTAAAAGATGTGCTATTCTAAAGTAAGTTTCTACAGTGTAAAAAATATTTGTGCGTAATGTTATTTTAAATTATCATGCAAGCGTGTATCTAATTTTGTTAAAGCTAGTAACATAGCTTAACAAAATATACAATATTAGATATATATATATATATATATATATATATATATATATATATTATATATATATATATATATATATATAAATTAAGCAAGGTTCATACGAATTATTAAAGGTTTGAGACTCTACGACTAGAACTAACAATTCCATGGGACTGATAATGTTAATCTTGCTAAAAGTAAATAAAAGTAAACATATAAATATTTTATACGTTAACATAATGATGATAAAAATAAGGAATACTAGAGGAAATAGCAAATTTTGAGTTCGTCATCCTGATTGCTCTGTCAACCAAAATAGATCTAAATAGGAAATCGTTCTAGATCAATCATGATGTTCCCTACTCTGTCATTCTTAATCTTTATTAGTTATTAGAGAAATTAATAAAATTTTTCTTAACAAAATCATCCTAAAAGTTATATTTATTTTATGTTTTACATTATTGATTTATTAACCTTTTAATTGATTTATCTTATCCAAAAAGTTATCAGATAAAATTGAGGGCAGTATAAAAACATATACTAGATATTTTTCATTTTAAATTCAGCAGGAAGCCTAAAGTATTAGCATTTCTTAGGTTGATGCAATGAATAACGTGGGTTTAGTATTTTTCGATGAATAAGAAAATGGTAGTCACAAGATGACAATGTATTTCAAAATTCGTAAATTCACAAATAGTTCATCAGTATAGTTCCAGTATTTGGAACTATCCTTCTACATCTTTAATAGAGATAGATGACACAAGTCTGGCCGATCTCTAAGAATTTTAAGTATTTATCAAATAAAACTTATAATATAATGTTCACATAGGAAAAGAGCAAATTAAATAATAAAAGTGTTTTAGCATATTTAATAGGATAGTGTATAATAGAAATGTACATTTAAAATTTAATGAGTTAGATTTAATAGAAGGTGTCTTATTTCAGCTAGAAAAAGAGCAGTAGACATTAAAGATAATATTTTGTTTCAGTGTCTTCATTAATGTAGTGGCATTACTACAAAGTAGATAAGCATACAAACGACACAATAATGAATTAGTTGATAAGATTAACAACAGCATTATACATAAATTAATAACGCACATAAATATTATTTTTACGACATAAACTATTATCAAAAAACGGTTGTTGTTTTATTCTCAAAGATGAAATTTGAAAATTAAAAACATGGATTAGAGTCTTAGCTATACTTAGACCGAGAGCAATAAAAATCTTCCACCTCTGATCTTGTATTTGCGAGGACAGGGAATCTAAGTAAAGTACTGGAGGTAAACAAACAAATCAGCGGCAGTAAAGAGTGACATAGCTCCGGAGTCATATATTAAAAGCAAAATATTAAAAATTAAGTTTAAAATTTAAGCAATTACTTCATAAAGTATAATTTAAGTTAAATTAAATACCTTTTGAGTTATTTAATTATATCATTATACAATAATAAAAAATGAGCTTTTGAATTCTCATCTCAATTAATTAAATAGAAGCCTACTTGAACTTGAAAAAATTACTAATTTGTACAGTGCATTTATCATACAATATTTTGTACAGCATTGAATCTAAGAGAATTATGCGCTAGTAAGAAACCAGCTTGAAATGCGATGACTCTCTGCTGAAATATTTACGTCACACACACATAGATACATACATATATATATATATATATATATGTATACATTCTTAACTAAAGAAAGTATAATGCAGAAAGAAGCACAAATCAAACTGACCTCATAAATTTGTATAAAAATAAATCAAATTAAATGTAAATGTTATATGTGATATAAATAGTAGGATTAGAAGAAGACAGGGTTATTTATTAAGTTTTACTTTGCATAAATTAATAGAAGGAAACAAATATTTTAAATTAATGAAGCCTTCAAAATAGTATTGTAAGTATTCTAAAATTACTACTTGTTTTAATTAATAAAGCCGCTTCTGTCAGAGTATTATATTTGAGATAGATCTACCTCAGCTATTGGTGAGCGGCTATCATAGAAATCTTATTTTAATTACTAAGACACCAGTAATTAATTACTTTTTAATTAATATTAAATTTGATTTCAAAATATTGATAATTTTATTGATTTTTGTGTATTCTTTTTCTTTGTTCTTTTATGTTCAATATTGATAATTGTTATCGAAGATATTACTCATAAGCTAAAGGAGTCAGTTTTATAATTACCTCTCCACATAATAAGCAAGTATGCATTATATAACCTCACTTTTCTAAGACTCTAATATATAATATAATAAGACTAATATATAATATAATAAACTAGATACAAACATAAAATGAATCTGTAGAAAAATTCAGATTCATAATAAATAGAAGGGAGATCATAAGAGACTAGAAGGGTACAACAGTTTTAACTTGATTCAAGTAGGCAAAACAGAAATTTCACCCCAGTATTTTTAAAAAATAAAATTTCTCATTGATAATGAGCTGAATCAGGCAATGGGAATGATAAGGACAATATAACCCTGTTGAACAATGATGAGGCTGAAATAGGTTGAATCATCATTGTAAATTACAAATTATTAATAATGATTTTAGTAAATAATAAAAATAAGTTTTGTTTGAGTTTTTAGATACAATATTCACAAAAGTTAGAGAAGACAAAAACAGAACAGGCACTCATTCGAAGCGGCCCCTAAATTAGCTAACCATTCCTAAAGCAAATGCGACCTTTATTAAAATAATGAAAATAAAAAGATAATCGAGTGAGATTAGCAATTAATTTTAATGTGAATTTAAAATAAAAATATAAAATATTATTTTGATATAGTTTGTACATAATAAAACCCGTATTTTGGTTGTAAACAAATTTAAATTAATAATATTAAAAAGAAACCTCAAAACAAAAACAAAAAATAAATAAAAAATAAACTGTGATAAAATAAAAAATAATAATTTACGGCCTGATTGGTCTGAGTTGACTCAGTATAAGGCTTTCTGTGTCTTACCAGTGGGGTAGCCAAAATAAGGCCGATTCGGCTGAGGACGGCTGGCAATCGCTGCAACATAAATAATGAAAAATTTGGACTTGGCTCAGCCGTTCGATTTTGAACAATTGGGTCTTAGATAAAAAAATAACCAACTGAGTTGAGTGACACAGCATATACTTTAATGATATGACTTGTAAAGTTTTTAAAAAGGGTTAATACCATTGTTTGTGCTTCATCACGGAGACGTACTCATGAAATATGTATACTAATTATAAATAACGAACCTATATCAGTTATTGTTTAGAGTGATAAAAAATAAATTTATGAAAAAATAGCTGTTTCAATTAATGGACAAAATATTATATTGTAAACATATTATAAACTAGAAGATGTCGAAATAAATAATTTTTTGATTATGGGAGGAAATTTATATTGTTAGGTTATTATGTGAAGTGTACGTGCTCTTCTATCGCAGTGTTGTGTAGAATAAGTGAATTCAGCATCTGACTATTTCGCAGTCATACGTCTTTTCTAAGACTCTAATATATAATATAATAAGACTAATATATAATATAATAAACTAGATACAAACATAAAATGAATCTGTAGAAAAATTCAGATTCATAAGTCGTTGTACGTATAACAACAAAAACTGAGTCATGTTCACGAAATTTTGAAAAGTTAAAACGAATTCTTGTAATATAGCATTACAATGTTAACTTGTAACTTGAACAAGTTGAATTAATTACTTAATTCTCATTAGTGTGATTTATGTACAATGTACACAAATACATGATATATAATACTCATTATTAGTATCAGGAGCGTACACTATAAAGTTGTAATAAAAACAGTAAACTATTTGTTAAAATAGAAATATATTTGCTCTTCAAAATAGTCAGAACTGATTAAAGTAGGTATTTATTACTGAGAAAAAAAGCTGGGATAAAATTGTGATCGTAGAAATGTAAATTTTGTAAAGTAATTGTGTATCAATTTAATAAGAGTTTTGGGTTAAATATAAAATTATTGTATAAATATTGATGTGAACATGTATTGTGAATAATTTAAATTTTATAAGATTATTCTTGTGCAAAAAGTCAATTTTATTAATATGTGTTCAGGGAAAATGAGGGAACAATCTAAAGTAAATAAATATGTATTTCTGTATTTATAGAAATTTATATAATTACAAAAATAAATGGAATTCATACTAATTATATCTAGTTAATAATATTAATCTGTTGTATGAAATATTAACCACAGTTAATAATAACTTAGTATGTGGTTTATAAGTATTTATATGTAATATATGTATTTATATGTAATACATAAAAAAATAATTTATGTACAATCATATCTACGTTCTAATAAGCACTTAATTATAAAATTTAAATATTAGTAACTTTATATAGTAAACTAATTTAGTTTTAAGTTTTTTTTCAATAATTCATTGAGGAAAACAGTGTTTAACAAGTTCTAATTATATGGAAACATTGGAATAAAGATATGTTTATTGTGACACAAACAATAAAGAAACTACATCACACCAAATATTGAAAGTAAACACAAAAAATAAAAAAAATTGTTTTGGCGTAAAAATAATTGATAACACTGAAAAATCACATTGAATATATTTGAAAAATACACAAAGATTAACACAACATATAATCGCAAAAAGTGCAAAATATGAAAAACACAATTTATTTTATTATTATTATTATTTGTCTTTGTTTTTAGCTTGTAGCTTAAATTAAACCATTTATAAATATTTCTAGGCATAAAGAAAAAATAAATAAATATTTTTTTATCAGAAAATTTACTACTTAGAAAGAAATAAGAGGAAGAAAAAAAATTACTCCACTACTAATTTGTGACGAAAAACAAAAACGCATCAAATTCATTTAATTTGGCAAAACAATTTAAAAATAGAAAAAATCTACACAAAAATGCTCACCATGCTAAAAGTAAACAATAGCGAACAAAAATGTAAAACCCCGATTTGCCATCACAAATCGATTTAGTTTTTAAAGGTGTTAGGTACTTTGATGTAAACATTTGATATTCATTTCAACAAGAAAATATTAATTTGAAACTTGTTATCAATTAATTTAGAGTGGCACCTAACTAAATAAAGTACTAAGTAAAGTACCATGACTTTTTAATGGTACATGAGTACATGCAAGGTATTCAATAAATTTAAAGTTAGAGATTGTACATAAGTATAAAAATATGGTTTTATGGCTAATTGCTTAACAGCTTAGAAAGAGAGTCAACTTCTGTAAAATTTTAATACCCCAGGTTTTAAGCAAAATTTTAAAAATCTAAGATAACAATTTTAGTTTTAATTATATCAGAGAAAGTTTTTAATTAAAAAGTACTATTTAAATACTACAAAATCTCTTTATTTATTACTTTAAAAAGCTGAAACAGATCTTGATTACAGAAAAAAGTGCTGTATTAAATTTGTTTATTTAGCTAAGAACCCAAGATATTTACGAGTATAATTTAATAACTCCCTTCCACAGTGGGAAAGTCTTAAGGTTGTACTGCTGGTACTTTACTTAAATTTCCAAATTTCTATTGAATCCTATTAAAGACAGCTAAATTTTGTACAGCTGCTTAAAAATAATGCTAATGAGTCAGGTGGTCCCCATATCATTCTTAAAATACTCTTTTTTTAAAAAAAGAAGAACTAAACGACACGACGCATTCTACAGACATCAGTAATGCACACTAACTTTGGCACAATTCTAATGCAAATTGTGGCAGCAGTTTAGAGATAAAATGAATGTTTGCGAAATAAAAAATTATACATGGGACCAGCTTATTAAATAAGCTTAATTAAGTAAAAACAAGATAGATAGGTCTAGAATAAACTTATGAAAAATACAGAGTTTAGAAATAAAAGTTTTAAATTTATTATTAAGGGTTCTTCTTAGATAATATATTTATAAAAGATAAATTAAGAAATAATAAATCAAATTTGATTTAACAAATAAGCGTCCGAGTATAAATATAGGTTAATTAATTAATAAAGCCTATATTACTTATTTATTTAAGTTATTAAGTTAAGTTTTTTTTCTACGAAAAAATTAATAATTCTCCTAATGCCAACCTATTTTTGAGTTTAAATATGACCGAACATTTCAAAAATAAGAAATTAAAACCATATTCTTTTTTATTCATAGTTAATATAAAAATTACATTCGAAAATTTAATTTAAAAAAAGATTTAATTTAGAATTTAGTAAAGGAGTAAAAAAAGAATAAAGATTTAATAGAACTACAAAAAAATACGAAGTAAAAAAAATCGTTACCTGGGTGACTGGATTCTCTCCTGGCCTGTAGACAACGTTATGTAAGGGACGTTTTCTACCGACATAGTTAACACAGACAAATTCTAAAAGACTGGCGTATATAAAACACATACAGACACCGTCCCATACGTTCATAGCTGTTAAATTTGAAACTACTGGTAGGGTCGCTCTGAAATTGTTGGAAGTTGTGAAAAAATTGAGCATTGTTGTCACACCTGAAAAATAAATAGAGCGGGACTAAAAAATCACATTATTTGACTAAAAATATTACAAAAAAATGGGGTACGCAGTGCCTCGGAACTTTTCTTCATCAGATCGGATTCAATGAGCTTATGCTCATTACTTCGGACCTTCTTTACTCCTCCTCAAAATATAAAACTCATCCAATTTACAGCAGCATGTTTTCAGGCTTGCCCTCAGACAGTTAAATACATTCCTTTTCCAGGCACTGACCTAGCGTGATGCTGCTTAACTTTTATGACACAACAAAAACCGTAGATATTTTTACCGAAATGAATAATACTATATAGTACTGAGATATACGATGATAACAGAAACACACATACAGGCAGACAACTTTGTAAAAACCACTAAAGGGGTTTTAAAAACACCTGAAATGAAATCCTGATTTCAGATTCTTTTTGTAAACACAATACTTTTCTAGAGGAAAAATAGAAATATTTAAACGTATAAAAGCTCGGATTGTTTTATGGACTCCCTATATTATATTCGATTAAAAGTTGAATGTTATTACACCTTCCTTTATTTACATTAAAAGTTTTACAAGGCCATAAAAAATATCATAATGTCTCCATATATCCGAAGAGGCATAAAGGGCTGTATTCTAGAATCTAAAACAATAATTATCTTTAGGCATGTCGTTATGATTTAGGCATTTTAAGACTCAACTAAGAGCAATGTCATAAACTGTAGAATATAGCCCTGAGCGTTAATCTCATTAAAAGTGGCTCAATGGACTATATCATTACATTAACACATTTCTTTTTGAAACGTCAACTTTCTTCTTACAGATTCAGATGATAGTAAACAACATTCCGGCTAACTTAATGATAATTTTAGAACTGATTTTTGAAATATTTTTGATAAAAGATCTTTTTAATTCAGAATCTTCTCCCTTTATTGAATACTATATGGATAGAACTAAAACTTAGGTTGGTAACAGTGTTTGATAGGTTGTAAATAGTTAATTGATTTGATTGATAACTCTATTATCATTGAGACAAGTCATTAATCGGCAAGTAAGCTGTTTCTAGATGTAAATCCTTAAAATCACAGAACCCACAAACTTTTCTACGCGTAATCGAACTTGTATACCAAAAAATTTAAAAGAATGTGAATTATTTCTCTTTTCCTTAATTCATGCCATGGAATTTAAATTCATTCTTATCTGATTACGTTTCACCTTTACGACATCACAGATTTTACTTGGTATCTGGATTAGTCTTATGCCATGAAATGATGTCAGCAAAATTAGTTGGATATTATAATTATAAATGACGTTACACAATACCACGAGTAGCAGTAATTAACAACCTTCCTTTCACAGTTTCATCTATATTATCCTATTGGTTCTACTGAGAAATAAAATGATATGCCAGTTAAGTAAAGGGTGGTAGGACTTTAGACAAGCTTAGTAGACAGGTATATAAAATTATGAACACTTTAAAACTTGGTCAACGAAGGGACCATTGGTTGATTTCACTATCAGATGACAAACATGGAAATATCCAAGCTATAAAAAAGAAAAAACCTACCAATCATAACTCTGGCAGGAACTGCGTTCCACTCCAACCAAAAGGTTATGAATGATGAGGTTACCAGGATGATACCTGGTATGAATACAGTTGTGAAGTAGAAGGCTCGATCTCGCGTGAATCGGAGTTCTACCATTAGACAGCTGTAGTTACCTGCACACAAAGTAATAACAATAATGATAATAATAATGCCCGTTTAGATGGAAAACTGCGGGAACTAACTCAGGCGGTAGAGGCAATCGTCATAAAGAGTAATTAATCTAAGTAGATTATAAATTACTTAATCAATAATCTTATGTAAACTGGGATGCGAACCCCAGACATCAGTGGAGTCAAATGTCAGTATAACAACTAAAGCTTTAACGACCTCGGTCATGGAGGTGGACACAATGTAATAGAGTAATTTTAACAGCCAGGACAAATGATTTATTTACAAATATGGCCAAATCAGACCTTTAAATTTACAGCATAAAAGAACAGTAATCTTCTATAACTCCATTTTAGAGCTATTAAGGATTTGGGGCAGTTTGTGTGTTCGGTTGAATTCCTTTTAATCGTACCTAACGCAGAAATACACAAGAATGTGTTTTAAGCAACACACATAGATAAACAATATTAACATAGATGGCTCACTCAAAGATTTTTAAAAAAAAAAAGTTGATGGGATGCAGGAGGCTCAAGTAGAACACTCTGGTGGTGACAGCGTGAAACTGTCAGATATTTTTATTAACCAAACAACGAGCTGATGGGAGTAATCAAGTCTTTCTATCCGCTATTCAGCGCTAGAATGATGAGGAGTCGATGGATGAGTGATCCCAAATAAGGTCTATATGAATTTCGTATAAATTGGTAAAAAGTGAAAAATTTAATTTTTCACTCTTTATTCTCTCCCCTCCCCATACTGTTCCCCCTTGGATTCGAACCTCTAATGTCAATGTTGAATTGTTTGTGTTTCCTTAACTTATCCGTTTGCGCCAACCCGAGATGTTATATTCAGACAGCAAATTTTAATCTTAAGTCTAAAACAATCAAAATGAATTATTCTTATTTTTTTTTAAGAAAACGATGGTGCTGCTTCGCGTGATGAGGCCCCCAAGTTTTGGAAAACAAAAATACATCGCGAATATTATTGATATATTAGAAGATTATCAAAAGACATATAATGCAAATTATGAAATGAAAGATATAAAATAACGTACAAATCCTAATCAGCTTAACTTAAATAATAATAACAGCTTACTTAAAATGTAACTTTGATTAGAATAAACTTGATTTTCACATATTTTTTAGATTTTAGTGGCTTTTAATAAATTGTTGACTTAGTTTTGTAGTTTTTTTGGTAAAAACGGAGGTTACGCGAGCGGTTTTACTCGTACTTCGCTCGGGTACTAAAGGTAAGACAGTTTGCTATATAATTTTACCACGTATACGCAGACAGCCGATCCCCATCGTATCCGTTGCGCATTTAATACGCTCTGGTTCTTGCCCCGTTTGTATTAGCAAAGCCGATCTAGTGCAATGACGTCGTAACAGATCGTGACAAAAACATCGCTTTTTTTATAGCTAACAAGGACAAATAATTTTATAGTTAAGTTTAACTCGGGTTAGAAGAATGTTAAACACAAAGTAATATTAAATAGAATAATAGATTTACGCATAAAAAATTATTTCAAAAGTTGTTTAGTGAAATACTAGATTGTAAATGCGATCGCCTTTCTTCTTATCGGCGGGGTACATCTCCGGGTAGTTTTCTAGCTCTATCCGTCTGGTTTGCCTCCCAATAATCCTTACAGCGTATTTAACTAGGGTACTTAATAGGATTCACGGATAATGTATGCTTTCTGTACGTTGTTAAATACGACTATCAATCAGGATATCGAAATAAATTCAATTTAAATAAATACTATTTATTACTTACAATACAGGTGAAGTTGAAATTTTTAAAAATTAGGTTAGTCTAGAGGCGATGTTTTAAATATATTTTGGTCCTTTGAAAAGAGTTTTCTTTTATTTTCAAGTTCTATGGTTCTCAACCTTAATAGCTTATCTTATAAAAGTTATGTAAACTAGTTTATTTACCTGTTTAGTACATAATTAGTACGTTAATTGTTTCTATTATTTATATCTATGATTGTAACCACAATATGTGATTACTTATCCATAAAATAAGGTAACATTTTTCAAAACCAGCAAGACAAGCACAACACTGGTGTTTTCTTATGGCTAAGAAAATACAAGAAGTAGAGTCGATAGTTAGTAATTAAAAAAAGTTTGACCAATACTTGAGCTTTTGTATTTTTAGTAAAAATACCAAAAAAAGAAAAATCAAAAATGCAATTGCTGGCAGATTGCAAATCTCTATTTTTTTAGATAAATAATAGAAATAGGAAAATGTTGGAAAAGTAAAATGATTTTATTTGGCCCATAAAATTATAATATAATCTATTGTTAGAAACATACTTCTTGATAAATATGTTATAGTCGAAACTGGGCTAAAAATAACCCAAAAGGTAAAAACAAAAATTACCAATCATGTATGTTTCTTTGAAAAATCTTATAAAATTAAGCCTCAGGTAATTTAATGCATTCGTAAATATAATATAAAAGTATTTCCCATATTATTTGTTTGAGGAGCTATCTGATGCATTACTTTAGAAAGCTTTAATTAACCTTAACTATATATGTATATGTATGTATATATATATATATATATATATATATATATATACACACACACACACACACACACACACACACCACACATATATATATATATATATATATATATATATATAAATTAACAATAGTTAATTTTTAAAAACCTTTTAAAAATGTACATCGTAATGAGTTGAATGAACCCTAAAGTTTCATTTGAGCTGAAATAAAATTGGTCCGGAAGACCATTCAAAGAACTCCAAGAAAGGGTACCTGGGTTCGAATACTGGTACCCTAGATAATTTTTATAGTTTTTTCACGTTTATAACTACAAAATAATTCTGACGCGGTGGTCCGCATGTTGGGTGAATTTTCTTTAGAATGCGTGTTTCCGTGCTTAACAACCCATTATTGCCTAAGGTTCTGGTTTATGCTTTATGACGTAAGCAGTTACTCAATTATCAAGCACTGCTCGCACCTAATTTTGTCAGTATTTTCAGAGGAAATGCGCTAAAACCTTAAAAGCTAAACACTAACTGAGCTTTAATCTAGTTCGAATAATAGTGCGCACTGCCAGTTTCAGAGGCATGGTTTTGTATAACCAAGTGGATAATTATGCGCATTTCCTTTGAAAAGTACAGCCAAAATGAGTACGAGCAGTGCTTGATAATTGAGTAACTGCTTAGGTTTAAAGCATAAACCGAAACCTTAAGCAAGTGGGTTGTTATGAACGGAAACACGCATTCCAAAGGAATTTCGCCAAACTTGCGGACCACCGCGCCAGAATTGTTTACTTGTTTTATCATACAACCTATTGTTTGCCATTTTACATTGAGCATACGCTTTGATATATATATATTCAAAAAATATAAAATTCAGTAGCATATTAAACTCGTTTAAGAATATATTTTAACATCATATTTCAGTCTTTTCAAGTTCATTTATTTTACTACTTGGGTCAGTAAACATTAAAACATAAATGGATTGATGGAAAATATTTCGTAATTACCATAGGTCTTTGTTTACTTTTATTTTATTTTACTAAACGATTAGCAACTGTTTGAGTTTAAAAAAAACTACAGCACAATCTGGTAGAGAATAGAGCAAACAGATTTTACTACTAGCGCTCTTCAAGATTTGTGATGAGGCCCCCAACTAAAATCATAAACACAAACTTGTCAATTGAGTGGTCCCACTAGGGTCGGGAGTGAACCATCTATGTTAATATTGTTTATCTATGGCAACACATCAAAAATCGGGTTCTGGATTTATTTATTTATTTACGTACTTGAGGTTGCTTTATTACAAAGTTTCTCAATTGTCAAAATTTTACAACGAAATGAAAAAAAATGACACCATGAATCTTTGCCTTGCCTTATACAATTCGCAAAGCACATCCTCACTACTTCGGACTCGCTTCGCTTGTCCCCAGCGGACCTTAGGTTTATTACCCAGCGGTCACCTTCCACCTGCTGATCAAGCATGATACTACTTACCAGAAAAAATCCGTAATACCCTTAGATATACTGTATCTGTATTATACTAAAACTTTGTATACTTGTTTATCATTTAGAGGCATACAATACACTCGAGCCAAATTTTATTTCCATCGGACAGTTTTTAGATTTTTGAAAACTTATACATGTCATTTAATAAAGATTGAACTAATGTTAGTAAAGTGAAAAAACTTGGCAGAATTCCAGGTGGAATCACTCCGATGATTTATCCGAGTTTTATGAATTTTTTAAAACTCACCATAAAATGTTAATGGTGTCAAATGTTTTTGAACAATTATTTTACGGATACAACTTTATCTGAAGGTTCATTTTCATATCTATTTCAACTCTCAAGCGTAGACAATCTGGGAGCTACGCTCATCATCACTACATTGGGCACTACAGCGCTCACTTCGCTAAAAAGCGCAATGACACATAACTCTCACAAAGACAAAAACACCTAAAATTAATAATTCAAGTGAAATCTCGGTTTCGGATCTTTAGAGCTAGAGCTAACACAATACCTTTCTTATATACCTATGATAAAAATGGGAAAAAGAGATGAAACTTAATTCGACAATGAGTTAAAATATCAAAATTACAGAAAAAGATGTTGCATCCATTAAGTTGGCAGTACACCAGCTGATATTTAATTTGATAACTTAATCATTGTAGCCCTTCAAATGAAATATAAAAAAATAATTATTAATAGCATCTAATGAGTATTTTCTAATCGTACAATAAATTTACATGGTTGATGTTGCAAGCATCTTAAATAACTAAAAATATAAATATTATACAATTAAATGTGTCAAAAGAAATTTAATGTCAATATATGCTTCAAAACATAGACCTAAAGCAAGCTGATAGATTTTATAAGGCGATTCAATTGGAAGGTTTTTTTTATGAATGAAATCAATTTTTTTTACGTTAGGTTAGAGACCGGGGATGAAGTCATTGCAGGAATAAATAGAGAATTTTCAATGTTAACCGCCTATACCGATTCCTGCTATGACGTCACTAGTAATTCATAACAAAAGTCAGGTTATAATCTCCGAATGCGTTTGACTTGTTTACATCAAATTGAATCACCATATAAATTTCTAACACCTTGGACATAAAGTGCGTCATGCTTATGTCGCCATGTCGAAGTCAAAGTACAGAGATGAAACTGTCACCTTTGCTTACTATATCTTTATTTAGATTTGAATTGATACTTATTACAAATTAGTTTATATACGATGCAGTATTACTATTTTGCAACATGATTCTTTCGAGTCTTTGTTATAACACTTTGAATTTGGATTCGTGATAGCCATATAAGAAATTGCCGTATAAAATTTATAGATAATACGACGATATAGGTAGCATATGATCACATAATTTCAGCTCATTTTTACGCCGTTAATTATCTTTTCCGTAAAGATGATTTATTATTATAAAACTAAGCCAGCTTTCAACCTGAAAGCTATGGTCCATGGTGGGGGCGCCACGAGCTTCAGTCTTATACATGCCTTGGCCTCAGAAACTGGCTAAAAAGTAATCTAGACTCATCTCACCGGTAATTTATTTCCTTCTCTTTTTAAATTTATTTTATACGTTTATTGTACATTTTTGTTTTTTTATTTTAGTTTATAAATTATTTTTTATTCTATTATTTTATTGGGTTCTATGCACTGACGATGACCGTTCAGGTTGAAAGCTGGCTTTGTTTTAAAATCATCTCTGGAAAGACAAATTTTATTTATTTATAAGCTTATTTCACATCTCAGTATACATCGGATTTTTCTTAAAGATTGTGCTTGAATATCCAATAAAAATTGTATGCTGTAAAAAAGCTGCGTGACAGCTTTTTTACATTTTTACATTTTTTTAAATGAAGTTCCACAACATCATTATTGTATAACAAAGAATATTACAGTATTCCACTATGTTAAAGTATTATTACCTTTACCTTTGAAAAATTCCATTTTTTACATGATTGTGAAAATAATCTGACTTTAAATAATCTGATTTTACCTTAGATGCTTTTATTCTCACACGAAAACAGTCGTCAAGCCACAGATTCTAAGAAAGTCCTAAGTATCCCAGTCTAGTTTAGTATTTTTCTTACGACTACCATAGATTGCATTACAACTATTACCCTTTTATTTTCTCTTTTAACATTTATTTCGGAATTAAAGAAAAGGCTACATGGTTTTAAGTTATTTCTTTACCTTGATTTTTTTACAGGTTCACTTCCTTTGATCTTACGTAAATTTTATTTAAACTTAATCATATGACGTGACTATAATGAGACTTAAACACCTTTAAAAAACTATTTTTTCAAACAGTCATTCAATTTTTAATTATTAGAGCTTGAAAAAAATGTATATAAGACCCATGCATGTAAAAAAAGGATATTTATTGTTAATTTCTTTCTCCGTAAGCAAATTTTGGCATCAATGAAATCCCATTTAAGTCACGTCTGCATACCAGCTCTGTAATAGTCAAGAAGATATTACTAGACCGTTCTATGAAGCTTCGTCACGATAGGATAAGTTCCTTCGATACAGCAGAGTCTGTATTTGGTTGCGTCAATCGTTATAACGATATAGTGCCAATAAAGGAAAAAATATTTAACAGCTTGGCATATTTTCTACCACATCAAAACATGAACTACCATTTACAAACAGTAAACATTTTCTTTACACAAGAAAACAAAGCCCAAAGCAGGAGTATTCATTTTTATTATTAACATGTACTTAAAATATAATAAGAACCAAAATCTTGGTCTATGAACTTTCTCATATTAGCTTATAGGTTTGAACCTGTAATTCGTCACCTGTTGCTTAGGCACAAGTTTAAAGAAAATAATATGAGTAGAAAATATTTAGATTTAGTTAGATTTTATTATTAGCATCTTTTAAAAGCCAAAACACGTTTGGGCAAATGGTCGAGGTAAAAAACATCAAATCTATAGTCAAAAAATGTATTTGAGTAACTGATAACTAACTAATAATTGAGATTACAGCAGAACCATGAATCTATGAAACTGATAGACATATTATTCTACCAGTTGAAATTGCCGCGACACATTATGCCACGGTCAAAATGTTTAAGTTAACTAATTTAAGATTAAGATTAAAACAGAGGCTCCAAAAAGGAATACTGAAATTTGAAAACTACTCGACTCATATTATTCACATCACATCACTATCACATCACATCACTATCACATTTTCTTTCAATTTAAAGAATCACATATAATTCTTTAAAATCATGTCAATTTTACTCTTAAGCAGACATTGTTGCCAAATTAAGAATGTAAACTGTATTTTAAACTGCTATATCAGGGTAAAATACAGACATTTTTGGACTTGGGTATTTAGCATCCTTACAATGCACAACCAGGCTATAAGAGGTTATTATTTGATTTAGATTATAAGAGGGATAATTAAATTGAGAAGGCAGTCTATACAGAGTACTACTTTCTGGACTAAAGTAGTTCTTAGAGAGATAGTTACAACCTAGATTGGCCGAGTTGTACCACCCGTATAGACGTACCTTAACTTTATCTTATTTTAAACTTCAAGGTATTATCCAACAAAAGGTAATTGCTGGAGATAGACGTTTAGAATCCATGTTGATTTTTCTTAATATTGTCAGTTCTTCCGATCATTGAACTCTAACTTTGAACAAATTATTATTTTAACGAATGTTAAAATTCATACTAGTTTCGTTAAAATCGGTTCAGCTGTTGACAATAAAAGAGCACATCCACACGTTCATATGTACAGATACAAACTTTTTTCGATTTTTGGGGTCTATGGATGGTAAAATGCATAAGGAATTGGGTTTCATTTTTTTCTCATTACAGTGCTTTATAAATATGAGATAGGGAAGTAAAAACGTAGCGTTACTATCTGTCAAACTTAAAAAATTGATACTTTGAAACGATTACCCCAACAAAAAGTTATTTATAACATAAAATTACCATTTTTATAAATTTTATTCAAAATAAAAACCATTAATTTAACAGTAATATATATTTTTAAATATCAAAAAAGGAATGACAGGAGGTAACGAATAATGGGACACATCGTAAAACGACAGAATGTCAATGGGGTTTTGTTTTAAATAATGGACCATACAATAGACAGACCCTTTCAACCACATACTTTCAATTTTCAATACATTCACTTGAAACCAATGAAATTTCGAAGTAAAAGGCCTTTTCAAGTTTAAATGCAACCCTACATGTGAAAGCTACTCGAAGTTAAAGCACTGTTTCATTACAATGAGATGAATGGACACATACGGAAAATTATTCACAATTCAATTACACTTGATACACCTTCTAGTTTTCTTCTAGCAGTCAAATATGCAACAGAATTGTAAAGTCATTATATTAATTTTAACCGAATTTTCGATTAATGGTCGACATATATTACTAAAAACCAGCATAATTTCACGAATGAACAATAGAATACAATAGACTATAACCTTTTTATTAGCGGGAAATAACCTGTATTTTGCATATATACACTTTATTTACAGTTAAACACTGTATTGAATTTTTTTTTTCAAAATACTCCAATTGAATTCGGTATAAAATAAGGTAGGTATATGGTATTTTCAAAAAAACAGATAACAATTAATAGGAGGTATCTGGTAAAATTGAACAAAAGCAGCTCTCGAAAGATGGAAAATATCAAAATAGTAAAAAATTCATCTAAAAGATAAATTTCTGCTAAATTTTTAAAACATAAATTTAAAAACAGGATTTTGTTTAGTAAATACTAAATTTTCATAATCTACACAAGAAATGTACAACATACATGTCGTATGTTGTACATTTCTTGTGTAGATTAGTTCCTATCTTATAACATGTCGTTAGTGTGATATCAGATTCATAAATACTTAGTGGTAATAAACCAAAACTTAACTAATCATATCCCGTAATTTCTTTCATATAAGCCAAAATTCACCAATAGAATATCTTGCTTGTGTAAACAAACAATATATGCTGGTTAAATTCTATAATGTTTTATAAAAATATTAAAAAAAGGATGTTTCAAATTTAATTCCAATTATAGCGCTGGAAATTTATGTCAGACCAATATCAGTCAATTAGATATTACATAAGTAAATAAAAATAAATAGTGTACCACAATCCAAACATGAATTTGTAAATTTTACAAAATTCAAATTCAAACGTGAACATTCCAACAATTTAAATCAAGCTAAAACATTTAAAAATTAATTAAAAACTTGAAATGATTTACATTTAGTAATAAACCTTCAAAAAATCCTGTTCTCATTTATTTGGAATAGAAATAGATTAAATACAGAATTGAATTTAAATTAGCTCTCGGAGGGGTTAACCCTAAATAGAAAACAAAATAAGCTTGTCTTATTTCGGGCTAGACAGGATGAACGACAGCCCCGGTATTCTTTCATTGTAGGTTAACCGAGGTTTTGAACTAAATACATTTGTTTGAAATACATTTTATAAATAAAGAACAATTTAAAATAAGCTCAGCGTGTTTATAACAACTAAAATAAATAATAAAAATTGGGTACGTGGTTCTTTTCTTTACCACATAGGATTCGATACGCTCATCCTCAATACTTCAGACTCGCTTTGCTCGCCCTCACAATATGCAAATTGCCAAATTTATACTGCAGCACGTAGAAAATATATTTTTTTTATTTCCAGAGGTCACTCATAAAGGCACTGATCTCATTCGATGCTGCTTAACTTTTATGAACCAACAAAACCCTTAGATATACTTGCCGTATTGAAACCAAATTATTTGTTACATACAGAGATAAATTTGTACTAAACTTCTTCTCAATTAGATTATCTTTAGATTTACAACAATTATTAAAAGCGTTAAAGATCGATAAAAATTGAATTATTATTGATCAAAACATTTTTTCGCGTTTTATGATTTTTCGAAGATTTTTCTGAGTCATTATTGTCGGTTAATGACGTCAGAAAAAATATTTTTCGGATAACACGACTAGACCTAATGATTGATTTTTATATTATACTAAGTTAAGCGTTGACGCCCTAACATAAATACACTAGGAGCAACAATAATGATAAATACGCACTCATTCACACACACATTTTAATGGTGCAAACGAAGTTTGGTCCTGGAAAAGATCAAACTTTATTTTATGTTATTAATCTCTTGCTGGATAGAGAAAGTAAACTTCCATCTTACACGTTTCGCCATTAGGCTACAGCTGGCCTCAGTCCTCAACTATACATTATGGCAAAAATATATAAAAGAACAGTTTATACTTTTTATGGAAAGCAGAAATTTTCATCTTAAAAATGTTTAACATTTACTTAACATTATCAGTTTGGCAGAAATGAAGATGCATGCGTGAAATATTGAAATTTTATAGTACTCTATAGTCTCTATACTCTATACTTTTATAGTACTCCGATTTATAAAAAAACAGACTAAAATTGTTTATTTTAGTACATTTTAAACCACCAAAAGAAGAAAAATTCGCTAAAAGAAATAAGGAAAATAAAACAAGAATTATAAACATTTGGTTTTAAAAAGCAAGCAATACTGTTATGGAACGTGCCGAAAATGAACGGCATCTGTATTACACAGGTATAATAAGTTGACAGCTTGTATCATTATGTAGTCATATATAAGTCTAACATGGGTATTAAGTTTCATCTCATTGTCAGCATTAATTCAATTTTTATCGAATGACTCGTATAAGTTTTTTGAAAAGTCGGAAAATTATTTAATTAGTTGAAATTTAGTACAAGGATATAACCTTTTACGTAAGAAATAAGTACAATTAAGTTTCATTTCGATACGGCAAGTATATCTACGGTTTTTGTAGGAACATAAATGTTATGCAGTATCTAGTAACTATAAATACGAAGTTGGTATAGCAAACCAAAATAACAATAAATTGCTAAAAGAAAAAATTGGACTAATTTATGATCTAAAGGTATTATCGGTCAATATCAAACAAGTATAGGACACAAAACCTCTCATAGAACGAGTCTCATAAAATCTTGTTTTCCGATTCATAAGATTTGTTAATTAATCCGTAAGCCTTGTCCTCGGTTTGGCTGCGGAGACAGTGTTCCTACTCCCACCAACCATTTTACCAATGGGTGAGATCATAGAGATATAGTAATAGAAGGGGCCCCGTAGGTTGAGTTTTGAAAAATCGAAAAAGTAACCTGACCTTCTTCGACTAGTGAAAAAATTAAATAAACAAAACAAAAATACAGTAGCTTAATATAGTAGAACGTTTGAAATACAAATCAAAACACAAAGTCGAAAACAATTGATTTATTATAACCTTAACTCAGTCTTAGAGGAGTTTTCGATGAGGTTACACAGAGCCCGCGACAGCCCCAAAATTTTCATGCCTCTAATATAATGAGATAGGCTATGACACTTCTAGTAATATATCTCTTATGGCTGAGATGGACCAGTTTTCAATGAAAGGGAGTCTAATTCAACTATTATGCCGTCAGTCAGAGCCACTTATTCTTATATCCCGCTTTGTGTATTTTGAACAAAAATACAGTAACTTACATAGAAGAATGTTTAAAATACAAATCAAAACACATAAAAACGTGCGGAAGCCGAAAACAATTGATTTATTATAACCTTAACTCACTATTGAAGGAGGATTCAATGAGGTTACATAGAGCCTATGAGGGCTTCAAAATAATAATCGAGGTAATTTAATATAATGAGATATGCAATGCCCTCTCTTTTAATATACCTCTATGATGGTAGGATATGTAGCGCGGCAATGCGGATGTTCAGAGAAACTAAAAGTGATAGAACTTGCTTAGGGCCATGTGATGGTCGGGAGGCGGAACACTGCCACTATGACGACCCCTAATTTTTACTTCACTTAAGTTTAAAATCTTATTATATTTTAATATTAAGACGTCAGAATTCTTCCTTGGGATTATTATTAGCTGATTCTGCTAATTTTAATTCCGTAGTTGCTAGTAATTAGCTAAATATAAAAACAAATATTAACAACAAAAACAAAGATAAAGAAAACTTCTGCTTGGAAAAACGCAGTAGGGACGTTAAAACATTTAAAAAATACCTAAAAGTTTACAATTATGTAGAGGTTATAGGTTATGTAGGTTATTTGGAGGGTAATAACTTATTTTGATGAATCCAAAACAATCTAATTGTTTTAAAAGTATCCAAAAACAACTAAATAAATCAAAAGCTTTAAAGATAGTCTTTTTGAAAGCTCCGTAAAATTAGGGTTGTTTAAATAAAATAACCCTAAACATTCTTTAATTTAGCTAAATCAAAAAATGTAATAATCAATTTGGTCGACTGATTTTAATTTTAAAACATAGATACAGTTTTCTTTTTCTCGGTATTCGTCTTAAAAGAACGGTAAATATTCAATTAATTACGTTAATTAATTGATTAAATACTTACATTTATATTTGAAACGTGTTAACGGCCCGAGATCCGAATGCAGACTAAACGGTATCAGAAAGCAGACAGGTCTGAACATGCATAAGTTTGGAAATGGTAACATCCCAAAGCGGGCCCAGTGTGCCTCACAAATTTAATTTGTCGTTTTATAAAACTATTCTTCTATACTATTCGGGTTTAGGGTACCTAGAAAACTTTTGCAAAATTATGTTTTCTAATGTTTGGCAAAAAAATTCATATTTTAGTCATATTATGCAACTAAAATAGGTAACAAATAACAAATGTTTATTTTTATCACCAATACTTAATTTTTTTATTATTTATTTTTTTATTACCAATAATTAATGATTTATCAGTTATAAATTTCATGATACCTACGTCTTTAAATATATGTTTATCCGAAATTTTATGATATTTTAGAGCATTTTCTACCCCCCCTCTCCCCACAACAAATATTTCCACTTTAAATGCCTAAAGTTATAATTTAGAGAGGGCCTGTCGACTAAATTTGTAACATTTACCTCGTCTACACGATGTGTTGATTACTGGGTTGAATACCGGGTCAATCCTCCACACTGATTTTACTCCGTGTAGACGTGGGTTCAACCCGGTGTTGAACACCGATAATTTGTAGTTTGAATCCCGATAATGTGTCGTGTAGACACATATCGGGTTGAACTCGGGGTCTAAAATCAGGTTATTTTAATTAATTATTTCTTTTAACTTCTTTAATAACTTTAGAGCTTTTTTTGGACTGTTTTAAATTGTGATATCAATTAAATTAACGAAGACTTCAGTCCTTTTTTATTAAAATTTATTCAAAATAAATTCACGAAGAGCTTTCGCCCAGGGATCCTGAGCTTCTTCAGTTCTTAAAATGACAAAATGAGAAAGTTTGAAAATAATTAAATTTTGATTGTTTTTTATGTCATGTGTCTAAATAAGTAAATAAATTTTAAATGAAATTAGAAAAAGGTAAAGGAAAAATTAAGATTTTAAGATAATATTATAATAAATACTGCTAAGATTTATTAAATAACTTCTTTGGTTATTTAATAAACATATGAATTTTTATTATGAATTTATTTACCTTTCCTTATGATATTTAATCAAAATATTGGATTAGCAGCATATGTATGGTTAACACATGTATTAAGTTTAAAATTTATCATCTGCATTATTTCTTGTTTTATTGATTGACATATATAACATAATGTTAACAAATCACGTTTTTTGACTAATTTATTTGAAAATTCGGCTTATATCAAATAGCAGTATGTCACTTATATAAACCAGTAATATGAAAAACTTATATATACATGACAACAATCATATGACCGCTCAGCGTCCAAAAGGCCGAATTCCTTTTGTTTTACACGTGTTTTATGAATTTCATTCAAAGCGGTAGCGCTAGAGGAGTTCATCGTATAATGATAAATAAAAGAGTCTCTCCACTTAATTACTTTATTAAAAAAACAAAGCCGGCTTTCAACCCCAAAAGGTCATCATCATGTTCATGTTTTATGAAGATTCCTCTCGTTTTTTGTTCTTGATGGGGTAACTTTGTTATGGCAAATTGACTTATTGCGTCATCCCCTTTGTTTAAGATCCTTCAATTATTAATATAATCAAATAAGAAGAACTAAATTACAGTAACTTATAGCAAAGTAAGTATAAAAAAAACAAAACACAAACAATGATCAAAAAGCTTTAATTAACCACAATTAATTTATTGTAACCATAACACTCTAACCATGTAGGTTACACAGTACCCCTGAGAGCTTTAAAAATGTTTTAAGCCTCTCAATGTATTGTGATAAGTTATGCCTCCTTAAGAGCACAGATAAATTACTAGAGAGAGCATATCCTATTTCAATACATTGAGAAGTTTAAAACATTATTTTGGGGCTCAGGAGCTCTGGGTAACGGCATAGTGACCTTATTTTCTAGCATGTTTGAGTTATAATAAATAAGTCGTAGTTGAATTTTTACGTATTGTTTGTATTTTATTTTTATTGTACACGTTTCATTATTCACTTGACTGTAATTTTGTTTATTCGAATATATTAATAATGAAAGGTGTTTAGGTTACTTTTTGAATGTTTTAATATTCAACCGATCGGGTCTCTCTAGTAAAAATATCTCCTTGTAGTCCCCTCTGTATGTAAGTAAGCTAAAATACAGGTGCACAATTACTGTCCATTAATCAGCTATAATAACCACTCTAAAGTTACAATGATTTAACCTTCTTTTATATTGTCATTTTAAATTTAGTGTGTATTGTAGGATAATTTTATTTATATTTTTTTGAAGGTGGGAAAATATTGCTATAAATGGTTACTGAAGGTAGTTATTGACCATAAAAAAGCAATACAAAATATATCGAAAAATATTGGGGGGGAGGTGGACAGACAAATTTCTAGGAATCATTATGTTGAGTTATTGTCATAGATAATATTATTATAATGATTAGTTATGTTATATTATATTATGTTATATTATATTATTATAATGATTAGTTATTATAATGATTATATTATATTATGATTAGTTTAATCATTATTCAAATTAGTTTACCTAAAAATCAATTAATTGGTTAATTATTTTCATCTCGTAATAAACCGAACATATTAACTGGCTCAATTTTTTTCTATATGAAGCAGCTACTTTTCAAAATAAAGCCAAAATGATGCTGTGTAATTGTAATATAGGAAAAGGGTCATTCCATGTCAAATCAACACACCTTTTTGGACTTGATGTCAGCAATTTTGAAGAAATTTTGCTGACAGGTAGGGACTATAGAAAGAAGTAAAAATCTCATTTTTAGCTCATTCTGATTAGCTGGGCGTGCACAGTATCATGTCAAAGCTTCCCAATCTTTTCCCTATAATCCCAATTTTTTAAGCTATGAAAATAGCTGTAAAAACTACTATAGGTATATTCTTCATTCTGGTTGCATTTAAAAGCTTGAATCTGGTTCTTTCAAATGGTATATGCAATTTTTTGTATAATCAATTGTGTAATAAATTTTTGTAAAAGATTTTCAAAACGGAAAAGAAAGTCACTTCACCAGGTTTGATAAAGAGGATATAAAGTCCCAAAACAAATTCTAGCAGCATTTTGAGTCCACGTATCGTTTTGAAAGTCGTTAAGTTCATACGCAGGGATTTCACTAAAATTTGGTTAATTTAATATATCAGAGAAATAGTGTCATATGTAAGTGATAAAATTTAAATACTTATTTTTTTAAGTCCAGCTTTACAAAACTCAAAATTGTATACAGTAAAATAAGGCGGCTCGAAATTCACAAATTATTTAGAAAAGTAAAAAATATAATATTTTCCTTCCTAGCCAAGGAAAAGTAATGTAAGTATTTTTTATTTTCATAATTTTATCAAAACAAAACGCAAAGCGTTAACTGGTAGGGAGTTCCAAAAAAGGTTATTTTGATGAGAAAATATAAATTTTCTCTTTTCTCATGAAAAATGCCAGGTATACCTGAATAGTACAGTTTGTTATTTTTTTACTTCCAGATTTTCATTCCCTTCCCTATTGAATAGGGAACGTGATCATGTTAACAATCGGTTCCATACTAAAAGGAAAAAAATCTCTTAAAGAGCTTATGCTTTTCGCTCGCTCCGAGAATAAATTCCAAAAACATAATATTTATACGTTTATAGTAATACAAAAATAGTGATACTCATGACCCATATATTACGTGTTATATAATAGCACTTTATAAATAACATACTAAAGAACATACATTATGGTTTATAAGAAGAAAATACTAAGGTGTTTGACATCTTCCTCAAAAGATGTAGGTACGTGAGAAACGAAATAGAGATTTTTCAATTACGTTTGTATAAAAGTATGCATCATTCAAGGTACAACATTTAGCACTCTTATGAAATGTTTTGACATTACTAACCAAAAGAAAAATACTATAGTATCATTAAGAACAATACATAGGTCAAAACAGATAGTTTTCAATCAAAAATTGTTAGTCAAGTTTATTGGATCTTTTTTAAAAATGAGTCAACTAAGTGCAAATTTGGAGAAAGATGATGGACCCCTTTAAATTCCCTCAAATTTCTTCAAATCCCCAAATTTCTCCCCATCAAATCGTATTACATAATTCTACGTTTTCTCTTAAAAGATTGATATAGGAGGCTTACCAAGGCCTTACTAAAACCCCCTTTTCAATTTCGTTTGCTTCATGCAGGTAACTTTAGAAACAAACATGACATAGAAGAAGATAAATAAACATTATTAAATTAAAGAAGATTGATTTGTAAAAAATACGATCACTTAATTATTTCTTTTTTAAAATGTAACTGCTTTTTAATTGTTTCACTGCTAAAATGAAACAATAAATAAAATATAAAGGTGCTGATTGCCAAGGTGTTTAATACTTTAATCATACCTTGTTTGTTTAGTTAATAAAAAACAACTATTGAAATAATTAACTTATTAAATAAAAAAAAACTAGAAATACTACTCTACAAACTACTATGACTACCAAACTACAATCATTGATTAAGGTTCTTAAAAATTGTACGTCCCCAGAATTGAGTTTGTACATAATGCTTTTATGGCAACAAAATGGTCTCAAATAGACCTAATACTTATTAGAGTAATTTAGCAACAGGTAATTATACATTAAACTATAACTTAAATACAGCATAATGTTTACTGAAGGTAAGTATTTTTAAACGTAATAAAACGCTTTACTGTCACATTGCATATTTGTTTTTTGTGTATATAGAGCATACACTCGTACTCTTTGCAAATTCTTCGGATAATAATTTTTTTCTTAACTCTTAGATCTACAATACAGAATATATTTTACTTGCGGTTGCAGTAAAAGCAATCCAATTATTAACAATTTTTTCTAAGAGCAGCAAATCTCTACGCGGAACCTTTGTTTAAGTGGATCATTTAATTGCTCCTTGTACTTGATGATGCAGCAATATATTGATTGCTTCATGATTAATTTGGGATGGCCATGCTGCCGGTGATCAATCGAAACCTGACTCACAAGTCTTTTTTGAAAAATTGATAACTTGATTAAAATTGTCACTTTGAGGAAACTCATTAGTCTCTAATAGTTATATGACATTTTATAACATAGATATACGTAATTTTAGAGACATAGGCCTATCAAGAATTAGAGAATCATTTAGTAAACGTTTTTATTACATTAATTAATTAATTAAATTTAACCAAACTTTTAATCAAAAAGAACCCTAATTGAGCTAATACTACTTTTATGGACAAAATAAAAAAGTAAATTTTACCACATTCCTTAAGGGGATACCTTGATCGAAGCGCCTCTGACAAAGAGAACAGATGTCTTCTTCAGCCTCATCATCTGGTTACAAACAAACGTTGGTTTTCTGTCATGTTTTCATGCAATTACACACAATCATATCTTACCTGTCTCTCAAGTTTTAATATTGACTACAAATTAGAAAGTTAAGGTATTCTGGTAAGTAAATGTTCTAAATGTTCAAAAAAGGGTTGAAAACAATAAGTATTATACAATCTAACTAGAACATGATACATCAAACATCAGGCTGTACGTATAATAAGAAGTAACAAAGATACAGAAGTTTGATAAAATCATTTAGGGAGGGAAATGATAATTAAAAACACGCCAAATGAAGACTATCTATTATACTATATAATACTATAATATTAACTACGCCGAAAAACATACGAGAGAAATATTGAATAAATGATATGATATTAATTTTAGCTATGCTATAACTGAAGGTATATTAGCAAAGAAATGGTTCAAATAGATTCTTTACTAGTTACTTTAATATTTAAAGAGTTCTTTATGATACTTTAACCTTGCCTTATTAAAAATTAATTGATTTTAATACATCATCCAACAAGTGACTATATTGCATCAAAAAATAATGTCGAAAGGACCCAGTTCGACGAAAGAAAAGTCGGATACGGAAAAAACCTGTTATTTAGCAACACCAGGTTTATAACCAACAATCCATTGTATATTTATTTAATTACATTGAGTTTATTGTCTACAAATTGACCAACTATTTTCAAACCTAATCTAATCTAATTTAAATCTACAATTTAGAGGAATGTTTGGCTTACAGAAAAACAATTTAAGTAAGAGGGAAGACGCGACATATTACTTTGCACTCAATTCTAACAGACAACTTAAACCTTCGAAATGCTGTCCAAGGCCACCCATTTACTTTAGAGTAAATGATCCACTTCAGCAAAAACAGAGAGAATTTGATATTACACCAAAGACCAAATGCCAAATTGCGTAACTAAGAAATTCTAGTTCAGTTTGTTTAAAATTCCTTCAACTGACATATTTATTTAGCTGAGTTGTTGACAGCAGATATTATAAAGAGAGAAATTAGCACATCTGTAACATGCAAGATGCTTCGCCTGAGAACGTTTCCACATAAATGTTATGAGGCAACATAACATGTTGCATGTTACATTCAAGGTATATATTGAGTAAACATTCATGTAACAAACCCTTGCAAGCGTTAAATGATAATAGGTACGGTTTCTATCTACTAACAATCACCTTTTATTTATTTTAAAAAGTGAATTCGCAATACCAGAAGACCTTCACTTTCTACGCCTAATATGATATGCTTACACATTGACCTAAATTTTGCTGAATTATTTACAGCTGACTAAAGCTATATTAGTGAATTTTTAATAAATCCATTTTCAGCAAAGCTTGTGCTTCAACATAAACATATTTTTGTAGAACTGGAAGCATCGTGCTTGTAAGTTTGTGCCTTCTGATCTTTTAGTAATGTGCAATCTGTGCGTTTGTGGGATCAATAAGTTAAATTGGACAAACATCAGGACAAGATAAATAGTCTTAAAATATTTCACTGTATGTCAAATGTATACTACTATCCTTCACTACATATTAATAATGTTTGAACTTATGAAACTTAGAGATCAGACAGGGAATTCAAATCATCGTTTAACAATAAATAATTTAAATAAAATTATTTATTAACCAAAACGTGATACTTAAGTTAAATTCTTTTAAAATAAATTCTGTGAGTGAAGATTGAAAAATATATTACTAGGAATAAAAATATGATTAAATTAAGCCCATGATGTATTTCTATGGTATATAGGTAATAAGGGCTATAAAGTTTAGCTTTTATTAATTCATTTTTTATTCTTGAGTTTTCAAAAACAATTTTAGAAGCGTATATAATGTACTATAGTATTTGTATTTACTTCTAGAGATACTATCTAGGATTAATATTATTGAATATTTAATTCATTAATTTATTTTTTAATAAATAATGAATACTCTCAATATATTTCACAAAAAATATCAAAACATCACTAATAATATTTTACGATAAAATATCTAAAATTATACACTTAAAAATACAAAGAAACAAATATAAAAGTAAACTTAAATAACGCACATGAATAATAATTATAAAATAAAAATATACCACCAAAAAGCATCAAAAACATGTCATGCAACGTAAAACACAACATTTACTAGGGTGAGTTCTAATACCTCGTGTAATACTTGAAACTTCATCTATATTTCTGTAGCTGCTTTTCATTACAATAAATATAACGTTTTCCAAAATAAAGGTGTTTTTACAAGCGCTGGAACATCCAAGCGCTGATTTTTTTTGGAGCAGAGGTTATTGTTATTTGAGTTTTTTTTTACATGTTGTTTTATCTAAACCGTTGTGATTCGTCATGATTGTATTATGCTTGGATGTAAAAAATGACATCCAAACATAAAGTTTACATAAGTTTAACTTTACTATAAAGTGCACTTCAAAGATTCCCCACTCTAAAACACCTTTTTTAAGAAAAAATGAAGACCCTTAGATTTGGGTAAAACAGAATCAATTTGGAATCAATTGTAGAGAAGTTTAATCTAACAGTGGGGGAAATGTTCTGTTTCTGGTTAACAACGCTAGAATCATAACAAATCATGTCTTATCTTATAGACTGAGTTAACCTTAATATTAGTATTTTAATAAATACATATATTATTTATTTCTTTAATAGTATAGTTATATTGTTTATTCTTTTTAATAGTATCATTACACGAATAATCGCTAGAATTGATTAAAAAATTAATTATGAAATCACACAAAGAAAGTAAAAATTGTAATGGATTAAAGCAGCTTTAATCATCAGGTAATCGAATCATAGAACTCACCCAGATTTATTTTCAAACGTAAAAACAAAATCACAACAACATATGCTTATAGAATTAATAAGCCAAATATAAGTTTACAAACCTCACAGTGTAAGCCAATCAACTTATTATAAGCAATTAAAATAAGAGCAGACACACAGTTTATTTCTATTTTTTTTAATTAATAATTTATAAATTTTAATTAAATTCGAAATAAATCGCCGCTGAGTTGTTGAGTACAGTTTATTTTACATCTTATGGAATGTGTCATGTATTTTTAAAAGGCTTTTTAATATGAAACGCTTTATCATATCGGTTGCTCGAGTAAAACAAAGCATAATATTTGTTGACATATAAGTTACATACTATTTCACATTTCAGAAATAAATAATATTTTAATACACGAAGTATTTTTATTGAATGGGTATCACAACTTTAAAAGGAATTGTATAAAAACCAAAAATCCTTTTCTTACTAAGCAGTGATGTATATTTTAATCTTTATTTTGGTGTTTTCTGTTTAATTTTAAGTAAGTATGTATTGTTTATTTAACATTTTATTTCATGTAGCTTTTAAAAAGATGCCTATAAGGATGAATAAAATATGTATTAAATGAAAAAAATATAATTTATAGAACTAAAGTCACCTTGATTATACCTAAAATATTGAACAACACATTAGGAAAGGAAATTTTACTGATGCGAAGCATACGTAGGGTTTTTGTTTGCGTCTGCAGGCAAGTTTTATAGCTCACCCTTGCTTTCAGCTCGAGAACTAAATGTGTTATACATATTAGAAATATTTTATATTCCAACCAAGTAGCATAAATAGCTTAAATTACATTTCCTTATTCATACCACAGGTATATAGGACTAGTGTTGTTTTCACTAATACTCCGAAACTTAGATTTTACGAGAATCTAGAATCATCCGGTTCAGAAGTTATTAAGACCTCCTGAGCGGTTTTAAGAAAGCTGTCAGTCTGTAAGTGTGTTTATGTCTGTCTGTTATCATCATACCTTTCAGTAAACTTTAGTATGAAC
This sequence comes from Microvelia longipes, assembly GCA_018340805.1. NCBI lineage: Eukaryota > Metazoa > Arthropoda > Insecta > Hemiptera > Veliidae > Microvelia > Microvelia longipes. The sequence continues at coordinate 38,951,815 of JACMZG010001911.1, read as the reverse complement.
ATAAATCTTAAGGTCTAGTTCTGCCGTCCCAAACATAATTTTGTATGAAGTCATTAACCGGTAATAATAACTCAGCAATAATTTCGAAAATTTATAAAACACGGTAATACTATTGGAAAATTTGAAATTTAACTAAATATAAAACCAACAAATGCGCTAAGTTTTATCATATTAGACAAATCAGTTTACATTTTTATCGATTGGCAGGTCGTTTTTAAAAAAAATTGTATAAAATGAAAACATAATTAAATTGAGTTAACATTTAAGTGTATACTATATGTAATAAATTAGTATACTAAGGTTTTATTGTAATACGGCTACTATATCTACGGTTTTCGTTGGATTACTAATGTAAAGTAGCATCGAGCCGGGTCAGTCCCTTGATGGATGACCGCTGAAGGAATAGGATGTTTTTATAATGTTTGAGGTTATACGTAGCTAGACCGTAGTGGTGAGGATAGGCGTAGCGAATCCAATATTGTGAAAAAAGTTCTGAAATACCCCGTACCCAATTATTTTCTTTTGGGTATTGGAATCGATGGTTCGATTCAGCTGAAATTGGTCTTAATCGATTCAGCTGGCCGTCTACCTAAAAACGAAATACCTTGTTACAAAGCCATTTCAAGTTTCAAACAAATTTTTTTTCATGACGTCATAACTTTGGTTGATGACGCCATAATGTTTTTATAAACAATAGGCCTCGTAACCTCCTCAACATCTCGCGCTTTGCAAAGTTTCATTTCAATTTGAGAACGCCTTCAAGAGTTATCGTTCGCCATACGAAAGGGTAGAAACTCTTACATACATACATATACATATATATATATATATATATATATATATATATATATATATATATATATAATATTATATTTTTTTCGGACAATTTTTTTTGTAATCAGGAAGCTAATAGGAACCGATTCCACTCACTCCCACCCTCAACTTCCGTCATCCGAACAACCTCATGAGCGTCATTTTCATAATGAAAATTCGCCAAAAAAGTAAGGTTATAACCTCCGAATGCGTTTGGTTTGTTTACATCAAATTGAATTACCTTAAATTTCTAACATCTTGAACTTACGTACGCTTTTCTTTTTAATTGATGCTCAATTAAGAGCCTAATAAATTTATAAGTAATTTATTAGAATGAAAAATCACTTGTGTACCTTGGAAACACCTGCATCTTGTTCATGCGTAATATTAATTAGGCAACATAGTATGTTTTGAGCCAACTTCAAATACAATTATCATGTATAATCATGTAATAATAATTATATAATATAATAATTATAATCACACAAATACACTCTAATGATTTACAGTAAAACGTAATCATTCGCTCTATACCTTGATATCGATATAACATTATATCGACAGACCCGGGGTCGAGTCCAAATTCTTTCCTCTTTCATCATTACCCATTCAGGCACTGACTACGCTCGATGCTACTTAACTTTTGTCATCCCAGAAACCATAGATATACTTGTCGTATAGGTACGAAACTTGGTGTACTAATTTTTTTACATAAAGGTACTGACTTTCAACTCAATGGGATTATTTTCTTGATTTTTGCAATTTCTAAAAAACATACACGTCATTCAATGAAAATTGAACTAATGCTGATAATAAAATGAAACTTAGCACATTTGTTAGTCTTATACATGGCTATCGATCGCATCATTTTTCCGCGTTCTATGATTTCTCGAAATTTTCGCTGAGTCATTATTTGAGAACATAAATAACATAAAGAATCATTTTCCTTTAGACTACACCAACAGACTGATTTTTGTACAATGTTACAACTCTCTAGCATAAATTCATTGGGAGCTACGATGATAACAGACACGCATACCCACACACACATACACATCCACAGGCAAGGAATGGCATACGTGAAAAATTGAATTTTCGTAATACTACAGTATTTTAATTTGAATGATTTTAATCGATAAAAACACCCGATAGAAAACATTCAATTTACAGTAAAAGAAGAGAAATAAATTTCATAAACCTACCGTATTTTAATTTGAATGAAAACATCCGATTGAACATTCAACATTTTGTTACAAAAAAAGAAATGGTTTAGAAAACCAACTGTTTTTTGCAAAGTTTTATATAGTATAAATTTTATTTTGGGAATCTATTTAGACATGCTCTAAGAAAGTTCTCAAACTTTGCATTACAGCTGCGATCGTAATGAACCAAAACTTGTTACGTTTTTTCGTTAATATCTTGGTAGGGGTAAAAAATATCAAAAATTCTAGCGCCATCGCCACGTAGTGGCTGAGGCTAGAAGCTTCGGTCGCTTTAGCTTTTACGAGCGAATTCTTAATGCCGAAAACTCAAAGCCGAACGCCTCTTGCTTGAAAATTCAACCAAAATGACCCCTTCAGAAACATATCTTAATACTAATCGGAGATTAACGTATAAAAAAAATCCAGCAAGACATTGTAGAAAAAAAATCAAGCATTCTTAAAAAAATCCGTGGCTTGCAAATCTCTGCGTCAGAATTATTATAGATATAAACAGATATTATATAAGGTACTTATAGTTATCGTTGTCGCACAAACTCTGGATGGTTTGAGTCTAAATATTGGGAACTAAATTCAGAGGGAGAGCGTAAAACTAAATTTCAGCCTATATCATTCAAACCATTTATTACATCTCAGGGAAAGAGACTAGGGCTTTTTAAAATGTAGACCACATTGACATGTGAGACTAAAACATTTTGATAGGGAATATATGAAATCGTATAGGTTCGTTAATCAAGAGATTGAAATGACAGATTGTGTTGAAAGCAAGGATAGGAAATCCTTTTAGTAACTTATAACAGGTTTTAACATAAGAGTTTAAAAAAATATTTGATATCTTTCTGTTAGTGCTGTAAAATGAAAAATTATCGTAATAACTTTTTATGGCATGAAATTGAAAAAGAATTGTTTCGTAAAGAATTAAAAGTATTTAACAAGTAGAAAAAAATATATTACTTATAACAGATATTAAAATTCTGTTCTAGCTTTTTTGTAATTGAATTCCTTGTATAATAAGGGTTTTATAACAAAATTCTTCTCAAATTAAAACATTAAAAATACATAAATATTTATTTCTTTCTTTATTAAAATAAAGAAAGCTGTTTTTTAATATTTTTGTCGAAAATTATGTTAAATTTTCCTTTATAACCAAACAAGAGGACTTTTGGTCTGTAAGTGATATCGCCGCTGGGCCGCTTCTGGGCTTTCCGTCTCTCTGAGGCCCTTTATGGCCACAATGATTTTATCCTGTGGTCGGTTTGAGTTATTCCTATTATTTGTAAGTGTAATTTTGCCGCAATTTAAGCGAATTTTAAAATCTATTAGTCTAAAATATAGTGGAATGGAATAACAATAAATCAACTCCCCTAAAAAACTAGTGCAAATAGAGTTTGAATCAGAGTGAGTTAACTTAGCTTGGATTCGATTATCGTAAGCTACTAGAAATTAGCGCGGCGGCGGGCCGTTGAGGACAACTTATGATCGAACTCCAGTAGCTTACGTTCTAAAAATGTCCAATTATATTTTTAAATTTAAACTTATGTACACCATTACAACTTTTGGTTATGACGGCTACATTTATTGTTATAATAAAATTATTGTTTATATCTAATAAAAATGGTTCGCCGTTGTCAAGTTCTGTAATGCAAAAATCCAGGATCTAATAGTATAAAGAAGCGTTTTTACTAAAAGTTACTGCCACAGAACGCTATTGATGGCGTTCAGGTAAATTTATATTTCATCCAATTAATTGATTAATTGGATAATCACATTAAATCACACATGCGCAGCATCTTGCCAATGCAATTAAAAGTACATGGGTATTAAATTTTAGCCCGAGCCAATAACTTTTTGAAATTAAATAAATTATTGAACTGTTTGCTGAGTATTTCATTATTGTTGGCTTATGACGTCATAAAAATTTCATAAATAATAAGATGCGGTAAATTTATCAGATATTTATTTTGTACCTGTTGTTGCAGGTGCAATTGGTTTTGTACCTTATAAGAATGCATATGAAATGGGACTTGTTTAGGCCTGTTGTCTTGGTATCTGACTAAAGTCTAGACTACAGGCCTATATCATGGTATTTGCCTATAGTCTAAGTTTAGTCTTGGTATAACAGCTAATTGAATTTTTAGCTCTTACCTGCCAGTGATTTTCTATAGGTTGCTCATCTCTAGAGGCAAGCCATGTATGTACATTATATATATATATATATATATATATATATATAATATATATATATATATATATATATATTTATCGGGAAATTCCTTACTACTAAGTCCTTACTACTTAAATTGAGCAAATGTTTACTTCTAAACACTTTTTAATTACTATAAATGTTTCCTTGTATTACATACACTAAAATGTAAAAGACAATATTGATGATTTACTAGAATATGAAAGCTAAATGTAACTACATAATATGAATTGTGTATATTTAGAGATTGTTGGCTTTTCTTAGACTGTTTTCTTAAATAAGAAGCAGAGGAAAAAAGGAAAATGATGAACGAGTTTGATTACTATAAATAGCATGTTGACATATAACCATAATGAATGATGATAATAGAGAATAACACATATCATTACTTGTATACTCTTTATATGAAAGACAACAAAACATAACACAAAAAAACAAATCTTCCTTTAAGAAAAATGGATTTCAATTTTTAGAATTTGCAGATTTGCTAAAGGTGACAACATATATATTGTAGACATAATGTTTCTTCCCTTTGTATACTAATAAAACACATTATGCTGTTTTTATAATTTCACCCTATATGATAATTTCATCCTTCATTCCATTTGTATTACATTTTACAGCTACTTTTTAGTACAATTTTCCATTTTACATATATTGTCAATATATACTACGTGCACACAGCGTATCGTATTAACTACACTAGTTAAATACGCTGTATGAACGGAAGGAATCCAGACGGATACGTTAGAAAGAGGGAGAGGGGGTCCGGCCCACACCGATGCGCTGTAAGAACCTTGAGAGATGATCGTATATAAAGCATAACCATTTCGATCAACTACTTTATAGTATTTTTTACTTAAATAATACTTGTTTTTGCCAAATAACTATTTAAAAATTATTTTTTTTTTTTATTTTTAAAAAATTAGCCTAATTTTATATTAGTGAATTTTCATCAAGAAATGAATTTTATTATGTACAGAAATCCCAATTTTATTAAATATATTTTGTTCATAACTTCCTTATAACCTGAGTTTTATTTTCTCTCAATGTTCCGGTGGGATCAGTTTTAACGTCATCGTACTCAATAGTGCATTAACCGGAGTTATATAGGCTGTGTGTACGAAGAAGTTCAGGAGTTAAAGTTGTTGAAGTTTGAAGTTGAAGTTAAGTTGAAGTTATAGGTTTAGATAATCTGACAACCTAGAACCAATTCCTCATCTGCATCAAATACAGAACTTTTCTCAGAGTCGCCCCATTAAACCAGTTTTTTCTTAATTATTTGCTTACTTTTCTCTTATTACTAGCTGCCACTAAAGTTTATTAATGTCTAATGTAGACAATAACTAATATTGTGCAATACATCCTATTAAGAATACAATATAAACATTTATGCTTTGTATTAGAATTAATTAAATACAATTAATTAATAATTAATTAATTAATATAATTCTATTAATTAAAAGGGTGCATAAGTATTTTTTTCGTATTCATAGGTCTATTTAAATAAACTTTTTGTCATTAATTTAAATCTATCTTTAACTCTCTAAAGTCCTTTTAGCTGGACCCTACTAATCCTGATCTCAATCATGGTACCTCTCTTTTTAACATAAATTTATCTTCTAGCAAGAGAGATCTTACAAATTAATTACCATAACAAAAGTAAATTTTGTAAATTTTATATCAAAACGTTTTTTCCATCAACTGTCTACACACCATTAAGTGTATTGACAACTAGAGGCGCATTCAGGAGTTTGTTTTGGAAGTGACTGAGATGTTAAACCGCAGTAAAATAATGTATAGCGGGCTTAGTATGATTGTAATTTATTGCGTACTTGGTTGATGAGAAATTCTCCACAGAAAGGAGGCTGGTAAAAGCACAAACTGGTGTAAATAAGCAAGAAGAATTCACATATTATATAAAAACCAAACCAATTTCAACAATGAAGGGAAATGAAGAAAATTTTGTATTTAAAGAGTTGCATCAATACAAACTGGAGGTTTTGCAAGTATTGCAGAGTAGTATAATTACATTTTTGGCCTCCTCTCCTAGATGCGCCACTGCGTCAAACTCTTAAAATAAAATACTGTGTATTTATTGTAAACATAACATTGCATTGGCACCACTCTTAAAGTAAATTATTTATAGTGTAATGGTCCACGATTTTGATTTATTAATTGTTTTTATCTTGATCAGTAAGATAAAATTAACAATTTATTTTACCACTACAAAAACTTATTTTTTATTGAAATTATTTATTTTAAAAATATTTTTATTTAAAATTTTACTACATAATAATGTGATTAGGTCTCTTTAACTGTAAAAACTATCTTAGAAATAAGTTAAAAAATAAAATAAAAAAAATTAATAAATACATAAAACTAATATTTTTTAGAAATTATAAAAATGCTATGTTCTAAAAATTTCTTACCCCAAATCAGTCTAATTCAATAAAAGGAAAGAAGAAAAAATAATAAATCTAAAATCATCTTTATTTATTTTATAATTCATATCAAATTATAAAATGTCTATAGTAATGATTAAAGGCAATTTTTAATAAAGCAACAAAATGGATTCATGCATAAATTAATAATAACAGTTAAAATTTAAATAATCTATTGCTTTATTATTAATGGCACTAATTAATCCCAATATAAATTTAATAGAATATATATTAAATAAATACTCTATGAGTAACTAATTAATTTAATCAAAACTAATAAATTAATAAAAAAAAAAATAAAATATTGCCTTTACAAAATGCAGATTTATTCATAAACTGCAGCAAGCAGATTCTATTTACATTTTGGGAAAATTAAATGAAATATTTTCGTATAATATATGTAAGTTTTTAACGTTAGTTAAGTAGCGTGATAAAATTAATACAAGACAGATTTAAGGTATTTTATTTATGTATAACGACTAATCTAATAACCTTTTAAAAGTAAAATAAATTTAATAAAGACTACATTGAAAATATTATATTGATAATTTTATTTATATTCTTCGTTTAATAACATAAAATAGATATCAAGATAATGTTCAGAAAACAAATCATTTATTGATTGTTTTTATTTGATCACTTAAATAAATATATAAAATAAATAAAAATAGAATCGAGTTAAAAAAATTTTTAATAATTCATTTTTAAAGATTATAGATCATATTATTTTTCTTATTTTTTGCTATTGTATGTATGTATTACGTCATTTATTTTGTTATATGCTATTGTATTCATTTATTTATATGTTATAACGCTCTATAAAGCCGCTTCAGTGCCACTACCTGCATAAATGGTGCGATTTCATTTTCTACATTGCAACGCCGCGAGAAGAATATATTTTTCTATTTCTGCAAAAAAATGTTGTAATGGTGTAAAATAAGATTGTATTTTGTTTTATCTTACTGACCAACAGGATAAAAACATGCTGCAATCCAGTGGAAATATCCGATGGATCATGTTGCCGCAATAAATGTAACATAACAACACTGTGATTATTATAAAAATCATTATTTCACAAAACACAAACCATCAAAATTAAAAAAAAAATCATATTTCGTAAATAGAAAGATTTAGTAAGAAATAATAGTAATACGAAGCTCTAAAATTTCACTTTGCTCGTACGTTACGTTGCCAACGTAAAATTTAAAAGGGAAATCTCGTATTTTATCAAAGACATAATATTTTTTAACATAATTTTTAAAAATAAGTAAGGAATAATAGAAATAAGCTCAAATTTTGTCAACTACGTAAGCTTTTGTGGTTATTGTAACGCAGATTAATATCTTCCGGTGATGACCGCGTCACTGCAGATGATGACGTTAAATCCAACGTTTTACTTTCGCTGTTAAAGGCAGCTTAAGGGATGGCATCACATAAGAATTCACAATGCTCAACATAACAGTATTATAGAACAATATGTGTCATATATCTCAACTATAATACAATGATCTCAGGTAATGTCTTCTATAGTGGAAGTGAATATTATCTATTTCATCGTGTTCATTGACTTGGTCACTACCGGAAGACTTTTATCTTCACAAACAACTTATTTTTCACATAAATTTTTAAATAAATGGGAGAACTCATATTTCTTTTTGAAAGTTATATCTTCAAATATATTTATTCTTTATTTGTTTTAAAAACATACCAATTGTTATTTTTAGATACCATATAACTAGAAACTCATTTCTATTTCAGCCATCATCTTAAATATTATAATAAGACTATTATTAATACCCATAACCGCTAAGGGACAAGATATCAAACCGGCTTCTTAGGAAAAGAATACCTACACCAATTATTTCTGATTTTTTCTCACAATCAAATAATATTTTCCAATAATCAAGTACTTATTTGTAGTTCCTTCAAACACAGTAGAAACTAATTCCTCAGAGTAAGAGCTAAGAACAAGATACATCGTAAGTAAAAACTAGTAGAATTTAGTTTATCATAAAATGATCATAAAAAGTATGATCCGGGTATGGGGTACCTCGGAATTTTTACTCAACACAAATGATTCGCTACGCTCATCCTCACTATTTCGGACTCGCTTCGGTGTGCAACAATATGCACACAGCACGTCTTTGGAATCACTTCCAGCGTCCTCAGATAGTAAATAAATTCGTTTTATACAGAGCAATCACCTATCCAGGCACTGACCTCGCTCGATGCAGCTTAACTTTTATGATTTAACAAAAAACCTTAGACATACTTGCTGTGTTAAAACGAAACTTAGTATACTTATTTATTACACAAAGGGATATACTATAACCAAATTTCAACTTGGTTAAACTATTAATTTTTTTTACTTTTTTACAAATTTTTTTTTAAAGTTGTTTAATAAAAATTGAACTAATGTTGATAATAGGATGAAACGTAGCCCAAATATTGGTCTTATATATAATACGACTACATGAGTGCTAAATCTCTAACCGATCAATACATTTTCCGCGTATAATAAAATTTCTAAACTTTTGCTGACTCATTACTGCGTGTTAATGACATTATGAAAAATTATTTTTAGGATAGCACAACTAGACCTAAAAATTGATTTTTGTACCAAGTTTTAACTTTCTAGCATAAATAGACTAGAAGATACAATTATAACAGACACACTCACTGAAACACACGCACACACATACAGGCAGACTACCATGTGAAAACTACTCAGGAGGTCTTAAAAACATTTGAAACAGATAATTCAGGGATCCCGGTTTCAGATTTTTTACAAACACAATACTTTTCATATATACCTAAGGTATAAATGAAGAAAAGTAAAAAATAGGCAATTAAGCGTACCTATTTCTTTTAAGAAAAATTATAAAAACAGGGTCTCGCATTTTAAACATAATTATTGCGAATACTGTGGAAGCCAAAGACGTGGTTAAGGTCTGTTGGACTCAAAACATTTAAAATCGACTACAAATTATTCGTAGAAATTTCCTAAAAGTTATTGAAATTTTGTAATAACTAAAAATGGTTGAGAGTTGTAGACCATGGCTCCGTGTAATAGCCATATAGTTAAATTTCCATAAAGTTCATAAATTCTTTCATATTTTAAAATTTAAGGAATATTAAGAAAAATGTATAGTCTTTAATAAAGTAAAAGAACCTGATCTGAGTTTTTATTGCTGCTTGAGATTTTTTTGTTGTTGATTATTTTAAATTAAAGAACTTAATACACTTTTTATTTATTTTATTTTATTGTTTTCTTAAAATTAAAAAATAAATGCATCTGTAAACGTCAGTATGTCAAAGCCTAAGTGGATTGTTTAAACAGAACAATATGTGAGAAAACAAAGACAGGCAAGGAATATAAAACAAAGAAATGAGTTATCGTTATTTCCCTTCTTGAAATCTTTTGTTTTTAGCCACTACTATTAACAACTGCTTGAGAGGATACTTATAAAGCCCTCTTGGATGAAATAATTCATTTTTCTTCTTTTCCTTGAGTCAAGAGGAAAACACTTTAGTATTATCCGACAATTGGCACTCATAAAACTTCTAAAGAATTTATGAGAAGTAAAATGTCATTTTAATGACTGCTCCGTCCTAACAAGAGTTAGGAAAAGTTATCATGAAAAGACACGTAATAAAATATCGTTTAGTGTTCGCATTTGTTTTTTTTAAATTCAACTTCCATGTCATATTAATGTATTGACATAAATATCAAATGTTAATGTCAATATGTATTGACATGTATTGACTGTCTAATATCAATAATAAATTTGCTCACATTTATTGTTACCAATACAGTTATACGATATATGTGAGCGATAAAATAAAAATAGTCTTATTAGATATGAGAGTGTCAACATTTTTTAAACGGTACAAATAATAACCAAAAATCCATTTGTAACACACACATAATTTTAAATAAGCTATTTACTAAGTTAGCAGCATTGTAAAGCAATGTCTAAAATTTAAACAAAAATAAATTAAACTTGAATTTAATTCAAGTTTGATAGCAAAGTCGAGTCTTAGATAAATTTACAGACTATAGCTAGACTTCATTGATAGTACATTTCTTGAAAAATAAAATATGTTATTTTTAATATTAAAAATTCTAAAATTCGTTCATTTTGCACGATTTTTAAAAACTCTAATAAGCATATTAAGATATTGTTAATTTGTATGTACTTAGTTTCTAATATTTAGTTAGAAAGAGGTCAAACCCATCACCAAGCTGTGTATCACGGCATTTGTTACCAAAAAAATACTATTGAAACATAAAAAAGCTACATAAACATTTAAACTTAATTCTTATAATCTTTTTTAGAGAAATTAATTTAAATGTTTAAATATGCAACTGAAAAATTTAAATAATTTCGAACAAAAAATAATAAATATTTATAATATATGAATTCGTTTTGTTTGCTTTCATGACATATATTTATTAATTATATATTTTAATAATAATTGCTGTTCTCGTATTGTTTTAGCATTAGAAATGATGAAGATAATCTCTATTTGTTCTAAGTAAGATATGAAGAAAAAATTGTTTCACAGAACAATTGCTTTGTTAAAGCTTAACAAAGCAAAGCCTGAACTTACCGATTTCAAAATGAGGTATTGTGTGCCTCAGAATGTTTCAATTTTGCTTTGAATGTAAACATCCAATTAGTATCATAATAAGAACGTCTTTTAATTCCATTATTATTTTAAGTACGTATTTTGCAAAGTATAATATTATTACTATTGAAAAATTATTACAAAAACATTGTTTCAACAATCTCGAAAAAATTTATAATCGATATCATTATTACTTTCGATTATAACTTATTTTCCAAAAATTAGCAGAAATGTTAGTTTCTTTACGAGTTTTTTTACAGTGGAGGCTAAATTTAAGATACAAGTTAATTTTGCTTCTAAAATCTTAAACAGGCTTAGTTTTTATACTAACTTTATTAGTTAAATATTTAATTAAACATTTTTGTTCAATTATTAAACTATATATTTAAGTAAAACTTTAAAATTAGCAAAAGAGAAATAAAAGAAAAGATCACCTCTCCAGTTGCTTTGAAAGCTGCATAGCTGTGTCTTGTTCTCTATTAGATATGCATTGAGCGTTGAGAGCGAAGGAGACTTGCGAAGTGTCGCCTCGTCGTTCTTCCAAACATATTTGATGTACTTTTGCTCGTAGGATACTGCAACAGTCAGAGTAAACAGAGTAGCTTAAGTACGATAGTTAACGGTAACAATGAAACAAGAGTCGTTACGAAAGTATACTACTATAATTAAATTATTTTTTCATCTTTAACTTTTCCCAATTTTTTAAAACTTTTTGCAAGCACAGAAAGTCAATTAAGGCTCCTGAAAGCAAAAATATCTTTCGGAAACAGAGTTCATAAATAAATTTATATTATTAATAAGAAATTATTAAAATATGTAAGTTTTTACATTAGTATTAAACTTACAGTGGAATAGAATCGACAAGTAAGTTTACTCACGTATTCGGGCTGTCAAAACGTGTGTCGATGTCAAAAGAAGAAAATTTTTGGCCGCTAGGGCTACATTGAAGTGATTACTGTTAAAGTGGTTACGCTGATGTCATGTTACCTGTCATTAATAAAGGTTAGCAATTCGTGCAAAAATAATAAAAAATGTCTGAAATGAATGGTTATGATGTGACCTCGGTTTCGAATTTTTAGGATGGATTCAATACTTTTCCTTTACACCTGCAATAGTAAGTGAGGAAAAGTAAAAATAAATTAGTTTATCTCCAGACGGTATATAATACGAAATTTAATGACTAGATTTAAGAGAGTAAAGAATCACTTTTCACTCCCAAGGGAGTAAAAAGTACTTTTTACTCCCTTGGGAGTAAAAAGTAATAGTTGCCAACTTAACTTAATAATCGACAAACTGAATAGTATATAATTATTTTTATTTGAAAACTAAGATACCTATAAACAAGAAGATATACAAGAATAAGATGTATAAAAAAATAATGTAACATTAACAATCATTTTAAGTAGAACTAGTTAATGCTAATACTAATATAAGAATAAATAATTTAAAAAATAAAAACTAGTTCTTTATTTAAAAGTAAAAAAAATTAAGTTGGCTATCCTGATTTTTTAAAATAATTTTAAGATTTGCATGCTCATTGTTTATTTTTTCGACAAAATATCATTAAATCAAAGTTTTTTTTAGTTTAAAACCTTAGCTTTAACTGTTTAACCAGTCTTAAACTTTAATAATTAGATTAAAATATTACTTATAACTGCTCTAATATTCTACTCTAATATTTCAATTATGTCAGATAATATTGTGTGCGATATTGACGAACTTTTAACAATACACCTCCTGACATTGCTATTGAAGCGAACTTGGTAAAAGAAACTTGTTACCAACGAAGTTATATGACAAAGCATGTAACAATTTTAAAAGTTGGTGTCATGATCATAATTTACAACAAGTAAGTGAAAATGCATTGCTTGTTTATTTTAATAATAAATGAAAAACAAAACAGGCGTCAAGTCTGCGGTCACTGCATTCAATGATCAAATCATCTTTGCTTGTGAGAGAAAATTTTAATATCAAAAGCTATGCATCACTAATAGCATTATTAAAAAGAAAAAAACGAAGGTTATGTTGCAAAGAAAGCGAATGTTTTTACTAAGAACCAAGTTGAAGACTTTTTGCATAATTCACCAAACGACGAGTTTCTTATAATAAAGGTAAGATCATTTTCAGTTAAAAAATCTTGAAAAAAGACATTCTTACTTTATTTTCAATGTCGACGTCTGGAGATAAAATCTTGTATGCACCTTGGGAGTAAAATGCCATTATTCCCTCGCAATAATTTCCTCCCTCGGCTTCGCCTCAGGAGTTAAACTAAATCCCTCGGCTTCGCCTCAGGATTTAAATCCTTTGGTTCCCTCGGCTTTCGCCTTAGGAACCAACATAATGCTCAGGGGAATAATGACATTCTTTACTCCCTTGGTGCATAAATAACTATTAAATTGAGCTGTAGAGTCTCAAAATAGGAATTAAAAGAAAACAGTCTCTCCACAATAACTTGTTATATTAAACAAAGCCGACTTTCGGTCTTACAGACCATTATCAGTGTCTGAAACGTATAATGACCAAGACAAAAAAATAAATAAAAAAGGAAAGAAGAACAAAACGAAAATACATAAGACGAAAGTCGGCTTGGTTTAATACAGCAAGTTATTGTGTAGAGACTGTTTTCTTTCAATTCCTAAAAATAAATTATTTTTTCGGGTACAGATCAATCAAAACGGAGGGTTTGTTTACACCATATTTTGTCAGTTGCATTTATATTTAATTCTAATCAGTTCTTATCATCACGCGATGCCAACTGTTTTTAAAAATCTAGTTTTATCGAAACCTGGTCGAAGTTTCTTCAGGGAGTATGTTCACTTGTTATTCTATTCCACTATAATAACAATACAAAATACGATATGCTTAAATAAAATAAAAACATTACAATTACAACATATAATTGATAAAAAATAACTAAGAATTGAGCTAGCTGAAGCATATCGACTATGCTAACCATGCTGAATTTGTCTGTGCGCATTATAGGATTCCCGTCACTAACTTAGGAATCATTTCGTAAGTTAGCTAGCTATGTTTTGTCTGTGTGTTGACTAGTTTGTGCAAAGCAGTTATAGTATTTTTATTAGTTTTCTTAGAGTAATAATTATCTGTATTATTTTATAGTAAAAAATACTAAACTTATATCTTGAACAAATAAAATAGAAGTAATTCGCATTTGTTTAATTCCCCTCTTAATGTCGTGTATATTTGATCCCCCTTTTGATATTAACTGACATTAACATAGTAAAATGGATTATTAAAAAATAGGGCTACAAGTTACAACAATTTTCTCACGCCAGAAAGAAGTAAATAGAAGTAAAGATTTCCAAGGCTTGAAAAGTATTTAGATTGACAATCGTTATTTTATTTATTTATTATTAAGTTATAATCAATATTAGCTATGGTGGATGTTAAGTTTGTGAATGTTAAATTTGATAATAATAATAATAGTTAATTTAATAAATTACAAGTTTTTTACAATTAATCTTATGAGATTAATTGTAATTTCATTTATTGTACGAAATTTGCGTTTTTTCTCTTGTCTTTAGCTTTTGAGGTATTCCATGGTGTTAATTAAGAGGTATTTATAATAGATAATTCTTCTAATAATTCGAGCCAGAATAATGTTTTAATCAAGAAATAAGTACAAATATAAAAATTATTAATAGGTATAGAAAAAATGACTTACTGCTTTCCATAGAGAAGGTACACATTGGATCATCAAAGGGAAATATACTAAGTAAACCTCGACAGGAAAGTATTAAATGCTGCCTAAAACAAAAATACAACTAAAATGAAATTTTAGGTTTTTCTAAATCCATACATGAAATTTTACATACATGAAAGAATTGCAACATATTTTAAGAAGTAAAGACAGACTTAATCAAATTATTCACCAGAAAGAACGCGCGTGCGAAGCGAAAAATAAATTAATGGTCGTAGCCAAAGAATTTATAGATAAAGAAAGATGATCTTGGGTTTTATTACTTTGGACAAGAAAAGGTTAGTTCCGTAGCCAGTTAACAGGAGCGCTAGAATGTAATATGGTAGTTTCACCAAGCCAACTACGAGAATACGCTCCTGTCTTATTACTTTCAGCAAACTACTTCTAGTACAACACTAATTAATCCAAATAATGGCTATTATATAATAATAACATATTTCAAGTAATAACTCGCGTCGTTAAAATTGTAATGAAGAACGAGATGGTTTCATAATACTAACTTAGAAAATTGGGAAGAATGTTATGGTAAGGAGAGTTTCAGAGATGCCGCTAGAAACCAGAGTTCACCCCCTCTACCTTTGTCTGACGCTCTCGTACTCCCTCCAACATTCCATACCTAAAATATTCTTTGATTTCTAGTTTAACAACCACAATATTTGATTGAAATAATAAATAATTTTATCAAAAGTTCCTCAGCTTGCATTGTCGCTAAATAATTTAACATAATAGATTTTTAAAGGACTTGCATGATATATTTTTAAAAATAGGGTTAAATATATGGTTGCTATAGGTGATGCTGCATTTTAGCGAATTTCCTTTGGGAAAAAATTCGCTAATGGGATAGGCGTCATGGCGGAATTCGAACCTCGGACCACGACACAAATCCGTTTCAGAGGTCCCTAATGACGAAAAAAAAATTTTCGTGAGACTTTATATATATATATATATAATATATATATATATATATATATATATATATATATATATATATATTATATATATATATATATATATATATATATATATATATATATATATATATATATATATATATATATATATATATATATAATATATATATATGTATTTCTAGACACTTTCTTGTAAACACTCTATCTTTCGAACGGATTAATATTTTTTAACCAAACTTGGTACAAAATCATCCTTCGGAGGACACGAACCATATTGAAAACCAGGTTTTTGTGACGTCATTAACCCGGTTTGCTGAGTCAGCGAAATTTTAAAAAAATCGGCAAAATTCAGGGTTAATATTTTTGCCGCGAAAAAGGTCAATATTTATGTTTTTTGAGACGCTGAATCGAATGAAACCGGTCCGAAGTCGATACGACCACTCTAAGTGACCTAAAAATCGAAAAAACCATTGTAAATTACCGAAAACCAAAATTTAGGTCGATAAAAATAAATTTTGAGTAGGGTGTCGTTTTCTATGTAATTTTGGGCGCTGAATCGAATGAAACCGGTCCAAAGTCGATACGACCACTCGAAGTTACAAAAAATTGGAAAAAACCACAAAAATTATAGAAAACCAACATTACGGTCGTTGAAAATTAAATTTCGAGTATGGTGTCGTTTTCAATGTTTTTTGGGCCTCTGAGTTGAATGGCAGTGGTCCGGAGTCAATACGACCACACAAACTCAGGGTACCTGGGTTCACATCCTGGAAGGGTCGATAATTTTTTATCGTTTTTTTTTTTACTAAATATAAGTTTACAACTAGAAAATAATTCTGGCGCGGTGGTCCGCATGTCGGGCGAATTTCCTTTGGATGCGAGCTCTCAAACCCAGAGTACCTGGGTTCAAATCCTAGTAGGGACAATAATTTTTTATCGTTTTTTTACCTAATATAAGTTTACAACTAAAAATAATTCTGGCGCGGTGGTCCGCATGTCGGGCGAATTTCCTTTGGATGCTTGTCTCCGTGCTTTTTACATTATATAAGTTTACAACTAGTAAATAAATAATTCCGGCGCGGTGGTCCGCTGTCGGGCGAATTTCATTTAGAATGCATGTTTCCGTGCTAAACAACCCATTTCTTGCTTATGCAAGAACCATGCCCATTGCGTGGTTCCAGATCATGCTTTAGAACCTAAGCAGTTTACTCAATTGTCAAGCACTGCTCGTAACTCATTTTGTCTGTATTTTCCAAAGGAAATGCGCTAAAACCTTTAAAGATAACTGACTAAGCTTAAATATAAGTAACTAAGCTTTAATCTAGTGCAAATAATAGTGCGTACTTCTAATTTTAGAGGCATAGTTTTGTACAACCAACTGGATAATTATGCGCATTTCCTTTGGAAAATACAGACAAAATGAGTTACGAGCAGTGCTTGACAATTGAGTAACTGCTTAGGTTCTAAAGCATGATCTGGAACCACGCAATGGGCATGGTTCTTGCATAAGCAAGAAATGGGTTGTTTAGCACGGAAACATGCATTCTAAATGAAATTCGCCCGACAGCGGACCACCGCGCCGGAATTATTTATTTACTAGTTGTAAACTTATATAATGTAAAAAGCACGGAGACAAGCATCCAAAGGAAATTCGCCCGACATGCGGACCACCGCGCCAGAATTTTTATTTAATAAATTATAAGTGACTAATAATCTCAATAATACAAACGTCTTGTGTTGACTAGTTCAATAATTAATATCACATTGATTAATATTACATAATTTTTATGAACTACCAAACTACATTCACTCTCATGCTTTTAACAACAATTATTTGTTGTTGTATTACTCAATAAAAAATTATATATATATATATATATATATATAATATATATATAATAATATATATATATATATATATATATATATATATATATATATATATATATATATATATATATATATATATAATATTAACACGTAGTTTATTGGTACAAATAATTACACTTTTTAATTAAATCTATATCGATGGAAATGAATTTTTTTTACACTCTATAGTAAAAAGAGTGTAAAAATTTAACAAATGACCTTTCTAACAGCTAATCTAAAAAAAACCTCTCAACCTTTTTCCAAAAAAAAAAAAACGCTAAAAAGAGAAATTTATTTCTCTTCGATTACTTAATTTAAAACTAAAATAAGTGTCAGTGTGGTTTGTTGTAAATTATTACCTCCAGACCTCATGACTAGAATTTATATTAAAACCCTTTAAAATCGATACCAAACTAAAATTATTTGATCTGCTAAAAAAGGATTGTACTTTTATTTTATTGAGTGGTTTTTGCTGTATTTTATATTGGTAAAAACTATTTCTACACGAGTTATATGTAAATGTTGTCACCAGCATATTGAGATTGCAAATTAAATTCTATTTTTTAAGTTGAGATATATTTAAACTAAAACCAGGAAAATTTAATTGCTAAATATAATCAGAACTATCACATCACATTACTTAAAGGCAATCTACCTATCTACTGATCAATTTGTTTTTATCATGAACTGTTATCGATAAATCACCTTACGATAGTGCAAAACATTTATGTACGTGTATAAATTCAATATTTTATGGTTATTAAAATCTTAGACAGGATGAGATTGTTAGTTAATTTTGTCTGTCACTGAATTCTATTAAATAAAATTGTTTCAAGTGTATCCAACAATAATTATTTTGATATTCCCTTTTAATAGACTTTACAGTAAACATCGCTGGACAATGTGAAATCTACCTGAATTCCTTGCCACAAATATTGGCTCTATAACTAGCCCACTAATAATATACAACAAGCAAACATTCTAGATAACTGTTATACCTCATGAGGTAGTTAACTGTTCCATTTCTGAATATCTTAAGAGAGAAGTGCATAGGAATGAGTGGATCCTTGAAGTCCCCATGCATAATAAAGTATGTGTCTGGAATCCAAAGATCTTTATTATGATGTATCCCGTTGAGGAAATCGTAGCGGCTCTTGTTGTCGTACCTGAGCCGCGGATCCAGCCACTGTTGCTGCAGCAGAAACTCTACCTCGTATTTCTAAACAGAACAAGATATATGACTGTAGTTTTTATCTTATTTTAAAGACTTACTTTTGTTCTTTTATCCTTTTTTAACCATTGATGTGAACCAAAGCATTCAAGTGGGTTCTCGTGCAAACCCCGTAAAAGTAAGAGGATGTCCTTCAAACCCTTCAACCCACTAAAGAATTCTAGTGACTCACAAAAAGTTATAAACTTGTTCATGGATTCTATGAACAGACTCTGAAGAGGAAGGAATAGAACATTTTACTAAACTGGCTAAATGGTCAGTCTGCTCGCTCTAAACTGCAATGTGTTCTGGGACACATAGTAGCTGGACCTCGTTATAGTCAGCCTTAGAGAATTAGTTAAGTCAAAATGTTGCTGGAGAAGCTTTGACAAGCACATATAAGTCGTCAAAGCTTTAACAGCAGGTTGACTGTCAGAACAAATGTAATCTGTATCCCACTATGAGTTTTTGGCACTTCTTTAGATAGTTACTCCTCTTTGACAGATCAGACTGGTTACTACTTTATTTGGTTAGTCCCCCTAGTTTTTTGATTTGATAACTAATCTTCATATATTTTACCTTATTATACGCTCTTAACCGGGGATGTAGAAAAGCATTGGGGCTTTTGTTGGGGTTAGAATAGAGGGAAAGACAAAGATATGGCATCTTAACTAAGGGGAGTGACCATTTAAAGAAGGTCTCTGAGCAACTTTCTTCGATGGTTACTCCCCAACAACGCTATGAGGGGAGTAACATTTAAAGAAAGTCTCTGAGTAATCTTCTTCTGATGATTACTCCCCAACAACTCTATGAGGGGAGTAACTATTTCAAGAAAGTCTCTGAGTAATCTTCTTCCGATGATTACTCCCCAACAACTCTTATGGGGAGTAACTATTTCAAGAAAGTCTCTGAGTAATCTTCTTCCGATGATTACTCCCCAACAACTCTATGAGAGGAGTAACTATTTCAAGAAGGTCTCTGAGTAACCTTCTTCAGATAGTTACTCCCCAACAACGCTATGGGAGGAGTTATCATTTAAAGAAGGTCTTTGAGTAACCTTCTTTAGATGGTTACTACCCACCTCGCTATGAAGGGAGTAACCTTTTTAGATAGTTACTCCCGTACAATGCTATCTTGTATTATATAACTTCATGCTCATTTTCATTTAATTTTAACAAATTCCTTAAATCTGTTAACATCTTTATTATTTTTGAAAAAAAAATCACAGTTCATTTTTATTTGACCGTGGAAATTCCATTGTATACGTTTTATCTCACGTAAAATGGAATTGATAATACATTTTTTTAATTTATAATCGATAATTTTATAAAAATTTTATAATCATTAAGAAGTACAAGTCATAGGTATTATTATAATATAAAATACTATTTAATAACTATAGAATTATTATTGGTCCTGACATTTACTTAAAAAATTAACTTTACTAAAAAATTTATATGTCACCAAATTTTAATCTTAAATAAACATTAAATAATACCTAAAAAAGAATATATATAAAATAAACATAGGACTGGTATATAACGGCAGAAGATTGTGAAATCTAAAAGTCAAGGATACATCATCCCTCATTTTATTCACAAGCTAAAAAAAAATGAAAGCGGTTTAAAGGAATTGTATTAAAGGGTTTTTCTTTGAGAACTTGAAGTAAAATAGGACTATGTATGGGTCCCTAAGGAATACTTTACAGAAAGACCAAAAAATTAACTTAAAAAAGGTATTAAATAAAATTTTTCTGGCGTAGTTCTAAATGTATGGAGTTTCCACTAATCCATGTTTTTCAGAGAGGTATTTCCTCTTTAATAATTTATTACATGACCCACTTTTTTGAGACTGATAAAATAGAATTCATTACATATAGGGTTTTACGAGAAAATTGCCAATGTGAAAACATATCAGTATTATTGAGCCATGCTACGTTACTGATATTTTTGATAAATTATTAATTATCTTAATTATACAAGAATGTAGAGGATCGTATGACATCATAACAAAAACATTGTTGAAACATCTCTCTTACATAATGTTACATGATTTTAAGGTGTGTACTTAGTGTTACAAACTTTAATGAATATAGGAAACCATCATATCAAATTTTAAATACTTTTTAAAGTATATTTAAATAAATATTAGATATATATTTTATATTTTCAAATAAACAGATCCACGATGTTTCACAGCAATTTGCAACTCAAAGGGCAAATGTACGAAATTAGAAATGTAAATGAGGAGTTTTTAATAAAAATTAAATGTAGACCATGTTGTCTTCTTTTTGGACATGCAATTAGAGAGCACTGAATACGTTTTAAAAATCGTAAATCAGGCGGATTTATTGCTGGTTTAGTAACATAACGACAGGAACGCCGAAAAAAAATAAATCTATAAAGGAATCTTCGACTTACTTAAGTGATATGTAAATAGTTGTAACAAATAATTCAGGATTTTAAGTGAAACAAAAAAAATTTTTCTACATACGTACGGTATAAATGAAGTAAAGTACAAACTATATTTTATATCGAAGGTAGTGAGATTTTTGAAAATTCGATTTAAAATAATAAATTTGTGTTGGCTTGATAACTAAAACTTCTAACTAAAAACGCAGAGGAGCGCAAGCGAATTCCCCTCCGAATGATTGCCTCAATTGATGATTTTACTCAACAATCATAGTCGGAACAGTAAAACTACTACTTATTTGTCAACTTTCTGGAATTTTCAAAGCAATTCTCCGGTTCATCCTATAAGCTTAATCAGTTCTATACAATTAATGCAGGTAATGAAATAAAACTTAGCACATATATTAGTCTTATACATGGCTACATGCGTGCCAAATCTTAATCCGATCGCATGATTTTTCCGCGTTTTATGATTTTTCGAAATTTTTCCTGAGCTATTATTGCGGGTTAATGATGTCATAAAAAAATATTTTCCGAATAGCACAACTATAGCGGTAGACTGATTTTGTTCAAAGTTTCAACTCTCTAGCATAAATAAACTAGGAGATACGATGATAACAATAAACATAATCACACACACACATACAAACAGACACACAACTGTTTAAACCACTCAGGAGGCATTAAAATACCTAAAACGGATAATTTACGTGACATCCCGGTTTTGATTTTTTCGCAAACACAATACTTTTCCAATATACCTACGGTATAAATGAGAAAAAGTAAAAATACACATTATGGCCAGCAAAAATTGTTAACTTTTATCGATATTTAAAAAAATTGTTGACTTTTAATGACGTCATAGCAACTAAATTTTTAAAAAAGTATTTTAAGACCTTATTCGTTTTGAGGGCATTTATAAAAATACATTCACAAACAGGCATATATATTTTCAGGACACAGATTTCCAAAGGAAGTCCACTAATAGAAAATTAAATATTTTGAAGCATTGAATGCACTAGCATACAAAGTTGTATGTTTATTTTTATATATTGAGGTATAATATAATTCTTAATGTGAAAGAAGACATTGGAACCTGCTGATAGACATAAGCTAAATGTTCACATGAAAATAATTTTGAGAGAAGGGAAATTGAAGGAGAAGATGATAATATAAAAAGAATTATATAAATTATGTCAAAAGAGCGAAATTACACATTATTTTAAGGCTAATTTAAAATGATGATGTGATTTTAGAAAGTCTAAACTACACACGAATACAATTAACATTAATAATGTAATTAAGTTAAATGAAAGTTTGAAAAACCCTTATAATTCTCCGCCATAGGTTGTACACTAAAGATAATAACTTGTGTATGTGGACATAGCTATACTGCTTATCATCTTATGTTACTCATTAATGAGGAGTGTTGTCATCTCCTCATTAATGAGGAGGGTTGTCACCTCCTCATTAATGAGGAGTGTTGTCATCTCTTGTGATTATAAGCTCTAACAAAAACAGTGAAATATAATTCACTCCCATTTCTTCTTTATAAAACCTAAATCCTACTATAGCATTAAATTTTAAAAATGATGAAGAGAGCATTTACATAAAGATAAGATTAGGACGGGTCTTAAGGATGCTTAAGAAAAATGAAAGCGGAAATATTTTTCGATTTATAAAAATAAAACTCCTCTTCATAGATGTTATAAGAAAAGGTTGTACTCAGTTGATTAATGATTCCAGACTAATAAAAGAAAGAGAAATATCATTGTCTATTTTTCTATCCTTTCATTTCTTAAGAAGAGCA
This sequence comes from Microvelia longipes, assembly GCA_018340805.1. Taxonomy (NCBI): domain Eukaryota; kingdom Metazoa; phylum Arthropoda; class Insecta; order Hemiptera; family Veliidae; genus Microvelia; species Microvelia longipes. The sequence goes on along the minus strand of JACMZG010001911.1, from coordinate 38,928,571 downwards.
AGAAAAGTTTGCTTAATGACTTATTGTCATTGTGTCGGGGGTTCATTGTTTTGGAAGTATAAATGCCATTGATGAAAAGAGATATTTGGAACAGTAAAGGGGGAGGGGTGCCTTCATTACATTCATTATCTAGTTCAGTAATGGTTAAGCAGTAAAAAAACTTGGAGTAAAGAGCTGTAAAAGAGAGCTCGTAAAGTCAGTCATTTGGTCCTTACATACCCCATTATACGTCTCTTTATCATCACTAAAGGTTCTCTTTACTAACCTCCGCAATGACGACCAAACCCTTCAAAATCCCTTAAAAACTCACCAGGGTAGTGTCCTTGTCCTGTTTTTTATCTGACGCAAAAACTTTTTTTTACGACTAATACGAATCAAAAATAGAAGACAACGCAATTTCAACCTTTTTAATGTCTTTCGAGGAAATATACAACAAAATGGTAACGAGAAAAACTTTATAAGAATTTTCTATTAGCAATAAAAAAAACCAAGGCTGCATAAATCAACTTATTTTATACGTGTTTATCATCTTCTTCTTTCTGGAATAAAAAATATATATTTTAGAGTATAAGGAAATTACGTTTGCTTTATTGAACATAATTTATTTATTTTGTGATTTAAAAAAGCAGAAGCTGAATACTTAAAACATTTTAAAAATTTTATATTTAAAAAAAACAATGCTTGACAATAAGGCAAGTGGTAGAGTTTTATTTAAAGAAAAACACTGAAATAAATTCGAGGAAAGTAAATATTACAAATTAATGGAGTAGTAATGGCTATGAATATTAACATTGTCATCACTTCCGAAGAAAAGGTGTTTGCTGTCTGGAGACATGTTATGATCTAGTCTTCATGACGATCTTCATGATGTTAAGACAGACAACTTTGTAAAACCACTCAGAAGATCTTAAAACACCTGAAACGGATAATTCAAGTGTAATCTGGGTTTAGGATTTTAGTGCATATCTACGGCATATATGAGGAAAGAAAACGTGAAAACGTCATTGTGGAATTTAAAATCAGACAACTTTAGATAGGAAATATGATTTTTTATTTTCATGAATTATATTTGTTGTAAATTTCTTAAATAAATAATTTTTCATTTGTCTATTCACATTTTTCAAGATCAGATAAATATGAAGCAATGGAAGAAGGGTCATTTACTCTTTTGGAGCATAAAAAATGTCAAAAGAAATATTAACACTTTTAATAATAGACCAAGAGCCCAGGGGTGTTTTGTTAATAAAAAGTGTAATGACTAGAACCGGTCTCAATTTTTCGAAAATACCTTCCTGAACAAGGATCTGCAATTCTGCCGACTCGTATCGGATGGGTGTCCCAGGCAGAACGCACTTTACAGGTCAAATTTACCACCCAAGTTAACAACAGTGTAATGGCTGGAACCGGTCTCAATTTTTCATAAATACCTTCCTGAACAAGGATCTGCAATTCTGCCGACTCGTATCGGATGGGTGTCCCAGGCAGAACGCACTTTAGGGGTCAAATTTACCTCCAAAGTTAATAAAAAGTGTAATGGCTGGAAACGGGTTTAATTATTCGAAAATACCTTCCTGAACAAGGATCAGCAATTCTGCCGACTCGTATCGGATGGGTGTCCCAGGAAGAACGCACTTTACAGGTCAAATTTACCACCCAAGTTAACAAACGGTGTAATGGCTGGAACCGGTCTCAATGTTTCATAAATACCTTCCTGAACAAGGATCTGCAATTCTGCCGACTCGTATCGGATGGGTGTCCCAGGCAGAACCTTTGACCACTAAAGTGCGTTCTGCCTGGACACCCATCCGATACGAGTCGGCAGAATTGCAGATCCTTGTTCAGGAAGGTATTACGAAAATTGAGACTGGTTCCAGCCATTACACTTTTTATTAACAAACACCCCTGAGCTTTTGGTCTATAACAAATCAAATTAAATAAAAAAAAATAAAGCATATAACTTTATATTTTTCTGTAACAGAACAGCAAAATAAGTTTTTTGAGAAGTTATTAGATAATTAAACGAGCATTCATTACAAGTTTGTATAGTAATTTCTTTATTTTTATTGTTATTAAATAAAAAACCCTATTTATTTATATGAGCCCTATTAGTGCTTGGTTCGAGAATAATATCAGTTTGCTTAGTAACAACTGTTTCCTCATTTGTTGAACAATTAAACATTTGTCTAACAACTAATACTTTATTTTACATCAAATTCAAAACACTTGCAGTCCGCAACACTTGCGGATCAAAACAGAAATAGCGAAGTGTCATTAAACAAATCATTGCTGTCTTAAACAAAATTATTTTCGTCTTCCATCGTAACAGTTCACTATAACAATTAACTTGAAAAAAACACAAACAACTAAACTAATTAACTAAACTAACGGTCCAATTGTAAAACTAAATAAATTTAAATAAGAAACAGTCAAAGATTAAACACGTTTAGATAAGTTAAGTTTTGTCGTGGACTGATAAGCAAAACAAAAACAGTGATGCCAACTTAAATTCTCCGAAACTCTTTTTTATTAACTTAATTATTACCTACGTAATAATTAAGTGAGCATCTCTGGCTGAATTTACTTTTTTCCAGTATTTCACTTTTCTACCTGCATTTTGAGAAAATAGCATTACTTTGATCTCATAAAACTACAGTAAAAATGTTTATTGTAGTCTCTTTTGGAGAAAAATAGGTTTCTTCCGGGTCAACATCGCCATAGAACTCACCTCATTGACGAGATTTCTACAAAAACCGCTTAAACAATGGTCGTCAATCCATACACCAGTTTGACGTGACCAACACGACGCGGCGTGGGAGATGACTTAACTCAGGAGTAAAAAAATAAAAATTACAGAGACCTTAATCATCACATTGCATGGTTACTCATAATTTGTTTTCAAGTATATTAAAATATTACATATTTCAGTACAATCGCTTTAATTATTCCAACAAGAATATGAATATTACTAACGATGTATAAAATATTTATCTGCAGTGCAGACAAGTTGTATGTAGCCAGAAGAAACAATTATAGCTTGGTCATGTAAACTAAAATAACTCTTTCTTGCAATATGTTAAGAATTCAACTTAGAAATGTTCAAACAAAGAGAAAATTTAAGATAACTACGTTAAATTTTTTCAGCGCTATTATAAAATACAAAACATTTATTTGCTATTTTGATCAAGCACTTTTTCAAAGCATTCGTTAGCTGTCGTATGAGGCGTGAATATATGAAAAGGTAATTATTGATTTACATAAAATTGCTCATAAAAAATTAATATTTCTACTTTTCTTCATTTACACCGCAGATAAATAGCAAATTATTGTGTTTTGAAAAAAAATTGACACCGGGATGTCACCTGAATTATCCGTTCCAGGTGTTTTTAAGTCCTCCTATAGTGGCTTTAAAAAAGTTGTTTGTCTGTGTGTGTGTGTGTGTGTGTGTGTGTGTGTGTGTGTGTGTGTTATCATCGTAGCTCCCACCGTACTTAAACAAAATCAGTCTCTAGGTGTAGTTGTGCTACATGGAAAATAAGTTTTTTTATGACATCATTAACCCGTCATAACGACTCAGCGAAAATTTCGAAAATTCATAAAACCTGGAAAAATTTTGCCATCGGGTTGAGTCTTAGCACAGATGTAGCCGTGTATAAGACTAACATATGAGCCTAGTTTCATGTCATTATCAGCATTAGTTCAATTGTTATCACATGACTTGTGTACATTTTTTAAAAAAATTAAAATCGGAAAATAATCTAATGGAGATTTGGCACGCAGCTTTATCTATAAGACTAACATATGTGCCAAAAACGTAAAATAATCTTGAGTTAAAATTCCGTACAAGTGAAAACCTTTACGTAATAAATACGTAAAGGTACCTTACGTATAGGAAGTAGTACGTAGGTAGTATATACTTTAAAGTATATACTAAGTTTTGTTTCAATAAGACAAGTATATCGATGGCTTTTGTTGGATCATAAAAGTTAAGCCACATCGAGCGAGGTCAGTACCTGGATGGGTAACCGTTAGGAATAAAACTAATGTATTAACTATCAGAGGACGGGCAAAGCGATTCCAAAGACGCGTTGCAGCATAAATTTAACGACTTGTATATTCTGAGGACGAGCGAAATAGAGAGGATAAGCGTAGCGAATCCGATGTGATAAGGAAAAGTTCCGGGGTACACTGTACAAGATTTTAAATGATTAAACGACACAGTCAGCGCTTTTTAATGCTTGGAAAGGTCGGCCGGTTTGTTCGATGTTTAATACTTTTCAATTCAGAAAATTCAGAGACAAATAGGTCATTAGATTAATTAAAATACTTTCTGACATCACTTGCTACAGATTTAGTATTTCCTTGAAATGCTTCTTTAACAATTTAATTGCGTCTTTACTGCTTTAATGACTCCTTCAACTCGCAGTGAAAGTAACCTCTTATCAAATATGGAAAGATATTTTTTAGCTTGGATTTGAGCAGGTTTTACGAATATATTTATCAACTCTTAAGATTTTATTAATTATCAATATACGATAAAAGTACATAAATATAATGTATACATTAAACGATTTCAGTTTGTGTTAAATTTTGTTTAGTTTCATGTTGTTTAAAATGATACTGTGTAAAGGCAGTACAATTATGTCCACTCGAAACAACTTGTTTACAGTGTTTAGCTTCATATGCTCTCCACATGTAAAACATGTTATGGTTTTCACAGCAGCATAACTTTGTTGATGTTAAATTATGCAAATATCATCTTGCAGGTTTTCTCTTTTGGCAAACATTTCATTTCCATTTTCATACCCCTCTCTATATGTTTATGTATACTCTATGTTTATATCATAGTAGCAGTAACAACTATAACTTCATAATCAAGTCAAGACTTCAAATATCCTAAATATTTTAAATGTTGATTTGGCATACCCGATTCTGTTTAATGGTAACAATTATTTAACAAAATAAAAATTTGTAGTTAATGTAAAACTACCCTATTTATAACTGTTATTGACCTTACCTTCAAGGGCAAAACATCGTAGCTTCAAAAGGGTTCGAAGGTCCAGAATGACGTAATCCACTTAAAGATTGATCAAAATATATTACATATGAGTAATTATATAAGATCAGAGAATTTATTGTTTAATTTACAAACAATATTAACCTTACTAGAAACATCAGGGCAGATAATATTTAAAAACTAATTTAAATCATATATGTTGTTAGATGGATGTATTAAAGAATTAAAAACCCCACAACTGTGCAAAAAAATCGGGTACAGGGTACCTCAAAACTTTCCCTCATCACATCGGATTCGCTAAACTCATCCTCCCTGCTTAGGACTTGCTTAGCACGTCCTTAGAATATACAATTCACCAAACTATGCTGCAGCATATATAGCTATATATATTTATACTACAGCTCAGATAGTAAATGCATCACTTCATTCTCAGCATTCCACACAGCACAGACCACCAGTTCCACTGGTACTGGTAATGGTACTGACCACCAGTCATACAGCACTGACCACGCTTAATGCTGCTTAGCTTTTATATATCAACTAAAATCATAGATATACTTTGGTAAGATTGGTTTACTTATTTGATACGTAAAGTTCTACACTTGTACCGAATTTCAACTCAATTGAATTGTTTTCCGATTTTTTACAATTATTAAAAACGTACACAAGTCATTTGATAACAATTACACTAATGCTGATAATGAGATGAAACTTGGCACATAAGGGAGTGATATAAATAGTTACATGCGTAATGAATCTCATAATTTTTCTGCGTTTTATGATTTTTCGAAATTTTAACTGTTATTATTTTAGGTTAATGACGTCATAATAGTTATTTATGCACCAAGGGAGTAAAGAATGTCATTATTCCCCTGAGCATTATGTTGGTTCCTAAGGCGAAAGCCGAGGGAACCAAAGGATTTAAATCCTGAGGCGAAGCGAGGGATTTATTGTTTAACTCTGAGGCGAAGCCGAGGGAGTTATAGCTATTACTCAGGCGAAGCCGAGGGGAAATTATTGCGAGGAATAATGGCATTTTACTCCCAAGGTGCATACAAGATTTTATCTCCAGACGTCGACATTGAAAATAAAGTAAGAATGTCTTTTTTCATTTCTTTTTTCAAGATTTTTTAACTGAAAATTATCTTACCTTTATTATAAGAAACTCGTCGTTTGGTGAATTATGCAAAAAGTCTTCAACTTGGTTCTTATTAAAAACATTTGCTTTCTTTGCAACATAACCTTCGTTTTTTTCTTTTTAATAATGCTATTAGTGATGCATAGCTTTTGATATTAAAATTTCTCTCACAAGCAAAGATGATTTGATCATTGAATGCAGTGACCGCAGACTTGACGCTTGTTTTGTTTTTTCATTCATTATTAAAATAAACAAGCAACGCATTTTCACTTACTTGTTTGTAAATTATGATCATGACACCAACTTTTAAAATTGTTACATGCTTGTCATATAACTTCGTTGGTAACAAGTTTTCTTTTACCAAGTTCGCTTCAATAGCAATGTCAGGAGGTGTATTGTTAAAAAGTTCGTCAATATCGCACACAATATTATCTGACATAATTGAAATATTAGAGTAGAATATTAGAGCAGTTATAAGTAATATTTTAATCTAATTATTAAAGTTTAAGACTGGTTAAACAGTTAAAGCTAAGGTTTTAAACTAAAAAAACTTTGATTTAATGATATTTTGTCGAAAAAAAACAATGAGCATGCAAATCTTAAAATTATTTTAAAAATCAGGATAGCCAACTTAATTTTTTTTACTTTTAATAAAGAACTAGTTTTTATTTTTTAAATTCTTATTATTATTAGCATTAACTAGTTCAACTTAAAATGATTGTTAATGTTATATTATTTTTTTATACATCTTATTCTTGTATATCTTCTTGTTTATAGGTATCTTAGTTTTCAAATAAAATAATTATATATTCAGTTTTTTGCGATTATTAAGTTAAGTTGGCAACTATTACTTTTACTCCAAGGGAGTAAAAAGTACTTTTTACTCCCTTGGGAGTGAAAAGTGATTCTTTACTCTCTTAAATCTAGTCATTAAATTTCGTATTATATACCGTTGGAGATAAAAATTATTTTCCGAACATCACAACTACAGCGGTAGACTGATTTTTTGTACAAAGTTTCAACTCTAGCATAAATACCATGGGCGTAGCCAGTATATATATATTATATATAATATATATATATATATATATATATATATATATAATATATATATATATATATATATATATATATATATATATATATATATATAATAACAACCCCGCTCGGCTAGGGAGGGGGACCCGTTGATCATAATAGAGTGTCTGACTTGTGTTTACAAGGCTGGTGCTCTACACGCCTTAAACAGGTTTATGAACTTAGACGATACATTTACCTGTTAAGAGATTAATAATAAAAAACGCATATTAATAATTTTAAGAAAACCTTTTAAAAATAAAATAGTTTCATAAATAAATAATGTTATCTTTTTTCCCAAAAACGCAAATAGTGTTGCTTTAATGGTTTTTGACCATTAAAATCTTTAGTTCCAATGTTAGCAGAAAATTCACCAACATAGCAAAGTTTTCTAAAGCTTTTATAAACTTTGGAAAGCAATAGGATAAAAAAGACGTTCCCATGGGTGGCTATGAGATAAAGGTAGAGAACGAGATAAAGAGAGCATCCTTTCCAGAGGGACATGCACGTTATTAACTATGTACCATTAAGAACATTCCTCGGGGGCATGACTCAGCAACAACTCCAGTTCACTTGAACATGTTATGTTCCAATTCCTGTCCTTGATGGCGTTTATAATTTATTCAAACAACAAGAATGACAAATGATAAGAGCCATTGTTTCAACAATTTACAATATTTATATGTTTTTAGTTGGTATATTATTATTATTACATGTTTAATTATATCCTACTGAATATTATAATACGTTGTCTTACATGTTTCATTATATCCTACTGATTCACATGTTATTATACGTACTGAATATTTACGTTTTCTTACATGTTTTTATTTTATTATACACATTTTACACGCATATTATTATACGTTTTCTTATGTTTTATTATATCCTACAGCATATTATTATACGTTTCGCACATGTTTATTAATCCTACAGCATATTATTATACGTTTTTACATGTTTTATTATATCCTACAGCATATTATTATACGTTTTCGTACATGTTTTATTATATCCTACAGCATTATTATTTTCTTACATGTTTATTATATCCACAGCATTTATATACGTTTTTTACATGTTTTATTATATCCTATTACACATATTTTTATTATACCTACAGCATATTATTATACGTACATGTTTTATTATATCTATTATATACGTTTTCTTACATGTTTTATTAATCCTACAGCATATTATATACGTTTTCGTACATAATTATATCCTACAGCATATTATTATACGTTTTCTTATGTTTTATTATATCCTACAGAATATATTATATCGTTTCTTACATGTTTATTAAAGTTTTTACTTTTCTTATTTGTACCGTAGGTATAAAGGAAAAGTATTGTGTTTACGAAAAATCCGAAACCGGGATTATCCGTTACAGGTGTTTTAAGGCCTCCCGAGTGGTTTTCACAAAGTTGTCTGTCTGTATGTGTGTGTGTATCTGTTATCATCGTAGCACCCAGTGTGTTTATGCTAGAGAGTCGTAAAAAAATCCGTCTACCGCTGTAGTTGTGCTATTGGGGAAAAACAAATATGGCGTCATTAACCCTCAATAATTACTCAGCAAAAATTTCAAAAAATTATAAAACGCGGAAAAATTATGCGATCGGATTGAGATTTGGCACTCATGTAGCCATGTATAAGAATATATGTAATAGGTTTCATTTCATTATCAGAATTAGTTACATTTTTATTGAATGACTTTTGTACGTTTTTTAAAAAACTAAAAAATCAGAAAATTATTTAATTGAGTTGAAATTTAGTACAACTGTATACCTTTACTTATTAAATAAGTACACAAAGTTTCGTTTCAATACGACAAGTATATCCATGATTTTCGTGGCATAGTTCCCTTCCATATTTACATTTTTTATACGATTATTACTCTTCAGAATTATTACTCTACTGGGTTATATAGTATGATCTATACTATAATATATACTATCAGAAATAATATCGCCTATTTTTGGCGAATAATAACTTCTAACCTTATCACTGTTTCTTGTAAACACTTAATGCAGCTTAAAGCAACAAACAGTAAGAATTAGTTAAAAACTTAAGTAACTGATGACGTAATAATATAGTTAACAACCTCTACTCCAACCACCTTGACTCCTTTAACTTCTTTTGACAACCTTTATTCCAACTGCATTAATTCCAAGCCAGAACCAATTACGTAATCCACCTAACCTTGGAATCATATGTGAGGCGAAGACCTAACAAAAACCCAGCCTTATCAACCAACTCAATGTTATACGATCAGTGTTTGTGCATCACTCTTATCATATGACAACTATTGTTGTGTTTTTAATGCGTCTCATAATACAACTAACATTTTTCGTTCATTTCAGTGTTTTTACCTAAACTTACAAGTGATTTTATGATTAACAGTTTGTTTGTACGAAGCTTTAGAAAAGTGTGCAGTCAAAACGGATATAACCTAAAAGCTAAAATAAATTGTGCGAGTTAAAATTTTTAAGTTTAAGTCCTTAAGTTTACTTATAAGTATAAGTTGTCTCTCGAAACAAAAACCTTAAACCTTCGATGTGTAAGTGAATTTTAAAGAAATAAAAATTACACAACTTATTTCAACAAAATTACGTAACTCTCGACAACGCCGACGTACTTTTTTGGATTGTTTCAAATTGAAATAACAATAGTTATAAAATTAAATTGAAGTAACACTATTTTTAGATAAAGTTTAGATAAAAACTGCTAAGGAAGTTTGAAGTTTTGTAAATTTTTGATAATGGTAAGTTCAAAACTGTTAAAAGAAGCTTAAAGTTTTGTGGATTTTTGATAAAGTTAATTAAAAACTGCAAGTAAAACGTAATTTTTTGCAAAAAGGTTTTCTTTACATAAAATTTTTTAAATATTAATACATAAATTAAAATGTGGAATCAAAGACTTTATATCCTTGGTGGTATTCTTATGATGGTATTTGTGAATTTGGTTTATCTTTTAGGTCAGTTTTTCAATTCTTACGAATTAAGAGATAATTACATAAAATTTGAATATCTTTTGGATTCCAGGGTAATTCAAAGTGTCGATGTTATGATAGGTCTATGTTACGGCACGTTAGCTGTTGTAGCTGTTAGCGTTTGTTGCGCACTTAGTATGAATAGACGTTTAATATTGATAGCGAGTTGCCTTATAACAGTGGTTTTGTTTTTCGATGTAGCACTTGCCTTTACTAGTTGGGTCTATTCCAGCAGTACTTTGAAATTTAACGACTTGGATTTGACTTACAATAATAATACTAAAAATCAATTGGATTCAATCCAGGTTAAATTGGATTGCTGTGGTAATTTGGGTCCGTACGATTGGATTAATAACAAATTAAGCATACCACTGTCATGTTGCGACGGATTAGAATCAAAAGCTCTCACTCATCCATCGTTTACTAATTCGCTTTTGAATCCATTTTCCGATGTCAAACTGTTTGGGGAACAGATCCCTGTTCAAGGGAATCTAACTGAATGTACATTAAACAGTGAAACTCTACATAAAACTGGATGTCTTATATCTATAACTGAATTTATTGAAGATCAGTTCGGAATGCTAAGGAATGGCTACATTTTGCTATTTTTTCTCCATTTTTCAAGTGTTGGGTTAAACTGTGCGCTGGCTAAAACTATCAGAAACTCCCGATACCAACGCATATAAATAATCCATAGAGATATATTACTAGAGGGGTCATATTGATTGAATTTCGAAACTTCAAAAAATGTAACTTGAACAACAATTATTATTATAATCAAATAAACAGAACAAAATTATGTAATAGAACGTTTATAATTCAAACCCAAAAAAAAAAATAATAATGTGCAAAAACCAGACAACAATTGATCAATCATTACCTTCAATTACTCTCAAAGGAGGTTTCAATAAGGTTACACAGAGCCTTTGAGAGCCCCAGAGGGATTCAAGGCACTCAACATATTAAGATGGGCCTCTAGTAATATGTATACCTGAACCTTTAGAAATATATATTGGTCATCCCTTCAGGAAAGAAAAGAAAAATACTGTATTTAAAAAAAAAGAATAAAAAAATATTGCAAGATTAGCATTATGTAGACTTACCAAACTCGACTCGTCCGGCGAGGCAAGGCTGAGGAGCAGTACACTTACATTTACTGTCAGCGTACCTGCAACAACGAAGAAAACAACGTTATACTCAGGCTAACAACATAAACAAAAAGTAAACAACGCTAATTCAGGCTTACAAGTAAACAATAAGTAACAACGCTATATTTAGACTAACAACATAAACGCACCATAACTCTCTTTAATCCAAAATAAAAAGTATTTTGTATTTTTTTTATTGGTATTATTGGTATCTAACGTCAGATAAAATTGGACTAGCATTTTTTTTTTAAAGATGGAGTATAACTACTAAGATATAAATATCACCACATCTAAGTAACAAACATTACCCTCATTACACGCTCAGTTTTTAACTCCGGTCGGTCTGCGCAAACTGGGAAGCACTAGCCTACTGGCACAGTCTACCTCTTGGTTTTCGCAGGCCGGCCAGAGTTAAAAACAATGAACGTGCAATGCAAGTCCATGCTTATCATAGAGCGGATACTCTCGCAATTTCGCACAGCTAAAATGAGAATAAGCCGCGATGATCAGTCGACATCACTNAGAAATTAAAATTAAGAAGAGCCCTCAAAAAAAGACGGTGATGATTGTCTTAATGATAAGACTGGGGATCAGTGATTAGTCATCACTTCTACCCGCCCTCAACCAGTCCGCTACCTTATTTGTTTAATTTTTACTATTTACTTTTGTTTGTGAATTTAATTTCTGTAACCTTTTTATTTTGTATACTTTTAAATTTATGATTTTCACTTGTTTTAGGTGCTGTTGATGGTTATTTGCCGAAAGTCAACACTGTAAATTTAATTAAATAGATAATGTTTAGTGGAAAGACGTGGTTGTTTGGCGTTATTTAAGTTTTTCTGACTTTAGTACTGTCAAAAAAAACTTGTGAGCATTTCAGGCGTAAATCTAATTTAGGGGCAATTTTTTATCATTTGACATCTTGTTTGGCAGGCTTCTTTTGAATATGTAATTATTATAGTCCAATCTGGCCTATTTGCTGCCTGAGTAAACTGTTTGTTGTGTGAGTGCTCTAGCTTCTAGGTGCATTATTAGGTATGAGCTAACACTGAACATTCTTTTACAAAAATTCTGGCGCGGTGGTCCGCATGTCGGGCGAATTTCCTTTGGATGCGTGTTTCCGTGCTTTTTACATTATATAAGTTACAACTAGTAAATAAATAATTCCGGCGCAGTGGTCCGCTGTCGGGCGAATTTCATTTAGAATGCGTGTTTCCGTGCTAAAACAACCCATTTCTTGCTTATGCAAGAACCATGCCCATTGCGTGGTTCCGGTTCATGCTTTAGAACCTAAGCAGTTACTCAATTGTCAAGCACTGCTCGTAACTCATTTTGTCTGTATTTTCCAAAGGAAATGCGCATAATCACCCATTGGTTGTATAAAACTATGCCTCTAAAATTAGAAGTATGCACTATTATTTGCACTAGTTTAAAGATTAGTTACTTATCTTTAAGCTTAGTCAGTTATCTTTAAAGGTTTTAGCGCATTTCTTTTGGAAAATACAGACAAAATGAGTTACGAGCAGTGCTTGACAATTGAGTAACTGCTTAGGTTCTTGCATAAGCAAGAAATGGGTTGTTTAGCACGGAAACACGCATTCTAAATGAAATTCGCCCGACAGCGGACCACCGCGCCGGAATTATTTATTTACTAGTTGTAAACTTATATAATGTAAAAAGCACTGAAACACGCATCCAAAGGAAATTCGCCCGACATGCGGACCACCGCGCCAGAATTATTTTTAGTTGTAAACTTATATTAGGTAAAAAAACGATAAAAAATTATTACTATTATTCTTCTTTGATAGACAAACTTTTTAGCTTCTTAAGTCAGTTCCTTGATTAGTATTCCACAACAAATTAATTTGAAATTCAGTATATTTTCTTTTATTTTGAAGTAATAGTATGATTAGATAAATGGCTGAACAGTGGGCCTTTGTTCTCAAATTTGTGAATTCGATTTTATTTTCAGGAAGATTAACATATGCCAGAGCATTTTAAAACGTTCCTAAGTCCTATGCCAACAAAATATTTTATCGAAACTTCTTTTGTCGTAAAACTGATTAATTTAGGCACCTAAAACTTTTTTGCTGATCTTTATGTTTTGATGGTGCTGAAACAGAATTTGAGTGAGAAACAAATATTTTAAATGAGTTAGAAGTTAGATTAGATAACCGTTGCATTTAGTAAAAAAAATCTGAATCCTTTATGACATTTTTTTACCTGCCTAAATCCTTTAACACATAATACCCTAATGTTAAAACCTAAGTCTATGTTGATCCTTGGTACTCGATGAAGGGGAGTGCGTAATGTTCAGGTTAACAAATTCGTTGATCTAAATGTTTTACTAAATGCTACTTAAAGAACTTTATATGGCCCCAACAGGGCAGTAGCGAGCTAGATGAGAGGTGATGAGAATTCCCTAGATACATGACACAAAAAGCCATAGAACAAGATGTAATAATAAAACAACAAATAGTACAAAACGACAACAATGTGGCCTCGAAGCGGCTACGGTCATTTTTTATACGGTCCATTTTAACGAAATATTTTGTCTGCTACTTAAGTTGTTTTCCAAATATTTATTTGTAAGCAATTCAGATTATGTAAGTGTAGACGAAGAAGAAAGAAAGAAATACTTTTATCTGCATATCACAAAAAATAGAGGAACATTTGTTTACAAATAAAGTTTACCCAGGGCATTCATTTGCCGTCAGGGGGAGAGAAGGCATCTTTTAATTTTTCTATGTAATTTAATTCTTTAAGTATTTTTTATAATTAATTTTATTATTTTTAAATTCCAAAGTATATGTTTATTTTTTTTAGAAATAAAAAAAAAATTATGTAAAAAAGTTTTACTTTTCCTAATTTATACCGTAGGTATAAAGGAAAAGTATTAAGTTTTCTTTTTTCTTATTTACATGCAACCTCATGCGAGCATCTAAACAAAAAGAGTACTATTATAGTTTGAAGTGTTGTTTTTGTTTGTGTGTTACTTTATATTTTGTGAAGAAGTTTTTCTAATGTCTTTTAAAAGCGGCTTGGAGTACTTCACAATAAATAACACCCACAACCACGTCTCTCCACTAAACATCATCTATTTAAAATAAATTGACAGAGCCGGCTTTCGGCAAATAGCCATCAACAGTGCCTAAAACAAACAAAAATCATAAACTTAAAAGTTTACAAAATAAAAAGGTTACAGAATACAAACTAAAATTTTCAGACAAAAATAAATAGTAAAAATTAGAAAAATAAATAGGAACAAGTCGAAAAAAAATAAAACAAAAAATTACAGGTAAGATGTAGAAGGGAGGATCTCGTCCAGTGACTGGTAGCGGACTAGTTGAGGGCGGGTAGAAGTGATCAGGGCTTGGATAATCACTGATCCCCCCCGTCAGTGTTATCATTAAGACAATCATCACCGTCTTCTTTGAGGGCTCTTCTAATTTCTAAATTCTCATACAGATCATGAAAGTCACGGAAAAGAGGGACACAAGGTCGGTTTCTTTCATTTTACGAATAAAGGTGCCAAACTTAATTCGTTGGAGAAATTAAAAATTAGAAGAGCCCTCAAAAAAGACGGTGATGATTGTCTTAATGATAAGACTGGGGGATCAGTGATTAGTCATCACTTCTACCCGCCCTCAACCAGTCCGCTACCTTATTTTGTTAATTTTTACTATTTACTTTTGTTTGTGAATTTAATTTCTGTAACCTTTTTATTTTGTATACTTTTAAATTTATGATTTTCACTTGTTTTAGGTGCTGTTGATGGTTATTTGCCGAAAGTCAACACTGTAAATTTAATTTAAATAGATAATGTTTAGTGGAAAGACGTGGTTGTTGGCGTTATTTAAGTTTTTCTGACTTTAGTACTGTCAAAAAAACTTGTGAGCATTTCAGGCGTAAATCTAATTTAGGGGCAATTTTTTATCATTTGACATCTTGTTTGGCAGGCTTCTTTTGAATATGTAATTATTATAGTCCAATCTGGCCTATTTGCTGCCTGAGTAAACTGTTGTTGTGTGAGTGCTCTAGCTTCTAGGTGCATTATTAGGTATGAGCTAACACTGAACATTCTTTTACAAAAATTCTGGCGCGGTGGTCCGCATGTCGGGCGAATTTCCTTTGGATGCGTGTTTCCGTGCTTTTTACATTATATAAGTTTACAACTAGTAAATAAATAATTCCGGCGCAGTGGTCCGCTGTCGGGCGAATTTCATTTAGAATGCGTGTTTCCGTGCTAAACAACCCATTTCTTGCTTATGCAAGAACCATGCCCATTGCGTGGTTCCGGTTCATGCTTTAGAACCTAAGCAGTTACTCAATTGTCAAGCACTGCTCGTAACTCATTTTGTCTGTATTTTCCAAAGGAAATGCGCATAATCACCCATTGGTTGTATAAAACTATGCCTCTAAAATTAGAAGTATGCACTATTATTTGCACTAGTTTAAAGATTAGTTACTTATCTTTAAGCTTAGTCAGTCTTTAAAGGTTTTAGCGCATTTCTTTTGGAAAATACAGACAAAATGAGTTACGAGCAGTGCTTGACAATTGAGTAACTGCTTAGGTTCTTGCATAAGCAAGAAATGGGTTGTTTAGCACGGAAACACGCATTCTAAATGAAATTCGCCCGACAGCGGACCACCGCGCCGGAATTATTTATTTACTAGTTGTAAACTTATATAATGTAAAAAGCACTGAAACACGCATCCAAAGGAAATTCGCCCGACATGCGGACCACCGCGCCAGAATTATTTTTAGTTGTAAACTTATATTAGGTAAAAAAACGATAAAAAATTATTGTCCCTACTAGGATTTGAACCCAGGTACTCTGGGTTTGAGAGATCGCATCCAAAGGAAATTCGCCCGACATGCGGACCACCGCGCCAGAATTATTTTCTAGTTGTAAACTTATATTTAGTAAAAAAAAAAAACGATAAAAAATTATCGACCCTTCCAGAATGTGAACCCAGGTACCCTGAGTTTAAGTGGTCGTATTGACTCCGGATCACTGCCATTCAACTCAGAGGCCCAAAAAACATTGAAAACGACACCCTACTCGAAATTTAATTTTCAACGACCGTAATGTTGGTTTTTTATAATTTTTGTGGTTTTTTCGACTTTTTTGTAACTTAAAGTGGTCGTATCGACTTCGGACCGGTTTTATTCGATTCAGCGCCCAAAATTACATAAAAAACGACACCCTACTCGAAATTTATTTGTTATCGACCTAAATTTTGGTTTTCGTTAATTTACAATGGTTTTTTCGATTTTTAGGTCACTTAAGTGGTCGTATCGACTTTGGACCGTTTCATTCGATTCAGCATCTCAAAAAACATAAATATTGACCTTTTTCGCGGCAAAAAATATTAACCCTGAATTTTGCTGATTTTTTGAAAATTTCGCTGACTCAGCAAACCGGGTTAATGACGTCACAAAAACCTGGTTTTCAATAGGGTTCGTGTCCTCCCAAAGGTAGATTTTTGCACCAAGTTTGGTTAAAAAATATTAATCTGTTCGAAAGATAGAGTGTTTACAAGAAAGTGTCTAGAAATACATATATATATATATATATATATATGTATACATATATATATATACTTATATATATATATATAAAGTCTCGCGAAATTTTTTTTTTCGTCATTAGGGACCTCTGAAACGGATTTGTGTCGTGGTCCGAAGTTCGAATTCCGCCATGACGCCTATCCCATTAGCGAATTTTTTCCCAAAGGAAATTCGCTAAAAATCCACCTAATACCCTCCATACTGTTTTGGTTAATAAAGTAATTATAATTATTATTATATAAATACTTGTAAGAATGATAAAAGGAGGAGTCTGTGAATCGACCAGTACACTCTTCTGAGTATTTTAAGCTAAGTTGGTACGCCAGATCTGTTCCACCCATGACTTTCTATTAGACCAGTTCTTTTCAATTACCATGCTATATCCATTTTAATAGTTGGTCCCAAAAAAAGAAACATCCAGCATTAGATCCAACTCTCTCCTGAGCTAAGAGTTTGGGGAGCCTATCATCACGGAGTAAGTAGAACGTCCCTGTATTATCTACAGGGAGTAAGTAATAGTCCTTGCTATCATTTTCCATTTCGAACACTTTACCTAAATACTCTATTTGCTTCATTAATGTAACTGTAAATTGTGTTCTGTAAAATTATTAATTCTGTAAAATTATATCGAAAGTTCAGCAAAATTAGTGTTATTTATTTATATTGGACCTATTCCTCCTGAAATCATTGATAATTTATTACGAGGTAATATTTCTTTTCATAAGCTTTGGGATTTATAATTTTAAAATCTATCGGTCTTATCGGAAATGAAATTCAAGAATATATATAATAATATTAATATATAAAACTTGTTGAATATCTAGGATCAATAAAGAATACAAACAATTTCAATTACAAGGCGCAATACTCAGTGATAGTTCCTCTTGTTTTGAAAAAGTGAAACAAATAAAAGCTTAAAAACTTAAATAATTTTAAAATTATCCACGTTCACGCGATTATAAAGGTCAAAACTTTTATAATTCTGAATTTAAAATTAAGTTAACGTGATAAATCAGCGTTTAATTAAAAATCCACAATCGCAATCAAACCTTTATCCAAAAACTGTTTTGGTATTAAAATTATTATTCTCAAATTACAAAACGTGTTTTCATTTTTCCTTTATACTTAGTAAAATATTTTACATATTTTATAATAATAATAACTAAGTTATAGAATAAAGCATGTCAAGGGTAGAAAACGGTTTTAAAAATTTCTAGGTCGTATGAATTAAAAATAATATGAATTTTATGAGAAGAGCTAAGTAGAGCAGCGTCAAATCTCTTACAAGCACGCAATGCTGCGGAGCTTAGCTTATCCTAATAGCACAAAATGCTAAATTGTTTTAGATATTTTTCATACTTTCATATTTTAGCAAAAAAACAATTTATTTTTGTTTAAATATATGAATGTTTCTAAATAAAAGCAACAGCTTTTATCATGAACAAAAAACAAATTTTAATTAACTTTTCTTTATTTTAAGTTAATACCTCATAAAGTTTCAACTGATCCTGGAGATCAATTAAGGTAATAAGAAAAATATCATGTTATCGCTAAAGATACAATTGATATGAAGTGTTAGCGCTGCTATCTAAAATTGCTTAACATTCATAACGATGAATATTGTTAATTTTACCGGGGTTTTTATGGAGTAATAATCTATTACTATTATACACACATACATACATACATACATGCATACATACATATATATATATATATATATATATATATATATATATATATATATATATATATATATATATATATATATATGTATATTATATATATATATATATTCTCGATCAGTGAGTCCCCCCTTTCAAAAAATCCATCTCTCATTCTATGACCTTATTAGAATATTTTTTTAAAAAAAAAATAATTTTGTACAGCTGCGAGTTTATCCATTTGCCGCGAGCAGCGCTGAAGACCACATTCTTGTTGTAGTTCAGCCATAGTTCCGGTAAATGATTCATTTTACAGTCTACTAGAATAATACATTATTTTGGACATTGATACACTATCTTTTTGGTCAAGAAAAAATTTAAAAAATCGTTAAAAATAAAAAAATAACCAATGGGTTTTATAAAGACAACTCTAGATGTTATGCTAGCTCTCTATTCTAAGGTTAAGCGTAAAGAGCACTAGGCACTTACGCCCTAGGCCAAAGGGCTGGCTTTTCATTCTGAAACTTATTGTGAGTAGTGAAACCAATGTAATACGACCTTAAGGTATTGGCCACCACGACATTCCGAGAACGAAGTAGGAGGAAAAGTTGTGAAGAAATAATACACTTCCTATAAAGGACGTATTATGTTAGAGAGTGCAATCATGATCTTAGAATAGTTTTAGTAATTAATTGTCAAATTAAATTACATCGAAAGTTGATAATCTTCATCAATATATCTATTTACTCATCTAAATCTCTATTTCAATCTATCTACCTATGTATCTATAATCCAAAGATAATATTTAGCAAGTATATTATTCTTTGATTAAAAGTACAGTAATAAAATGTATTGATTTAAGTTACTAGCCTATAAAATGCTAGGCCGTACAGACTTCATTATTTCGACATGGGTAAATAATAGAAACGTGTATTTAAATAATGATAAAGCAGGTAAACACAATTTCAAATATATGCAAAATTAAGCATAATATTAATCTGATGAGTCCATAAAATCATATTGATTAGATTTTAATTAATGTAGAGTCCAATTTTACCTTATTTAAATATA
The DNA here is from genome assembly GCA_018340805.1 of Microvelia longipes. Classification (NCBI taxonomy): domain Eukaryota; kingdom Metazoa; phylum Arthropoda; class Insecta; order Hemiptera; family Veliidae; genus Microvelia; species Microvelia longipes. The sequence continues at coordinate 38,908,889 of JACMZG010001911.1, read as the reverse complement.
ATATCCAATATACGTAGTGCAATAGATCTACGTAGTTTTTAATAAAATTTCTGATTGAAATTTTTTGATTAAACATTGTGTTCCTTAGAGGCACAATTTTTCGTTAATTTCAAATCGTAAATAATGATATAATATGTCGTTTTTAATAATAAAAAAAAATATATAAAAAATTGTCGAAAAATCGGGTACAGGGTACCTTGGAACTTATCGTCATCACAAAGGATCCTCTACGCTTAATTAAAACATGAATTAAAACGAAACATAGTGTCCCTATTTAATAAGTAAAGGTATACACTTGTATCAAATATTTCAACTCAATTGATTCATTTTTTATATTATATAATTTTTTAAAAAACGAACACAAGTCATTCGATGAACCAATACTGATAATGAGATGAAACTTGGCATATATGTTAGTCTTGTATATAGCCATAAGCGTGCCAAATCATTATTTGGCACGCTAAAAATGAAGCGATCGCATCATTATTCCGTATTTTATAATTTTTCGAAACTTTTACTGAGTCGTTATTGCGGGTTAATGACGTCATAAAAAATATTTTCCGAGTAGAACAACTACAGCGATAGACTGATTTTTGTACAAAATTTAAGCTTTCTAGCATAAATACACAGGGACTTACAATTATAACAGACATAAACATACACACACACACACACACATACAGACAGACAAGAATAGTGGATGGAAGTTCTGGCATATCGTGAGTATAGGTGCAAAACATAAAGAGAACATTTTTTAAGCTGATAAAATGTTCTATAAAACGAGTGTTGAATTATTAAAATCAGATGACTACAACCAAAGTAATGGCTCTTCCAAAAACACCTAAAATGGTTAATTTATGCAAATTCAGCGAATTTCTTTGAAACAATATTGGCTTTTTGTGCATTTTTTTGGCCATTTATCAAATATCATAACTTTAGTTGTTATCCGATTTTGACAAAATAACACTCGTTTTATAGAAAATTTTATCACCTTAAAAAAACGTTCTCTGTAAGTTTTGCACCCGACCCACAGGGAACCCCATATTTCAAAAACTGAAATTTGTTCGATTTGATAACAATCTGTGCATGCGCAATCATATAAAGAGCTCCACTCTGGATAGGCAGATTATGTTTTTCCTTCATAATTTAAGTTGTATTTTCAGAAAATTTGGTTAGAAGTAGTACAAAATGAGTCACAATTTTTAGGTCTGGCTCTTGGACTATTATAGGAGGGGAAACAAAATAATCTTGGACATCTGGTAATCATTTTTTATTGGTAGGAAAGCAGTGATATTCACAGGGAAAGTGAATGTGAAAGTTTCTCGAGGAAATGACGTCATAAAGAACGATGACCAAAGGATTACTAACTCGACATCCAAGCATTTGGTGTTTTGCATTGTAATTCCTAGTAGCGATGATGTTAGGGCCTAAATATTGGAATAAGGTAATGACATCGTGATTGGAAACTCATTGACTAGGAGAAAAAATTATAGTTAAAAGGAACCAAGTTGAGTGTAATGGACTTACACTAAATAGCTTACGTACAGGTTGTCAAAATGAAATTGTGGAATATAGAATTTCGTATTATGATCGCATTGCCCTCGTGTGCAGTGTCATCTGGATTATCCGTTCTGTATGTTGTATGCAGTTCCTTATGAACTGTGCAACCTCGATAGCTGGATGGGGTGTACCATTACAAAGTGCACAGTTAGGGCCTTGTTCAGGGGGTTTTGTGCAGTTTTAAGTTAGGAGACCTACGGCACACATAATGCAACGTGGATTTTAGTTGCAATTCATTCTCATGTGACCGAGATATTGATATCAGGTACAATGGACCAATGCAATACCCATGTAAGGCTCTTTCACATTAAATTTGCAGTGGTAAATAGTACTACTGTTAAAATGTCCTTGTTTAAGAATAGTGCTAAAGCAGCTTCGCTTTTTTTTGACGTTTGCAATGTTCCCAAATAGAAACCCAAGTTGTTCAAGCTCGGACTTACTAAATTCTACGAGTGTAGAAGAGTGAA
>JACMZG010001911.1:38721862-38904362 GCA_018340805.1 Microvelia longipes | reverse complement strand
CAAAAAATCGGCAAAATTTAGGGTTAATATTTTTTGCCGCGAAAAAGGTCAATATTTATGTTTTTTGAGCTAAAAATCGACCTAAAAATCGAAAAAACCATTGTAAATTACCGAAAACCAAAATTTAGGTCGATAAAAATTAAATTTCGAGTTGGGTGTCGTTTTCAATGTTTTTTGGGCCTCTGAGATGAATGCCAGTGGTCCGGAGTCAATACGACTACTCAAACTCAGGGTACCTGGGTTCACATCCTGGAAGGGTCGATCATTTTTTATCGTTTTTGTTACTTAATATAAGTTTACAACTAGAAAATAATTCTGGCGCGGTGGTCCGCATGTCGGGCGAATTTTCTTTGGATGCGAGCTCTCAAACCCAGAGTACCTGGGTTCAAATCCTCGTAGGGACAGTAATTTTTTATCGTTTTTTTACCTAATATAAGTTTACAACTAAATAAATAATTCCGGCGCGGTGGTCCGCTGTCGGGCGAATTTCATTTAGAATACGTGTTTCCGTGCTAAGCAACCCTTTTCTTGCTTATGCAAGAACCATGCCCATTGCGTGGTTTCGGTTCATGCTTTAGAACCTAAGCAGTTACTCAATTGTCAAGCACTGCTCGTAACTCATTTTGTCTGTATTTTCCAAAGGAAATGCGCTAAAACCTTTAAAGATAACTGACTAAGCTTAAAGATAAGTAACTTAGCTTTAAACTAGTGCAAATAATAGTGCGTACTTCTAATTTTAGAGGCATAGTTTTGTACAACAACTGGATGATTATGCGCATTTCCTTTGGAAAATACAGACAAAATGTGTTACGAGCAGTGCTTGTCAATTGAGTAACTGCTTAGGTTCTAAAGCATGAACCGAAACCACGCAATGGGCATGGTTCTTGCATAAGCAAGAAAAGGGTTGTTTAGCACGGAAACACGTATTCTAAATGAAATTCGCCCGACAGCGGACCACCGCGCCAGAATTATTTTCTAGTTGTAAACTTATATTAGGTAAAATAACGATAAAAAATTACTGTCCCTACTAAGATTTGAACCGAGGTACTCTGGGTTTTAGTGCTCGCATCTAAAGGAAATTCGCCCGACATTCGGACCACCGCGCCAGAATTTTTTATCTTTTCAATTAATTTAGGAAAGTCGACGATGCTATAAACATAGATAGGAGGAAGTTTGGGATGACTTGGTTCACCAAGTTCTTGCTCAAAGACCATTCTCTCTTTCAATAATAGTCAGATAATCGCTTCTGATAATACCCAGCATCATCTTTCCTTTCTTGAACCCTGGATGAGGAAATGGAGAATAAAGATAAATGAACAGAAAAGTGTTCGTATCACCTTTGCTCTTCGTATAAACACTTGTCCTTCAGTCACCCTGAACCAGGTCTATATTCCTCAATCGTCTAGTGCCAGATATCTTGGCCTTAACCTTGAAAGACATTTAAATTGGCAACAGCACACAAAGACAAAACGTACTGACGTATCAAGACGTTTCAAGTTCGGGTCATCTGGATCGTAGGTCTAAGCTATTACGGAGTAACAAACTATGTATTTATAATGTCGTATTCGCGATTCAAAGTCCGTATCTGATAAGAAATTTATAACGAAAGGGTGATCGTTGTTAAAGTCCTTATGGGTTTTTTGGTTTTTCTAGTTTATGACGATTATTTCTTTAATTTTTTTCGAAGTGCTTTAATTGAATTACTTTTAGGTCGTATGAACTCAGTAAAATCACTATTTCGTTTAAAAATCACAATTGTTGGTTTAGGTTATACTATTTTTGGGTTAAATCGGACAAATCCAAGTCTGTAGTGATAAGAGCCTGATTCTATATTTAAAATCCTGGAATAAACGAAGTATTTATCTATAAAATATTTGCAACTTATTAGCACCGATAATCGTTCTATTAATTTTTACCGCATTTATCACAAATTAACTAACAATTAAGAAGAATTTTTATCGGCTCTTATGCTAATTCTATGATAAAAAAATGTTTGATCACACTTTCGTTTTCCCGCCATTGGTATTGCCAACCTTACAACTATCTCTTTGAATCGCGAATTGAAACCTACACAGGCCTATGTTCTAGAAGTGTGGGGTAGCACCAAGCCTTCCTAAATCGTCTCCAGATCCTGCAGTTTATAGTCCTTCGAACCATCACAAATGCTCCTTTTTATGTATCAAACCTTTTCCTCCAACGACCTTAATGTTCATTTTTTCAACAACTTTCCGTATCCCACTATAAACGTTTCCATGAATCCTTAACCGAGGACTCTAATCCTCTAGTACAAACTCTTTCCTACAAACACCTTTCCCGATAAGCCGGTACGACGAAATACAGAAACAGACAGTAACTCCCTCCACGGCACAAAATCGAGAGTTAACTCTGATTAATTGTATACATGTAATTTAAATTAATTTGGTTATTTCATAAATAAAGGTTATTTTATATAAACAAAAATCTAATCATCTCTATTATATTTTTTAAAGTCATCCTTTCTCTCTCCATATTTCATGTATTACCACCGACAGTATGTAGTAAAAAAACGCCTGAGAACATTCACTGGATTGTTTCACTAACATGTCTTATCAAGCTACTAAAACTATATCAACATTAATACTTGTAACAATTATTTTGTTGTTGTGCAGCTAAATAAAAATGTTAAAAAATGCATTGTTCATGATTCATAACCTGGAGTAGTAGAAATACTCCTTGTTACTCAATTGTACCCGATTTTTCAAAGGAAATGCACATATTTATCCTACTCGTTATTGACAAAGCTCAAGTCATCATTATTCGTACTAATATAAAGGTCAGATTATCTTAATTTTTAAAATGTTTAAGCGCATTTCCACGGATCTGGCAAAAGACTTCAATAGTGATTTCCGCCATATATTTGTTCATACATGAACCTACTTTTATTTATTATGTTTATTTTATAATTTTATCTTGTTTGTTTTTGTTGGCATATCCAATTTAGTGTTTATATTTAACTTTAGTTATTTGCCTTTTATTGTTTTACTTTGATTTATGTCCCTTGTCCACCAATGCATTAATACGCTTCAAACCGCTTTATACAACAAACTCAAAAGATCGCAACTTCTGTTGCTCTAAGGATCTGTTGACATATCGCACCTCTACACACACTAGAAAAAAGAAGAATTGTTTTTAATAAGAGTCTAAATTTCGCCATTTTGCGAGCACATGTGGATTACATCTTAACCAAGTAAATTCAATTAATTATCAAGTTTCGGATAACAATTAATAGTGTCAAAATTAGTTAGAAAGTTCCAGTTAATAGATTGCAATCATAGTTTATCAGTTTGTGCTGCAGTGAACCTGTAAACAAGGATATCAGTGCTGTGTTGGGCCTAACCTATATCCGTCTGGACTCAAGTTGGATTAAGCCTTTACCTCCAGCCTCTCTCAAAGGAACCTCAATCATCATGGTCACCCCACTTTATATTCTTTTTAAATAATAGGGCTGGTGGGTACTTGTTTATATAGGTTTAAACTGTTATTGATCGATGCTATTTTGGTTATGCCAATGTAAGATTAATGCCTTTAATTACATATCTACTGTTTTCAAATTGTGTTTTTTACTGCCTACTTTTTTTTACCTTACAACAATACCTTATATACAGTCCTCCTCTTTTCGTTATCTCCATACCGTTAGGCTGGTGCAGAGCGAACAATATTAATAAATGAAGTAATAAAAATAGGTAATACAACTATTTTAAAATGGTTTACTAGCTACTTAAAATATAGAATATACATAATAAAAATAAATGACGTCACAGGAGATAGGTAGACAGTTAAACACTCAAATCTTCAAGGCAGCGTCTTCGGAAGCTTGTTATTTATAATATTTACAAATAACATACTTAAACAAAGACTTCACGGACTAATATATAAATAAAATCCGAAAAACCTCATAAGCGTTTTTTCAGATGAAATCCGCTACAATGTAAATAATTATATTAAAAAACAAATAAAGATTATTAAACAAAATATTTATTAAATACAGTAGGGTATAGTCGCCTGTTTTGGCCGATGTTATGATAATAAGCTGGGTTAATAAAAAACTCAACTAAATATCTTTTAACTGTCTAACGATGTGCAAATAGAGAATAGTGAGCTGTGGGAGTCCCAGAGCATTTAGCTGAGAGCTTGAACGAGAAGCAAATAAGAAAATGCTTTTCTTCGTCCTTCATTGTTGCTTATTTAACAAAATAAAAGTTATAATCCTTTTAAAACTGCTGACGGGGTGGGGGTGCTTAGTATAAAATTGTAATTACCTAGAATTACATATATTTTATCTATTTAAAAGAATAGGAAAGTAATTAGAAATTACATGAAATTTAGTCTACTAATATTAAACAAAAGTTCTGCAATAATACAATTGTATAAGTTTAGTTATAATTTAATTTGACTACACAAAATTTATTTTCATGTTTTGTCCCAAAATGTCGAGCTTCTGACATACCGATTTCATGTATGGAAAACATTTTCAACTGAAATACATAGTTTTATACCCTAAGTAGACTAATATCATCATCACATGCCTGAATGGGTAGTTATGAGAAACCGCGGTTAATGACATGCGATAAAAGACTATTCTATTATACCATTGGGCAATCTGAGCCAATGCTATTAGAACAAGTAAGACATGTTGCAAATACATTTTCCATGGTGTGACGTCTTTTTTAACATAGCGTTTATCATCAGGACTTCACAATACTGCGCTATCTCTAGGTAACTAATATCCAGGTTTTGTACAACTCTTCTCTGTCATCTCTAAATTACTTAAAATTCGATGTTCTGTACAATCCTTTACTGCAACTCTAAGTACATTTTATTCCTCCTTTCAAACAACCTTTCACTGTAATATCTACCTCATATTGTTATACTTTGTATAACACTTCACTGCTATCTCTATGTACCTTATATTTTTATGCTTTGTAAAATATTCTTTAACTACTTCAAAAAATGATATTAAATTATGATATTATAAAATTCATCCTCATAACTGAATAGCTTTCAAAAACATCAAAGGATATCATATTCTTTTCAGACCACTTTAATTGCAGCTTAATAAAAGATAGTTCCTTTTTAACAGAAATATTTAAACAATAATAAAATTAAACACTACTAAATAACCAAGGACTATTGAAAACAAAATGCTTTCATCATTAATGTTGTATTTAAATTTTAAACCTTATAAATATTAAAACACGAAACATCTTAATACCTTACCACAATTTTATGTTTAAAATTACAATCTCCTACAAGGATTTATCATGAATACTCTTCATAAAAGACGGATTATAATATTGCTTTGACTCAAAGGATTATGCAGACATATGTACTATACATCAGTAAGCTTTTAGTAATAATATAAGCTCTTGGAGTGAAAACTGATATAGTTTAATATTAACTTATTTAAGAGGTTTAAAGCTTATAGCTTCATATTGTTTAATAATAGTTTAATATAATAATTATAGATCTATATCATATGCACAATATTTGACTAATTCCTTGTTTAGTAAGATCTAAAAAATCGGGTACAAAGTACCTCGGAACTTTTCCTCATCACATCAGATTCGCTAACTTTATCCTACCTACTTTGGGCTCGCTTCGATCGTCCTCAGAATATAAAATTCGTCAAATGTATATGCAACATCTCTTCGGACTCGCTTCGCTCGTTCTTAGATAGTAAATAAATTGGTCTTATTCCCAGCAGTCACCTATCAATGAGCACTCTATGATGCTTAACTTAATAACCCAACAAAAATCATAGATATATTTGTAATATTGAAACGAAACTTAGTGTATTCATTTATTACGTAATGGTATACACTTGTACTGAATTTCAACCTAATTAGACTATTTTCTATTAAAAAAAACGTACAAAAGTCATTTGCTAAAAATAAACTAATGCTGATAATGAGATGAAACATAGCAATTATGTTACTCTTATACATAGCTACATGCAAACAAAATCTTAATCCGATCGCATTATATTTCTTTGTTTAATGATTTGTTGAAATTTTTGATGTAAAATTTTGGTAATGACGTCATAAATTAAAATTTTAGATTAGTTCAACTACAGCGGTAAACTGATTTTTGCACAAAATTCAGCTCTCTAGCATAAATACACTGGGAGCTACAATGATAACAGACACACACACACACATACAGACAGACAACTTTGTAAAAACCATTTAGGAGGTCTTAAAAACACCTGGCTCCCAGTTTCGGAATATTTTGCAAACAATACTTTTCCTATACCTATGGTATAAATGAAGAAAAGTAAAAACTAGATGATTAAGTGGATGTGAAAGATTCCAATGGGAGAGTCACTTCTTATTTTATCTCTAGTTAACCCACATAACAGCGGCCTCACTTATCAACTCTCTTACGGTTGTAAAAAATTATCAGCATGTAAAAAAATCTTTAATTGTGCAAAAGTAAAATAAGTACAATACTGATCAGAAACGGCTTGAATGTTTAGCTAGAGGAAGTGGTTGGTGTTAGCAAAGCCCCTTACACCATGCATTCCCCTAGAGTTGTTCTAGAAAACGAGGTGAAATACTTTATTGAAATAAGAGAGTCAACTGTAGCAGTCTTTCTAAATCGTCGAGCCAAAGCTTCCTTAGAGGACCCATGAGAACATGTTTAGCACATACCTTCTAAATTCAAGAGGTAGTCCCTTTTACAAGCCAGTCCTTTCTGACGCAATGGTCATATGAAAAAAATAAGGCCTTTTGTTAAAATAAATAGTATTTTGAGCTAAAATATTGTAAGAAAGAATTCAAATTTAAATAAACATTCTTAACATGGCAGCCCAAGAAACTTAAGATGCTGGATAAATTTTGCTTTAATTAAGTAATTTTAAATAACACTTTTATGACCTTTAAAAGATGAGAGACGCTAAGGGGCGTAAATCTACAAAAATAGGTCTTTATGTTTAAATATCCTTTGACAAATGTTATTAAAAAAATAGCAGCAGATTTACCTTCAACCGGAGGAAGTAATCTCTTATCATATAGCTTCTGTTGTAGTAGATTATCTAATATTTCCTTGTCTGATTTACTGTCCTCGAATCTAAAACAATAAACAATACAAATATTTCACTAAATGGTCAAAATAAACACATATAAGAATAAGTCTAAACATTGTTAAAGGATTAGTTTTAATGAATAGGTTGGTAGATTTTTAATGCAAATACCCTACTTAAGATATTTTATACTACCAAATATTCCCGTAATGTAATTCGAAGCAACATAACGGCTTGAAAACATTAAATAAAGTTAAAAACATTGGGTACAGGGTACCTCGATACTTTCAGTTGGCAGCTGTCTTGTTAACTGTCGACAGAAAGTTTTATTTTAATTTTATATTTATTTTATATTTCATTGTGACAATATAATTTAGTTTATCATCACTCTGTTCTCATATATCATAACACTTTCCATCAAAACTTCGGACTCGCTTTGTTTGTCCTCAGCATGACCTACATGACATATATGATACCTACCAAATATGACTTATAAAATTCTAGTTAATATAAATTCCTCAATTTTCAAAATGCGTCAAGAATTAAACACAATGACTCTCATCTAATTTGCAGAGAACAATATATATTTTTTTATTAGGAATTATCAAGCAAAACTATTAAAAAGTTCCTTCATTCAAGGGAATTATTTAAAATCTAAAGATGAAACAAATCAAAATTCAACATCTATTACGGGATTTCAATTTAAATTTATGAGATAAGATTTCTGTCTTATTTCATTAACTCAAATCTTTGAATTTCTTCTTTATTAAAAATTAACCCTTATGAAACGAAGGAAGCAGGTTAAATAATTTTTATTTCAAATTTAATGATTTCTATAAAAATAATTTTTATTTCAAATTTAATGATTTCTATACAAATAATTTTGTTCTAAGTTAATCTCAAAGGGGGGTTTAATTTATCTAATAAAGAATTCATTATTTAATTAAATTCTGTCTGTTTTAAACATAAACCAAAACGGTGCTATAATAAAATAAGGAACAGTATAAATTATAACAGGCTAACTATAAAAGAGGGCTAAAGCCAAAGCTTGTTGACAACAAAGCTAAGTTTTTAAAACTAGTAGAGCCGGGACAGAGACTATACAAGATACACAATTAGTCCTCAGTAAATTAGTCCTCCTCAGTTATTGTAATTTATTCTTATATTACAGGCACATTTGAATTTTAACTAAATACATAAAATATCCAAAGAAAAAATGAGCTAATGAGGCTGGGGTCACGGAGAGATCAGAAAATAATTTTTCATGAAAGGATTTAATAATATATATATATATATATATATTATATATATATTATATATATTATTATTATATTATTATATATATATATATATATATATATTATAATATATTATATATATATATATATATATTTTATATATATTCTATATTTTTGAAAGAGGCCATCCCGGTCATAAAGGTCATCTGTGTCTGATTGAACTGTTTATTTTAATTCGGTAGTAAAGAAAGAACTCCAATAAATTCAAAGCAGCGCATAATATTTTATAAAAAAAGCAGTACATTTATAGCAAATTCTACTGGTATTTTACTAATTTCTATAGACAACTACTAAGTAAGGTTTCACGGAGTTTAATAAATGCAAAAGGGGAAAATACATAAAATTTTAGGCGGAAGGAAGTAGCACCTTTACTCAACAGATATGAACTAACACCGTGTTGAACCTTTCTGATGGTTTTTGTTAATTTGTATGCTAAGGAATCTAATTTGCAATTTTATTTGATTCCCAGCACAACCTGTGGCTAGAAGGGTTAGAGTTTGATGCAACATTCACCTACTTTATATTTAGGCTTTTATAGAAAATCACTAATAGTTTGAACTTACATGTAAAAAGACACAAAAATAATATTTGTTAAACGTTTACTGCTGTATTTGTTGTTTTATATTCATACTTATTGTATAAAATATAATTATATTTTATTAATTAAATTATTTATATATATTTAATATAAAAAAAATATTATTACTAGGGTGTTTCTATTGGTCGGATTTTAAAACATCAGAAAAGTAACCTGACTTCTTCAATTATATTATTATCCATAGATAAATGTATCGTTTAAAATGGAAAACACAAACAATGAGCAAATAGCCGCGAACGATTGATGTTTTTATAACGTGACTTAAAGTTGGAGTAGGTTTAAAATGAAGTTATACAGGTCCCTTAAGCCCCAAATAAATGCTTCATTCCTCTATAATCCTTCTAGTCATATATTTCTATGCAATTTATCCATAAATATTTTAACATGACATCTCCTCTGCAATATTTTTTATATCTTGAGCTTTTAATCAGAAGCGTAAATAACTACTTTACAGCGAAGTATAAATATTTCCAAATTAGTGAAACACATGGAGAAAAACTAACGTTAATACTTCAGAAATCATTAAAACTTGTCGTCATTAAAAGTAAAAAATACCTAAACAACTTCAGATTATTTTTAATTATACTTATAATTTGATCAAAACCTCTTCGGCTTAAGCACGTTTTAAAATTCAACTTCAAAACTGCTGATTCATTCACAACTTCATTCACTACTATTCATTTTAAATACTTTCTACACTGGCTTAATTAATGACCTAAAATAAATCATTGTTTATCCTTCCTCTGGTATCAAAAGAAATCCTCCTTAAAAATTATTACAACATTTGTTACGACTAAATACAACATCATTTTCCGATGATATTAAAGATTTAGAGGCTTCTTCTAGCCTTTCTTACACCCCACAAGAGAAACCCATAAATCATAACCATTTCTTGTAACCATATCTATTCTTGTAAATCCTTGTGCAAAACGTTTGGCTTTTAAGCCATTTAGAATTATATTTATTTTATTGATACAAAATAATGTACAACTGTAAATATAGACAGCGTATTATTTTGCTCAACTAATACATTTGTAAACTAAATAAACGTTTACCAAACTTTTTGCTAGCTACATACATTTGAAAATGGAACATAAAATAAGCAAATAATGAAGAATATGTTAAAAGTAGAATAGAGAAGTGTTTCAAAGAGAGGTACTTGTTTTTATTATTTTTCATTCTACTGGAGGCAACTTATACTAAAAACAATTATAATGATCTACGACGATAAATATAAAACGGTGCATGATTTTTCGTTCTAGAAAATCATGCAATATCTAAAGGTATCTGTTCTTTTAGAAAAAAGGGGGAAAATACCAATATAAAATTAATTAGATATTTATGTGATTATCAAAATTTTAAGTATTTTTATTAAAAAATTCATTCTCTACTATAAGATTCATTTAATAAATCATTTTTGAGATAAATTATATTTATAGATTTTTTTCATCTATTTTAATAATAAATTAAAAAGGAAAATATCATTATCCTTCTTGACTTAGGAAAAAGTCAGTCTTCATTAAGTTCCATATTTATCATTTTTATTAATTTTTTTACTCCGGACAAAAAAAGTTTTTTTTTTCCGTTTTCTAATATAATTAAGTTTGTACCCTTTATAAAGTAGAGTGGTAAACGTTAGGTTCTAGAACAGATGGCAGGAAGAAGGATCCTAGAATACAGGGTCCCTTCTTTATTTAGGTCAAGTTAAAATAGACCTTCTCGATGATTCAATTGAGAATATTTCGATTCAGGGAATAACTATGTCCCTGCCTATATGTTTTCAGATAGAATGACTAATTAAAAATTAAATTTCTGTTAACATAAAAAAAACCCGTATAATAAAGTGTTTGCACAGACAACTCTCAGGAATTAGGTAAAAAAGGTAAGAAAGGAGATGGAATTGGTTTCGTTAAAATATTAGAAGTTAACAAAAGTTCTTTCTCTTGTTTTACGGACAAATTAAAAATTAATTTATTATATTTTTGTTTAAACAGATTACTAAAAATGCATTATTGATTTAGCATTTGATGTGATATTATGGGATTATGTTTTATCCTTATTAATATTATTTTAATTCAATTAATAGATGTTAATTTGATATAAAATAATATTGAGAGTCAAAAAAACGATGGCTAGGAAAACCATGTAACGAGTTTTTATGCATATTTCTTTATTTTTTTAGCTGAAATATTTAATAGTCTAAATAAAACGTGCTAAAGTCAAACATTTCAATCAATTTATGCTTAGATATCTGTCATCATACAATAATCAAGAGTTCTAATAGTATCGGAAACTTACAAGGTATAACATAACCTCGTGTTAAGTTAAATGGAATTGTGATTAATCACTGCAATCATAGTACCACACAAAGTGAAATAACTTAATATACAAGTTACGAAACAAATATTAAGTCAATAAAAATATTACGTAAGAAAGAAACCCTGAAATTGAATTTGATTTAAATCTATTAAATTCTTAATCTCTCACGATGAAAGTTATAAAATATATATAAATAATTAATGATTTAAAAATGATTAATTCATAAATCAAATAACTGTGTACAAAAAACAAATATTACCCTGATTATATTAATTTGATCAGGAATATTAAATTTTAAAAATATAACGTTATCTTTATCCAAGTAACTGCAAATAATCAACTACGAATAACATCAAAATAACTTGGTCATTTAGAAAACGAAAGTGGATTCATAATCACACACCAGACATATATTTTATATATATATATATATATTTATATTATAGATATATATATTTAATAATTTATTTTTATATATATATATATATATGTGTGTGTGTGTGTGTGTGTGTGTGTGTGGTGTGTGTGTGTCTAATCTGACTTGAATTTGAGATAAGTTTTTTTTAAATAGCTCACGGCGAGTCGGAAAGTATCAGTGGACTGCGATACTTCTACAAAACAAAATTAAACTTATGGCTAAATGAAAAAATCTTTTTAGAAACCAAAGCCCCTTAAGCAGTGGTTGCAAACAGCCAGGTTATTTATTGCATGTGGTCCCAAACATAATAAATACTAAATGGCAATAAAGTGGCAATTCATTGCTGAGTTACCTAATGTAATATTTATTCATATATTCTATTTATTTGCATTTATATCGTCATACATGTATGGATAAAGAAAAAAACCTAATTTATTTGGAAAGTAGCGCTTTAATATAAACGAACTAAACCAACACACTAATCTTAAATCAACAGCGAACCTTGAATGGTAAATTTTTCTGATATTATGACATCGAAGAAAATATTTTATCTCAGGAAATTATTGTCTAAATATTTTCTGTCAGAGAAAACAAGATATCGAAGGAGGTTCAATTTTTCGAGAACTTTTTATCTCTCGTCCTATATTGCTTCTAAAAAATAATACAGACTTTATAATACCCAGTTTTATTATGAATATTCTTTCTCAATACGTTTTATTGCTGAATAGTAATATTTAACTCTAATCTTCTTAGTAATAACTTATGAAAATTAGAAACGAGTTTCTTTAGGAAATATAAACGCTTTGAATCATTTGTTTGGCTTTAGTTCTTTGTTATAACAGCATTCAGATAATCATGTAGTATTGAAGTTAAATCTCCATTTATTTATGTGTTGGATTTCATAACCAATGTTATCGAACGTATTAAGGTTCTCTTCTCCAAAAGAAGTACTTCTGTAGGACTAAAATGTTTTGACGGATAATAATATTTTAATTAAACATGGTACAAAAATCACCCTTGGGGAGTACACGAATCCTAATAAAAACCATCTTGTTGTGACGCCATAAAACTCGGTTTACTGACTCAACAAATTTTTGAAAAGATCAGCAAAATTTAAGGTTAATATTTTTTTGCCACGAGAAAGGTCCAAGTTCAATTTTTTAAGGCGCTAAATCGAATGAAAATAAGTGAGCAAAATGTCGAATACCCTTGGTAAATTACTGGTAACCAAAATTACGGTCGTAAAAAATAAATTTCGAGGAGCTATAAATTTGAGGAAAACCTAAAATATAGCCGTAAATAACTTATATATTATATATTAGTTATATATATATAAGCCTGTAATATATATATTATATATATATATTATATATTTATATTATATATATATATAACGAGTCGAGACTACGTGAGAACTTGCTATCGTCTGTCGATGTTATGTAGTGTCGAGACTATGACTTGTCGAGACCTTGCTAAACCATGTCATGTGTCGACGTAACGACAAAATTGCACAGATCAAAAATTAGTCACGTGACACCTCTGTCCTGATTTTGCGTAAGATCGACACATGTGTCGTCGACACGCAAAATGTCGTTACGCAGTGTCGAGACCCCGGGGGCGACCCCAGGTCTGACAGAAATCACGTTTGTTTCCCTACTTGGTTTATATATTACTTTACGTTAGACGTTAGAGGTTTCTTAATTTTTTTTTCATTTTTAGAAGGTTTCTCGCGTGCTCTTCTTTCATTTAAAAATTCCAAAAACGTTCAAATAACTCATTGAAACATATTTTCATTTTAATACGAAAATGAGAGAGAAATGTTAAGTACCAAAGGCCAATTTTTTCACTACATGTTTCTTATATAAAATTGAAGTAACCTTATTCAATTCTTGACAAATGTACCCCCTAATTACCAACAATGCTTCAAGTTACCTGATGGAAAAAAGGCTTACTTTTTTCCAGCGTCAAGCATATTCTAACGTTGGCTAATAGTTACCTAAAGTAGATTAATCTTAATCATGGTTTTTTATATAGATAATCCCTAATCTATTCTATTGTTCCAAGTATTATTCAAAGAAGTTTTATCTACAGCGAGCCAAAATACCCTATTTACACCCTATCTCCTTCCATTATCATGATGCTAACTTTGTCATCTCTTGTGACCCTATTATTTGTGACTTAAAAATAATTCACCACAAAAATGCGAGTTTTCTATTTTAAAAAAATGTATAAAAGAATCTCCTCTTTTATTCATTGTTCCGGAAAATCTACCTCCCGAAAAATCTCCCCAAAACCTTTTTTTCTCATTTAGAAGGATTATTCTTTAAAAAAGACAAAAAAAAGACTAATGGTTAAAAGATTTTCGTTAAAGAAGAAAATCATAAAATACAAAAGAAAAACAGCTATAAGAAACAAAATGAATACACCGCATAAAAATGCACAAGTCACAATTATGTCAAGAAACAAAACTTTTCTTAATAATTATTTTTGCTTTACTTTGTTTAGAAAAAAAATAACAATAACAATAAATAAGAAATATTTCAGCAAGGAAGCGGAAAATTAAACATTTCTTTTGTAGTGAATTATATTGTTAAGGCTATATTTTTCCCTTTAATTTTTTATTAGTTCAAGAAGTCTTTGTAAGATAGTTTTATAGGAAGTTATTGTATTCAAGAAAATATTTTGTATTTTATTTTAAATTTAAACAAGTTAGAACTCATAGAATTACTCCTAATTTGCATATATAAAATTTAAATTTTGGAAATACTATAGAAAAGTAACGAGTAACTCGATTTTCGAAGGAATAACTACATTTAGATTATCTACTAATTTATCTCTATTATTAAAAGTAGGTACTATGTATGTGATTGGTCGATTCGGGTATATACAAAACAACTTGCACTCATGTTATAGAATACCCAAAAATATTAACCATAAGTGATATTAATTAATAAATGTCCGACAAAAAAAACATAAGAGATAATTAAAATGAAACTTTAAATTCAGAACACGTGCACCAATACAACTATAACAAAATCGTGATTTCGGATTTTAGAGGGATTTCATTACTTACACCACATATTAAGGTTTTTGGAGAGGAATAGCTAGTGATGAGTAAAATAATTGCTTTTATAACGTAAGTTTTTAACGTCACAGTAAATTTAGCTAGTGGCACAATTCAGTAGTACATGAACTCACTTTTCATAAAAGAAGTTGCTTTAAATATAAACTCTTTCAGATAAAAACTTTATTAAATATAAATCTTTAAATATATAATCTTCGGGTATACATAGCATTCAAACATGTACTGAAATATCTAACATAATGTACAAACTTAGCACGTACCAAAAAGTATCTCGACCAAAAAATAAAGAAAGAAACTCTGTAAATTTAAATTTAGCCGACCTAAGCACTACTAAGAATACACTAAAACATAATTATTAAAAGGAGAAGGTATATTAATATCAAAATAAACTAATGTTAAAGAATATTGTCTTAAACAATTTAGAGCTGGTTTCATATTTTCTCTACTTTCCCATTTAATAAAAAACCTTTTTAAAGGAATGTTTTAATTAAAACGTTTCCTTTTTGTTTATTTAACAAACTAGATTAAACTTTGTTATTAAATTATATTTTTCTCATTAAGTTTCGAAAATGATTTAAAGCATAAATTAAATCAAAATTACATGTATACATATCAAAGTTACAGTTTAATCATGTATTATAGCTTAGTAGAGATACAAAGAGCAAAATAACACAACAAATTTTAGTCTTGAATAGATTTAACGTACGCTGGAATTTAACAATAACAATAAACAGGTAAGGGTCATATTTAAATATGAATATAGCCTAGAAAATTATTAATAATATTAATAAAAGGGAAATGAAACAATACAAATAAAATGTACCTTATATATTCGTTTTAGAAAATGTATTAAATTTTCAAGTTCATTAGAATTAAATGGACTAAAATTATTACTTATTATTCAAGCTTTATTAATACTTATTTAGATATACAATTTCATGCATAGCGTCAAAAACTATTAAAATTATATTTTAAAATGTATTCATAAAAGAACAGCACATAATCCTATTGCTTCCACAACGAAGCATAGATTAAATATTATTAAAGCAATAGTTAAATGAACTAAAGACTTAGCGAACTGTGGACACAGGAAATCATAACTCAATATTCATAGCTTAACATCCACTGACCAAACTGTGTTTTGCTATGCAAATTATATGCAACGGCTTTAATAAATCTCTTTGTAGCTCTGAGTGTTGCTAAAAAAACGAGCCCATTGATTATGCTAAGTTATAAATGTATTTTTGCTAGATGTATACAAGTAGATGAAGTTGTAAAGTTAAAACATTTTTTTTTATTTATACTGTGCTTTTGTTTATTACCAGAAGATAATTAAACGAGAAAAGTTGAATAACTTTGGTTTTTTATTTTGAAAAATTTTGCATTTTTTTATTCATTAATATTTTTCCCAACCCTTATTTTTCTTCCCTTTTAAGTATACTAACTTTCCCGCATTTTCACTACCTAGTTTTTCAAAAAAAAAAAGTTTTTTTTTTGGTTTTGAAAAACAAGTTGGTTTGGTTGTATACGGAACCAGGGAGCTTAAAATATTTTGCTGAGGACTTTAGACATAGGGACTTGAATACATTTAAGATTAGAAGGTTTTGTTGAACCTTCTAATTCCGTATGACTAAGATGGTTTTGTTATGCTTTTGTAAATGAGTAATATGTAATATGTCATATGTAATATGTGAGGTTAGACCTTTTATTGAGTAAATGTAGGAATTCCAACAAGACTTTTTCCTTTTAAACGAATTTGTTTAGTGTGACGCGTCCATGTTAGTTTGTTGTTGAAGTGAAAACTCAGGTAACGTGAGGTGGTGGACATAGGAATTTGAGACTGGTTTAGAAATAGGTGTGGACAAATGTCTCGTTGGAGAGTGATTGTTAAGTAAACGCTGTTTTGAGCATTCAATTTTTCCTTTACTTCCTAAACCTTGGTTCTAGACAATCAAGATGGTCAGGTATATTATTAGAAGCCTGAACTGGATTTGTGTAGACTGATAGGATATTTATGTCATCTGCAAAGGATAAAACTGTCTATCATAAGGACAGGGAATACTACCATTATGGACAGGGACTCTTTGAATTACAAAAAATTTCGTTCGTAACTTGAAAGGTACGAAAGGAAAGGTAGGGCATTAGAATGAGGAAATAGGTAAACGGAAGTAAAGGTATATATGACAGGTATAGGAATGAAGGTAAAAATAATATCATCAGCTTAGATAAAAAACGAAATGCCACACAGCACAGGATTTTGCAATCCTCTAGTGTGGCACTCAATCCTTTATGCCATATTTAATTATGTATTATGTACTTTATAAAATAAAGGAAATTTATTTAAAAAAAAATGAAGAATAATCATAAAAAACAATTACAGTTTTCAGGTGTTCGCTCGTATTTAAAGATATTTTCCTCATCTAAACTTACCTATTAATGTATCCTAAAGGAAGTACGAATTTGAAGCTTGTTTTGAAAGCACTTAAGAAATCTCTAATCTATAGGCACTGGTTTAATCTAATCTAGGTTTAATAGGTTGGAGACATAGAGTGTATATATTAAGAGGTCACCAGTGCCATAGGGTGGTATTTACTACATAAGACTATTACCCTGTGAACTTTAAACCCACGAGTTTAAAGATCTTTCTTAAATAGGTTTAATAGTAGTAAACATTGTACTGCTTATCTTGTAAAAAACTGTACCTACTTGCATAGTTTAATCATTAAAAACTGTTAATACATTTTTCTTATCTATGATTTTACTTCATAGATAAGAATATGGATAAGTTGGGAAATGGAAATAAAATTAAAATTTATATCCGATTATTTAATTTTGTTAAATTTGTTATTAAAATTAAATTTTGTTATTATCATTTGATAATAACAAAATTTTAAAATCAAGTTAATGCAAAATTTAATATGCTAAAACGTCACATCGCTGGGAAATGAGTCGTTAATCAAATTTAAATTACTTAAAAGACCTTGAAATCAACTTAAAACCCAGAAAATTTATTAAAATATTCTGTTAACAAACTTTGACATTAAGATCAAAGTTTTCTCGATGTAACCTAGAGTTTTGATCATACTTTACATGCAAATTTTAAATATACAAAACTATACGGTCTTTGAAAAAGCATTGATGGCTTTTTAGTCAAAGGCTTAATGGATTTATGATAAAGTGCTAGAGATAAGATGAGATAAGAGATTAACTGTTAAGAAAAGTTTTAAGATATTCTATTAAGATGTGTCACATCTTATTAAAATCTTTCTAACTTTAGATAATGTTTTATAGGGTTGCAACACTATTTGAGATTCTAAGATCTTATTTTACTTTGAAGATACTTTAAAAGATATGTTGCTGCGTGCAGCATTCATGAAATTAAGTTTTAATTACAAATTTTTCATATTTTTAATATGAACGTCGAGAGTTTAATTTAACATTCTAAAGGAAGTCATGTTTTATTGTTTGTTTTATGAATTGTATGTTTTATATATTTTAGTAGAGGATTTACAAAACTATAAAATTATAAAACTTGGTTTTAGAAAAACAGATTAAAACAGAAATATGAGCAGTCAAAAGGATTTTTATAATAAGTGAGAGATAAGAAGTATAGTTCCTGTCTATTTTCAACTTTATTTGAAAATAGCATAACCAGCTTCAAACAATTTAAGACCAACAAAGGGGAAACATATGGGTGCATAGACAATTTTCACATAAAAATTATAGCGATGATGGAGAAGTCTCTGTTACCCAAGCAGACAGATTTTTTAGTGCATTTCAGGGCTAACACAAACATTTTAAACTTTTCCTTAAGAGTAAGGTGTCGTGTTCACGTATTTTTGGGCATTGGATCGAATAAAACCGGTCCGAAGTCGATACGATCATTCTAAGTGACCAAAAAGTCGAAAAAACGGCGGTCAATAACCAGAAAACCTAAAATGCCGGTAAACGACACATTTCAAGTGGGAAGTCGTTTTTGAGGTTTATTGGGCCTGTAAGCTGAATGAAAGTGGTCCCGAGTCGATACGAGCACTCAAAGCCAGGGTACTTGGGTTCGAATCCTGGAGGGACGATAATTTTTTTTGTTTTTTTTTTTCATAATATAAGTTTAAAACTACAAAATTATTCTGGCGTTGTGGTCCGCATGTCGGGCAAATACTATTTCCGTGCTTAACAATCCATTTCTTACTTAATGATCTTATTTATGCTTTATAACTTGAGCTGTTACTCAATTATTAAGCACTAGTCATAACTCATTTTTCTGTATTTTTCAAAGGAAATGCGCTAAAACCTTTAAAGAAACCAACCATTTAACCAACTGAGTATTAAACTAGTGCAAAAAATTGTAAAACCAATTGTCAAACACTACTTGTAACTCATTTCTCTGTATTTTTCAAAGGAGCATTTCCTTTGAAAAGGAAATAGGCTAATCAAAGGAAATGCGCTGAAACCTTTAAAGAAACCATCTATAAAACCAACTGTGCTAGAGTTTTGTGTAACCAACTGTATAATTATGCGCGCATAATTATACGGTAAATATAATTATACGGTACGAAACCAATGTACCGTTGTGGTACAAAAGTCTTGTAAGAGCTGTTGTATACCATCCCTCTAGTGGTCTTTTTGAAAGGACACGAACCCTCTGATAATCACAGTTAACTTGTGTGTTACCATGCTTCTAAATCCAATCCTTTTAACCCTAATAAATCTTAGTCTAGATAGTAACACACACCCTCTCACAATACATCACTATTTTATAGACTCCTAGTTTTAAACAAATTAAACTAAGCCATAAATTTTTATTGCTTAGAAATCATTTTTATGACACCAGTTACATAAATAAAATAGAAACCCTTTTTCAGAAATTGTTAAAAAAATATTTTGATTCTTTAAAAGGAACGGGAAACATTGCATTAGCAAAAAAAATTTAATAACTACTTTTCTCATCAAGTGTAGACGTTTCAGAACCTACAAATTCCTCTTAAGCTAACACGGTACCGCTCGACAGTACCAAACACGGTACAGCTCAACCGGATAATCCAATTTTAATAAACTTAGCACAAAAAATTAAGTCCTAGAAGAACTGATTAGATTTTGAAGTTAATACAACACGACATATCAAAAAAGAATACAATTAAACTTTGGGAAAAACCTTAAGATTAAAGATTTGTGAAATAAATAGTTCTAATAAAAATGGTTGATGTTTTGTAACTTTTTAAGCACAATTTGGCCGGAACCACATGTATGGCAAGTACAGTTCTCGAGATGTAAATACGAACGGATGTACACTTTTCTTTAAAGACTCCTTAGTCTGAGCCTCGAATGGCTGATTCTATTTAAAAAAAAATTGGCTGAAAAACCAAGTCCTTTGAGAGAAAGAACTAATCAGGTTATGGGTCGCAATGCTTAAGGTCGTAACGCGAGTAACAAGTCCTTTAACAGTGGTAACAGTATTAATTATACAATATTATTTACTCCTATAATTAATATGCTATTAGGCGAGGAAGCCTCGTTCTATGATTGGCAGCATGTTTTAAATTAGAAAAAAATGTTTATAAAAAGAGAACTAAGCATTAACAATTAATAAAAAGGAATAAAATCATAATAAAATAAATTTTCTACCCTTATGCAAACGTTTTGAATTTACACAAGTAATGTTAATTTTTAATACACTGTATCTTTAATAACAACATCTGTGATACGATTAACGTTACAGGGGAAATTATGCGATAAAAAATAAAATATTGTTTTATACCCAAAAATATATGGTAAATGCGCTATACTTACAGTTTCATGATGTTTGTAATAATTTTCATATGGAAATAATTGCGACAATTAATTTCATATAAGAAACAAAGTTTTGAAACAAGAGACAAGTAAATTCTTGTGTATGCTTCGCATAAACAATAAACAAAATAAGTATAAATGATAAATCCTAATATATAAATTATTTACTTTTGATTCATCCCAACAAGAGGGAAACTTAAAGGTACTGTTAAAGGAGATTTCAAGGAAGGCTTTTAATATTAATCTTGTTATAACAGTAAACTTAATTAAATATTTAATTTATAACATTAACTCAGTGAATAGGGATAACTTTATTCTAATATTAATTAAAAAAACGAAAAAGCTTCACACGTTATTAAAATCAAACAAGTTAGTAACAGTTGTTAGTAATCATGTATAACCAATTTTACGTTAAAGGAAACGTAAAATCAACAATTTTCTTCCAGCAAAATTTACTCTGATGTTAGTAAACCAAAGCTACATTACATAATTATGTTTTTATGTATTTTATATTTTATGTATTTTAGGAGCCATATTATATAAATTCTCATGGTTCCTTAAAATTAATTTTTGACGTATTTAGCAGAGACGAGAAATTATTTTTACTGCCATAACACACGACATGATTGAGCAGTTCCGAGATGTAGTTTAACACCGCTGCGCACATCTCATGGTGTTTTTCGCTCGATTTTACTGTGTCAGTAAATTAGTATTGACAACTTTTAGCAAATTATTTAGAGCTAGATAATTTGAGGAGATTTTGCACAGTATAATACTAGTTTTACTAATATTTATGTTCTGTCCAGCTCTAGGGTAGCAATCCTAACTAGAAAAACTCTCAAAAGAAGCAATATAAACGCAAAATAACACATATTTACAACGCATTTCAAAAATGCGTATGTTTATAATTTGCTTGAAGAAATTTCTTATGATTTTTCGTGTTCACTCAACGTACAATTACTTACTGATCGGGCACTAAAGCGTCAGCAACTGCCGCTGTTCTTAATCTGCTAGCCGAATCCCACCTACAGCATAAATAAAGTGTAATGTATCCGAACAAAAAAAAGCTCTTAACTAGAAACAATTAAAAATAAAGGAAATGAAATACTAAAATTGATTACGTTACTGAAAAACGCATAATGGCCTCATTGTTAGCAGAAAAAGGAATTCGTTTAATAATACAGAAATAATTCAAACTGCGATGATTAAGTAAAAAATTAGGTAATTTTTTTTACCTAATACAACCCAATTCCTCAATTACGAAATAGGTGAATGGAGAAAGTATTGTGTTTGCTCTAAAATAAAAAAATCGAGATTTGAACAAATTTTTTTCGCATTAGAATTTTAAGTTTTCACATTAGAATTTTTATGACGCACATCTTCAATCCTTTTCGATCAAAAAGTACCCTTTCAGATACATTAGAAGTATTTTTATTTTAAGGTGGAGTAAAATGGTTTTATGGTTACGTAAAAAATATAAATGTATAGTGAAGTAGAATAACTTTAAATGAGAATTTTTAAACATTTTTATCCTCCCCACAATATCGATCATATTAAGTAATATTACTTAATAATGATTTCATAATTTCCAAAAGATCGATAAATAGATAAATATTATAGATTTCATTGAACTTTAATAAACATTGGTCACAATAACTCAACTCCAAACAAGCTTGATAGAAGCAGGAGAAAACTTAAAGTTTAAAACTTAAAACGTTGCTAAGTTTAACTTAGATGACCGTTTGAGGTTACAGGCGAAGTAGTCAGTTAAACCAAACGTTGTTAAACCATAAACTTAATTTTTAAACTATCCTGTTAAACTTGTATAATCAAGTAAAAAAGTTAAGTTTTTAAACTTCTAAGTTTATCAAACTTCTTTACAAACTAATTTGTTAAGTTAGTTTGATCTAGAGACAGGGCCTCTTTAATTCATTAACAATATTTGAGATTCGAGTACTTTTAAAATATTTTTCCTATATTTGAAGAACATAATAGAGAAGGTATTATTAAACTGGCTACCATATATCTTAATTAGAAGATGATTTATTCAAGAATAATCTAAAAAAGAGTTTCCTCAACATTAGTCTAGAGGTTGAGCTGGTTTTTAACAAATTACTTCACCAGTTTCAACCAACTTAATTACTATTTGCTCGCTAAACCACAACTCATTTTAACCCTTTAGTGTATTTTGAAACAAACTAAAGACCGAACTGATGTTTTTAATTTTGAAATAACTAGTTTTAAATAAACACAAAACAAATTTTGCTTCCTAAGTTAAAGATCATTTCAAAGCAAGCCATGCTCATGTAATGGCCAGCAATGCTGTTCTTTACATAAACAATTCTGCTATGGATTTACTTTAAAAGATACTTATAAAATTATAACTACAACCTACAACTTACAACTTAAGCGTATGTTGTAGTTTAGTCTATCTAATCAACTATATAGTTCTTGTTCAATTTAAATTAGATATACACTGTTTAATCAAAACAGTGACGCAATTTATTGATGAACCCGCAAACTTTCTTAGAAATCACGAAGAAAGGGTAATAAAACACATAACATGTAAGCCAAGTCGCTTCGCCTTAGTACACAACACAACCTCTAATTAACACATAAATTAATGAAAGCAGCTATAAATTTTATTTCATCTTTATGTTACTAAAAGATAAATTAATCATAGGGTTGGAGATAACAATTTTTCGAAAAACAAAAAATCAATGTTTTTTTTGGTTTAAAAATATTTTAAAGAGTAAATATAAAAGATCTAAAGTGTCTGCTTCTTTAGTTTAGAGTTCTATTCTGATACTGATAGCTTTTACTGGAGCAGAAAAAAGAGCATAAACTAACTTTTAAAGCTTATGTTTATTATCATTATCACGAGCTGAAAAATATGTATGTTTTAATTTATTCTTTTAACTTCTCAACACTAAAAGTTTTATAATAAATGAAGGAAAAACATTCTTACATAAAACAAAAATGAAAAGAAGTCATTATTAAAAAAAATGCGATGATAATAATTTTATCACAGAAAAAAATACAAATGTTTCCTCATAGTTACACCTGAGTCCAAAAGTTTTTCTAAAAGAAAATAATCTGGTACATTATATTTAAGCGTATTTATCTATTTCCTAAAAATGTATTAAATAAATAAAACACTGATTTGTTTTAATAAAATGAGAAGTAAAATATAAAAAATTACGCCAACAGAAGAGAAATACTACTAAATGGTTGTATAAAACAATTAAAGAAGAATATGTCTTATGTATGTAAATAAAAAATATTTTAAGATAAGTTCCGCACGAAAATACCTAAAATGATTGTCAAACGAAGATAGGACGGTAATATTGTTTACAGTAGAAGGATTTCTGGTAAGGATCCAGTCCTGTCCCTATATCTACCCTTAGCTCTCCTTCTTGAGACCCTAAAACCCTCCTACAGATGATATTAAGATTGCTATCAATGTCATCTTCCACCTCATTTAATAGCTACTTTTCCACTCGAATGTGTTTACCTTTAAAACAATTTTGATGGATAAAGATAATTCAATAATGCTGTTTAAACTCAGAACGTACACGTCAAGCGAATTGAACAAAAATTAGACATTCTTGATAATAAAAAAAACTATTGGTCAATATCTAAAAAGAAAAGGCTAAATCGTTTTAATTTTCAAGTGGGTACGTTTATGTGATATTGTCATAAGTAAAATTTTAGGTATTTTGACAAAGTTTGCGTTAAGATGGATTCATCCCAAGTTGCATAACAATAATTTATATTAATGTTATGGAAACATTAATTAAATATGTTGATAAGATAAAGAAGGTAAATTGAAGTACTACAATGCAAGATGTGTATCAAAATTTGAGATGACTATAAATACATAAATTATTGAGTAAAGAATTTTAATGGACTGTTTAAAATACATAAATTATTGGGTTGGTTTTGTGCAGTAGTTCACCAACACTAAATTATTTTAACATTAATCAATAGAATACTATTTACAAAATAAAGAAAGTGGGACGAGAGAAGCGACTTGATATGTCTTTTCTATGAGTTTCCTTATAAGGATTAGATGATGCATTAGTGCTTGTAACTTTTATAACTAATTATTATAAAGGTATATGATTCGGTAAGAAGGATATATGATTTAAATCGAAAAGAAGTATTATATGAATGAATAAGTTTGAAGTTTATTGATAAGAAATTTTACCATAATTAATCAAAATTTAAACTTAACATTTTTTTTAGTAATTTTCGATATATTTTGTTTTATATAAACAATCTTAGTCCCCAAGTTATGTTTTGGGTTAAAAAATAACCCGTTACATACCAACAAGATAAATTAAATATAAAATAAGGTAATATAAGATAACAGATTTAATTCTTCTTTTGTCATGTTTGTTATGGATCTAAATTTTCAAAATATAAAAAAATAAAATATACAAGAAAATGACTATATAAACAAAATCATATAGGCCTAAAATTACAAGCTGCTTGGGGATGAAAATTGATATAACGCCAACTATAGAATGATGCAAGGGGGAAATAAAGTGAGAAAAGAAACGTTATTGATATCAAATAAAGCATAAATAATTAATTTAGAGTTTGGGAGTCAAACCACTAATAGCGTCTCACCCTCAAAGTCCGTAATTACTGTATTGTCAATCACCATCTTCAGTTGGCACTATAGTGTTATGACGCAAAATACAACGGTGAGAAATATGAATGAAGAATATTTATTTGCAACTATATTAAGAATACTAAATAGAATGTGGTCATTAGTATTACTATTATTAAAATATTACAAAGAAAAAAAATAGGGTGACAAAAACTACAGCTACTGGCCAAATATTTGCCTTGGAAAACTGGGCATGAAAATAGAGGAAAACTAGCTTAAGGCAATGAAACAAATAGCAATTGTGGGTAAAGATAAGCAGCAATTTTCCAGTTTCATCTAATTTTCTCTATTATTTTACCTTAAATTCCGGCCAGACCTGAACATTATTTAGACAAATTTCATGACTTTGTTTTATTCAATAAATAAATAAACAATAAGTGTCTAGTTATTGACAACAATGACTGAGAAAAAAAATAAACAAAAAAATATTTTGTACAAAAAAACCTTATATAAGCTATAAAATGTTTTTCTTTAAATTAAAATCGTAATAAGAAATAAAACAGTTATTCATAATAAAATAATACAATTAAAAAGTTATAAAATTAAGTTATTAAGCACAGGAAAGTTAAAAAAGTTTTTATTATCGAGGAGTCTGGTTTCGATCTCAGTGGATCAGGGTTAGTCACGTTCATCAGTTTTATTTTTATATTACAGTAATAAAAGTTTGGATACATTTTTGTGCGAAAAGGTGTAAAAGCGCAATAAAAATAAATACCACTTTATATAGAAACAAAGCATTTATTTTTATACCGAAAATAAAGAAAGCAATTTTTACCATTTCGCGATACACACCCACGAAAGACTTAGAAGATAAATAAGTCCGATTTTCCTTTTTATAATTTAAAGGAAAATATTCTGAACTACAGTATGAAAAATTTGAGGTCATACTTAAAAGCAACCCCTTTATAGAGGAAAACCCGAAATAATGGACTTTTTTTGTTTTGCGTTTGATATGGTAATTCTAGATGTAAACGGAATAGTCTGATTTATGGTAAATATATGCATAAGCAATAACTATTATATTTATAAACAAGAAAAAACTTTTTCCCCATAGTAGCGATACATTTATAAGGGCCAAAAATGTATAACAACCAGTTATAAAGTCAGTTATGTATATAAACCAGTTAAATATATATATATATATATATATATATATATATATATATATATATATATATATATATATATATATATATATATATATATATATATAAATTTTCACGAAACATACTTTTTGTTATTAGGGACCTCTTATACAGATTTTAGAAATACTCCCGGGCGCCCCCTTACCACAAGAGCCATCTTTTGTGATAAAAAGTTTGACAATCCAAGAAAATAGGAAATATTAGGGAATATTCGTCATGAAAATGTCTTTCTCTTGGTGGTACTATCTTAAATGTTTTGGTTAGGGGTTTAACATTATAAAAAGTTAAGTTATGTTCTATAAAGAATGTAATTTTTTCTAATGGAAGAATATGGTCAAAAATGTGAACTAGAGACCCAAAGAAAACCTAATGTTTCGATAAATTACACAATATATAACTCTATACCTTGTAAACTAGAAAAATAAACTAAACAATGTTAAAAAATGAAAACTTTTAAAGGTCTTATTTATTATAGTATTAGAGTTTAAATTGAGTATGGTCTTATAATTACAGATTCATTTTAAGGTCTCATTAGAGTTACTCATTCGTATCAATTTCATCTAACAATAATTTCATTATACATGTATTATACGGCTGTACTATAACTTAATATACTATATACGGCTGTACTATAACTTAATATACCATATACGGCTGCATGGTCATTTACAACATGTAAATGATTAGTTGTAAATCTTGTTAATAGCCCAGGTCAGAGAATATAATAGGTAAAGAATATCCCAAGGTGTACAATAGCGTCAGACAAAAAGTCTTTCGGTGCAGGAGGTGATTTCGGTGCTGGTCTCTAGCGGCAGCTCTAAAACTAATCCTCCTTACCATAACATATAACATTCTTCCCCCTGTTCTATGATATTACTGTAAAATTATTCCATTCTATTATATTACATTCTATTCTAACGGAAATATTTTGATAAGTAAAGTTTCAGGAGTAATTTTCTAAAAAAATACGACAGGAGCGCATTCTCGTAGTTGGCATAGTAAAACAACCAAATTACATGCTAGCGCTCCTATTAAGGAGTTCCTACGCTAAGGAACTAACCTTTTCTTGTCCGAAATAATAAATCTCAGGATGATCTTTCTTTATCTATGTATTCTTTGACGTAGATAAGGAATAGTGTCCACAAGTCTACTACGTTTGGAAATAGTATAAAATTAAAAAAAATTACAAAAAGAGAAAGCTAATTTTAAGGTAAATAATACATAACTTGGCAAAGAAGAGAGTCAATGGTAAATAGCAAACCTAATAAGGTAATACTTTTGGTAATTTAAGAATAGTCATTTTGATTTTAAGTTATCTAGATGCATGACAAATTAAGATAGGTATCACAAACCCCAGGAAGACCACTCATGTTATTTCTTTAAAAACTCTACCCCCTATAAAACTAATAAACCAACAATGTGTATTATAATCTACGTGTAGAGAAATCTTCTTCTTAAAAAATTATAAGAAATATTAATATATGCATCAAGAAAAAGTATGTTTTCACGATAATGTAACGTGGCTCATCAAGCAAGGTCGCAGAAACCCAGAATTTTAATTACCGAGGTACAGTCGAAGTTATTATATATTTTAATACCGTGGTGAAAAAAAATATATAAGTAAGGCCAGACTTTTGTTTTAAATTTTGCTCAAAACCCGTTTTAAGTTGATTGAAAATATAATTATTGTTCCTGAGATGATTATTACTAAGTCAAGAGTACGTAAATGTGTGAATATGTGACTCATAAAGTGAGAGCTCCTAATTTTTCCAAAGAAATAGCTTTGAAAGAAATTTTTCTGTGACCTGAACTGATTCTCATCAAGAAATAGCTTATTATTTTTACTTCTAACGAGAAAAACTACATTTTTAGCGCCTATACTATATTACAATCATTCAAGTAGCCGAAAAGTATAACAATTACCGTCCTTTTGTAGGTATTTACATCTCCTTGATAGAACGAAGGAAAGTAAAACTATAGACTAAAATGAGACTTTATTAATAGACTTCAGTTTAAATAATTTATTAACTTGGGTAAAACTTAACTACCTTGGTTGTATATATTTACTGAAGGAAATTTTACCAAGAGTGTAAGGTGCCTTGGGAGTAATAAATCATATCTACTCGTGGGAATATTAGGAAATCTAGTGCAATGTGCATCCCACCTACCGTGTCTTGCTTTTCACTTTCTAATTACAAATACCTAAGATTGAAAGATATTATTTTAGAAAATTTTAAAGAAAATAGAGTAAAAATAGTTGTGATTTTGAGATTCTTGATAATTACTAAGAAACTACTATTAATATACCTAAGAGAAAATTAAAACTGTTATATACTTAAAAGACAGCATAAGGATTCTACACAACAGACACTTTACTTAAGATAATAGGATCTAAGAAGCTCAAGCATGATAAGAAACTTACAGGTAATTACTTTTTTTGACTGATTTAGAAAAAAATCATTTTAGATATACCCTTGATAATGATACATACTTATTATATAAAAAAAATTGTGCCATTATTTTAGCCAAAATATTGGAGAGAGCCCGTTTTGACTGTAAAATATTCAAAATAAATATTATCAAATTGTCTTAACTTTCACTCATTCACGTAAAGGTAGAGAAAGCACTAATGACTCTACATATCATATCTTTCGGTACTTCACTCATTCTCATATGTAAAAGCAGAGAAAGCACTAATAACTTTACAAATCATATCTTTCGGTACTTCACTCATTCTCATATGTAAAAGCAGAGAAAGCACTAATAACTTTACAAATCATATCTTTCGGTACTTCACTCATTCTCATATGTAAAAGCAGAGAAAGCTCTAATAACTCTACATATCATATCTTTCGGTACAAAACTCATTCTCATATGTAAAAGCAGAGAAAGCTCTAATAACTCTACATATCATATCTTTCGGTACAAAACTCATTCTCATATGTAAAAGCAGAGAAAGCACTAATAACTCTACATATCATATCTTTCGGTACTTCACTCATTCTCATATGTAAAAGCAGAGAAAGCACTAATAACTCTACACATCATATCTTTCGGTATTTCCTTCAGAAAAGCAATGGGGATCTCTTTTAACTTTGAATAATGCTTGCCAAAGAAAGCACAGGAAGTGCAGGCAACTGTCTCTGTCTATTACTCATTCATTCATTAGCTAGCTCAACTGGTTTTCATTCATTCCTTTTGATGACAATGTTGCATAGCATTTAGGAACAAATATTTTTGTAAATTATTATTCTTTGTTAATTACAAAATTATACATTGCTTATAAAATCAAATCAATTTTAAATGTAAAAAAATAAAACTAGTTAGATCTATAGGCTTTCGCTTCAGGCTAATAATCAATATATATAATAACTACAGTATACTAAAGTAATTATCAATCTCAATGAATAAATGTTTCGCTAAGAAGATATATTTTCAGAATTATATGAAAAGTGAAAAATTAACAAGAGACATGAAAATATTACTCACAAATCATCCGTTTCTCTGTAAAAAATAATAAAAAATAAAATATAAATAAAATGAATTTATGGGCTAAATTAATTAAGAAAATTAAATATATTATTATTAAATTTATGTAAACTTGACATAAATTATGTAAATATAAAAATTCTAATAAAAGAAAATTAATTATTCATAGAATAATGTCTTACATAAGTTTTTATAAAATACATTTCTTCATCAAATCCTTGTATTGAGGAAGGAATATACGGTTTTTTTATTTCCTAGATCTCTAGGGAATGAAAGAACAGTAAAACAAAATTTAAGTGTACATATTTAAGATATATTTTGTTAGTAGAAATTACATACAGTTGTTTCTTGTTTTTATTTTATATCTCCGTTTTATTCTGTTCTCATGTATATTAACGTGGGCAATTTTTTGTGAATCAATTGGAAAAAAATCAAACGGGGTTGTGTCGGTTACTCATAATGAGCACAGGTCACCGCTAACATGACGTACGTATCTCTGGGTTATGACGCAAGGATCTCATAAAACAAGAACGGAACCCCCTTCATAGGGGAAGTGCCGAGCCGCATAGAAACATCGTAGAGAGATAGGAGCAGTGACATTAAATTACTACTCTAGTGGAGATAGTTTTACTGTATATTTTATATATCATTTGTTTTCCAAAAAATGAGGTCTTTAAAAATGTTGGGGACGTTTTTGGGGGTGAAAGATAGGAGTACTTTGGCTACTATTGTTTCTTGTCATATGTATAAGTGTCAATTCTCTCATTTTTAATGTTTAGGGTTTGTTAAAATATATACAAATTCTTTGAAGGATTGTTTATACATACTTATCCTTTTTCAGCAAATTTGCAAAGAAAATTTTGCTAATGAGGTAGGTCACATGTTCATTGACCAATTAGTATTTCCAATAGAGCTACAATTCGAATTCATACAATATTATAGCCACAAGCAGCTATTAAAAACTAGTCAACTAGTCGTAACATGGATTAAAGGATTTATGCTCTCCTCAGCTATGCCTCGGGAAACAAAAATGAACTGGACTTAAACCTGGGTGTAGCTATGGAACAGAACTGGTGAAACGTTACTCTGAATCATCAACTTCTGGAGACCCACAACAGACAGGGGTTTAGATTGAAGAAGTTTCTTGTAAAAATCTATGAAAACAGTGTACGTTGATGAACACTTCAATCCAAACCGCTCATCGAATTTATGAACAAAATACACGATAGTAAAATTACTTATGAACAAAATACACGATTATAAAATTATTTATGAACAAAATACACGATTAAAAAATTATTTATGAACAAAATACACGATTATAAAATTATTTATGAACAAAATACACGATTATAAAATTATTTATATAACCAAATAAGAGTTTCAAGTAAATTTACTATTGAATTAAATTACTTTTATAATGAAAAAAACCTCATCACATCGGATTCGCTACGCTCCTCCTTCATACTTCGAACTCGTCTTCGCTCGTCATTAAAATATAAATATCACCACATGTATACTGCAACACGTATTCGGGCTCGCTTCGCTCGTCCTTAGATAGTAAATAACTTCAGTTTCATCCCCCAGCGGACACCCATCCAGGCAGTGACCATGATTGATGATGCTTGACTATTGTGATTCAACAAAAACCATGTATATACTTGAATTAAAACGAAACTTAGTGCACTATTTTACGTATTTTTAAATTTTACGTATTTTTACAAAGAGGTATACTCTTGTACCGAATTTAAACTTAGTTGAATTATATTCCGATTCTTTACAATTTTTTGAAAAACGTACAGAAGCCATATGATAAGAATTGAATTAATCCTGATAATAAGATGAAACTTGGCACATATGTTGGATTTATATATGACTACACGGACAGTTCAGGTGACATTCCGGTTTCGGATTTTTTGCAAACAAAATACGATTCCTATATATTTACGGTATAATTAAAGAGCAAAAGTGAAATTAATAAAAATACATTATTTGAAGTTTTTTGGCACCTATTCTTAAAAAAAAAACTAATATAAAAATTTTACTAAGAGAAAAAGATTTGCTTTTAAAAAATTTTCCACTCAATAATTTGGTGACGGGAATTGTGTACAATGCCCGTGCTGTATAGGAAATCTGGCAAGATTTCCCACAATGCTTGCTCTGGTAGGCAATTGCAAACTTCAGTCATTGAGCACAATACCCGATTACCTAATTTACCGCAATATACATTGTTGCTTAGGCTCAGATAGTTAATTAAAGGTCAAATGAATTTTTCATAATTTTAAGACAACTTCTAATGGCTTGTTGGGGTGGGGGAGGGGAGTACTTTTTGAACAGCTTTTTAAGGCTTCCAATGGCCGCCATCTTAAAAATGTGTTGTTATTTGTAAAGTAACCATTAATATCTACAATTTAATACACGGCTCCACATTAAAAGGTGTAAATAAAAATTATATATAAAAATAATTTTAGACTTCATTGGTAAGTTGGCTATCCACAAGGTGAGGGGCATTTTTTACTAGTTTGTGGGTTATTTAAGGGGTGTGATAGTCATCATTTTATTTAAAAATACGGTACATATTTATTGTCTAGCCGAAAATACTTAAAATTCAAAACCACACTCAAACACTCAAAACTTCGTTAAATTTTTCATTTTTTTGCGATTGTGCGGATTAGGAACAACAACATCCGACTTAACCCTTTTTTAAGTAGCTAAACATTCAAAAATTACTCAGTTTTTCCAAAACTCGTGATTTTAAATAATTATTTGATAGAATTATTATTTAATTTTTTTGTATTTAGCACATGAAACATAGGAATAAAGTAATAAAGCAAATTCATA
Source organism: Microvelia longipes (assembly GCA_018340805.1). Taxonomy (NCBI): domain Eukaryota; kingdom Metazoa; phylum Arthropoda; class Insecta; order Hemiptera; family Veliidae; genus Microvelia; species Microvelia longipes. Next base: position 38,871,644 of record JACMZG010001911.1, on the reverse strand, counting down.
CGTTTAAAAAAGTAATTAATAAAAACTAAACCTTGCACTTCGTTTTGAATATAAATAATAAACCATTAATTTTTTTTCAATAGGTAGTTCTACAAAAAAAAGCCAACATTATAAAATGTCCTACACGAAGAATAGTTTAAATGTTACCATTATTCTTATATTTCACCTAGTTTTGTTAAAACAAAGCGTGTACAAAGATTTTTAATTATTCACATCCAAAATAAACTTGTCACAAAATTTACGCTTAAAGTGAATTAAATTGTAAGCTAGAATTAAGACATAACATGCCAAATCGATTAGATGTTATAAGATTTAAAACATTAATGTAAACTGTCTAAAGCCAACAATAGTATGTCATTAAACACTAATACAAAATAATCCCTTAGAGGCTGGAGTTTAAGCTTAAATATACACAATGAAGATTTAAATAACATTAATTATGTTAATATATATATATATATATATATATATATATATATATATATATATATATATATATATATATATATATATATATATATATATATATATATATATATATATATATATTTATATATGCATGACATTTTGTTTCTATGAAACGCGGTAACTTACTTACACTTAGCTCATGATTGTCTTAAGAGACTATTTGATTTTCCATAGCTAACTGAGTAGAATTAACAATTGGATCCATGGGAAATAACGAAGAGTATGATTTCATAGCGTTTTCTGATCAAAAGAGATACATCGCTTTGAGCATGTAGAGGCAGTATTCCAGACTATTACTTTAGAGAGATTAGATTTACTCCTGGTTAATTATACATGAATGAATAAGTCTTTAATCAATCATGAATGAATTAGTCTTAAATCAATCATGAATGAATTAGTCTTAAATCAATCATGAATGAATTAGTCTTTAATAAATCTCAAATATTTCTATTTTACTTCAGCTTATTTATTGATTAAGATTCACACTTAAAACCTGAACAATAAAACACAAAAGCCAACACACATAGATCTCAGTACTATCAGAAACAACTTACATTTCACCGTATGTTAAGGCAGCAGTTGTTAAGAACAGAATGAGTGGAAGCCATGATGCCCAAACAGGCCCGCTCAACACACCCATATTAGGACATCTGAAACAAAGATAATAAACATATCAGAGACAAGAAGAAAATGTGAGTCTGAAATGAATTTAGAGAGCAGCACTTAAAGTACTTAGTATACTATGTACTATGTATACTATGTGCTATATATTATGCTACTATGTGCTATGTATACTATACTTCAAGTACTTATTACTAGAAGTATAGTATGGCCAACGTGCTCATTGAAATGTTTTTACTTTTCTTCGTTTATACCATAGGTATATAGGAAAAGTATTGTGTTTGCAAAAAATCCGAAACCAGGGTGTCACCGGAATTATCCGCTTCAGAGTGTTTTCGCAAAGTTGTCTGTCTGTATGTATGTGTGTATCTGTTATCATCGTAGCTCCCATTTAATATGCAATAAAGTTGAAACTTTGAACAAAAATTAGTCTACCGCTGTTGTTGTGCTATTCGGACGTCGTGAAGCTGCAATAATGACACAAAAATTTCAAAAAATCATTAAACGCGGAGACATGATGCGATCGCATTGAGATTTGGCACGCATGTAGCTATGTACAAGACTAACATATGTGCCGAGGTTTCATTTGATTTTCAGCATTAGTTCAATTTTTATCGAATGACTTGTGTACGTTTTTTAAAAAATGTAAAAAGTCGGAAAATAATCCAATTGAGTTGAAATTTGTGTGAAGTGTATACCATTACGTGTATACATTAAGTTTTGTTCCAATATGAAAAGTATATCTATGATTTTTGTGAAACGAGCATGGTCAGAGCCTAGATGGGTGATCAATGGGAATGAAACGGATGTATTTACTATCTAAGGACGAGCGAAGCGAGTCCGAAAACATGTTGCAGTATAAATTTAACAACTTTTATATTCTGAGGACGAGCGAAGCGAGTCTGAAGTAGAAAGGATAAGCGTAACGAATCTGATGTCATTTCTGATTTCTGAAGTTTCGAGGTACCTCGTATCCGATTTTTTGTTTCGAATGAAATAAGATGAAAACTTTGTAAGAAACCTAATAGTGTAAATTAGAGAATAGTAATGCGTTGCATGAGGGACTCACGTCAGAATCTAATAAAAATATGATCCACCATATTGGCCATAATTTTCAAATTTTCAATTACTTTAATAATTTTATGCATGTTATGTTATGCATTTTATTAATTTTATGTTAACCAATTCATTTAGGAATATTGCTTAAGCAATGAACGAGACCTTGAAGCAATAAAGATTTCGAGTATTAAACACCAACTTTCAGTAATAATTAAACCTTAATATACTGCAGAGATAAGCACTAAAATATACATCTCAACATCATCATATGGACTTCTATAATACGATAAAATACTCACTAGAACGCCAATATTTTAACATCGTGAATAAATTTACATTAACTTTTAATGATATCTATCGTATAGAAAAACTCCATGCGAAAGCAACAGGTTGCCAGAAAAGAGTAACTAACATCTTCATTTCCAATCTGTTTTGATCAGTCAACTTATTCATACCTAGACCTCGATATGCTTATGCAAATATTCTACCGTTTATAAATGTTTGCATCTTTACAAGGTATATTAGATGAAATCGTATCCAATAAGCGATACTACCTTCGTATAAGATTGTAAAATGTACTTTAAGTTAAGAGTTGAAAGAATTTAATTTAATTTATTTTTTTTTAAAAACATTTGTAATGAATAATTTTCCCAACGGTTTTTCAAATAAAATTTGATACAAGTAATAAAATTGTTAAAAACTTTAAGTTCTGTTTAACTTTTTATGGCCCTGGATTTGAGCCAAAACTAGTTTTTCTTCCATTTAGCTATTGAAAACTGCCATTAATTTTCCCAGAATGAAATAGAACCCAAAATCAAAGTTATTTATAAAAAAAAAATAGGAAATAAAACAATGGTTTTATTAAAATAATTTAATTAATTTTATTTAAATTTAAATTATTATTTTTGAACCTAACTGACTGGTAGACGTCGTACTCCCACAAGTATCGAGGTATACCGTGAACCTGATTTTGTTTTTATTATTATATATAGTATATTTTACTAATTTCTAAAACGTGATACCGATGTACTTCGATACTTTAAGCCTGACGATGACCTAAATGAGATCGAAGCAATTAAAGCTTGATTTTCAAAATATATTTATTTTATGGAATTGACTTCGTCTCTTTATAACAAAGTTTAAATAACTATTTTGCTACTTATAAGTAATTCACTTTGGCAGCTAATAAGTAATGCCCTTTGGCAGTGTAATACACCGCAGTCCATGTATTTATTTTTTACAAATAAATAGAACCCAAGACCTTCAAAAAATCATTAACTAAAGAAAACTTTGGAGAACTTAATGATTAGAATGAGCGAGAATGGAGTTCATTACAAATAATGAAAACTACGTCTCTCCACAAAACAAAACAACACTATTTAGATTACATATTTACTTTGCATCATATTTTGTTTTTTCACATTATTTTATTTTGGTTTTTTATTCTGTTGTACAGGATTTGCACTGATGATGGCCTCTTTGTAGGTCGAAAGCGCTTTACCAATAAAGTTAAGTGGAGAGACTTCGTAGTTTTCATTATGAGGAGAACTTGTTTAAATTCCTTAAATTTACTTCAATTTCAGATTACTTTATTTAAAATTCTTGAACTAGACACAGATTAGAAATTCAAATTCTATTTACCAAGCCCATCTGAAAGGTTTAAGACCAATAAATCCACATTTCGACAGTGTTGATGAATCTGTTTTACATACCTAACAGAGTACTAAAATTAACGATGTAAATTTGTACGTCTTATTTGTCTTTAGAGTAATATTTCATATAATATTCGAAAGGTGATTGAATCTAAAAATTATCATTTAGCAATTATGATCCATGTCAACATCAACTGAAGAAATAATATTGAACTTGCTTGAAATAAATAGCCATCATAAACCACTGACAATAGTTAAACATTAACTTGATTAATGGTCAATGTAGATGTCATCCAGAGAGCAATATCAATGTAAAACAAATTAAACACGTATGAATAACATCATGTTAACATCATAATGGACAATATGAAAAATCAATGCTGTCCAATAAAACAAAATTATACTTTGCGTATGGATTAGTATATGTTTGATAAATAAACTTTGATAGGATTATAGATTATTTTACCAGGCGGTAAAAAGGCTTTTTTTTGCTGCGTAAATTTCTTTGACGAACAAAAAGTCATAAAACATTCCAAAGCAATAAAAGTACTTTATCACCATGCAAGATATACTATTTTTAAGAGTGCAATAAAACTCACTATTCATACTGATTTTTAATCAAACAAATAAAAACAATTTTCTACTCTAATTCTTCTTAGATTATAGGAGAAACTTAATACTTTGAACAATAATTACTGCCTTGGCAATAAAATCGTACAAAACTAACTATTTTGATTTCCTAGGTGTCTCTCCCACAATTATTCTGTGCCAACTATTCCTGTTTTGCAAAACATGATTTATATATATATATATATATATATATATATATATATATATATATATATATATATATATATATATATATATATATATATATATATATATATATATATATATATATATATATATATATATATATATATATATATATATATATATATATATATACATATATATATACATATATATATATATATATATATATATATATATATATATATATATATACTAAAAGTTTGTTAAAAGCATTTTACAAAAGTAAATCTTTAAATCAGTCCCGTCAATTAATAAAAGCTTATCCCGAATTCACCAAGATTCTTTAAGAAATTTCTTCAAGAGTTTTTAAACAATTGATTTTTCTTTGTAATTATTGTTTTAACGGTTCGTTAAATATTAACTTGTAATTTAAAGAGAAGCTATTTGAAAAGAAAAATATTTTCTATTTTACTTTAATCACTAAGGTAGTAAAGAGGTCTTTTCATCCTTTCACTGAAATTGGTAGCTATTAAAATCGGCTCAGTGTTTTTTTTTTTTACTTTTCCTTATACTAAATCCTCTCAACCCGTCTATTCCTTTAACTCGTCTATTATTTTGCCAACACCTGGCGAAAATAATTCTCCAAACTTTTCTAACCCTTTACACATTTCCACTTGGAAAAATTCAACTCCAATAAGGATAAAGGGTTTTAAGTGAGAATTCAAACAGGTAAATACCGTAAAATAGCCTGCTGACGCCAAATTAATTTTTTATGACACCAGTTGCTTTTGCTACTTCATTTTTCGATTTTTCAATTTATATACAAGTTTATTTTATGTCTGAGTGTTTGTGCTAAACTTGTTAAGTACATATTTTTTTAATTTAAATAGATTATTTTCGACGAATTTTTCAATTGTGAATTTAATAAAAATAGCTCATCAAAAGTAAATACTACATATATATATATATATATATATATATATATATATATATATAATATATATATATATATATATATATATATATATATATATATATACATATATATATATATATATATATATATATATATATATATATATATATATTATATATATATATATATATATATATATATACAGGGTGTTTCATATAAAGTGTCCACCAGAAAAGAGGTGATAGTACTCCTCAAGGGAACAAAAAATGATCTATAATATAAACCCCGATCTGCAACCGTTTTCCCACAAGGTCAAGTTTAATATTTTTAAAAAATATTTGACCTCACATCATACAATTGTTAATAGGGTTATAACTGTTCAAACTAGAAAGGCGAAATTGGTCTCATTAGAAAGCTGAGTAAATTTCCTAAAGGACAAACTACTAACTATGTCAAATATTTTAGAACTACTGCCCAAAAAATTTGCATCAAACATGATTTTTTGAAAAAATTGAATTTTATGAAATTTTTATGGTAGGGCATTAGAGGAAGTAAGAGATGAGCAAAAGTTCAGCCAAGAACGGAAAAAACTTCTCTTATGATTGCCCTTTAAAAAAACCTAAATATTTTTATACATTCAATAGTCAAAAATGTAAGCTACAGTTGCAAAAACTGATAATTTTTGTCGTATAAAAGTGAAAATATTGCGTTATTTTAACGAAATATTTTTTTTCGAAAGTAATTTAATAATACGATTTTTAGACTCAAGAAGGTAAAATAAACATATTTTATTCTTACACATTTTTCTCTAAAACCACTCTTTTCTCTTGCTTTAGAGATTTTTAATTATTTTATGTATCATGTAATTAACATTGTAGAGATATGCAAAAATGCCAAAAAATATCAGTTTTTCCAACTTCTAGGAAGAACGGCTTAAAATTTTGACCATTGAATGTATGATGAAGTTTGAGTTTTCTTAAAGAGCAATCATAAGAGAAGTTTTTTCCGTTCTTGGCTGAACTTTTGCTCATCTCTTACTTCCTCTAATGCCCTACCATAAAAATTTCATAAAATTCAATTTTTTATGAAAAAAAATTACCTCTTATTTAAATTATTACCAAAAATTAAAAGCGCTAATTAAAAAAAAAAAAGAAATTGTTGGTGAATTTAGGTTCGTGTTAATTGATTACATTTATAGTGTTCAATTTTTTCTATTTTAAAAAATAGAAAGAAACATTTTTTAAAAACTTGGTAAATGGGCTTTAAATATAAATACCATAAGTTGTTGAACAACTAATTCTTAAACATGGTACGAAAAAATCACTTTGACCCTATCCATGAATTTGAAATATTTTATATGATCTCATATTTAAATAATATGACAATACACGTCTATACGATCTGCATCATGTTTCGAGACAGTAAAAAATGACAACTCTTCAAAGCATGCATGACTAAACATATTTAACTAAAGGTGAGTTTGTAGGAGGGCAACATCGCTTAATCAAGTCACACGAGCTCTTGAATTGAAGATGTTTAATAAATATACACAGCTAATCCGCGATATTTTTTAGAGTTGACGCCATCACATAACATTTATTATTTCTACTACAAAAAAAAATAACAATTATTTAACAATTTACAATAATAAAATGGGTTATACTCGTAAAATTAGCCAATAATGAGTAAATTCACAAAAAATTCAATGTTTCATCAAAACTTACTTTTTCTTATTTCTTATTTATTTTTAAAATAAATAAAGTTAATCACCGATCACAAAATAAATCAACTATTGGAAATTATTGAAAGAAAAACAAAATATAGGTTATCTTTAGGTTATGTACACTACTTTTTAGCAGCGTCCACGAAGTATCAGTTTAAAAACCCCGGGAGAGTGTTTTATTTAATCTAGCTAGCCGTCGGCGCAAATGCCTCACCTATAAACTTATAAAATGAAATGAAATGAAATGAAATGAAAAATCTTTATTTCCACCTTAAAAAAAATGACACTCTAACTTAAATTAAGTGTTAAGTTTATCTTTATAGCTTCTGTTTCTCTTATTTAAAAAGAATAAATAATTAATAAAGAATAAATAATAATAAAATAAAAATAATAAAAGAATAAATAATTAAGAGAAATAATTGAAAAGATTAAATTATATCGAAAGCAAGCTCGGTAAAATTAGAATTCAGTGTTTTATGTTCAGACTTATTCCTTTTCATTATAATTATCAGAAAAAATCGTTAATAAAAATTTAATGCACAAATAAATAAATTCTAAAGGGTCTTTTTCGACATAAAGGTCGAAGGAAATTAATTAACACCTCGGATACTTTAAGTCCATTTCTCTCGATTCATTGATCAAACTAAATAACAAGCACTATAACACTATAACAAATATTTTGCTAGAGAAGAAAATTATCTCTATAGGTGAGCACCTCTCCCACCTAAGGAGGTAAGCCACCTTACCACCTAGCTCTAGATCTCATTATGTAAACAACTCACTAGACTGTCATTATAAAATAACATATTTCATTGTGCTATCGCGAATTAAGCTGAGTTACAAGTAGTAATACGTTTGTAATGGCCCTATCAGTAAGTACATAAATATATTGTATAACAATTAAAAGAAGATAAAAAAAATCAGGCGCAGAGATCCGCAAGCCGGGAAAATTTACTTTCAAATGTGCGCATTCTTGCTTATCAATCCAATTTTTGCTTGGTTTTACGGTAATTATTTAATAACCTGAGCAGTAGCGTCACAACTTGTTATTATTCATTTTTTAGTAACTAATCAACAAATATTAAATTTTAAATAAAATATTATTTTTATTTGTTTAAATTTCTCTTTTAAAAAAATTTAAAAAAATAATCTACATTATTCTGTACGTCAGCAATTGGTATAAAAATACTCACTCTAAGAATAAAATAAGAGGGCAATTCTTTACATTTCGTTTCTTATAATCAAACTAATGTCCAATTCCCTAAATATTATTATTCTCTGAAATTACATCTAATTCAGGAAACAGTACTATATATTTATGCTAGATTTAAATAAATAAGAATTGAACAAGTTATTCATTATTATACTTGTGCTGTCATGATAAATGCAAAAAAAAAAGTTGAAAATGCCACGAGCTATAAAATTTGCATTTGGATAGCGTGTCTTAGGATACTTTTTTTTGTTGACCTCGGTCAAATTCGTTTCCTTTCTGGTAGGTTTCCCCACCAATTTAACCCTTAAGGTTAAGGCATGCATTGATTTCTTTTAAGTTTTACTTTTTTCATTTAGTACCGTAGGTGTAAGGAAGAGTATTGTTTTCTACCTAATCTGAAACCGAGATTTCATAATAATAATCCGTTCCAGGCTCATTCAGGACGTTCTGACTGGTTTTATCTATGTCTCTAAGTATGTCTATCAGTATTTATTTGACGTAACTCCTGCAATGTTTATGCTTGTGAGTAATTGCGAGCAAACAAATTTAATTTTAGGTCTAAGTGTGCGACCCGGAATAATCTACCGTAACTTACGATAATTAGACTACGATAACCTATTTCCGTGAGTCATCAAAAATCGTTAAAAATCTAAATTTAATTATTTTTTAGCTTTTTTATGGTAAGAAAATATTCGTGCGATTTAATTGCACTGTAAACAATTGCTCAAAAGTACACTAATTTCAATATTTATTTTTATTATATTTATTTGAATTTTAATATTTGCTTATTTATCTATTTTTGCAGTTTTACCGCAACAACTTTTTTAATGGTTTTCTTCATAATTATTTTACACAACTTCATAATCACTTTAATATATTTGCTCAACTTGCTCTTAAGTTGTTTCGCCATCTCTCAAGACTAATAAAAAACTGTTCACTTATACTTCTCTTTCCAATATTCATTTTTTTGTTTCATCTCAATTTATGCTGCTTTTATATTGTATTTATTTATTTTATTTTCAAATCTTGTTATACCTCTCGTCCGAGTAAATATGTCAGAGTAATTTTTTGATTGTTTTAAAGCTATAAACCTTTTCCATGAAAATATATGCGTGCATGCCGAGTATCACGATCATAACAATGGCATCAAAATTATTGGAACAAACCAATATTAATTTTTAAAGATATAGAGTACAAACTAAATATTAAATAATTATTTAACGAACTTATTATGGTGAATTCAATTATAAAGTCTTCTGGTAGGTTGAAAAACTTAATAATATTATATGTTCTAGAATAAGCATAAATGGAGTCTATCATAATAGAACGAAAAAATAAAAAGTCTCTTCACAGTTATAATTGTTATAAAAGCACAGCAAATTCGACCAAACAAGGGTTCGTCATCAGGGGCTATAAAAAATATGACAAAATACAAAAGAAAACAGATAAAGTACCAAAAAATCCGTTGAGCAGAGAATAAAAGAGAAAAAAGAGAAGTTTTAAAAGTTCTACTTTTTTATTTTTGTGATAATGACTGATGATGACCCTTTGTTAGGTCGAAAGCGCTCTGCTTTATTGTAAATAAACAAATATAGCTGTGGAGGGACTTTTTATTTTTTCGTTCTATTAATAATACTAATTTTTAAAGAGAGCATTTTTTTAATTCGATAAAGTATAACTGTATCTACCGAGTAACTTAGGACTTCTACAGTCTTTTATCAATACCCAGACAGGTTATAATCACGTGGAACAATCATATATTATTCCATGCAGAAGAAAAAATGTATTTCAAGATTTTTTTTTTTCTTTTTATTTGATTTTTTAATACAACTACATTTTTCAATATAACAAGTATTAGTGAGAGGGGGATATGGTGGCGTGATGGCGGGAAGGAGAAGATATCCAATGATATCACTCAGGCGTGTAAGGGGGAGGGAGGTTAATTAATTAATTTAGCAGGTCTCTAGGCCACTGCCGCTTTAGGCGTCTAGGAGGATTATCAGGATAGTTCTGGAGGAAAGGATTTGGATCAAGGGATTGAAGTGATCTGTTAAGGATTCGTGGAAGGATTTATAACGGGATTTGCAATAGTCGCGGACAAGTGGAACATTAAGGTCTGAGGGAAGGGTGAGGTTAGAAACGAAGAAGGGAGCGTTTGTGATGGTTCTTAGGACTCTGGACTGGAGGATTTGGAGGCGGTTAGAGTTGGAAGGTTTGGTGCTACCCCAGACTTCCGAACCGTAGGCCCAAGCTGGCTTGAGAATAGTATTATAGATTCGAAGTTATTATTTAGTGTTAGCTTGGACCGACGTCTAGAAGTCTAAGAAGTAGTTTAAAACGTCGAGTAACGTCAGTTCGTTTGGTCTTCGTATGGTGTGCCCACGTCAGTCTTCTGTCGAGGTGTAACCCAAGGTAACGGACAGTGGAGGATTGAGGAATGATGCCTTGGTTGAGGGTGACTGGAGGACAAGTACTATGACGAAGAGCAAAGGTTACATGAACACTTTTTTGTTCGTTTATTTTTATCCTCCATTTCCTCAACCAAGGTTCTAGGAGTAAAAGATGGATTTGAAGGTAATCGGAAGCGGAAATGTGATCTTTATGGACTGATAGGATTGCTTTGTCATCAGCAAAGGTAGCTAGGGTTGTATTTGGATGTTGGGGGATGTCGTGGTGTAAATTGAATACAACAAAGGACCCAGAATGCTTCCTTGAGGCACCCCAGCTCTCACAGGATAGATTGAGGAATAGGAAGAGCGAAGGTTTACTTGGAAGTATCTATTGCTAAGGAAGGATTGAAGGATAAGGTAATAAGTGAAAGGAAGGATGGTCTTGAGCTTCCAAAGCAACCCAGCATGCCATACCCTGTCGAAGGCTTGTTCCTCGTCCAGGAAGACAGCCGAGCAATACTTTTTATTCTCAAGACAGGAGGAGATTGCGTCAACTATTCGATGAGATTGTTGTATAGTGGAGTGGTGGGAGCGAAATCCGAATTGGTGGTTAGGAAGGTGGCGAGAGAGCAATGGGTAAATTCTTCGCAGAAGAAGCTTCTCGAGAATTTTGCCCATCACTGGCAAGAGGCTTATTGGTCGGTAGGAGGAGGGAAGGTGAGCAGGTTTCGATGGTTTAGGAATCATGACTATTGAAGCAAATTTCCAGGAGGTGGGGAAATGGGTGGTGCGGAGAACAGCGTTCATGATGTAAGTAAGGAAAAGGATGCCTTTCTTAGGAAGTTTTTTAAGTATGTGGGAGGTTATCAGATCATATCCAGGAGCTTTACGAGGAGGAAGGTGTTTTATAATATAGGATATATCGGAAGGATTGAAAGCTTTAGGAGGAGGAGACAATTGGAGAGGAGTTAAAAGATCTTTTTGAATTTGGTCTTCATGAGCGGGGTATTTCAAGATAGTGAAAAGAAATTATAAACCCGGATTTTACCTACTCGGGAATAACAACTTGCTGGGTCGTCAATTTCATAGGTAATAAACATTACTGAAGAGACTTCGATACACATATGATAAAGAACTTAAAGTGAGCTCCTTTGTAACTTGTTATCTGGAATAGTTTTCTAGAAGTTTGGAAGGGAAAAATGACGGTCATGTTAAGTTATGCTATCTTTGTTCCCTTTTATTAAAGTTTCACCAAGGATTTCCTTGTCAGCTACTTTAGTTACCTCTCCCTCGCCGTTCTAATCAGTGGCAAACTCATCCTATTATTCCAACACAATTGTGACAAAGTCATCGACATTGATAACAAAACCCTTTTAAAATCCACTTCACACACAACTAGAGGTATAAAAATAAAACAATAGGTTACTATCAGGAACTACTTTATTTCCGAATACTGCATGTCTACACGAATCATATAAACTACCGTCCTGTAATTTTTACTTTACCTATTTATATGGAAAGTTTGTATTAGCACTAAAATTTTAAATTTTTTGTTTAGTACAAACGGTGTAAATAGATACATACATACACACACGTATATATATATATATATATATATATATATATAATATATATAATATATATATATATTATAACAATTAAAATAACTTACAGATGGTTAAAAATATAGAAGGAAAGGATGTACTCGAGCTTTCGCCGTGCGGCTTCGTCAGGAGTGTGCACGTACTGAGTAGAGTACGTGCTACACTCCTGACGAAGCCGCACGGCGAAAGCTCGAGTACATCCTTTCCTTCTATATTTTTAACCATCTGTAGTTATTTTAATTGTTGTTATAATCTTATGATTGTTTTTCTAATTTCTTATTGTTTGTTATATTATATAATATATATATATATATATATATATATATATATAATATAATATATATATATATATATATTATATATATATATAAATATGGACAATAAAGAAAGAAAGAAAATTAATATTGAATGTTGCGTAGGATAAAGTTAGAAAAGATTAATTGGACCAATAAAATGACTAACGAAAAATTGTTAGGGTGTGTAAAAGAAGAAAGAAGTTTGATAGAATGTATAATGAGAAGAAAGAAAAATTGGCTAGGCCGCGTATTAAGAAAATACTGTCTACTAAATGATGAATTGAGAAAAAAAAAATAGAGAGCAATTTGAAAACGGGCCGATGAAAAACTAAAATTATTGATGGTTTAAAGGCCAGATGTGGAACAAAGAAATATGTAGATGTTAAAAGAGTTCCAAATAATAGACAGCTATGGAATAACAATTAAACCTGCTAGGCAGATAACTATTGATTATAATATAAATATATATAATTTTTGAAGACATATATAATTTTGAAATAAGGAAGCTAAACGGAATATATTCCTCCACATTCGTCATCCAAGCAACCTCAAAAGCGTAATTTTATTATAAAAATTCACGAAAAAAAGACAAAAAAATTATTCAAGGTTGTTTTTCATGTTTTCAAAAGGTATGTGAATGCATACTACTGAAATGCATATAAAACGTAATTTATTATTTTATATGACAATCATTAAAGAGAATAAATGTTAGAATCAACATAAAGAATTAACATAAAATTAAAATAGGATTTTTCTTTAAATCAATAACATAGACAGCACAAGTATTACGGTTTGCGCGTTAAATTGTAGCATCAACTCTAATAGTAGAACGTGATAATAAAGTAAGGCCGAAACAGGTAAAAGGTTGTTTTGTGCTTTCAAGGCGAGTTTAAAAGCATCTAGGTAAAGCCCTCTCCTTTTTATTGGGTACTCTGCCAAAAGATCTTTGTACATCCGATACCAAGGTTTCCTTTATTTCCCTATGGAATCGTTTTTATATGGAAAAGATACCTCTAATCACGGAGTACTTAGAACCAGAGGCCCCACCTCTATGGAGATTTTGGTAAGCTAGTTCTACCCACCCTCACATTTCTAGAAAATTTTCTTCTGTACAGTGTCGCTCTCAGGTAGCAACATGTTTAACTTTGGATAATAGAAAGAGACAACCAATTTCGCGATATATCCATCTTTGTCTTTAGATGTTCATCACATCAACTACTTTCTTCTACCTGACCCAACCCTACCTTGACAATTTTCACAATAGCATTTAAATGGATTTACTTAAGTTCCACAAAACTAAGAGATGGTTCTTACAATGATATTATTTTCTTTTCATCATAATGGTATATATACAATGATATTAATGTTGCAATTTAATCTTCCTCCAATATTTACTGTTAAAAGATCATAATAATAATTGTCGGGCGAATTTCCTTTGGATGCGTGTTTCCGTGCTTAACAACAATAATGGTTGGAATGATCATTTTTATAGTTTCTCGCATTATATAAGTTTACAACTACTAAAAAATAATTCCGGCGCGGTGGTCCGCTGTCGGGCGAATTTTATTTAGAATGCGTGTTTCCGTGCTAAACAACCCATTTCTTGCTTATGCTAGAACCATGCCCATTGCGTGGTTCCGGTTCATGCTTTAGAACCTAAGCAGTTACTCAATTGTCAAGCACTGCTCGTAACTCATTTTGTCTGTATTTTCCATAGGAAATGCGCATAATTATCCAGTTAGTTGTAGAAAACTATGCGTCTAAAATTAGAAGTACGCACTATTATTTGCACTAGTTTAAAGCTTAGTTACTTATCTTTAAGCTTTGTCAGTTATCTTTTAAGGTTTTAGCGCATTTCCTTTTTAAAAATACTTGTATTGAAAATACAAACCAAGAAGAGAAAAATATTAACCCTGAATTTTGCCGATTTTTTCAAAATTTTGCTGACTCAGCAAACCGGGTTAATGACGTCACAAAAACCTGGTTTTCAATAGGGTTTTTGTCCTCCCGAAGGTTGATTTTTGTACCAAGTTGATTAAAAAATATAATCCGTTCGAAGATAGAGTGTTTACAAGAAAGTGTTAAAATACATATATATATATATATATTATATATATATAATATATATATATATATATATATATATATATATATATATATATATATATATATATATATATATATATATATATTAGGGTGGCCCTTAAAAATGAACTTTCATTTTTCTTTGCTCCCAACCCCTAATTTTGTTCGAATACATGAAAAAAAATTCCATAAAAATTTTAGCCGATCGGAGGTGATTAACAGGTGCCGCCGGGCCTTTGAAGTTTTACAGGTGTCAAAATTCGTCAATATTGTGATTTTCGTGACAATTTTTTTCTGTGATTTTTTACATTATTTTCTAAGTAAAAACAATGCTTAATCCACTAATTAGACACTATGAACTATCATTATGACCTAAAATCATCTTAGTTTGTACTTAATTGACATTTAATGGTGGACATATATATTTTTTCTGGAAAATTTTTTAAAAAACATTTTTTTTTCTCTACACTGCAAATACAGGGACAGAGATGCTGTTCATGTATTAGTTACCACAGCAGAAGCGTTAGGCCATGATGCAAAGGACTTGATAATTAACAGAAGTCAATAAGCCGTAAACGATCCCAGTTAAGGATTCTTAGATACAAGGAAATGTTAAAAACCTTTAGTATTGATAGAAATCAGTGTGCTGTTGTGCATTGGGATGGGAAGCTTCATCCTAATATTACAAAAGACAATAAATCGAGAGGTTGGCAGTTTTATTTCTTATGGCATAAAATACAAGTTGATAGGAGCTCCGAGCATACCACAAGCCTGTGTATCTCGAGCTCCTATCAATTCTGCTCCAGTATCCACTGGAGCAGAATAAGCCGCATTAGTCTATAAATGTCTTGAAGAATGAGGACTTCTTGATTCAGTCCAAGCGATGTGTTTTGACACCACGGCATAGAACACCGGTATGAACAATGGAGCTTGCAGAAATATTGAGAACCTCTTAGAAAAGGATTTAATAAACCTGCCTTGTAGGCACCACATATTTGAAGTGGTGTTAAAGGGTGTATTCAATGAATTGGTGGGACCGACTTTTAGGCCAGATGTTCCACTGTTTTCTAGGTTCAGAAACATGGGGTCAGATAGACCCAAAAAAATAGTCTTCTGGTATTGAAGGAGAATGTCCTAAAAGTTTAAGAAGAGATATGCTTGACTTCTTCGTAAAAAGTTTAAAAGAAAAACAATTAAGAGAAGATTACAGGGAGCTAATGGAGCTAGCAGTGATTTTTCTAGGAGAGACCCCGCCTCGAGGAGTGCCATTTAGAAAGCCAGGTGCTACTAGCCATACAAGATGGAAGGCGATATATTGTAAAATTTTATTTATTTAGAAGTGAGTTCAAGTGTCTCTACCAAAGAAAAAAATCTTCGATGAGAGAATTTAACATTTTTCTTATTAGAGTGTATTTAAGAGCGTGGTATGGTGACACAAGTGCGAGTAAGGCCCCAATGTCTGACTTGCACTTTATTCAATCATTAGTCAATAACGAGGCTATAGATTTAAAAATTTGCAATGCTGTACTAAAAAAAAATATTAACCATTGGTTAATGGTTAATAAATTTGGTAAGGGAAGAGGAGGGGGGGATCAAGCAAAGGGGTAACACACAAAGTTTCAAATATCACAATAATGGCTTGTTTAAAAATAAATTTAAACCAAAAAAAAATTGAAAATTCTTGAAACTGAATTGGACTATTATACTCATTACTTAGCTTTCACCTACTGCGAGATAGGATGACAGTGTTTTGTATGTTTCACATTAGGTCTGCTAATTTTGGTATAAATAACCAATTATTGGTCTTAAATTATAGAAAACCGTATACAAGAACATAATATGCTAATGAATTGATAACAAAAAAACATATTATATGAGTTATACTTTGCAGTGTAGAGAAAAAAAAAGTTTTTTAAAAAAAATTTGCAGAAAAAAAAATTTATACGTCCACCATTAAATGTCAGATTAAGTACAAACTAAGATGATTTCAGGTCATAATGATAAGTTCATAGTGTCTAATTAGTGGATTAAGCATTGTTTTTACTTAGAAAATAATGTAAAAAATCACAGAAAAAAATTTGTCACGAAAATCACAATATTGACGAATTTTGACACTGTAAAACTTCAAAGGCCCGGCGCACCTGTTAATCACCTCTTATCGGCTAAAATTTTTATGGAAATTTTTTTTTCATGTATTCGAACAAAATTAGGGTTTGGGAGCACAACATTTCTAACATTTTTTTTCCCCCTATAGCTAAAGGCCACCCTATATATATATATATATATATATATATTATATAATATATATATATATATATATATATATATATATATTATATATATATATATATATATATATATATATATATAGTTATATTCTTGTTAGGACACTAAAGAGAATACTTAATGGTTGTTAATTTATTTATTCATTACGATATTTCTCTTGTATATATTTATATATTTACATAAAGTTTCGCGAAACGTATTTTTTCGTCATTAGGAACCTCTGAAACGGATTTGTGACGTGGTCCGAGGTTCGAATTCCGCCATGACTTCTATCCTATTAGCGAATTTTATTCCCAAAGGAAATTCGCTTTGTAGTAATAATTTTTAAATGTATATATTCATGTCAAATAAAGACGAGCGAAGCAAGTCAGTCGTAGAAAACATAAGCGTAGCGAATCCGATGTGACGAGGAAAAGTTCTGAGGTACCCCGTAACTGACTCTTAGAATTAATCTAAATATCCAGTAAATTGTTAGCAAGTTTAAGGTGTACTTATTTTGAATAATTTTTTCGCCGTATTTTTTTATCCATGTGCATTTATTGCGAGTACTTTTTCCGTTAAACTTTTTCCGTGTAATTTTTGTCCCGTGTACTTTTTTCGTGTGATTTTTTCCGTGTTTTTTTTCGTGTATAAAAAATACACGATATATATAAATATCACATATAATCGAATCTAGGAAAAAAGTACACAGGAGTAAATACAGGGAAAATCCCTGTATTTACTCCTGTGTAATTTTGGTTTTCTATAATTTTTGTGGTTTTTTCGACTTTTTGGTAACTTTGAGTGGTTGTATCGACTTCGGACTGGTTTCATTCGATTCAACGCCTAAAGCTACATAGAAAACGACACCCTACTCGAAATGTATTTTTTATTGACCTAAATTTTGGTTTTCGGTAATTTACAATGGTTTTTTCGCCTTTTTTGACACTTAAAGTGGTCGTATTGACTTCGGACCGGTTTCATTCGATTCAGCGTTTAAAAAAACATAAACCTTTTTGCGGCAAAAATGTTAACCCTAAATTTTGCCGATTTTTTGAAAAATTTTGCTGACTCAGCAAACCGGGTTAATGACGTCACAAAAACCTAGTTTTCAATAGGTTTTGTGTCCTACCGAAGGTTAATTTTTATATTAAGTTTTGATTAAAAAATATTAATCCGTTCGAAAGATAGAGTGTTTACAAGAAAGTGTCTAAAAAAAATATATATTATATATATATATATATATATATATATATATATATATATATATATATATATATATATATATATAATATATATATATATATATATATATATACAGGGTGTTTCATATAAAGTGTCCACCAGAAAAGGAGGTGATAGCACTCCTCAAGGGGAACAAAAAATGTTCTATAATATAAACCCCGATCTGCAACCGTTTTCCCACAAGATCAAATTTAATATTTTAAAAAATATTTGACCTCACATCATACAATTGTTAATTGGTTTTAACTGTTCAAGCTAGAAAGGCGAAATTGGTCTGTTAAAAGGTGAGTAAATTTCCTAAAGGACAAACTACTAACTATGTCAAATATTTTAGAACTACTGCCCAAATTTGCATCAAACATGATTTTTTGAAAAAATTGAATTTTATGGAATTTTTATGGTAGGGCATTAGAGGAAGTAAGAGATGAGCAAAAGATCAGCCAAGAACGGAAAAAACTTTTCTTATGATTGCCCTTTAAGAAAACTCAAACTTCATCATACATTCAATAGTCAAAAATGTAAGCCATTCTTCCTAGAAGTTGGAAAAACTGATCTTTTTTGGCATTTTTGCATATCTCTACAATGTTAATTACATGGTACATAAAATAATTAAAAATCTCTAAAGCAAGAGAAAAGAGTGGTTTTAGAGAAAAACGTGTAAGGATAAAATATGTTTATTTTACCTTCTTGAGTCTAAAAATCGTATCATTAAATTACTTTTGAAAAAAAATATTTTGTTAAAATAACGCAATATTTTCGCTTTTATACGACAAAATTATCAGTTTTTGCAACTTCTAGCAACAATAGCTTACATTTTTGACGATTGAATGTATGATGAAGTTTGAGTTTTCTTAAAGGGCAATCATAAGAAAAGTTTTTTCCGTTCTTGGCTGAACTTTTGCTCATCTCTTACTTCCTCTAATGCCCTACCATAAAAATTCCATAAAATTCAATTTTTTCAAAAATCATGTTTGATGCAAATTTTTGGGCAGTAGTTTAAAATTTTGGCATAGTTAGTAGTTTGTCCTTCAGGAAATTTACTCACCTTTCTAATGAGACCAATTTCGTCTTTCTAGCTTGAACAGTTAAAACCCTATTAACAATTGTATGATGTGAGATCAAATATTTTTTAAAATATTAAATTTGACCTTGTGGGAAAACGGTTACAGATCGGGGTTTATATAATAGAACATTTTTTGTTCCACCTAACGAGTACTATCACCTCCTTTTCTGGTAGACACTTTATATGAAACACCCTGTATATATATATATATATATATATATATATATATATATATATATATATATATATATATATATATTATATATATATATATATATATATATATATATATATATATATATATATATATATATATATATATATATATATATATATATATATATATATATATATATATATATATATAAGTCTCGCGAAACGTATTTTTCGTCATTGGGGACCTCTGCAACGGATTTGTGGTCTGAGATTCGAATTCCGCCATGACGCCTACTCCAATAGCGAATTTTATTCCCTAAGGAAATTCGCTAAAAGGCGGAAAATGTGAACAAAGCAACAACCCAGGTTTTATTACGATTGGTAATGATAAAAATTAATTAAAAACACCTTTTAACTTCGATTACTGGTAATTTTGTCCTATAAATGGCTAATGATATTGGTATTGATGAAAACTATGTTAAACAAAGAAGTTTGTCCAAAAGTCGGATAGAAAATTTTCTATAATTGTTTTTAAAACAGTTATCAAGCAACACATTTTTATTTTTCTTTTAATATTTCATAAAAATGCAACTGTTTTTTAATAAACAATTAAACTGTTTTATGAAGTGAATGTATACTTTTTATTTTAGAAATTTTCTTGGCTTTCCAACGATATTCATAACTTATTTGTATTATTCATACTTAGGGAGGTGAAGCATGTTTTTCAAACCAACATATGCCACCCTAACAAAATGATGAAATTTGACCTTTGTGGGAGAACGGTTGAGAATTGAGCCCTGGCCAATACCATGTTTTTTGTAGCTCTTAGGGCATAGAATCATCCCATTCATTTTCTTACATATATCACCAAACACCCTCTTAATAATAGATGATAGAGCACTAGTGAAACTAACACAAATTCGAATAATAAATTTTATTTTTTATTTGCTTGCATTTTGGCGATGTAATGCTAATATTCCCATTTAACAAGAAAATTCGTATTTACAATTTAAAAAGTCGGGTACAGGGTACCTCGGAACTTTTCCTCATTACATCGGATTCGCTACGATTATCCTCCCTGCTTCAGACTCGCTTCGCTCGTCCTCAGGAATACACTTCTTCAAATTTATACTGCAATATGCCTTGCTTTGCTCGTCTTTAGATAGTAAATGCATCCATATCATTCTGAGCGGTCAACCATACAGCACTGACCACGTTCAATGTTCCTTAATTTTTTTTTTTATTTATTATTAAGGTGCTTAACACTAAGGTGACAAACAGATAAAATACATATTAATTCCATACATAATTCCATTTTTTTAACAAACATACACAAGTCATTCAAAAAAAATTAATTAAGCTTTGTAGCAAATTTAAGGGGCTTTTCTTTGGGTTATCCCTAAACATGTCCAGACAGATTCCCAAAATAAAATGTGAACTATATTGATTTTTTTGCAAAAAAATCGGTCGCTGACTAGACTGTTAGGCGTGTTTTTCAAATATGTTTTTGTTTAATTAACTTATTCAAATAAGTTCCCTTTAATATTCTGCTTATTCATTTTCATTTTTTAAACTCCATTTTCCTACTCTGACCTATAATAATTAATGTAAACCGGGAAAGTATGTATATTTTCGTAAATTCTTAGAAATAAAGCGCGATGTTTTAGATTTGATAATTAATTATTTTTATTACTGTTTCAAAGAAATGAAATGTGCAGTATGATACTTAAACAGTAAGTTATTGATTAAATATGAATTTATTAATAGGGTGAATGCAAAGAGGGTTCCTATCAAGTCTAAATTTTACCTAATGTCCGAAAAATTTTACATGATTTCATTTATCCACCTGAAAGTGTTTCGTAGTCCACTTAAAACCTTTTGAAGGTTGTGAAATACTAACATTTTAAGCAATGAAACCCCTGATAACACCCTTGATATTGTATATCAAAGTTAAAAAATTATCTTAAAATTAAACGTCACAAAGGATATAAATAGGGAATTTGCATGCATTTATTACCATCAGCAACAGTTGACCTATTTTTAAATACAATCTTGTAGTGAAAAGCTAGTGAAGGCCTAAGTTATTTGTTGGATATAATAATATATAATTACCAGATTTTTGTCTGTAATAAAAATATTAGTGTCAACATATTTTGATGAAAATCTATTATTTAACAATAACTTAGCAAATAATATTAACCTAGTAAAAAACAGGTAAGGAAATTATGATTAAAAACTGTTAGAGGGTTAAAAGAAATGCAAATTATTATTGAAAGTATTAAAATTAGAGATATAAGTTAAAAATATTAGATCTAACAATTCTTATCTTATATTTTCACAATAATATTTGTGTGATGGTATTATAGATAAAATTCCCATCCTTAAAAAATTGGTAAAAACCAATATGCAATAATAAATGAATTACAATAGACATAGGTAAGGGGATTAAGGATTAGGGGTATAAGATGTTAACCAGAGAAGTATGGCAGATAAGGGATGGAACCAAGGGTTGTTGACCATTACAGGAGATATCTCAGTGTGAGGTGTGTAGTTTGCTTGTGTGTGTACGGAGTATGAGTCAGTGGCGCAATCCATTGAGGAAGTACGCAACTACTCCAAAACGACTGTGCTGCATCCTGGTGCCGAAGTACGAAAATCACCTTTAAACTAGACAAATAAAATCCCATGAGGTGGTTCGTCTCTAATAGTCTCTGCTCTAATGTCTTTTTGGTCCTTGAAAGCTGTTGAGCTTAAAGATATTACCTATTAATATATTTTCAAAGCACGTTTTAATATGACAAAGATGGTAAGCACGAATATATGGAGGACAGAGAAGTTAAGTAAAAATATATGGTTTCCTAAAATAGATAAGTAAGAAAAGGAAAAAGTATATGAATACATTGATGGAAAAGAAGTACGAAAAGAATAAGAACGAATTCATTGATCATACAGTGTTTGTTAACGTTAATAGTTTAAGATAGTTTTTTTTTTAAAAAAATGACTAACGTATAGAATTTAAGCTAGATTTAATTATTATTTGGTGGTACACCTGAGTTTATTTGTAAACGTTACAATCTTAACCATATTAGAATATTTTACATGGTTGATTATATACATAAATATTTGTAATTGATTTATCAAAGAGGAATCAAAATTAATAATAAACCGCCAGACCACTTTTAATGTGTTTCTTTTATAACAAGTACTAAATTAAATTTCATTTACAGTTAACAAGTAAAAAGCAAACACATTATATTATTAGTTTGCATCCCTACATCCTAAAAGGCGGGGGAAAGTTTGGTTAAGCAAGAAACATAACACCCACTTTTTCATCAGAATCGACATTTCAGCAGAACCCAAAAATCGAAACCAAATTGTGTACGTTGTTGTCTTAATGTATTTATGTGTGAGAGGCATTTGACGCCTTGACGTCTTCCATGTCAAGTTAAATTTTCCCAAAATCAGTTTTTAAATCGCAGAATTGTTTTTTTTTTTTTTTAATTAGGCTTTAACTAAATCGGTAGAGGCTATCTATGCATACATAAATACATACAAATACTTTTTTTGTCGATTTTTAGGATCTATAGGGGCTAAAACTTAACTTAAAAAAGTAAGTACCACGTTTTTCCTCTTATTACAATACTCGCGGAGATAGGGACGTAAAAATTTTTCATCTAAAACAATCCTCCAAATAGCAAGAATACAAATTTCTATATATATATAAATCAAGAATTTATAGAAATGCGAATAAAATCAAAATATACGTGGGACGTATTGGAATTCAGAGATGCTAAAACAATAGGGATGCCTTTCCTACTCCAACTATTTAATTTGGTTGAGAGGAGTCCCTCGGAGAGGGTAGATTCGGTCTTGTACTCAACAGTTTGATAACTAAGGGAAACTTGATGGAAATGAAGATTTCGGTCTGAATAATCCTTCCAATATTTTAATTGTACAATTAGTTTTTTCAGCCTAACTTAACAACCTTAATAACATGAGTTTTTAATCAAATAACCAGAGAAAGTAATTTTAAATACCACCGTTTATCACAATTATATTTGTATCTTAACGTCGATACTACTCACTTGCATCCATTCAGAGGGCTATTGCGATAAACTAGGTATATTCCCTACTAGGTTGGCCTTTGCGAGATATAATTACAATATTTAATTACGATAAGCAATCTTCAGGTTGTGAAACCCCGTTTTTATCCAATAACTCTGGAAATTTCCAGAGTACAATCCAAGTTAATTTAATACCAATATCAATAATTACTGTAATTTAATACAATTTCTGACTGAAAATGGGTAAAAAATAAATCTTTAGGTAATTTAAAACATCATAAGGGTATGCTAAACGATAGCGTTAAAAAAGGATCACAGAAATTACGTAATATTAGCAAGACACAATAGTCAATTTTCATCATGAAAAAGACGTTTTTTCGATTGTTTTGCCTCTTTTGAAACAACCCATTTTATTTGGTACTCAAGTTTCAGTTTATAAAATTTCCTTGTTTGAGAAAGTAAACAAGGAAAAAAACAAATTTTTCAAGACGATGATTGGCATACAAAAAAGAAATAGCTCTTTGAAAGCACAATGACCACAATGAATGATTTAGAGGCGCTTCATATCAATTTCATCGCAATAGCTCTATTAGACGCTGAGACACTCGGGATGCTCATTTAAAATGTATCACTCTTATGACAAAAAATTTAATTTTTCTTGATTGTAAAAACAATTTTTTCTTTTCTTAATAGTTGTAATGTTTTACTCGTTTTTTAATTTTAACTTTTGGTTTGATGCTCTTAACTGTTGTTTTACATATTTGGTGTTGTAACTATATTACAGATTGTAATATAGTTACATTACTTTAAATATTAACTGGAATTTGTTTTGGATTTTTTTTCACCTCGTTTGGTATGTATTTATTGATTTCTGTTTTGTAATTGGTTTATGTTTTTGTTTGCTTTTTATTAGATTCTCTGAAGATGCCAAGCATCGCTTGTGCGAAAGCTCTGATATGAAATAAATTAATATAATAAAACTCGGACGGCTGTCATCATTATCTCATATTCCTAATTCAAATTTAATAATATTCTAATAAAAAAAAATAATTAAAAAAATAGTATTCTACCACGGAGTACTTAGAGAATAGTCCCTGATTCTACTATTTATAATCGACTGGCTGTTTATTTTATCATGGAATTACATTTTATATTTTATAATTGCAACCTACAATAAAAGACAATTCAATTAAAACAGTTGGTAGAAAAAAATCAGAAGCAAATGTATTCCAGGATTTTCATTTACCTGAATCAATTCCTATTTTATTTTAAATTAACACCTGGAAATTGGATATCACAAAGTATATTGTTTTTCACAACAGTTTTGTATTTCATGACAATATATTATTTTTAAATGAAAACTCCCGGCGAAAAAATAATTTTTGATTTAATTTTAATACTATATATAAAAAAATAATATCAAATTACAATTTTTGTATTTTAAACTTTTTCTAGAGAAATGAAATTATTGTTTTCACAAAACCCTATCTTTAAACAATAATAATAATTTATTTTTATTTGCATTAGATGTATATTCTATGGTTTGGAATTAAACAATGAACCTTCATTTCCAGAACACAATTACAAGTCAATAAATCCATACAATCACACAATATAATTGGGACCAAAGGAAAATTATGATTTTATGCCTAGGCTTACATTAAATGAGGACACTTGTACATATCCATTTGTTTATACTTCTTGGTTTAGATATTTTTAATAATATTGTTTTTCATTAATAAGAATATTACTTTCTTACTTATATATTAAACATTGGTAAAATTACTAGGGAAAAGGATGATTTCAGGCACTCTTAGTTTTTTAAAACGTAGGAAATAATAAGTAAATAAACAACGAATAAACGTAAACGTGATATTAGCGAATTTTCATTATGAAAATGACGCTTATGAGGTTGTTCGGATGACGGAAGTTGAGGGTGGAGTGAGTGGAATCGGTTCCTATTGGCTTCCTGATAAAAAAATATATGCCCGAAAAAAGTTTATATATATATATATATATATATATATATATATATATATATATATATATATATATATATATATATATATATATATATATATATATATATATATATATATATATATAATATATATATATATATATATATTGTAAGAGTTTCTACCTTTCGTATGGCGAACGATAACTCTCGAAGGCGTTGTCAAATTGAAACGAAACTTTGCAAATATCGCGAGATGTTGTGGAGGTTACGAGGCCTATTGTTTATAAAAACATTATGACGTCATCAACCAAAGTTGACGTCATGAAAAAAAAAATTTTTTGAAACTTGAAATGGCTTTAAAACAAGGTATTTCGTGTTTAGGTAGACGGCTAGCTGAATCGATTAAGACCAATTTCAGCTGAATCGAACCATCACAAATGGCGCAAATGGTATACATATATATATAATCTTGTATATATGTATACGTCTAGGTCAAAGAATCGTACGATATATCTTGGGTTCAGTAGTGTTAGAGGTTGGGGATATAGTATAAAAGAGGGGCCTCTACTTCTTGCTCCATCCTGGTAAGCCTGCTGTCCCAGAGAGACAGGACAAAAATGGCTTCAACTAAACCACGCCGAGCAAAGCAGGCCCGTAAAGCGGAAGAACCTCGAAGTAGTCTTTGTATGGTCGAAGTCATTCTAAAACGATTGCGACCGGTTTCAGCTCAATCAGACAATCCTAAGATAGATGGTTCACTCTCGAGTGTAGTAGGAACACTCAATTGACAAGTTTGTGTTTATGATTTAAGTTAGGGGCCTCATCACTAGAGTCTTGAATAGCGCTAGTAGTAAAAATATATTTGCTCTGTTCTCTACTAGATTGTGCTGTAGTATTTTTTTAAAAACAAACAGTTGCCAATCGTTTAGTAAAATAAAATAAAAGTAAACAAAGATGATATGCTGTAGTATTCGCGATGTATTTTTGTTTAATAAAACTTGGGGGCCTCATCACGCGAAGCAGCACCATCATTTTCTTAAAAAAATAACAATAATTCATTTTTAGTTTTTTAGACTGAGTATTATACTCATCTCGGGTTGGCGCAAACGGATAAGTAAAGGAAACAAACAAAAATTGAAACTCTTACATTAGAGGTTCAAATCCAAGGGGGGACGACAGAATGGGTGAAGTAAGAGTGAGAAATTAATTTTTATCACTTTTTACCAATTTATACGAAATTCTTATAGAGCTTTCTTGGGATCACTCATCCATCGACTCCTCATGATTCTAGCGCTGAAAAGCGGATGGAAAGACTTGATTACCCTCAACAGCTCGTTGTTTGGTTGAATAAAAATAAATAAATAAAATGTCAGAAATAAAAATATGTGACAGTTTCACGCTGTCACCACTAGACTGAACTACTTGAGCCTCCTGCATCCTATCATGTATTTTTTTTTAATCTTTGAGTGATTTTTAAATCTATGTTAATTTTGTTTATCTATGATCCTAAGTGACGGAAACGGTATTTTTATTTAAAAACATAAATCATGAATATATTTTTGTTTATAATGATGTTAGTTTTAATATTATAGCATACTATTAATAATAAAGTATTAATAAAATCTTAATTAGTAAAATCAAATTTGTGAGACAGCCTCTCAGGCCCGCGAAGCGGGCCTGTGTGGAGAGGCTGTGAAAATTCGCTAGGTACATGGCAAAATGCCATGTAACAAGAACAATAATGAAACAACACATCATAAAACAACAACGCGAAGCGGCCACAAGGAGGCCCCCGGGCCGCGAAGCGGCCCGGTGGGCCGACGCCGTGGAGCGGACGAGGCGCGAAGCGCCGAGGCCGCGTAGCGGCTACGGGCCGAAGGCCCGTATTATTCTATTATTATCACTGCGAGATGATAATAATAGATCTAAAAATAAGGAGTAATATTAACTGACAACTATTACTTCAAACGGACACAAATGAGCTTTAAAATTTAGTTTAAAAGCTTAGTCGAAGAACATTTTTAGATCATGCTAACCACGTTCAAGCGTAACTAAACGCGATGAGTCGCCGAAGCTAATCTACTTGAAGAACGGTTAATTCTTTCACATATTTCACAAGAAAGGACACGTAACGAAGAAAGGAAGTAAACTAGTATTAACGAACGCAACATAGACGAGTTTTCCTGGTATTATTCGTCAGTATTACCTTTGAAATGTCAGTGGTTGTTAGATAAATAAATATCCCTTGAGTCGAGTAAGAAAAAAGGGTTTTTGTAGGTCTCGTTTTACCCGCCAATTTGTCCTTTTCCGTATTTCACACTTTTTAGTGTTTCATTACAGCCCTTCAAACCCCTTCAGGTTTTTGTTAAAGGTGTTACATCACTATATCGTATTATTTTCAACAAAACCTAATTTAAATCTCCCTACATAAAAAAACCTTTTTTGATGAAATTTAGCAAGACAATTTTAATTTAAAAAGTTAAAATCAGTCAGTTAATTACAGTTATAATACATCATAAAAAGAGTTTTAATGGATTTTGTATTCATAAAACTTTATCACATTTTCTAAAACTAAAATGAAAGTTTCTGAAGAAACAATTAAAAAAAGAAAAAATTTGAATCATTTCTACTCTATAGTCATAGTTACGTTGATGCAATTAACTAAAGTCATAATAAACAGCAATAATACTAAAAAATACCTCTTAAATTCTTTCTATTGTTTTACACCTTTTCTACACTTATAAAACACAACCATAAATATATATTTAACCTATAGAAATAAATTAAATCTTAGAACTCAAACACAGACAAGCAAATCTATCTGCAGTAGTGGTACTCAATATGTAATGAATTTAATAGGCATTTTAGATTCTAGATAGTACTGGAATCCTCCAACAACAATATCTCCAATAGGAAAGATTATCTTCATAAGAAAAAACATAGTTGATATTTCTGGTCCTGCCGGTTCTTATAGAAAGATAGCGAACGGTCAATAACAGATCCTGCGAGAATTATTTTAATTTATAACATGATATAATATTTTAAGTGACACTTGAATATTTTCTAGAATAAAGAAAACATTGATAATTCCTCTCCTCACCTAAATTGAAACCTAATGCTGCAGAAATTTACTTTTAAAGCAGACTGTCTCATAAAAACTTCCGAACAATCCTGTATATTCTGTTGTATACCTAGCTATATACAGTAGCCGACTGAGCCAAAAAAGCCCGAGGAGGTTTGAGCCTAATCGTAAGGGCCAAATCTACATTGCAAGGGGCCCAATGGGAGGGGGGTGTTCCTATTTTGCTTTTCAGAGCGGTCTACTTTTAATTAGAGTAGTATAAATGATTATAGCAAGTTTAATTATATTTATTTACCTTTATTGTCATATTTAATAAAATTAAATCAAATGTAATATTTTATTTAAATTAATTAAAATAAACTTAAATAAATAAGTAAGAAGAAAATAAACTTAAGTAAAACTTAATTTTATTCATTTAAATTAAATTTTTACTTAATTTTTTTTATTTTCATTTAAATTCTTAAGGTCCCTTTCGTACTGCTCTAGCGCCCTGATCAAGTATGTTAAGGGCCCTTTAAGGCCTTAGTCTTCCGTGTGGGACTTTTAAAGGCCCAAGTGTAAAGAATGGGGGCCTTAAAGGACCTTAATTTAGGTAACAAATTGAGAATATTTTTGAAATCATTACATTAAAAACAATTGTCTCTAGGAGCTTTTTAGGCCCTACTTTAGAGTATTGAGCCCCTGTGACTCTTGTGTTATAAATGTATCAAAAATTAAATATGTTCATATTTTTTTAATTTTCGTTGCTTTTTAGCGAATTTTCATTATGAAAATGACGCTTATGAGGTTGTTCGGATGACGGAAGTTGAGGGTGGGAGTGAGCGGAATCGGTTCCTATTGGCTTCCTGATAACAAAAATACGGGCCTTCGGCCCGTATTTTTTGCGGCACCGTTTGCGTCACTTAGGATTGTCCGATTGAGCTGAAACTGGTCGCATTCGTTTAGTTTCGTTAAGTTTAATTTTGGCTGACGGGTCCAAAGAGGGCTGCCGCTCTCACTCTCAATGGCCAGTCCGCCCCTGTTTATAAATTCTTTATTACTTAAAGAACATAAGGTCATCTGCATTAGATACATTGTCTACGATTGTAAAGGGTTTTAAAATAAACAGTAATGCGTTTCAGCAAATGAACAACTCGCTATAGTTCGACAGCAAACAAAGCCCACAGTAATCAGTATAGTTATACATAATGTATTATTATTTAACTATTATCTTTTGCTTTACTCAAATAATTGAGCATAATATGGATATAAAGGAAAAAATGTCAACCTGAAAGCCAAGCAGCCAATTTGAAATGTTCTTTGTATAAATTAACTTAAGCTTTTTTCAAGTGTCTTTAAACTGTTGAGATTAAACATTCTTTGAAAAGAACTTTTTCGTTTAAAATATTTCATTTTTATAGGGGAAAAAAATTTAAAAATTCATTAGTTGAGCCAAAAACGTAAATGTTCAAAGAATCTTGTGTTTTAATGATGCAGCATTAAAACACATAATTCTTTACTATAAAATTTATTTACTTTCATTTCACATTTTATACTTTTATTTTATATTATTATAATTAGAAAATTGATGATTACAAGAAATAACAGCACATCAATAAAATTAATCACCATGCAAAAAGTTTTCTATTTCAGCATTTTAAAAATAAAATAACCATAAAATATAAATATTTTGGTACCAAGCAAAATTAAAAAAACTAAGACGATTCTCATGTAACAATTATCCTTTAAAATTTAAATTTTGTTTCTACCATTTTCATTTTCCTCATATAAAACCGTAAGTAAAAAGGAAAAGTATTGTTATTACTCTAAAATTGCGAAACCGAGATTTCGCAACGAAATCAATCGTTGTCGGCTATTCCCACATTCTTTATGTTTTGTTTTTTAGTATAAACGTTCTATTACTTGTTACTCTTACCATATTCTGTTTTTTCATTAATACTAATAATCGAAAGTGGTCAGGTTACTTTTCACTAGTTTAAAAATTCAACCAAGATGCCTTCTCTAGTAATAACATCTCTATGCCTCTTTAAATTTCTATCGCTAGTAATTTTATATAACAAGTTATTGCGGCGAGACTATTTTCTTTCAATCCTAATTAACAATTAATTTTCATAAACTTAGTCAATTAAAACTTCGAGACTCCTTACCTACACACACCTTTTACTTATTATTTTCTGTCAAATGCATCAAGATAAATATCACGAATAAAATATTGAAATATAATCATTGCTATACTTCAAATTCCTAAAACTGTTGGAGCATATAATTTTATCATAGGTTTTTAGGTTAATAACAAAGTTTATGTTATTTAAATACAAAACAAAAAAACAATTTTTCTTAAAGATAAGAAGCTACATGTGCGTTATCAAAATACCAAACTGGACATGCTAACTTGTCATAATGTTGCGGATATTACGTTACATTTTTTTGTTTTTAATATTTAACGATAAACACGCTAATATCATGCTGAATTATAGGGTTTTTGATAAAAAAAATAAACGTTTTATTACTTGTATAATTACATTGTAGAATTCAAATAAGATAGAGTCGATAAAATTCATAAATCATATCTAAATAAATTTATTGCTATGAATATTTATCAGAACAATTTCTGAGACAAACAATAATTCCACAGTTCTAGTTTGTAAATATGTTATTTTTGTTATATTTATCCTAAGACAAGATAATTAAGTTTTTATACAGTTGCGTAACACTTTAGATTTCATAGGATGGAAATTTATTTCGGGTATAACACAACCATAAATTAGATTTCGAATATTTTTTTAAGTAAAGGGCCATTAAAGAAAATAGTAGCGCAGTGAAATTAATACTTTATTCTAGGATGTTACCAAAAAAAGTATATTATGCTAAAAAGGTGCAATTGTAATTAAGTAAATCGGCGTAGTAAACGGGCGCCACACAATGCAAATATATGTTTAATTTATTTAGCTTCCAGTAAACATAGAGGCAAGAGTTAAGATGTAATTGTCACTATAAGTCTGTCAGTATTAAACGGGCGCCAAACAATCCAAATATATTTTTAACTCATTTAGCTTCCAGTAAAGATAGAGGAAAGAGAATTAACATCTAATTGAGTCTGTAGGAAGCAATTGTCTTGAGAGCAAATGCAGTATACAGGCAGATGCAACTAGTAGTGTAAAGTGCACTTTTCATAATTCTAAAAAAGTCCAAACTTGTATTATTTGACGCGAAAAGCCAGGACCTTCTGCCTTCGACTAAAAGGCGAGCGAGTTTCAAGCTCTTATTTAATATTTTCTCGTATTTGGTATTGCCAGCACAAGTGGCAGGATAATGACTAGCTAGCGGGTGGTTTCAAACACGCTACCTGGTATTTGAAAAGTATTCATGGAAGTAAACTGTGTCCGTATAATTAAGCCAACAGAGTCATGCGATTAAGCTAATTAATATAACTAAAATGTCACGCTAAGTAATTTGTAATTTTAATAAAGTGCTCAACTCATTTTTGTCACGAATTGATTTTATATCCTTCAAGGGGGTAATATATTATATGACACTAGAGGTATTCGTATTTGAGCAGTATTCATACAGGAGTCTGAAGATCTTATTAAGCTCTATTTGAGACTGTGCAAGTAGGATAAGATCATCCGCAAAGAATAAAACAATAATATCTTTCAAGCCGTTAATATCAAGACCCACACACCCATTAGCCCTCAGAAAGTCTTCAAAGTCAGAGATGAACAAGGCAAATTTTATATATATTATATATATATATATATATATATATATATATTGCGAATGAAAAATATCGCTAAAAAGCAATAATGTATAAATGCTAGGGAGGAAAAATCTATTTACTTTGCCGAACCTGGAATTAACTTGCGAAAAGATCACAGCTTCATTTGCCTTTGCGTGATTGTAAGGACGAAAAGAAATAATAAACATTCCACGTACCTTCTCCATGTGGTTTTGTGGTTGGTGGCCAGTTAAGGGCGTTGGCCGATGGTTTTTCATCTTTGTTTTTCCATCTCCTCTACCTGAAAAAAAACATAATTTGAAACAGCGGAACAAATAATTTTATTTCACTATATTGAAATTTTATTATTCAGAATACGAAAACTTCATGGCAGATAGAAATTTTTATTTTTCTATTGATTTGAACAAAACTTTAGACCTGCCTTTGTTAGGCTCTAGAGATGGTCACCAGCGACTTCACAACTCATAAATATACTGCGGGCTCGCTTTGCTTGTCCACAGAATATAATTAACAAATTTATTCAGCTACATCTCTTCAGACTCGCTTCGCTCTTCCTCTGACAGTAAATGAATTGGTTTTACTCCTAGCGGTCACCAAGCACTAAGCTCACACGATATTGCTTAACTTTTATGATCTAACAATATCAAAAAATACTTGCCATATTGATACGAAACTTGGTATACTTATTTATAACTTAACTAATAAGTTTTAACTCTAGCATAAATACACTAGGAGAGTGTAATCATGGCATTGCGAGGACGAGCGCAGCGGGTTCGAAGTAGGGTGAAAAATTTAGAAGATTAATAATTGATATATT
Source organism: Microvelia longipes (assembly GCA_018340805.1). Taxonomy (NCBI): domain Eukaryota; kingdom Metazoa; phylum Arthropoda; class Insecta; order Hemiptera; family Veliidae; genus Microvelia; species Microvelia longipes. Next base: position 38,838,473 of record JACMZG010001911.1, on the reverse strand, counting down.
AATATTCATTTAATGTTTATAGTTTTTTTATAAAAACTATAAACCAAATTTTATAAACCATCTAAAATAAAAAAGATGTAAAATATAAAAACAAGACATTTTAATAAATATAAGTGTTATGTAATAAATATTGCCATTTTCAACTGTAAATAGATATTAAGTTAAAAAGAATAGTACAATATGAATGAGATGACAAGGTTAAAAAATTATAAAATATTAAAAAGGTAGATACCCCACTTGTCTCTAAAAAACCAGAACACTGAAACATAACCTGGTAAACCAACACCCTTTCCCTAGGTCACCACATTCCCTGGGTCACCACTAGAGGATCCTCTTTAAAATTACAACAAACATCTCTTCAAAAGTCATATTGTAACATAGATTTAAGGTTGCATAACACATGCATGACCTCAGCATTAGTTTAATTTTTTTTCGTCAAACATTTTAACCCCGCAACTAGTTGTACATAAAGGAAAATTTATTTAAATATTTCAATTTGAATTTAAATTTATTAAAATAATTACATTATTTTACTGTCGGCGATGTCTCTACTATAAATTAAATTACATGACACAATCAGTACAACGATGTGGCCTTTTTGAATATATTTTGAATTAGATGGAAAAAAGAAAATTAGTAAATAGAGGCTGCGATGCAGTCAAATCTGTTTAAAAGTAAATAATATTCAAGAATGATATCCATGCCATTTCAACAGCATACAAACATCTGGCCTTGATCATCAACAGTAGCAGAACTTTATTTAAAGAATTGAAAAGAAAAAGAAGATTGAGAACTAATTATTTTAAATTATTGATTCCGCAAGTAAAAAGTTAAAATGCATTGTAATTGCTTCGTAAAATAAAATATAATCTATTGTCTTTTTTTTAATTTGCAGTGAAAACAAATCATAAATATGATTATTAAATAATTCTGGTGCAGAGGTCCGCATGTCGGGCGAATTTCCTTTGGTATCCGTGTTTCCGGGCTTAACAACAATCCTGGTAAGGACAATAATTTTTTATGGGGTTTTACATTATATAAGTTCATAAGTACTCAATAATTCTGGCATGGTGGTCCGCATGTCAGGCGAATTTTAGTTGGAATGCGTGTTTCCGTGCTTAACAAACCATTTCTTGCATAAGGTTTGAAAAATACAGATAAAATGAGTTACGAGCAGTGCTTGACAATTGAGTAACAGCTTAGGTTTGTTAAGGACGGAAACTCGCATTCAAACTGAAATTCGCCTGACATGCGGACCACCATGCCAGAATTATTTAGTAGTTATAAACTTATAAAGTGTAAAAAACCATAAAAAATTATCGTCCCTACCAGGATTTTTGTTAAGCACGGAAACCCGGATACCAAAGGAAATTCGCCCGACAAGCGGACCACCGCACCAGAATTATTTTATCGTTGTAAACTTATTTTATGTAAAAATAACCATATGAAAGTATCGTCACTGCCAGGATTCGAACCCAGGCACCCAGAGTTTAAGTGTTCGTATCGACTTCGGGTCACTGCCATTCAACTCGCAGGCCCAAAAAACATGGAGAACGACTCCTCACATGAAATGTGTTGTTTAAGGGCCAAATTTTAGGTTTTCTGATATTGACCACCGTTTGTTCGATTTTTTTGTCACTTAGAGTAGTCCAATCGACTTCCGACCGGTTTCTTTTGATTCGATGCCAAAAAAAATCTTAGAAAACGACACTCTACTCATAATTGATTTTTTATCGATTTAAATTTTGGTTTTCGGTAATTTACAATGGCCGTATTGACTTTGGACCGGTTTTATTTGAACTTTATTGAATATTATTGACAAATAATATTAACCCTGAATTTTTCCGATTTTTTGAAAATTTTGCTGACCCAGCAAACCAGGTTCATGACGACACAAAACCTGGTTTTAATAGGGTTCGTGTCCTCCCAAAGGTTGATTTTTGAACCAAGTTTGCTTAAAAAATATGAATCCGTTCGAAAGATAGAGTGTTTACAAGAAAATGTCTAGAAATACATACACACACATAAATATATATATAAAGTTTCGCTAAAAGTATGTTTTCGTCATTAGAGACCTCTGAAACGGATTTGTGTCGTGGTCCAAGGTTCGACTTCCGCCATAACGCCTATCCCATTAGCGAATTTATTCCCAAAAGAAATTCGCTAAAAGAATAAAAAACATATAATAAGAATACATATATCTATATATTTTCTTATTTTTATATATAATAAAAGAATACGAAAAGAAGATTGTATAGCTTGAATTTAAATATATTAATTAAAAGTAAAAATATTTAAGGAGTCTTATAATGGTTAGAATTTGTTTACTAATTTGTATTCTTACTACTTCAAACATAATATGTGACAAAATATCACCATATTCCAGTAATTATTTACTAATCTAGCGTTGGACATACATCATACCAAGTGTTGGCCTTCACAAGTCTTTAACAACAAAGTTTAAGTCTGAGTTTTTAAACAAAAACAAGAAACCAATCCTGTATCGAGTCTTCCCTACTTGTTTCGGTACTAACTTTTTTGTCATTAAAATGATAAAAAATCACCACACTTTGATAATAGTAATGATACCTGTACCCGATAAAAATTGGGTACGGGGTACATCAGAACCTTCATTACATCGGATTCTCTACGCACATCCTTTATACGCTAATAAAGTCGTTTAATTTATATTGCAACACGTCTTTAGACGCTCTTCCCCCGTCCTTAGATGGTAAATACCAGCGGTCACCTATCCAGGCACTGACCACCCTCAATGCTGCTTTACTTTTATGATCTAACAAAAATCATGGATATATTTGTGTAATTGAAACAAAACTTGGTCTACTTATTTATTACGTAAAGGTAATAAATAAGTACTAAATTGTACTAAATTTCAACTCAACAGGATAATTTTCCAAGATTTACAATTTTTTAAAAATCGTACCTTTTGTACGATTTTCATCAGGTAAAAATTGAACTAATGCTGATAATAAGATGAAACTTAGCACATATGTTATTGTTATTCATAGATACATGCTTGTCAAATCTCAATCCGATCGCAACATTTTTCCGTGTGTTACGGTTTTTCAAAATATTTGCTGAGTGATTACTGCGTGTTAAAAAAGTCATTAATGACATCATAAAAAAATATTTTCCGAATATCACAAATACACCTAAAAACTGATTTTTTACAGAGTTTCAACTTTCTAGAATATATACTGGGAGCAACGATAATAACAGGCACACACACACACACATACAGACCTAAAACACAGGAGGCCTTAAAAACACCTAAAACGGATAATGTCGGTGACATCGGGTATTTTTGCAAACACGATACTTTTCCTATATACCTACGGTATAAATGAGGAAATGTAAAAAACAATTTGTTTCTGAAAGTCTCGAAAGTTTTTACCTAATATTTAAGGATTCAAATATTGGTTCATTATTGATTTTATTATTAATAATTGATTTTTTGACAATTTACTAATAATTCTTATAATATATCAGAACATTTTATTGACAGACTTTTTCTCCCATTTACCTGCGGTTGTAGGTAAGGAGAAGAGCTTTAACTTCACTAATCTCTCAATACTCCAAGAAATTTCATGTCATAAAAGGATTTAGGGTTAAAACATATTTTCTAAACCCAGCAAAATCTGATATTATAATTAAAAACACTAATCTAAATTAATATCAAAATTGCTGAAACTGATAAAATAAGAACTTCTGAAAAATTGTAGAAGCCTTAAGCTATAAAATTATTAATTTATCATGTTACAAGCTTGCCTTAAAAAGTAGCCCTTATTAACTAAGCCAGCTGTCCTGATTAATTAAATTTTAAACAAAACTTAGGAAAAGTAAACATCTGATTAAATTTGTATTAAGTTACCGGAAAGTTTTTTGTATGCTTTAAAATTTATTAACACTAGAGTTTGAAAACTCACTGTAATCTTCTCTCTATTATAAAAATAAGATTAAAGTATGTAAAAAAGAACATTAGATTGATTACCTAGAGTAAACATTGACACAAAGTTTCTACTTAAATTACACAAGTATAAACTTTCAGCTATAATACTTGTATAAAATATATAAGCAAATAAAAATTATGTCTTGAAAATAATGATTAATACATTCGTATATTAGTTTGAATTAAAAGAACATTTAAATTTCCAACAAAGTTTGTACTTGGAAATACTAACAAAATATAATCAGAGCAAAATAATATAAAGCATTAATTTTTAAGTTGCGACAAGCTCATTCCGTCATTTTCAAGAATACCAACTCTAAACGTATTTCTAATTAAACAAAGTCTAGTTTATTTACTTTGTTCAAAACGATGGTAGCTATTAGCATCCTTATATTCTTTAAGGCTAGATATGTCATTCATTAACTCAATAATAAGCTTACACTAATTTATTACTCATTGGATTGGAATATTGTACCAATATTACCATATCAGTAATTAATATGTTTGTCTATGTAGCATATTTGTAAGACATTAGCGTCTTACCTACTTCTAAAGAAATTCCCAATTGATTAAAATGTCATAATTTCAAGTAAAGCAAACAAACTTTAGACACAAACTGTAGATTAATAACTAACCTGGAGTATTTACATCAATTTACAACTTGTTAAAATTTGTTATAATCTAAAGAGTAGTTAAAATTATATTTGCATTTATAAATGCTCCAGGCAACTTTGCTTTCACACATCCTTTTATTAATTGTTAATGTGAATGAATACATTATATATATATTATATATATATATATATTATATAATATTATATATATATATATATATATATATATATTATGTATAATATATGCTACATTCTGGGACTGTTTCATCATTCGCATTCGTCATTATTGATGTTGACTTAAAGTCATCCACTCTGTTTCGTTACGTCTAACCCATCAGGGCGCCGACAGAGCCTGAACTTACTCGACCTTCAATAATTCGAAGAATATAATGTTAAGTATTTACCAGAGACGAGCGGTGCTCTCTTACGGTATGAGAGCAATGACGGTAAATGGCGGTAAGAAAGCACCGCTCGTCTCTGGTAAATACTTAACATTATATTCTTCAGTGTGAGTTCAGGCTATGGGTGGACATCAATGGGGAGCCATCAATAATGTCTAATGATAGAAAGTTCCCGATGTAGCATTGCATTTGTTATATTTCCCGCACAATTATATGTGTCATATATATATATATATATATATATATATATATAATATATATATATATTATATATATATTATATATATTATATATAAATTGTTTTTGTTGAAATGTTGTTACCCTACAGGCTCTTTTACTTTTCCTCAATTACGAATAAAGGAGATTATTATATTCATACTAATTCCAGAACCAGAATTTCAACCGAATCATTCGTTTCAGGTGTTTTAAGACATCCATTATTACAAAGTATGTAAGTGTGAGTTTTTGTGTTACTATGTGTGTTAACTGCAGCTCTCAGTGCGGAATTCTACAAATTTAACTTGATACTAAAATTTACCTTATAGTATCATGTACAAAATGTATCAGTTGTGCTTGCCGTAAAACAATTTTATGACGTTATTAAATGCCATTAGTAACGGCATAAAGTTTAAATATGTATTAGATTTAAACGTATTAGAGCACGAAAAATGTATTAGATTGATTTAAAATTTGGCACAAATGTAGTAGTTAAATCATAGAGGACTAACAACTACTAATTAATGCTACTTAAATCAGTATTAATTAAATGTTTATAAAATGACAGGAAAAGTTATTTAAAAAATTTTAAAATAAGAAAATATATTTGAGTTAACATTTAGCTCGATTATAAAATATCTCTTTATATCCCTTATATATATCCGATTATATTATTACGATTATATTCCTTTATAAAATAAACAAGTAGAAATGTTGTTCAAGGCTGAGTTTGTATTGCGAATCTGATAAGGTGAGACAAAGTTCCGATGAACCCCGTACCAGGTTTTATTTGTTACATTTTATAAGGACAATTTCATAATATTTACTGCTTTTAATGTAGCCTTGATTGCGAAAAGTCTCTTGTTTATAAAGTAAAGAAAATATCTGAAACGTTACGAAGTATAAACTTAAAGAACAACTTGTTAGCGTAATGTTATCTTTATTTTCCTCTGCTGTTATTCTTAGAGTTAAACTTAATAGACACATCGCTTAATTAAATCTTCCTCTAAGACATAACACCTGGATTAAACGGTTTATAAAAGCGAGATAATTAGAGCTGGAAATATTTACATCAACAGCGTTTTTACAGGGTTCAACTGAAGTATACAACAATACAAATTAAGAATGTTGAGTTAAAATAAATAAGGTTTATTGTAAAACACTATATATCATGTATTTTTACAATAATATTACACTTTTTACATCATTTATAAAAAAAATATTGCTTGTGTCAAATTAAACTAAGGAGTAGAACATAACGACCTAGTCGGCAATTCAAGCAACGAATTAGACTAACTGTTATTTGTTTTTAGAAAATCAAGAAAAAACACTAAGGAGAAACATATCCTTAACATACCCTTGCCCCCCGGGAGGAGAGCAAATCTGAACCCTCTAATAACTCCTAACAACATCAAGGTAAATGCAGAAGATTTAAGGGCGTTGGTCGATGTAGTTATTAATAACTGGATAGAGTCGCTGCATGCTGAGCCGATAGTGATCTGAAAACCACTGATATTCGTAGAGTCCACGACAAACAGAGTCCCAAGTCAGATCCCGTGACCTGTCCGTCTATCTACGGCTCCATGCTCCTCGATGGCCGCATAACAGGGCATTAGCCTCGAAAACTCTACGTTATTTAATAGATATTTTAAATGTATTCTACTACATTACATTAAAAGGTAAGCAATAAGTTTTAAATGTTCCAATCAAAGATATACAATACTAACATAGTTAATATTATTGTGATTCAAGCTTCATAAATACGACATAAAAGTTGTAAATAAATTAAAGTACGACACACGGCTAAAATCAGTTGACAGCGCAGAAAAATATTATTGAGAAACCAATATGGTTTGCCTCATTTAAAATTGAGGGCGTGGTTTAACATCTAGGATCAACTTCATTAGCTTCCTCGCATTATTTTCCCACGCTGTCAATTGAATTTAGCCCTGTGTCGTATTATAACAATTACTAGGGTTCCTTTTTCAAGCAGGCAATTTCTTATTCAAAAATAAAAATAAAAACAAGTCCCTACAATTCATCAGCAACACCTTTACACCTTTAAATCACATTAGTAATGTCGACACACTCAACCTTAACGTTTAGTGGAAGAACAAATAAAACCTTTTCCGTACAAAAGAAAAGAAGCCTACGATTCTTCCAGCAAATATTTAAACAAGAAATCTTCGCTTATATTTTGTCAAGTCATCATAAAGAGAAATGCTTATTTCCAACACAACGACCGTGTTTACATAGCATTAATTTTATTTTTAATCCCTTAAAAAGATATTTTTACTTGTTTTACTTTAAAAATATAATGTTTTGTTTATTTCTCATTCCAGAAAAACATTCTCACAGTACTTTTTTAAATTCTTTAGTTCTAACATTTTTAAACTCTAATTACAGAATTTAATTATTAATTCCAACCAGAGTAAAGAACATAAACAGTTTAGCTATGTTTTAGTTTTACCCCATAAAAAAATATTTTTCATTTCTTAGGTACTTCCAAAATTTTGTACCAAATATAGGAACAATCATGAACTAGTGACTGTAACTTAATTTTTATTTCTGACATCATAGCAAATGAAGATAAAGCTAAAAAAGTAAAACTTGATATTAGTTGTTGTAATTAACATAAAAATTTCTTTACTGGCGTTAGAATAAGGAAATATGTTTTTAGTGAATTTTAGAAGATAAAAACTTAACGGAGATAAAACCGTTATGTAATTTGCCGTTATGTTAAGTTGCTGACTTGAGATACTGAATCGAACAAGACCAATTTCAGCTCGATGAGCCATTCTAAGTGACCGATACATACATAAATAGATACCTACAAATGACATCATACTAAAAAACAACTTAGAGAGTCAACTTGGGTGTCGTTTTGTAAGTTTTTTGTGCGCTAAATCGTTTAAACAAAGTTCACAGTAATTGCTAAAAAATGTCATGGTTCTCAGAAATTTCTATACAACTTAATATATTATTTAACTTTAATATTATATCACTTATTAAAGTTGATATTATTGTCAAGTTAACAAAAAAGGAGGACTTCAATTAAACTTTCTCACATTGACGTGAACTTCATGTATCCTAGAATCAATTCTTAAATACAACTTTTTAATTTGATACACAGAGTTAAATATTTTTAACTTTTCAATTACAATTTATATTTTTCTTTCCTGTTTTTCAACATTAAAATTAATCAATTTATTTTATATCCTCTCATGTTGAAATGCTAAATAAAATGAACGTATCAAAAAACCCTCATTTATTTATTATTTTAAAAATGGTTTCATTAATAATAAATTTAAAATATCAAAAAGCGAGAAATGAAAAAAGAAAAATAAGCACACGCTCACATCTCAGTTTTAATTCATTAATACTTCATTTAGAAAATTAAATCAATAAAGCGAATAAAATATAGAATAAATAATAATCTTGTTACCGAGTATTTGTGGTACAGACTAAAGAGGATCAAATTGGGATATAGTAACATATACAACCTAACCTAGTCTCTTAAGGCTTGATTAGGTTTTATATTTTAATGGATCAAACTATTCGCGAGTCAAAATTGGTAGCAGCGACACCGTAGTTGATAAGAAATTCATAACGAAAGGGTGATCCTTGTTAAAGTTCTTATGGGTTCGTTGTTTTGGTTTTTCTTATTTGTGATGATTTTTTCTTTAATTGTTTTCTTGAATTGCATTGATTCAATTAATTTTAGGGATTATGGGCACAGTCGAATCATTATTTCATTGAGAAATAGGGTTTTACTGGGTTTTCACGAGTATTTAAATTGATTAATAAGAAGGTAAAAATCACAATATAGTGTGATTTGCCAAAAATGTAATAGGCATTAAATTGTTTAAATTAGTGTAACAAGCGTTTAAATTAAGTGTTTAAATAACAAGCTGATTTTCTCCATAATGGTGTTTTAATTTATTAATTGTTAATCAATTTTATTTACTCACTAAAATAATTACTAACTCGCTAAATTCACTCTTTTTTGTAAAATGTTTGTTTAAATTATCCGTTTAGGTTTTATTATTTGTAGGTTCAATCAGAAAAATCCGAGTCTGCAGTGATAAGAGCCTGATTCTATATTTAAAATCCTGGAATAATCAAAGTATTTATCTATGAAATATTGGCAATTGTTTTAGCACCGATGGTCGTTCTATTAATGTTTAACACATTTATCACAATTTAACTAACAATAAAGAAATAAAAGAAGAATTTATCGGCTCTCATGCTAATCCTATGATTAAAAAATTTGATCATAGGATCAAAACCCTTTCGTTTTCCCACCATTGGTATAGCAAACCTTACAACCATCTCTTTGATTCGCGTATTGTAATGGCTAAAGTCTTTAAGGCAGTGCTGGCCGTATTGTTTAGAATTCCCCGCAATTGCTCTGTCCCTATTAATCAAACACATTCGACAATCTTGGTCAAAAGTCAGTTTTTGGTAGGTCATTGGTACAACACATTGTCTTTTGATACTTTATATCATGGTTAGAAAGTCATTCTTAATCTTTGTTAAAATAATCAAGGAGACTGAACGCATTCTATAGGCATTAGCCTATAGAATGCGTGTGTATACGTATAAACGTCATACACACAATTTAGTGGAATTCTCATGAAACATTTAGAAGTGTGTATGTATGTATGTCCGTTTAGATCCTTTTTGTGGCTCATCAGGAATAACCTAGCACAAACCATATTCGTTAGTAATGTTACGTTTAAAATGTTTGACTCTAAAATTAGTGATTATTTATTTGAACAATATTATATAAACTGAGAGCGTAACCTGGGATCTAAACCTAAGACTCCCATGGTGTCAAAGGTTAGAATATTAACGCTTTAATAACTTGGTTTCGGAAAGGGGTAGGAATTTGGTTGTAATTAACTAAATATAATCAAGTATTCCAGAGTAAAAATGGAGATTTGTGACATCACAAGAACTCTATAGGTGAACCTAATTAGGTAACAGAAAGAAAGAAATAAATACATCTTTAAAAAATTTTACAGGTACGAGGTCAATTAAAAAAAAAAAAATACAGATTAATTTGAAGAAAAACAAGCCGCTCTTCACGTTGGCATAGAGGCCTCCGCGACTCCCTGTTAGAACAACACATAGTTCTTGTCCTATACCAGTTTATCATATTACTAATTCATATACGTGGCATACTGACACGTTATAAACGAACTTTAAATTAGTCCACAAACGTTGTTTGTTTTCATTACATCATATATTTCAATCAATAAAACTGGAACTAAAACTTATTATGAAATGTAACTTAGTAATTTTGTTAACTATACAAAAAAGTAAAAATGTAAACTCGATCAACACACTTTTTGGAAGATTTGTGATTTTTTAAAGTGTTTGCAGAGTCATTATTGTGTTAATGACGTCAAACATATTTCATAAACAATAGGGTTAAGGGCATTATCAAGGTTCATTTTACCAACTTCATAAGTTATCGTGCCCTATAGGAACGTTGGATCAAATAATATATTTATTATCAAACACAACACACAACACACACACAACACACACATATATATAATATATATATAATATATATATATATATATATATATATATATATATATAATATATAATTGTATATATCCCTACCCCCCTCTATAGTCCAACCTCATAAGTTCGTTTGTTCTCAGAAAGGTTATTATTATTATTAAAAAACCGTTTTGCAAATTTAATGTTCGTTTAAATTTTTTTCTGGCTTCATTTTAGTACTATTTATTATGCTTCAAATCACTATTATTTATTCAAAATGCTCCTAATGTCGCGGAACGCGAAATATTTGAATTTTAGTTTATTTATTTATTTATTAAATGTTGACATTGATTAATAAAATATAGAATTTGACATGTTACTGAGAATTGAAAGGAATCGTTTAAATTAAAATAGTTAGATCAATAGAGAACCAGCACGCAATTCCAACACATGGTAGCATTGAAGCGATAGTAAAGGAAAAAAGAAAAAACAATTTGAAGATTTTCGTAAATTTTTGATTAATTTATATTTATTTTCGACCAAACTTAAAATGAGTAACATTACTGGATTAAAAATTAGTTTGAAATCGATCAAAAGAATTAAATGAAATTATAATGCCGGAAAAGAATTAATAATCCAAAATCAGTACAAGTTAATAAACTAAAACTTCATAAAGATTTAACTCGTTCCTGACACGTATAAGGAAATGATTAATCAATTGATAGAAATCTTGATAGGAATCCTGACGAGGAATGGTAATTGGACCTGAGAAGTTCATATGGAGAAAATGCTTTGAGGGAGATGAAATGTTGAGCGAGTTAGAAGTATGGAGAGCCCTAAAGCGATCACGTATGCAAACCGGGCAGGTTAAATTACCTTTGAAATTTGGTAATATCTAATTTTATGGGGGATTCAAATACATTTCATAATGGCTAGCAATTTTGGAGAACTTTCAAATTCCCAAATGAGGGCTTGTACCAAAATAATTCATACAGTTCAAATATTTCTAGGATTTCTAGATATTTCGGATTTCTAGTGTGGTAAGTTTAAATTTATTTTATTATTTTTTTTGGTCATAATATATTTATTATGCTTTTTATTTTCAAACTAATTGTACCATTTAATTTTTGTGGATAAATAAAAATATTATATTTCTAAAAAATTGAAAATGCTTCAATAGTGAATGTTGAAATATTTATTTTAATTTAAACCACCAGTACGGATTTTGGCGTTCGCACATAATATTACAAAAAAACGAAATGAGCTGAAAAATTATAATATGTAGTAAACATATATGAGTGTGGTAATTAATTATTAAAGTAAAATTGAGGAATGCTTAAATTGTATGCGGTTTGCATTAACTGAGCAAAATATAGTACTATTGATTTACTGGTAGAACGTTTTAACAATGATACAATTAAATCAAATTTATATGATGAATTACGGTTGATACATTCTTCTAAAGATCAAACCAAAGAATTACGGAAAACTTTAGATAAAATTGAAATTAATACGTTCTTTGGAGTCTTTAGGAGAAGATATTAATCACGGTTTGTTGGTACTCTTATAGTTCAAGTTTCCTCCAACAGTTATTCTTAAATTAGAAGAAGAAAAGATTATCTTCTTTAAAACCATTGAGCTTAGAACAATTTGAAAAGATATAACTGCAGAGAAAATTTGGATGCTCGATTCAGTGATATAAACAAACCGGAGAATATATCAGATTATAATAATAAACCATCCACTAGTAAACCATTTTATCCAACAACAGTGCATTACCTACGTCTGAAGCATTAGTACAAATATGTAGATTTTGTAAGAGAAACACTGGACAGATGAGTGTACAAGTTCAAACTATTGAAGAAAGAAAAATTCAATAAAGGGAGCTTGTTATATTTGTCTGTCCCAGTCCCATAATTTTAGAGACTGTAAGGTGAACAAGCCTTGCTTTTATTGTAGGAAGTATAGACATCATCATAGGAGTCTGTGCCCCAAAAAATTTGATGAAGGTAAAAAAGATGCATCAAATGAAAAATACACAAACCTAATAGGTGTAGAATCAGAGGTAGGTGACGAGGAGGAAATGTTTAGCGTTAATTTACAAACTGCTGTAGTAGAATTAGTTAATAGGGAATCTAAAGATACAACAAAGTTTAGGATCTTGATGGATAGTGGGAGCCAGAGAACTTATATTACAGAGAGGGCAGCTAAGTTATTAAATCTTAAGAGAAAGAATAAGGAACATGTATCTATATATTCCTTCGGTAGTAACACTCCAAAGGCATATTCTACATCTACAGTAAATTTTTATATTAAATTAAAAGATGGTAACAATTTCGAAATTAATGCTAATGTGGTACCTACGATTGTGAAAGAATACAATTAATCCTATGGTTCGGGAAATCAGAGAAAAATATCCAGACTTAAGATTTGCAGAGGGCGATTTAGAATTTTCAGATCAGGGAATTGATATTCTTATTGGTAACGGATATTACTTTGATTTAATAGAGACAGAAAAAATTGAGGTTAGTAAAGGGTTACATTTAGTTAGCTCTAAGATAGGATGGATTCTTAGTGGTAGAATGAAAAGGAGAACAAATGAAGCGTCGATCAGTTGTACAACATTTGTTAAAGAATTAGATAACGAATTTAAATACTTAGATAAACCAGATTATCCATTAGGCAGAAATAATTGTGTAGAAATAGAGAAACTAAGGAGTTTAGATAATATTGGTATTAGGGAAAGTCCTATGGAAATAGAGGATGATCTGGCAGTTCAAGCTTTCAATCTAAGTACAAAAATGGTAAATGGTAGTTATTCTGTTTTAAGGCCTTGGAGAGAATATCCCCCGAGGTACATGAAATTATTTTTGGCTTTAGCTAGACTTAAATCCTTGTTTAAAAAACAAGAATTAGATTTATTAGAAAAATATAATAAAATAATTCAGGATCAGTTAGACAATAATATTAATGAAGCAATACATAAATGTTTACAAATTACCCACAAAATAAATGTAAATGAAATAATTTTTAATAACATCAAAATCTTAGAATCACCATTTAAACAAATTTTAGAAAATGATTCTACCCAGAAATTAATAAGGATTACTGATTATTATATCAAAATTTTTAAAAAAGAAAATCTTAATTACTTTGAAATTTATCAGTTAGGAAAACAATTATGGTTTAAATATATTCAGAATAGGTATTGCTCAGATATTTTAAAGGATTTAAAAGTCGATAGACGAAAGTTAATGGTAGAGCATTAGGTTTATTTATGGATAATGATGGTTTACTAAGATGTTCAGGCCGAATACAAAACTCTGATTATTTTGATGATCAAAAAATTGCCTATATTGATACCTGGAAAAAATTACTTTACGAAATTATTAGTTTTCTATTTTCATGAATTACATTTTTATACTGGCGTCAATCAAACTTTAGCTGTAATTCGTAAATTATTTTGGATTCCAAAGGCTAGAAGTAAAATAATTTGGGTTTTAAAGACTTGTCAAACGTGCACAAAGATTGAAGGGGTAAAATTCAAATGGCCTCCTTTTGCCCCTCCTCCTGAATTCAAAACAAATCAAATTTTAGCTTTTCAAAACTCAGGACTAGATTATTTTGGACCATTATATTTTAAATTTCAAACAGTTAATCAAAATTGTTGGATTTGTTTTTACATGACATGACTGCCGTTGAATTTTTGCATCACTTAGGTGGTTTGTTTCGCGGAGGGGAGCTCCAAATTAATTTTATCGTACAATGCTCAAACAGTTTCCGCAAGATTTGGGCATCAAGGAATTTCGAACTTAACCAAGACAAAATATAGTACAACCTCAAGAGAGGAATTAATAAACAGTTGGAGAAAAGGCCAACAGTATACTTAACATATTTTGGATTATCTAGAAAGAACAATATTTGGCCTTGTTAAGATTGGAGGAGAACCCACATTCAAGGCCGGAAGGTGGTGGCAGAGAGTCAAGAATTGAAGAAATTGTTGTTGGAGACAACAATTTCTCTGTAGCTGTACGCCAAGACAGCTATGAAGAATTGGCGTAATCAAAGAGTTACATTTTTCCAGCGATAAAAAATTAGAAGCGCTGCAGTTGGAGAGAATACAGTTAATAGAGTTCTTTATCCACTAGAAGAATAACTCGCCTGGGAGTGTCGCGGAACGCGAAATATTTGAATTTTAGTTTTATTTATTTATTTTTTAAAATGTTGACATTGATTAATAAAATATAGAAATTTGACAGTGTTACTGGAGAATTGAAAGGAATCGTTTTAAATTAAAATAGATCATATAGAGAACCAGCACGCAATTCCAACACACCTAATTAAGGTAGAGAGAATACGCAGTTTCATTTACACAATATATGACTAAAAAGATCTTACGACGCAAGGAGTGTAAATAAATTTTAATAGAATAAATGTAGGTCATCACCATTACTATGACAACAAACGCAGAAGGAAATGTCTTCCCTCTAATATATACGAGCAAAAATAAAAATAATTATCAAAATAATAATTTATTTAATTTTTTCCGGTGATATCATTATTTGTTACTTACCAGACAGACAATATAAAGCACGTATTCATTTATTTAGAAATAAATTATTGTAAAGAGTAAATTTTCTTTAATTTTATTTATGAATTTTTCTATTTTTATACTAACATAAGATTTATCATATTTTAATCGTAAATTTTACTTACTTTTTACACTCTAAAAATATTTTATCATGCATTTTTACTGCAAAGCTTTAGCTTCCATTAACAAAGTATTCCAACTAAACGGAGAATTGTTTCTCTCTATTTAATAAAATTCATAAATATTATTTAAAATTTATTAAATATGAGAAATATCTTTAAATTTATGTTTGGACCTCTTTAAATTACTTTTTGTTATTTTGCTAGACTTTTACATTGTTATGAATATAAAGTAAAGAATAATATTTTTTATTCTTCTCCTTTGAATAATTTAACAGCAAACCTGTTTCTTGAGTAAAAAATAGTTACAATAAAATTATAAACATATAAAAAATATCTATTTATATATTTTACGGGCTTAATTCGTACACTTTTTTATTTCATGCTAAATAATACTTTATTTTTTTATTTTTATAACAAGAGAGCGAGTTAAATTAGATGGAAATCGTAAAAGAAGCTTCTTTATACAGTCAAGGCGTTGAATTAACTTATAAGAGGGTAGAGCTAGCGAGTGAGTTTTGGAATATAAACGGTGAAGAAATCAAGAATAAAATGAAATATTTAAGATTTATCCGAGGCTATCCGAGGCTTACACATGCATTAAACAAAGGTCTTGACTCGTCATTTTCATACCGTGATTTTTCATATCTTCTTACTTCACATAGAAAAAATCATACAAACTATTTATGAGTTTAAAAAAAACTAACAATGATTATAAATATTACCCACAATTAAAGAAGTTTTACATTTTATTATGTATCAATAACTTGAAATTTATTAAAACTTAACTTAAGTAAAAATCAAGTGATTTGCCTGCCGTGATTATCTCTGTTTAATATTTAACAACTTAAAGTTTCTAATAAGAGAAATGTTAAGAGATTTTCCCATTAATCTTATAAGAAAGTAATAAAGATCAAAATTTAAAATTATTCGAATAAGACATCAGCTCTACAAAACTGTAACACAGTTTTGAATACATCAGTTTGGAGTTGTAGAGTTTTTATCCTTCCCATTATTATAAATCCTTGTCGAATTTATCCTTCACATTGACGCGATCACAATACTCAAAGACTTAAACCTTTATCTAACTTCATAAAGATCTTAACCAAAAATTGAATTGTTATATTAAGGACTCACTTAAGTATACCATAAAGATATATAACTAGAAGGGGTATGCCCTATCTCAATAAATTGAGTGAAAACAACTGTTAGGGCTCTCAGAAGCTCTGAGTTAACCTTCTTTTAAACTTCTCAAAAGTGTGCTAAGATTATAATAAATCAATCAATGACGGCTTTTCGCATATTGTTATGTTTTACGAACGCTTTATTACATAAATTTTACTGTAATTTTGTAGTATGTATTTTATTTTATACATATTATAGGTGGTCAGGTTACTTTTTCGACGTAAAAGTCTAATCAATTGGGCTTTATTATAATGATAATATATCTATGATATTATCTATGATCATTGCTAACAATCCCAAGCACAAGTTTGTAATAAGAAAAACAAACTTTACGAGAACAAAACTGTAATTTACAAGTTTTCAATAAGCTGAGACCTAACTTTGCGGTTTTGAAAGAGAGAATAATGGTCTTCCCAGTAGATATACATTTACAAGATAAATATTTGTTCATAATATCTACAACAAGCCTCACCGTTTTGTTGTTTTAAGGTCTAATTTATATTTAACTGTGTAAGTGACACCACACTTAATACAAGAAGCCCATTTGTTAATACAAGCACTATGTGCACTATAAATTATTAAATAATATATTAGTTTATGTTAAATAAGAATAAAGAAAATAAAGTAAAAGAAAATATCATCAGATTCGCTACGCTCGTGCATCCTTACTCGGACTCGCTTCGCTCATCCTCTGAATATACAGGTCGTTAAATATATACTTCAACACGTCTTAGGACTCGCTTTGATTATCCACAGATAGTAAATTCATTCATTTCACTCTCAGTGGTCACCCATCCAGGCACTGAATATGCACGATGCAGCTTAGCTTTTATGATCTAACAAAAGTTATGGATATATATACTTATCGTATTAAAATAAAACAGTGTGTACTACCGTAAGGCATACACTTGTACCAAATTTCAACTCAATTGCATTATTTCCCAATATTTTACAATTTTTTAAAAAAGGTACACAAGTCACTCGATACAAATTGAACTAATGCAGATAATGATATGAAACATGGCACATATGTTATTCTTATACGTGGCTATGTTATTCTTATTCAATCGCATATTTTTTAGCGATTGAGTCATAATTGCGGGTTAATGAGGTTATAAAAAATATTTTCCATATAGCGCAACTAAGCAGTAGACTAATTTTTGTACATAGTTTCAACTCTTAAGCATAAATATACTAAGATCTACGATGATAACAGACACATACACACACCCACATACATACAGACAGACAACTTGAGTGGTGAAAACCACTCAGGAAATTTTAAAAACAACCGAAACTGATAATTCCGGTGACATTCCGGTTCGGGTTTTTTGCAAATCCAATACTTTTCCTATATTCTTACGGTATAAATAAGGAAAATTAATATAAAATGGAACAATAAAATTATACTCATAACTTTCCAAGGTCTATTTGTACAATGCATTACTATTGCTAAGTTGCTCTTCTTTTAAACTTAATAAAACAGAAAACAAGATTAAAATAATAATAAATGGTAAAAGGAATGTGGTGTGTTTCAAAGATATAAGATCCAGGGTTAGAGAAGCTTGAAATAGAAATTTTAAGAAAAAAGTCTAAAGAGGCAACATTAAGTTGAGTGGTGTCATTAAGGTTGTCTGATAACAATAAAAAGACCTTCATTACGGCACCATAAGCCTTGGTCAGAGTTATCCTAGTAATAAAAGAACCTTGGCATGTTGAGTCTTCTGTTGAGAACGAATAAATTAAAATTAATCTTTATTATAATTATCCTACAAATTTTTACAAAAGCATCATAAGAGAAATGTGATTTTCTTATTTCATAAACTAAAAGACAATAGTTTCTAGGGGCATTTTATCCCGAGCTAAATCCTTCAAAAAAGTAATCCTATCTTATTTCAGACTAAATAAGTATTTCCTAATTTCCAAAATAATCCATGGCAGCATTGCTTATTTGACAACTTATTACGTTATTTCTTTACAATTCGTAAAATAATAAACTATAAGTAATAAATAGTTATAATAAAACAAATTATCATTTGTTTTATTAATACTATTTAACAACTATAAACAAACAATAACTTTATTTTTCAAAACGACTTTATTACACACACAACACACACACACAACACCACATACACATATACATATACATACTATATAAATATATATATTATATATATATATAAATATATATATATATATATTAATATATATATATAATATGTGTGTGTGTGTGTGTGTGTGTGTTTATAACATATAAACTCCGACATAAGGTCAAATTTAATATTTTAAAAAAATATTTGATCTTACACCAAACAAATTTGCCATTAACAAAATTGTTAATGGCGTTTAAACTCTTCAAGCTTCAAAGGTTAAATTGGTCTCGTTGGATAGCTGAGTAAATTTTTTTAAGGACGAACTATTAACTATGTCAAATATTTTGAAACTACTGCCCAAACATTTGCATGAAAAATTATTTTTTGCAAAAATTGAATTTTATGGTAGGGCATTAGAGGAAGTAAGAGATGAGCAAAAATTTAGCAAAGAACGGAGAAAACTTCTCTTATGATTGCCCTTTAAGAAAACCGAAACTTCATTATACATTTAGTAGTCAAAATTTTAAGCCATTCTTCCTGGAAGTTGGAAAAACTGATATTTTGGCATTTTAGCATATCTCACAATGTTAATTATGGTAAAAATAATTAAAAATCTTTTAAAACAAGGGAAAAAGTGGTTTAAAAGAAAAAATGTGTATAGAGTTTAAAATCGTATTAGAAATCTTTGTTCCCTTTGAGGAGTACTATCACCTCCTTCATTGGTAGATACTTAATATGACACACCCTGTATATGTACTGATAAATAAATTATGTTTTAAAAAGTTCAATTTATTAATTTATTTAACTTTTTAACTACAGGGAAAATAAAATAACAGTTTATTATTTAAACGATGAAAAAAATAAAGGAAAATATAAATTGAAATGGAAAAGTAAAAAATATTTAACTTTTTATCTCTTAATATATCAAATTAAAAAGTTGTATTTGTGAATTGATTCCACGATAAATAAAGTATTCAACAATAGAATTTAAATAAAACGAGAAAGTTTTATTGGAGTCCTCTTTTTTCCAATCACCAACTTCACAATATTATGCAATGTAATATTATAATTAAGTTAAATAATCATTTGTGGGACAAAGAAGTAAAAAAGCCCCTGGGTCTTACAAGTTCTAAACTACATTAACTTTAGAAATTTATAAATAATGGGAATCGGTTAAAAAAATAGATTTATATCCACGTAGTATGCAAGCCCTACAACACATGCCTAATATTTTGCCTACAACCTTAGAATAATACTTTATATAGAAGGAGCACTACTGATAACACGAAAGCCGGTTGACTGGTGCAACTAAGTAATGCTGCCACACTAACAATATACAATTTTCTTTTAAAATTTGGCAATACTTCCGGTTGCTGAATTATTATGTTGTATTATTAATTAATGATTGATTATTAATAAAAATATTAATACAAATATCGGTACATTACAATATTTTAAGCATTTTAAATTGTAGTTTAACATTTTTAATTCGAATTATATTAAAAGTAGTCCTCGTCAACTAAATGTAGATTCTTGTATTCCACTATCCTTTTGTCATCTAATACCGGTTTTATTAAATACTCAGCAGGTGTTTAAAGTTATTATATTTTTTCTTTACGATCTTTCTTTATTAATGGATATTTATGACACATATTTAAAATAATGTTTTGTTGTCGGGGTGGTACCCCTACTTAAGACCACCAGTCAACCGGCTTTCGTGTTATCAGTAGAATTACATTGTGTTGACGGTCCTGTGCTCCTTATATATTAGTATTATTCTAAGCCTACAACAATACCTAAAAAAAACTAATAAGAAATTTATAATAGTTAATGTTGAGAAACATTAAAACTATACAATAACTATAATAATGTTAATTATTCACTTATTAAAGATTAACTACTAACGGATATACAAAGTAACAAAAATATAGCAATGTTTGTTACTAAAAGGTTTAACACTAAGCTTGAGGATCATAATATTATTATTACATACGAGAATAAGCAAGAAAGGAAAATTTATACCTTATAACAAGATCAATCCTTTTATACACACTGACTTAAAGACATATAACGATATTAAAGTCTCTACCCTGCCTAAGATATAGTCTGTACGGTATCTACATACAAGACTAATTTAGTTAATACCTAAGCCCTTCCCTTGCTTTTACCTTGCATCAAGCAAATATGAAACCCTTATTGGTTTGAGTAAGAATGCGCTACCAAATATTATCTTGTAATATAAATCTTAATATAGGGTGAATATACTAAGAGAATTTAATTTTTTTTTGTTTTATTTCAAAGTATGCAATATAAGGGGGCCCAAAATTCTTCAATCACTCTTAATTTTTGAATCGCATAAGATAAATTTATTAAAGAAAAATCATAAGTTTTTACTTTTATTTTTGTTTTGTCTTACTTTTATTATTTACGAATTGAAAAATACAAATACTTTAAATTAAGTTAACCTGATCATTTTAATTTCATAGTCCGATCATCCCTATTAACATAACTATGATTCATTATCAAATAAAAAAATTATATTAGATTGGCCGATAAAAAGGGTGTGTAACATTAATTAAATATAATCAAAATATCAAAAGAATTAAAACATATCTTAATTCGTCACTTATTAGCTGTATTTTAATTTTTATAGGACATAGAATTAATTCGCGCCTCAATTAATATTTATGAGTATAAAAAACATACATACACACACACATTTATATATATATATATATATATATTATATATATATATATAATTAATATATATATATATATATATTATATTATATTATATATATATTAAAGACGAGGTGTCGTCGGGAAATTTTGGATTTATTCCTTGAATTTGGGATATCTACTTTAGTGAAGCTTCTTTTTTGACGGGAAGAGACAAAAAAATTGCATTAGTAGTAATGAGACTAAAATAAAAATTACTACTCAATTAATGAGGAATAGTCAAAATGGAGGAATATATCGGCTACTAGTGTCAACTTTTGCTGTTGTTGCCTCTAGAGGTGGACCTGTTTTGGCTAAACAGAGATACAATAATTGCTGTTGAATTAACTATATTATATACGCCAAGGTTCGTAGTCAAACTTGTAGTAAATATACTTTCTTAAAAGAATATAAAGTAAAAAATTAATAAGTTGAAAAACAAAAAGGGCTTACCATTTGGGCCATGTGCCTGTGATTGCTTTAATATAATGTTTACTAATTTAATATTCATTAGTAAAACTAGCAGTAATATTCTTAGTAATATAACAGTGAAACTCTTTTGGCACTACAAACCGAGAGCAGGTTTAAACCTGCCCGAGGTTCTATGCTCAAGACTTCAGCTTTAAAGCTCAAGTCCTGAGCACAGAACCACGGTCCACTAATAAATACTATATGAGTTACTAATTTAGTAACAATTTTGAGCAAAGAAACATAGAGTAAGGCATCTGAGTTAACAGATAGTGAAGTTAGTGAATAGTTAAAGCCAAGGTTTAAAAATTGAAATTTCAGTTAAACAAAAAGTAATTTAAGTTGACCCAGAAAATTGACTACTCTGAAATACATTTTCTATAATTTAATAAGCAATTTAATACGAAATTACAATGACCTGAAAAACTGAGAAACGTTTTATTGAACTAATTTTAAAACTTACTAAAATGACAATACGTCAACATTCAGATTTTTTATTAAGACTTATCTTTTTATATCTTCTCACAAATAAAAAATACGATAAAAAAGTATACCTTTATAAAATAAGTTGATGTCATAAATCTTTTCTACAATATTTTCTACAATTTATATTTTTTTTGTACAGCTCCTTTTATGTATAACTTCTTGTAACTCAACGAAATAGAGCCTTATACATTTGATCCAGAAAAATTGTTGCTGATAAAGAAAAATAAAATTTAAGGAAGGATACAACAAATAAATAAATATAGAAAAAAGTCAGGGGGATTTAGTTAGGTCGTAAATATAAGGTGAAAATCAAGTTACACAAAGGGTTTTGTCAACCTTACATCCTCTTTGTCGCTTTTCCTTAAAATCTTTTATCTCGAAGACACTAAACCTGCAATACTTTATATACAATCTTCTGTGAATCCTGGATATTTTATGACTAAGAATTCTCTAATAGGTTATAATTTATTTTTATGTGTTTTTTTCATCCAAATGGATTGATACACATAAATAATTTTTTTGAGGTAGTACGTAATTGAGCACTTTATTGGACCGTTTTTAGATGAGAGAGCCAATCATTATTGTACTAGGAGGTTATTTAGTACTTTTCACCTCCGAGGACAATAATGAATGTAAAAAACTCCTAGGACGTAAAAGTAATTCATATATTGGCCGCCATTACTGTAATGTAGCGTGTTCAAAAAATCTGTGTAAACCCTCATGTGGTTTATTTAAAACATTCATTTGTTTCTGTTATTGTTCGTAGACTAATTTTTTTTTCGTTTTTAAAAGGTGTTCTAAATGACCATTTTTGTGTGTTTATTTGTAAAGCTTTTACATTTTTGAGTAAAAGTGTGAAGCTATGGATGAATTCAATGACGACGATAAATATGGAGTTAATTGGACGTTTGTTTTTTTCAATTAAGTATATAGCGCAATTTATTTAATGAGTGCTACCTCAAAAAAAATAGTGTATGCCATTCGGCTGAGAATGTCTTTATGTCTTGGCAATTTTTCCCGACTCGCTTCACTCGTCGGTAATTAAATCTAATTGCCGTGACATAAGAAGACACACTTCTCAGCCTTATGGCATAAATAACTATTATTTCACTAGAAGGAAAAATTGATGCGCTAGCGTAAAAATAATATTTTGGTGTTTTTTAGTATTTTTTTAATGAAAATAAACATAAAAATACCTAAAAATGGTAAACATAAGTGTAAAAGTAAAAATAACAATTAATAGTTCAGTATGTGTACATGGTACTATATAGTAATATTGACTAGATATTTACTCGTTGATCAGTGAAGCAATGAATATAATCTAACATGGTAAAATCATACCTTAACACGAAATTATATTGATAGCTGAGTTCTATGATGCAATTGAGCATTTCTAAACATTAGAAATCAGTTTTATTATTTATTTAGATTTTAATTTTGGGAAATTTTCTTTAAACATTTTATATTTGAATTTCGAGATATTTAAGTTTACTCAGTTCTATTGTTTGTTTTTAAATTTCAACCTTTGATTAAAACACAGTAGTTTACTCAAATGTTTAATAAGAAATGTTGTGTGGGAAAAATGTGAAGTGAAACAAAGAAAATCGATAAAAGAGGAGAAATCATAAATTTAACATAGTGTGAAAATATAAGAATAAGCAAACAAGTGAAAAAATGGAAGGGTTTGGATAAATTACCTGTGAATTTTAAATTAACATAAAGTAGAATGGAAGGAACTTCATGAAATAGAAGCTATTTAAACTTAAAAGAGTAAATCCTTCGTCACAGGTGGCGCCGCGTGGAGGAAATTTACTTAACTTTATTAATACCGAGATGCTTTTTATACAGTAAATTATATTGGGTGGATCATTTCAGATGCACCAACTAACTAAATCATTAAAAATATCGGGAAACATGGTCCTCGACTTTTTGAAAATGGTCTTTACAAGATCATACTTACCATTATTTGTTAGTTTACGTTTGTCTAATTATAGTAATTTAGTTACGAATTTTCTTTCTTCGTTAAAAAACAGAAGACCATCCTAGTGACTTAAAATTTGGCATGAGTGTATTCGGTTAATAAATAAACACGTTTCAAAAGTTTTATTTATACGTTTAGTGCATTAGGAACAATTAAATAAGGCTTATCATTATTTTAAACCTCCATGCATTATTGATTGTTGCGGGGTAGGACTTCATGCATGCAAAATTATGCATTGATGCAATCATTCTTTCGTGAATTATGGATTTTTTAAATTTTTTATTAAATAAAGCCATCAAAGTCGTTTTATGACGTTATAAAAGAATTATTTTCAAGAAAGCATATGAAGTCCTAAATATTGATTAATGAACCAAGTTTTAACTCTCTAGTTTAAACTCTCTAGGAGCCACGATGATACAGACACTTACTAGTACTGATACAAACACATAAATACTTACAGACCACTCAGCAGGTCTTTCATACATAAATTCTCGCAGTGGTCCGCATGAGGGGTTTATTTCCTTTGGGATGCGTATTTCCGTGTTAACAACCCATTTCTTGTTTAAGGTTCCGGTTTTCGCATTAGAATAGTCAAGCACTGCTGCTAACTCATTTTGTCTATATTTTTCAAAAGAAATGAGCATAATTATCCAGTTGGTTATACAAAACTAGCCTCTACAGTCTATCGACTACTTTAAAACAAAAACAAATTATCGTCCCTAACAGGATATGAACTCAGGTACCCTGGCATTAAGTGCTCCGTATCGACTTTGAACCACTCTGAAATTTGTTGTTAAGCGGCCATATTTTAGGTTTTATGGTATTAACCACAGTTTTTTCGACTTTTTGGTAGCTTTAATTTGATTAAAGCCGGTTTTATTTGATTCAGCACCCCAAAAACATTACAAACGATACCCTCTCGAAATTTAATTTTCATCGGCAATGATAATAAGTTTCGCGAAACGTATTTTTTTTCATTAGGGACCTCTGAAACGGATTTAAGTTGTGGTCCGAGGTTTGACTTTTACCATCACGCCTATCCTATTAGTGATTTTTTATTCCTAAGGAGAATAGCTAAAAAACGATTATTCAGGGGAAATCCCAGTTTTGGGTTTTTAGGGCATGACACAATACTGTCTCTACACCTACGGTATAAATAAGGAAAAGTAATAAACGGTGGAGCATAATGCATTCAGGCATTAGTTCATTAATACTACAAAAATAAATTGTTTAATGTAATTTGCTCAAAAACAAATAACAAGCTATTTTCCCACAAACATAAAGCCTCAATTAAGTTATCTAAAGTACTAAAAATTAATCCTACAATCATTTGAAAAAGAAGGAAAATAATTAAGTATACACATAAAAGAAAATTCTTGTTTGCATAATCTAACAATTAAAATCTCAATAAAGTTGAAAAAAAAACTTAAGAATTTGTGTGAACTCAAATACAAATATTTTTTCTCTTTTAAAATTACTATTTTTAAATTAAAGAACAGAAAATAAGGGAAAAAGTTTTTTTTTTCTTTCTCTCTTTTGAAAATCAGACTAAAGATAGGTTTAATAAGCCATGGTTCCTTACTGATAACATAAATATTCCTTCCTTAGATGTCTTGAAGGGTTTTTTATGCTCATTATCTAAAGAGATATTTATAGCCATGTAATAGCTATTTAGAGATTCCTTGGTCGTTTTGTTTATTAGCAAATGATGAATAATAAAAAAGTAAAGAGTTTTATAAATTAATTGACTTTTAAAAATTAATTTATACTCTTTGCATGAAATAATATGATTATATTACTCTCATGTTACTACTAGGTTAGGTTCAGAGATTGAGCAAAAAAGAAACATTTTTTGCAGAAATCTGGGTCGATGTTCTTAGCAAAAAGCTACAAACAAATCGTAGCAGAAATCAGTCTTGAGGGTAGCTTCTGCATACCGAACAGTCTCCGAACCAGCTGTTTTAGTCATTGCAAGCGTCATTCCTATTGACCTTCTAGCTATAGAGCGAAAGAGAGTATATGAAAGAAAAATAGAAGCCAAACATAATGCAGTACGAAAAGAAGAAAGCGATAGAACCATGGGGTGGTGGCAACTTTCATGGGATGAGGAGACAAGAGGCCGCTGAACATGGCGCCTGATTAAAGATATCAAATCATGGGTAGATCGAACGCATGGTGAAGTAGGCTTCTACATAACACAGCTCCTTAGTGGACACGGATATTTTAGGAGGTCCTACTTACACAAAATCGGGAAACATCAGTTCTGATAGTCTCTAATGCCCTGGTCTCATTGACTACGTAGAACATACTTTTTTTGATTGTACTAAATGGACCAACGAGAGACTAAATCTAACCACGATATATGGGCTAATTACACCAGTCTTGTTCATTATGAAAAAGGAACATGGAACATAGTTAGTCTATAAACGCAATTAGTGTCTCTTGCTAGCATTCAAAAAAGGTTTACTGAACGACATATAAATGATAGCCAATAGGCCTTTTTAAACCCGGTTTACCATTCTAGGTTAAAGGTAACAACTTAAGTAGTATAAAGGAGCGTTTATACCATATCTACGGTGTGGACGCTAGCATCTATAGATACATTGAGGTAGTCTCAACAGTTTGTTAGATAAAAAGCTACATACCGAGTCCGGTAGCTCAGTGGTAGAGCGCTCGCCTTTCGACCTGGAGGTCGAGGGTTCAAATCCAGCCGGGGGAGGACCTCAATATGAGGTTATCCCTTGTACCGTACACTCGGGAGGTCTTGAATTCAAGGCCGGCCAACCCAGCCAGGGTTTTACGTGGTTTCCTTGGCTACTAATACGCAAATGCGGGGTTGGATCTAGTTTCATCTGAGACAAGTCTGGATCCACGTTTCCGTTGTCTCCAGCTCACGAAAAGTTAGTGTTCTGCGGGCTGGGGGAGATGAAGGTCGGAAAGATATACTGAGCCTTTGTATGTCCGAAAACTTAGTCAGTGAAAGTGATGGCGGCGACACGAGTAACGTAAGTGACTAGGAACATAGTGCTCGGTGACAGACATCTCCTAATAGCACTGCGGAGCTTTGACTTTCAGGTCATGGCTATAGAATGAGTTTGTGCACGCTGACATCTGGGTGCTGGGTTCTTTGTCGGGTGGCGCTAGACTGGCCAGAGCGGTGAGCCTAGCTTAGAGTCTAGTGATGCTAGTGGAACTGATGGGATTGGTGAGACTGGAAGTACGAGGTCAAGTGAGACTAATGTGAAAGGAGCTAGTAAGACTAGATGAAACAAGCACACAGTGAACTAGTAGTCGGCGCTAGCCAGAGCGGTGGGCCTTGCCAGAGTCTAGCTGGTCTAGATGAACTAGGCACACGGTGAACTAGTCGCAGACACTAGCCAGAGCAGTGAGTTTGGATAGAGTCTGGTTGAGCTGGATGAACTAGACACACTGTGAATTGGTTATATGTGCTACCATGTACGGAGGGGGTGCTTCCTAGATGATTAAATGTGCACAAACTCAGGGGCTAATGTTGAGTGAGATTTGAGTGAGGGGAAAACGCTAAATGACCCTACGGGTTAAATCGTAAAAAAAAGCTACATTCTTACGTCACATCTTCTCAAACTATAATCAAAGTAAATACAGCATGTCCTTTCAAGTAATTTTTAATGAATTTCTTGATTCATAAAAGGCTATAGCTTTAAAAAAAAATGTCTTTAAAAAGTTGTGATTAAAAAAGCCATAAGCCTCACTCCCTAGCCATAACCATAACAGTCTTTCAAAAAAATTATCAAGTTAAACAGCTCTCTAAAAAAAGCTGTAAAATAAATAATATTTATCTTAGGAGAAAAATGGTGTTTTAATTACTGTTTCTTTTGTTTATGATTAAATTATTTAAATATTTCCAACTAAAAACGAGTAACTTTTTAAATTAAGGTTTTTATGATTCTTTTCTAAAACTAAATTAAGTCTTAAAGTAAAAATATCAAATATTTTGTTAAAGAATCCGCATTTTTATTAACCTTTATTAAGTTGTTTTAAAGAGCTCAATTATAGATATCTCATTAAACGATAATTTTCAAAAATCTAGCAACTTTTTTCAAACCTTAATATTGTTATCTTTTGCCTTTTTATCTTATTTCCTTCTCTTGAAAAAATGCGATCTACATATATCATCAATTAAATTAAGAAAGTGAAATAAGTATTCTATAATTTATTTATAGTTATTTATATATTATATATTTATATAGTTAGTATAGTTATTTATTTAATAATATAACACTTAGCCAATTTCCTAAGCGAATTTATGGTCATAAAGTAAGGCATTGAGAGAGGTAATAAAAAAATCGAGTATACAGGACCTCGGAACTTCTTCACATCATATTGGATTTGCTACGAGCATCCTCCCATCTTTCGACGAGCATCCTCCCATCTTTCGACTCGTTTCGCAAGTCCTCAGAATATACAAGTCGTAAAATTTAAATTGCAACACGTCTTCGGACTCGCTTTACTCGACCACAGATTGTAAATTCATTTGTTTCGTTCCCAGCGGTCACTTATTCAGGCATTGACCACGCTCGATACTTCTTATGGTTTAACAAAAATTTGATCATAATGTGGGTTGTTGAAATCATTAAAAAATATTTTCACACAACTAAATCTTTAGATTGATTTTTTGTAAATAGTTTCAATTGTCAACCATAAATAAACCGGGAGCTATGATGATAACAGACACACACTTACTCACACAATTAGGACGCCTTAAAACCCCTAAAACAAATAATGTCGATTTTAACACATCCCGGTTTCAATTTTGTGCAAACACTATACTTTACCTCTATACCTACGGTATAAATGAGGAAACGTAAAAATTGCCACTTCATTTTTATTTCAAATAAAGTACTTCAATCATTTTAAGATAACTCATTTCTATTATCTAAACTTGGTTGTGAAGTGTGATTTTATTTCTGCAGAAATGCTTTAATCGACGAGCAAAGCGAGACAATTATAAAAAAATATAAAACAAATTTTAAAAGAAATATCTTAAAAGCCCGTATCTTTAAAAAAATACGGGCTTGTTACATTATATTTTTGGACTTAGTAGTAATATGACGTCAAAATAAGCTATATAATAGACGTAAAGTTTAAGTTTTCGTCTTTATGAGGTAAAAATCTTTTACAGTATAGGCAGATATAGGGTAACAATAACGTAACGTCCCCCAGCAGTAATAGTATATTACGCTACTAGGCAGCAAAATGGAATTTTGCAGACGAGTTTTATAAATTAGTCCCCGAGCCGAAGGCGAGGGTAGGCTACTGAAATTACCTGCCGAGGCGCTAGCCGAGGAAAATCAGCAGGCGATTTTCCTGCTGCGATTTACTCTGCGGCGATTTGCCAAGACAAATGCTATAACGAGTCAACAATATTTCCTTTGCTGCATACTAGCATATATTATTTTATCTACGTACGACAGAAAAAAATATACAAAAGTTAATTATGGTTAAATAGTTTAAATACCTAACTCATAATAAAAATTATGAGTTTAATTAAATATATAAGAGATAACGTTCTTACCAATGGTTTTAATTTTTTTTTGACAGACACCAATCTTTGAATATATTATAAGTTTTTAAATACTTACTGCGAGATTTTGCTGGCAGTAAAGACTGTTTTGAAGTTGATGCAATACTTAAAATATCAGGTGACGTGTGATCAAATAATTCATTAATATCAACAATGTTTCTATGTTCATTCTCCTAATTATTTATCTGATTCATTATGATTATCAGCAACTATTCGTTTGTTTATAAAAGTTATCGTTTATATACATTTTGTATTACCTACTCCCTTTATTTAAAAAAACAAAGTAATTTTTTTTTTAATTTTTGTTTCAAGTAAATGAACAAAAAATAAAAAAGCCGATGACACAAATTTGACAACTCATGGTAAAACATTAAAACAAGCCATAAATATCAGGGTTGCAAACTTTTTTTTTTTTTTAAATTATATTATAATGTTTTTTGTAAACAAATTTAATACTTGTATTAATAATAATTATTATATCGTAATATATTTTGATATTATTAAAAAAATATAAAAAACAAGCTAAAAATAACCATTGCTGACAAAGTGAAAAACACTAAAATTTACTTAATAACCTGCAACATAATCACCTCAAATAGTTTCATTTCTCCTCCTAGGGAGTTTTGACTTTTTTACCATTATATTTAAATGTACCATAACTCCTTAGGAGGTTTTGTATTACCAAGCCATTTTCCCGTACTGATTTTAAATATTTTGTTGACAGTGTAGGCAAAATAACATTTTGCAGCTTAAAAACAGTTCGGTAATGAGCAATTTTGTAGCCGTAAGTAGATAATAGTTATTTATGCCATAAGGCTGAGAAGTGTGTCTTTATGTCACGGCAATTAGATACCGACGAGCGAAGCGTGTCGGGAAAAATTGCCAAGACATAAAGACATTCTCAGCCGGATGGCATACACTATTTTTTTTGAGGTAGCACTCATTAAATAAAGCACTCATTAAAAAAAATCAAAAATTGCTCTCATTAAAATGCGCTATATAATTAATTGAAAAAAAACAAACGTCCAATTAACTCCATATTATCGTCGTCATTGAATTCATCCATAGCTTCACACTTTTACTCAAAAATGTAAAAGCTTTACAAATAAACACACAAAAATGGTCATTTAGAACACCTTTTAAAAACGAAAAAAAAATTAGTCTACGAACAAAAACAGAAACAAAATGAATGTTTTTAAAGAAAACTCATGAAGGTTTAACACAAATTGTTTTTTGAACACGCTACATTACAGTAATGGCGGCAACATATGAATTACTTTTACGTCCTAGGAGTTTTTTTACATTATTATTGTCCTCGGAGGTGAAAAATACTAAATAACCTCCTATAACAATAATGATAGGCTTCTCACCCTAAAAACGGTCCAATAAACTGCTCAATTACGTACTACCTCAAAAAAATATATTTTTATGTTATTATACATTAAATCATACTTTAATGTCATTTTGCGGCTATTAAGTTAATTTCGTTGAATAAACTTTCTGATAGTCGACAAGGAAGAAGATAGATTGAAGATAAAAATGATTGTAAGTTTGTTGTAAAGAAGTCAAGTGAAGTGGAGTATAAAGGAAGGCAAGAGGTTAAAGTGTTTGTGCACGGCGTAACAATGTGGCCCATATAGTGCACCTCCTTCCATCACTAAAGGAAAACTTCAAGAGCCACTTAGTCCACTCATACTTTTCTTTTCCTCTGGGCCACGCAGTACGCTCTATTTTCCAACTATCTTCCTTAATGTCTTCATCACTCTTTTTATTTTCAAAACATTTTATCATATGAACTGTGAGATAAAACTCTCGCTTTTTTTAATATCTTAAATCCATGGTTAAGATATAAGTAGTGTCAGAATTTAACCTAATTTTGATAAAGTAAAGAATATGTGTCGTATTACAGAAAATAGGGAAGGACAACAT
Source organism: Microvelia longipes (assembly GCA_018340805.1). Classification (NCBI taxonomy): domain Eukaryota; kingdom Metazoa; phylum Arthropoda; class Insecta; order Hemiptera; family Veliidae; genus Microvelia; species Microvelia longipes. Next base: position 38,806,617 of record JACMZG010001911.1, on the reverse strand, counting down.
TTAGTGCCACCTATTTTACTACAACAAATGAAATAAAACAGAGTCTTTCCACTAATAATATACATTTGATATAATCAGCTTTAACACTTAACAGATCACCATCGGTACTGACTAGCAGCAAAGAAAAGAATCAGGAGACAGCGGTTACAGTTATGTCAAGAAGTTTGTAGCTGACAAGAGGGACTGTTTTAAAGTAATCCTAATAAAGGATAAAAGAGTTCATTTAAACTCTCTACAGCTAGAATTGGACGAAATAACCACAAAAGCTAAATAATTACTTTTTAATGATTGAATGCTACATAAATCTATAAATTACAAAAAATCAAAGGTTAAAAACTGCTTTTTCACAATATATTCGGAATAAGCCCAAAACTAATTGTTTACATTAACTTGAATAAGCTAATAATCGGCATATATAAACTATCAACTATTCAGAGGTTGTAAATGAACGGAATGTAAGGGGTTTGCGTAGATTTAAGGATATAACCTTTCTTCCCTTTATTCTGATCTTGGCAAGCTTGACGGACTCTCTATTCGATCCTTTGTTATTCCAGTAAATCCTTGTGATCCTCCCAGGATGCTCTTTAAACCTCAAGATAAATAAAATTTAACATGATTTGACGGTTTTAAACCATTTAACACCTTTTAATTGACAAATACAGAGCTAGAGGTCAAATAAGATAAATATTTTATCGATATTACCAGCTTTTTTTAAAGTTTTTATATCAATTGAAATGTTTTCCAAAATCGGTTTCTGAAATGGTAAACTAAGTTTTGATTAAATAATAATAATGATATTATTTTTGGCCTCTGGGGATTTTTGACAATATCACTAATGCTTTTGCCACGTGTTAGACACAGTAAAGGATAAAAAATGATTTTAAAATAGAATAACTAAACAGGTAAAGAGTACCTCTGAATTTTTCTCACATGTTCGGGTTCGCTACGCTCGTCCTCAGAATGTCACGATAGCCAGAACCTTAAAGTCGTATCACTAAGGTTTCGCTACGGTTGACCTCAGGAATAAAATAGTCTAAAGTTGTAAGTTGCAATGCAAATTATAATTCTACTCTAGTCCTCTTGACAAATGCCAAAACTTTTTTTAGTTAATGGCTGGATTTCGTTATGTTATGTAAAAGTCCAGAGCAATAATAAATTCAGTCTCTATACGCACGGCCTCAGAATGAAAAATTGAACTAATGTAAAGCGCGTATAATTATTGTCTCACTACGCGAAACCTTAAAATGGAATGCACCAAGTCTGGGGCGCAATAACTTCGATGTCTCTACTCTCGACAACAGAAATGATTCTATGACTCTTCAAAACGATTCAACAGAATATGTGGTTCTTGTTTAACCTAAACTGCGAAATCTCAATATTCACCAATATTGCTATTATCTGGATTATTACAGTGTAAAATCCTAAAATCTCATACCCATTTGTAACTTTTTACAAAATGAAAAGTAATAAAATGTTATTTTATTATAACTTCTGTAACTCAAAACATTTGACATTAACACACTAAACTCTTTTCTTATTAATTTTACAGTCATAACAGAGAATTATATATGTTAGATAAAGATGGCTATATATTTTATACATATGTGTCTTTATAACGTGCTAAGAAAAACTTTGCATAATGTTCAGAGTTTTATGAGAAAACTTTTACGACGACTGAATTTTCCAAATGATATTATCTTTGAAAGTTAAAAATTCTTTTTTTTTCAACATATCATCTGAGCACTGTTTTTTTTTTTTTTCACTGTAAAATACAATACTTGTAAAAAGCTATAAAGAAAGAAACACGGAGATAGATAAATATTTTAATAAGGTGACGATATGAAAGACGCTTTCTTACTGGTTTGGAGTTCGCTGCCAGGTAGTGATCATCGCAATTATATAGCCCCAGCATAGTGTATTATGCCCTCTCTATCTCCACTCTGACAAACTAAACACTTGAAAATGTCTTTTAGAAAATTGTTCTTAATTTAAAAAAACAACTTTTATAATGTTCAACAACTATTGACACGAATAAAAATATATTGTAACTTTCCTTGTTAAGCATAGGTGCGATCTAAGGTTGTTGTCGCATATACTCTTTAGACATTACTTTATTGAAATTAAAAAACCATAGATAAAATATTAAGTTATGCTCTTACTTTGTCGCTCATCCCAATACCGTATTTTCCCCACGGGAATTCGCTAAAAACAGATGAGTCATTCTCATGAGACGCTAAAGAAAAGTAAACCTCATTCCAAAGCAACCAATTAAGGGACCTTAGCAACTCACTCCGGGATAAAAACCACTACTCGAAAACCAATAAAACTTTTAACATTAAGGAATCAACTTGTCTAAAAGTGAGACAGAATAACATCTTATCCAATTCACTTTGTTACTTTTCTTTACTTTCTACGACAGTGTCTTCTGCCACTTTCTTAAACAACTCTCTTTCCAATTTCCTATCTTATTTACTCCTACAACACTTTCATATTCTCTCCCTCTTTCCTCACCGATTTTGCTGTTTCCATTTTTTACATTTATCTCTGTTCCCCATTTTGCTGCACCCTCTCTATCTCCACTCTGACAAACCAAACACTTGAAAATGTCTTGTAGAAAATTGTTCTTAATTTGGAAAACAACTTTTATAATGTTCAACAACTATTGACACGAATAAAAATCTTCAAGGGTTAAATTGTTTCTAGATAATAATGTCATTTTATCTTGATAATTACTTTTTAATTATTATAATTATGTATACTTTAGTAAACGTATAATAAAATATACGTATATTATAATATAATATTATAGTACGACACAGGGCTAAAATCAGTTTGACAGCGCGGAAAAATAGTGTTCCTCAACACTATTTTTCCGCGCTTATTTATTGCAAAAAGTTTTGCAATAAAGATTTTGTAAATTTAAATTTTAAGGCTTTATTAAACTAACCTTTGAAAATTTAAATCACAAAACTATTACAAAATTTAAGGTAATAAAGGTAGGGCAGATAGTGCTTTCTCAAATATAGAAAGATTGTTTCAAAAATTAATTTTGCCAAAGTGACTTTCTTCGAGAGAAATTTAGAGGGGTTCCGGACCAAACTATCAAAAAGAGATCAACTGCTCTGGTTTATATCATTAATTCAACTAATAATATAAAGTTACATAGATATCTAAAAGGTTATTTCATTCGGTATAGCTTCATAAACTCATTAAACAGGCTTATTTTTCATACAAATTTATTGGGTGGCACAAGCAAAAGCTATCCAAAGCAACAGTTGTGCCTTTGCTTTCATATATCTCACATCAGATTTATCTGTGATATAACAGTTTTAAATTATTCTTGACAGATAAAACTTTTATCTGTGATTTCTAAATTAAAATATTACGTAATAGTTAGCATGAGTCAAAATAAGTGTATACATAAGTCAAATAAACTATTAGCTGTCATGGCGAAAGTTAATATTCAAATGACTGTGTCATAACTTAAAAACAAGTATGTTTAAAAAGTACTCTTGCTTAACTTCGTTTAAATAATAATTTTCACGTTCTTCAGCTTTGGTTCAAATTTAAGTGACTTTATAAGTATTTATAAATATATGAACAAATTTTCAGCTTTTAAAGATAAACAGACGCAGCAGTTAACGGGAAAATAACAGCAAATTTAGAATTACCCAGTTAAAGTAGCCAAAGTAAATAATTGCGGTACGCGAAACATATTAAATCATTCGATTTTCTTTGCTAGGTGTAATGAATTTGGTCTCTCTGGGCTAAACCTTAGAAAGTCTAATAGTCTCGATATTGACCAATATTGCCATATTACCTAACAACTAGATAATATGTATGTTACAAATCATACATATTTGTAACTTTGTCCAAAGTTAAAAGTGCAACGTAAATTTAGATTAGCGTAGTGTTAATTTAGTCACGCAACGCTTAGAATTGAATGATACCACGAAGTCTAGAGCACAATAACTTTGATGTCGCTACCCTTGACTTCAAAAATGATACTATGACCCTTCAACAAGATTCAACAGAATATGTAGTTCTTGTTAGATCTAATCTGTGAAGTCTCTGTATTGATTAATATTGCTATAATAAATACTAACTGAATTCTTACAGCGTAAGATCCAAACAAAATTCCAATACCCATTTGTAACTTCGTACAAAGTAACAAGTGTAATAAAAAGTCAATTTATTATAACTTGTGTAAATTAAAGCATTTAGTAATTGACACACGTAAACGTTTTCTTATTAATTTTACAGTCATAACAGAGAATTATATTTTAGATAAAGATGACTGTATATTTTATACATATGTGTCTTTATAACGTGCTAAGAAAAACTTAGCGTAATGTTCAGAGTTTTATGAGAAAACTTTTACGACTGAATTTTCTAGATATTATCTTCCAAAGATAAAAAAAAACTTTTTACTTTTCCTCATTTATACCGTAGGTGTACAGGAAAAGTATTGTTATGGCACTAAAGGTCCGAAACCGGAATTTCACCTGAATCATGCTTTTTAGGTATTTAAGATCTCCTCGGTAGTATCACATAGGTTTCTGGGCACTTTTATAGAAAAGGGACCCCCTTTTGGTGGTCCTTATTCTAAAAAAGTTCCCGTGGGGCGACATTATAGAAAAGGGACCCCCAATCAAAACTGATATAAACATAAAAAACTAAAGATATTCAATCCCTAACGGGACAGAATGTGGAATTAGGGGTGGGGACAATATTATTTTAATATAAATAGAAGGGGGCCCTATTCTATAAAAAAAACACTTGAGGGGGATGCTATTGTAGGAAAAGGACCCCCCAATGAAGGAGAAACCCTATTTTATAAAAGGACATAATAGGCACGTTATAGAAAAAGGACTTCCCCGTAAAGGAGGGGGTCCCTATTCTATAAAAGGACACATAAGGGGCACGTTATAGAAAAAAGACCCCCCCCCCCCCAATGAAGGAGGGGGTCCCTATTCTATAAAAGGACACATAAGGGGCACGTTATAGAAAAAAAAGACCCCCCCCCCCCAATGAAGGAAGGGGTCCCTATTCTATAAAAGGACAAATAATTTCTAGTGAGTTTTGAGAGAATTCTCCTCTAAAAATTGTTAAAGGAAGCAATACAAAGGTATTTTACCCTTAAATTCTCTAATCTATGTTTGTTAAGGTAGAATTTAGAGTATGGTTAGAGGAAGTCCCTTTTCTATCAAAGTACCGGTTTCTGTCTGTGTATCTACATGTTATCATCGTAGCTCAAAGTTTCAAAGATGAAACTTTGAAAAAAAACAATCATTAGATCTAGTTGTGCAACCCGGAAAATAAGTTTTCTATGACGTCATTAAATGTCATTAATAATTTAGCTAAAATTTCAAAAATTCTTAAACTACGGTAAAATATTAAGCACAATTTTATCTATAGCACTCGCATAGTTTATTATAATGTAAAGTAAGTTTCGTTATTAACGGCAAGTAAAACCTAATGTTGTTGCTGCTGAGGCCCCTTAGCATGGACTTTAAATAATATAATGATAACAATTCCAACATTTAGTTAGTTTAAAATCTCATTAAAATTCAGAGTTAGAGTGTAATAAATAATAACACATGTTTTAGTAATGAAAAAATCTTAGATAAAAGATTGAGTCGAAGCTCTTGGTAACAATTTTAATTAAAGAGTTTCAGCCAATGAATGAGAACAGAGGTAGTTGTTGTTGTTGGTTCCGTCCTTAGAGTGTTTAATCATGAGAAATCCTGATCCTTTGCTTTACTTTTAAAGAACGTTTCATTCTATTAGCATAAGTTAACACAAGTTATTAATACCTCAAGTTACAATAGTAAACATAAGACAAAAAAAGAAGTATAAAAATCGAAATAAATAAGTCAGGACCACAAAAGACACAAAAACATTAGTTTTTATCTATTTTTCTCTTCGACATTTTAGTTATTAAGTAAAAAGCTAACCCCATCAGTCATTATAAAAACGTTCATTAATATAAAAAGCTTACCAAACAAACCAACGAAAGCAGCGAAGCAACACTGATAGTTTTTACTTCTATTTTATATGTTCTAGTTGCTTACTCAACCGTGCTATTTTTATAAAATGGGTCTCACAAAAAATGGGTTGCAGTGCTTAACATCATCGAATAATGTTTCTTCGGTTAAAACATACGGTTTTGGTTTGTTCTTCATACATGATATTCATATGTTTCATATAGGGGGAAAAAAATCTTTTGCAAACATCCAGATGGGTATCGATTCTGAAAAAATAGAAAAATGTTATTTTTCCGTGGCTCTATGTTTACTTGGTTTGTTATTGCTTTCAGTACTGCATTTGAAGAAAGAAAGACTAGAAATAACAGTAAAACCCAATTAATTGATATGGGGTTTGTGTAAAGATATAGTATTACACTGTGACCTATCTTTTTATCGCTAACATTATTTCCTAGCAGGAACATTGGTTCAAATAGAAACACTAAACAGAGATTTTATTTGTTGCTTATTTATTAGTAATTTCCAGTTAAACCGAGTAAATAGAATTTAAGTCCTAAATAAGTAATTCTTTGGGGCTTCACACAAAAATATGACGGTTTGTTCTTTAAACTAATCATCATATTTGTATCTGGTACGAGGTTCAGTGTTATTATTTACACTTTAGACTCGCTTCGCTCATCCTCTGAGTAATACGTTTATCCAATTTCTATTATCACAAGTCTGTGGAATTGCTTCGCACGTTCTTAAAGAGTACAGAGTTTTAACTAAGTTAATGATTTATTAACTTCAGACTTATTAGTCCGTTTAACTTGCGTGTTTTTATAAGTTAGAGAGTATCTACTATATTTACGGTTACCTATTAAGTTATGTTTTAACAATTTTCTATATTAAATAAAACAACTGTTTGCTATATTTAGAACTGTTTGAAAGTATATTGATATTTTATGGTAACTCGGAAAAGCGATCTGATAATATTATAAATTTTAATTTTACATTATCTTTTCTATTCAGTATCAATACAGTAAAAGTTATGTATGACACGATAGACAGACAGTATGATAAAAAAAAACTGGGAACAACTGAATTTAAGTCTAGGTTTTAGAATTTTTGGGTAAAGACTATACTTTCCTTGCATACGATAATAGGTAAGAGAAAGTAAAAACCAAACCAGACGATAGTTATACTTTTATAAACTTTGATATAAGATCTCGCAATTTTCTTTTAGATTTTAAAGAACCTTTTTCTATAAGAAAAATAAGAAAGTAAAAGTTTTTCTTCTTAAAAAACAATTTCTGTAGCGGTAGTTCAGTTTGACCCAGAAATGATTTCACTTTAAGATGTTTTAGCTTTCTTTATAATCCCTCAGGAGACATTTTTCCGCAGGGAATTATTTAAAAGATTATAAAGCAGTCTTGAATCAACGTTTGAAAAAGTAGTTCTCATAATACTTTCAGCGAATTTTCATTGGATAAATCGCTAAAAGGATTAGTGTTAAGGGAAAATTTAACTGTGTGTTCAAACTTTTTATCAAATATATTCTGGCATGGAGATTCGCTAGAATTTTTTTGCAATTCTTTTCTAGCTTAAGTTTTTTAACTAGGCAACACATAATCTAATCTGAAAATAGTATTTCTAATTTGATTAGATTTCCTTAACTTTTAAAGAAAGTCCACCACAGGCTATACTAATGCACAGGCTATGCAATGCTATGTATATTCTTTTACATTCTGTTTTTCAGACTTACAAACCTCACAGGTTATCTTAGTTTTAGAGTATTTCCTTTTAAAAAAAAATAAACGAAATTCACTAATGAGTAGGAGTATTATTGTTCAAATCAATAAGCATGAATCAAAAAATAAAGCAAAAGATGAATTGTTCAGCAGGAAAACAAGTACTCCAAAAAAACACCCGACTTACTGCTATTTCGACTAGGAAGCAGTGCAATATGAAAATATATATGATACCCATATTTCAAATTCAGTTTGAATACAAGCAACACTAAAAAAACCATGCATAATCTTTAAAAAGAGGAAAATAATCACATCAACATGGAACCAATACCTTCTAATTTATCTACAGTTTTCAGTTGCAAACTAGGCAACATGTAATCTAATCTGAAAATAGTAATCTCTTATCTCTTTCAATTACCGAATGAAATCTACACTCGACCTCTATGAACATTTATTTACACTTCTCATTTAACCAGGATACTAATCAAATTATTTTCAGTATGAACCCTTTTGTTAATTAACTTAAGTTGGGGTTAGAATTTGTTGAAGTATGTCTCTGTTCTTAATACTGTTATAATATGGTAAGTTTGTAGTTTACTTAAAAAGTACCATTCCATTTTTTAATGAAATTAAGATTTTTTAGAGTATTCAATCATTTTATACTTATATTCACGTTTAAATGCCACATGCACCATTGTATGTGGCTCAGGTTAGGCTCGATCATCACTAAAATGTAAGCACCTCTGGTTATAAACGAAACATGAATCATATACGATGCTTAATTTCCAAATGCAGTTGTCTCCTCTTTCAAACTATGAAACAATTGACATTTATCATGAAAACCTATACATTCCTCAGTATATGTCAAACTGATTTATGGAGTTAAATATAGTCAAATCAGTTTTTAATTTTTTCCCTCACCTACTACAAGTACAAGGAAAAGTATTTTTTTGAACATAAAAATCCAAAATCGAGGTTTCAACACAATTATCATCATAAGGCATTTTCATGACGTTCTAAGTTGTTTTCATTTAAAGGTGTGGTCTGCCTTGGTTACATTATTTCCACCGTGTTTAAACTCGAGAAGATGATATTTTTCAAACTACAATAACCTATTTTTCTGAGTCTTTAAACATTTGATAAAGTGTAAAAATTGACCGATCAAGTTAAAATTTGGCACAAGTTTACATTTAAAAGGGATCAATCCATCCACAAAATTTTTTTTTATGTTAGCTCTTTTAACAACATGTAAACTACCTAATGCTTTGTATAGTCATGGCATTCTGTCGACAAAAGAACCGAGTCCAAAGTCTAGACACGCTAGACAATAGTTTGTCAAATTTATTTTAAGTCGAGCGAAGTGTTACGATTCATCACAAAGTTGAGAAGAATCGAATTCATATACGTAGTACCTAAATTTTAACTAGTTAAATACTGTAAGAGTGAGTAAGCATTATCTTTTGACATCGCCGAAATACAACATATAATTGTAATTTGAATAAACGCTACTGGAAAAAAAAATGCAAATCAAACTAGAGTTTAGGAAATAACTATTTATATTTTTACCTCCTCTCTATTATATAGCCATGGAACTCCATCTTTCTTCTTCCTGTAAATGAAAATAAATATCATCTTTAGTAATTCAGAAATGAAGGTATTCAAAATCTATGAATCGAATAATGACCAACATATTTTAAGAATTTACATCAATACAAAACATTTCTAATCTTATCTTTGAATTAGGTTAGAAATGTTTTAGTTATCAAACAATAATGTCTGCATTACTATATTAATAAGCTCAGATGAAGATATAAGCCGTCGGGCCTCAATATTAAAATTATAAGAGTCATACCAAACTACATTATATCTTCAATTTAATTTTCTTTGATAAACATTAATAAAGATCAACATGGTATCAGAAAATCCCATTTCTTAAATTAAAAAAAGTTGGGCGCAAAGGACCTCGGATCTTTGAGGCGAGGCGATGTAATTTTGCAACATGCATGGTAAAATGTCATATCATGATAATAAAAAATGTCAATGGCCAGAGCAAGACCCCTTGTTTATATATAATATATATATATATATATATATATATATATATATATATATATATATATATATATATATATATATATTTATGTATGTATGTATCCGGTATACATCGGATACATCGGAACTTTCCTCATCACATAGGATTCGCTATGCTCGACCTCTCTGCTTCGAACTCGCTTCGCTCGTCCTCAGTATATACAATTTGCCACTTTATACTGCAGCACGTCTTCGGATTCGCTTCGCTCGTCCTAAGATGCATTCGTTTAATTCTCAGCGGTTACCCATACACTGACTACGTTTAATGCTGCTTACTTTTATGATCAAACAAAAATCAGGGATATACTAGTCGTATTGAAACGCAACTTAGTACTCCATTATTACTTTAAGGTTTGTACTTGTACTAAATTTCAAATCAATTAGATTATTTCCAATTTTTTAAAAACGTACACAAGTCATTTTATAAAAGACGTGCCAAATCTCATTCGATCACATCATTTTTCCGAGTTTTATCATTTTTCGAAAATTTTGCTTTGTCATGCGGTTTAATGACGTCATAAACAATTATTTTTGAAATACTACAACTACAGTAGTAGAATAATTTTGTACAAAGTTTCAACTCTAGCATAAATACACTAGGAGCTACGATGATAACAGACACACACCACATGCAGACACCCAACTTTGTGAAAACCACTTAGGAGGCCTTAAAAACACCGGAAACGGATAATTCCGGTGACATCCCGGTTTCGGATTTATTTTGCCAACACAATACGTTTCCTATATACCTACGGTATAAATGAGGAAAAGTAAAAATTCTTGTTAAAAGTATGCTCTTTATGACTGACTATGCACCAGAGAAAGTCGCAATAGTATAAACCGGAATACTGTAGGGCTCTACAAAGGTTTCGCAAAAACACGTGCAGTATGAAGCCTTTTATATGCTTCACATAATTTTTTAGTATAATCTTTTTAAATATTTTTTTAAGTTATGTCGATATTTAAATACGCAAAACAGTGAATATGTTTTATTAAACTAGGAAACGATATAAATGTTAGGGGTAATTATAATCTGGATGTTCTAATAACTGCTTTGATTTTGAAGTGAAGTAATTAATGTTTATAATTAAAGCAGTCTAAGATATGGCACCTCATTATTATTTTTCCATTGAAGTAAGAAAGTTTATTTTTTATTAGTTCTTCAGTGAACAATGAAGAAATACCCACTATTAATATGTGTATGATACAGAATGTTTAGGTAAGACTTGTGTATGATACACAAATCAATAGGTAGGACTAGAGGTAATGGACACTACCAATTGTATGATACACAAGTCAATAGGTAAGGGTAATGACACTACCAATTGTATGATACACAAGTCAATAGGTAGGACTAGAGTAATGGACACTACCAATTGTATGATACACAAGTCAATAGGTAAGGGTAATGGAACTACCAATTGTATGATACACAAGTCAATAGGTAAGACTAGAGTAATGGACACTACCAATTGTATGATACACAAGTCAATAGGTAAGACTAATGGACACTACCAATTGTATGATACACAAGTCAATAGGTAAGGTAATGGACACTACCAATTGTATGATACACAAGTCAATAGGTAGGGGGTAATGGACACTACCAATTGTATGATACACAAGTCAATAGGTAAGGTAATGGACACTACCAATTGTATGATACACAAGGGTAAGATAGAGGTAATGGACACTACCAATTGTATGATACACAAGTCAATAGGTAACTAGAGTAATGGACACTAGTATGATACACAAGTCAATAGGTAAGGGTAATGGACACTACCAATTGTATGATACACAAGTCAATAGGTAACTAGAGGTAATGGACACTACCAATTGTAGATAAAGTCAATAGGGGTAATGGACACTACCAATTGTATGATACACAAGTCAATAGGTAAGACTAGAGGTAATGGACACTACCAATTGTATGATACACAAGTCAATGGTAGGACTAGAGGTAATGGACCCTACCATTCTATGATACACAAGTCATTAGGTAGGACAGAGTAATGACCCTACCAATTGTATGATACACAAGTCATAGGTAGACTAGAGGTAATGGACCCTACCAGTTGTATGATACACAGTCAATAGGTACTAGTAATGGACCAACCACAAGTCATAGGTAAGACTGAGGTAATGGACCCTACCATGATACACAAGTCATTAGGTAGGACTAGAGGTAATGGACCCTACCAGTTGTATGATACACAAGTCATTAGGTAGGACTAGAGATAATGGACCCTACCCTCATTAGGTAGGATAGAGGTAATGGACCCTACCAATGATACACAAGTCATTAGGTAGGACTAGAGATAATGGACCCTACCAGTATGATACACAAGGTAGGACCCCTACCAATTGTATGATACACAATCATTAGGTAGGACTAGAGGTAATGGACCCTACCAATTGTATGATACACAAGTCATTAGGAAGGACTACAGGTAATGGACCCTACCAATTGTATAATACACAAATCAATAGGTAGGACTAGAGGTAATGGACCCTACCAATTGGTTTTAAATTAGGTGGGATAATAACAAAATGATTTGAAACAATAAATCACAAACATTCTGGCGCGGAGGCCCGCAAGCCAAGCGAATATTTCTTAGCAATCCATGCTCATGCTTAATAATTCAGATCTTTCTTAAGTTACCGGTTTCTGCCTTATAACCAGAGCTATATAGTATTACACAATTTATATGTATATATATATTATATATATTATATATATATATATATATATATATATATATATATATATATATATATATATATTATATATAATATATAATATATATATATATATATATATATATATATAATATATAATATATATATATATATATATATTATTTGTCTTTTTAAACATTTAAACACAACCTACCATTCTTGATTTAAGGTAACAACTAACATAGTATCAAGTTGCGTTTATACAATACCTATGATGTAATATTTAAATGCAAAAAAACTAAAATTCGCAAAAAACCTCTCATAGAGAAAAATACCTTCATAAGGATGCATAAAATTAAGTTACAACCACCAAAATATAAATAACCGAAAATTCAAAGAAGTTACTAAAAAAAGAAATCTGTTTTAATTATTTATTAAGGTCATCTTTATCAATGTGGTGTATTTTAAGCGAATTTGGCAGCTCTGTTTAATAACCCTTTTTTAGCAACAAAGTAGTAAATTATAAAGATTATAAGTTGCCGAGAAGCACAAGCTTGTAAGCCTGATAACGTGTAATTAGTAGAGTATGTTTTGGAATAATTTTATTTTAGCTAAGCACACATTCTCCCTTCTTTTTGAAATATAATATCAATGATTTTAATATAAGCTGATGAAAAGTTAAAGGAACCGTGTCCTAGATTATTGTAAAGTTACTAATTATACAAAAATATTGAAATATTTGGACCTGCCACATCCATGATATCACTGTTAGTGAATCCTATGTATAGCCTACCGAGCACACTGCTTTTTGTAGAAAGTTTCAACTCTCTAGCATAATTACACTAGGAGCTACAATGATAACAGACACACACACACATACAACTGTGCGAAAACCACTCTGAAGGTCTTAAAAAACTTGAAACGAATAATAAACTGCGTAGGCTTCCGCGGTTATTGTCATGAAGATTTAGGTCTTCTGGTGGTGTACGCGTCAATGTAGATGAAGAATCCGACGTTTCGCTTCCACTGAGGGAGGCATCCTCAGAGATGTAGGACATCATGGAATGATTTACAAAACTGAAATGAAGTTCAGTTTTGTAGAGCAGTCCATGATGTCCTACATCCCTGAAAGTGCCTCCCACAGTGGAAGCGACACGCGGATTCTTCATCTACATTGACGCGGTCACCACCGGAAGACCTAAATCTTCTTGAAAAAAATAATTCTAGCCACATCTTGTTTTCGGATTTTTTTTTTGCAAACTCAATACTTTTCCTTTATACCTACGGTATAAAGAAGGAAATGTAACAAACATTGAAATCTTGTATACTCATAAAATAAATCAACAATTATTTAGGATTTTCATCTCATTAATCTTAATAAATTAAGTCTTTAGTTTGATAAATAAATATTAGTTAATTCGAGAAAAATTTAAACATAAATATAGTTTTAAAAACGTAACCAAATAATTAAATATTGAAGTTAAAAATTGTATAAGTAGTAAATTTGAAAGTTCTCTCCATAAAAAGCAAAAGAGGTATTGTGACAATATCCCCTCCTCGTTTGTGGAACCCTTTCACCACACAGTTAGTCTTAGAGTGACAAATTACCATCTTGAGGAATTCTGGCACTAGACTACCTGACAAGGAGAGACTTTTCTCGTTGCCACCTTGATTGCACCCTACGGCAAAACTTTCTATTCATAACGAGTATTACACTACTAATTTTTCTTTCTTATGAACTCCAGTGAAATAATTTCTAGCAAGAGAGAAAGAAAATAAATAGAAAATTCACTAAAAATTAAAAGTAAAAAGAAGAACAGATTACTGGATAAAGAAAATATAACGAAAATTAAAAAAAAAAGAAAGCAATCTATCTTGAATACGCCTATTGAAACCCAGATTTTGGTGACTACATTAACTCGGGTTGCTGAGTCAGCAAATATTCTCAAAAAATCTGTGAATTCAGGAATATTATTTTTCACCGCGAAAAATATATGTTTTTGGGACACAAAATCGATCCAAATTCTATACAACCACTCTAAGTGACCAAAAAGTCGAAAAAACGGTGATCAATTACTGTTTATTATTCGTTTCTTTGAATTAACTTATTCAAACCTAGAATAAGTTGAAAATGAACCATCATCTCAATTTTATCACAAAACTAAAAATTGTTACTTTAGCGCGAAATTGTTGTGCATGCACTACCATAACTCAACGGCAAATTGATCAAGCGTTATGATTTTTGTATATGATGTAGTCAACTACGGACAAGTAGTAGTAGTAGTAGCCACGGTAGCCACGGCCATGTAGCTACGATATTGTAGTATCCACAATTATAGCTTTCAATTTATTATAGCCGCAGAGCACTAGACTGGCAAATTTTTATTAAGACGAGAAAACAGAATTTCAATTGTATCTTTGTAACGGTCATTGTCCCGACAAATAATGAAAAGATCAAAAAGAAAGAAGACAAACTGCTCTGTAAATCTTTCCTCTTCCATTTTCTTCAAATACCAATAGAAAAAAGTCCCCTGGAAGTGGATATGTCAAATAAAACTCACAAAGCTGTCAAATGTTTTATTAAATACAATGGTTTTCCTATAAGATTATAATTTATGTTATTTTCTTGAAGACAAATTTTCTTTTTTCAGTTTGTACTTTCTATTGGTATTAGAAGACAATGGTAGAGGAATCATTTACAGAGCAGTTTATCTTCTTTCTTTGTCGGGACAACGACTGCTACAAAGATACTGTTAAAATTATGTTTTCCCGTCTTAAAAAATTTTTTCAAGGCAAGTACTCTGCGGCTATAATAACCTGAAACCAACTATAAAACTAACTGAGCATTAAACTAGTACAAATAATGGTGAGCACTGCTAATTTTAGAGGCAAAGTTTTGTATAACTAACAGAATAATAAGCCTATTTCCTTTGAAAAATGCAGAAAAAATGAGTTACGAGTAGTTAAGATACTTCAGTAAGAAATCGTTTGTTATGCACGGAAACACGCATTCCAAAGGAAATTCGTCCGACATGCGGACCACCGCGCTAGAATTTTTTAAAGTAGAGAATTCGAATTTAATAAACATATGTACTTTTGACTGAAAATCTTATTATCAATATAGAAAATTTTAACTAATATATAAATCCTTAAATAATATTAACCTATTAGCTTTAAGAAACATACTTTTATGTTTGATATGAAGAAAGAAAATAAGCCTATGAAAAGGCTGATTGCCAAGTAATGATATTTAAAGTATAAAAATAAGATAACTGTCATAAAATGAAAGCTTATTTCCTTGAGGAAAACAGATCTCTAAACACATAAATCCTAAACATTGACTTCTACATATCTACAATAGTATTAAAACATCTTAAACATGAACTTTTGGCTAAAAATAAATAAACAAAATGTTTATTTATGTTTAAATATTTTACGCGTATTGTTAGTGTTTGCAAAAACAGTATTCTTTAATATTAAAAAGAAAACAAATTTCGATCAATAAACCAAGTTTTAATACTCTACTCTACTCTAAATTTCCATACTAAGTATTTTATAAGAAGGAAATATATATATATATATATATATTTAGGTTTAATTTAAAATTTATTCTCTCTTATTTTTTGTAATACCTATATAATTTATTTTATGATTTATATGCATGTGCGAAGATCTATGCCATTGACTAGTAAAGATAATACAATAAATGTTAAAGAATTATTTTTTTTTACTTTATCTAAACGTAATCCAAAAAATTCCAAACAAGAACATTGTAACTCTAAATATTGTACCATATATTTTTTTATTACAAACAATCAATATGGAGATTGTTAATATGATTGTAAAAAGGACGAGAGGCAATTAGTAGGATGAGAGGAGTAGTAGCCGTCGAGATAGGAAGCCGGGGGAAAGAGATTGCTGGGGGGAGGGTTATTTAGAGGTGTTGAACCGTCCGGTCATGCTACCTGGTGGAGGCGCCTGTTGTAATGGAGTGGTGACGCGTTAAAACCATCCAGCCCAATCTGGGTTGAGTGGTAGGTAGGGGTCAACCTCCGCACTAAGGTAACCAACAAGACCTGTCATTGATTTCCATCAAAAATACAATACTTCCCCTCCTTTTTACGAAGTAGGGAAGCAAAATTCCCTTATGTTCAAATTTGTTTAAAACGTCCACTTGAATTTGTCACCTCCTCTCTCGTATAAAACTATGTTGACATTTTGATATTTAAAGTAACCATCTGATAAAATTGATTTAAAACAGACGTTAAAACTCACGTTTACAACGACTGTTTATTTTTAACGAAAATTGACGTTAAAAATAAACTATTCCCAAATTTAGAGTGGTTGATTTAATTTCCAAATCACCATTAATACTTTTAGAATGACAATTGGATTTATGAAAGAATATATGAAAGAAACAAAATGAATGAAGAGGTTTTTTCTTACGACTTAAGTCGTGCATTAATTTTTCATGAGTGGCGACCTGGCCCTGTTAATTTATTTTACATCCCTGAAGACGCAAAACACATTTTTACGTCCCTAAACACGAAAATAACGGGGCCAAATCACAACTTATGAACACCTTTTATACGATCGGATACATCCAGTCAGACAAAAGTCAGATTGTTATTTACAATTGTTAGATAGGAAACCAAAGCGAGACGTTGCGATACGTTTATCTATTAAACCAACTGACTCCACCCTCCTCGGCTCTATCTATCCTGAATTCATAATTCAATTATAAATTTATCCTTTGTTTATATTTATTAAATTTATCCTAAATTAAAAGTCATCTTTGTAGAACAGTATGTAATAAATTATCCTATAAATAATTAAATTAAAGTTTAAAATTAAATTGAAGCATTAATCATACAAATAACTAATATTATATTGAAATAAATAATATTGCAATAAATATTCCAAATGTGAGGCTCTAAATATTAAGTGTAGTCTGTCTATATCAGTATTATGATTCTTAAGATTACAATTATAAATCCCACAATTATACGTATTGTATAATTATCTTCAAGAGCTAGTTAATTTAACATTTAATTTAGCTAGAAAATAATAATAATCAATATTTAAAATGTAGTCATTAATATGCCATGCCTATGGTTGGCAGACGGATGGTAGATTGGATGGTAGATATGGATGGTTTGTAAAAAGACGGCGAGCTTGAGAGAGACTCGTAGTTAATGTCGTCTGTATCGGGTTAGGAGTGTGAGGCCTAGAGCTGAGGGGAAGGGAAGGAAATCATGAACCGGCGGCAGACCGGTCGCTTTCCTTTTTATTCAACACTTTGAATTTAGACTCAGAAAAACTAAACCCAATCTCTGAATTTCAAATCATGACGAGGCATTTCATCTTAGCTTCTTTACTCAAAAGATTGCTTTAAATGATCATAATGTAAAATATAAATTATGAGATAGATTGATCTCCTTCTCAGTGGTAGAAATCAACATCTAATCCAAATGCACTAGAGAATGTAATGTACTAAGGAAATGCAGTATTTCCATGTATTTATCATTAAATCGATAAGTTAAATATAGCCAATTAATTTATTTTATTTTGTATGAATAAAAAATTTTAAAACCAAAAATATTTAATTGGTTCAATCACAATCACTAAGATCGTGAACCATTGACTAATTTTAATTTAGGTTAATAGTTAAAATGGATAAAGGATATTTATACGAATAAACATTTTATATATTAATGTTGAAATAATAATTATAAAATATAATAAAAAAAAACATAACGTCCTGATTACCTGATTGATTGACCTGATTGACACAACGTTGATTACAGAAGATTTAAAATTCTATGGCCATTAACTATGGCCTCTTAAGGGCCATAGTTAATGGGAAAATTGTAACAGAGTCCATTGTTCCAGTAACACAGAGCTATATATTAGATATCTCTTAGTGCACAACTTCTGATATTAAGATTAATATACATTACTTTTAGCATTAAACACAAAGATATTATATTGGATGTAATAAAAGCCTTTAGTGAAGGAGAATACTTGTCTGACTTGGATTATAGAGTTATATAGAGCTATAGCTTGTACCAGATAATACATAGAGGACCTTTCATACACCATAACAAGTAGCAACTTACATGTATATTTGTATTCTTTAATCGCATTTCTTAAATATCCTTTGCTTTCGATCGAAAACGAATGTATAAATACTTCATTTCTCGCAAATTTTATTTCACTTAGGGCATATCATGTCGAGATCTTTGCATGATATTTCACTCCTGTACATCCATGATACCTCACACTAATACACTTATACTTAACACCATCAGTGTGAGGATATAAAGCAAACTTTTAATTATTTCACAGTCCTCCACTCATAAAAAACACCAAAAAATTAAAATATGCTACGTATCTGTCTTCAATTAAGTTAATAGCTATTCATTGACCGGCATGGATTCCACGGAGGGCGAAGGGGCGATCGACCCCCCTAGAATCCTCAAAAACGGAAGAAGAGAAGAAAGGAAAAATAGTATATTCATATATATATATATATATATAATATATATATATATATATATTATATATATATATCCCCTCCCCAAAGGTAGAAGCAGGATCCGCCTAGTTCATTATCTCAATATTGTTAAAAAACAATTCTGCAATTACATATTTACAAATTAAACTTTTGCATGTATAGATTATATACAAGCTATAGACTGCAAGATTTGTTTTAACATTATTTTTACGTAACTCTATGATTACATAATTACAACGTCCTTTTCATTAAGAAGGTTAAAATTGAAAATTTAAACCAATCAGATTGTTTAAATTGAACGGAAAAGGTATGAATATAAAGAGAATAGGTAGTCCGTAAAAGAGTAGCACAGGGCAGAGGTTAGACAGCATGCGCCAAGACCGAGGGCACCCTATCGATCCTTCCGTGTACTCCTGCCCTCTTATTCTTCAGAGTACTTAAAAGTATCAAGTCCTTCTTGTGGCCCAAGAAACCTTCAAGGACATATTCTTAAGCACATCTAGAAGAGAGATCTAAAAATCTTAATGGAGTCGTTAGTGTCTCGAAGGAGGTACGATTTACATTAAGAGCGGTAGAATTAGATTTTTTCTAATGAATTAAGGTTGTGACGTTACTGTAAGAAATTTAAAATAGTTTTTAATTTAGACTCCTCATGTAAACCCCAGCTTTAAACGAGTGAAAAAATGTTACTGTTTCAGAGAAATAAATCGGAATTCATATAATTTGAAGCTACAAATGACTCCAGTTTCAATTTTATAAACTTTGCCAATAAAAAAAATGTTTGAAAAAAAATAAAAGAACAAGCTTTATAATTAGTAAAATGATATAAAAGTCTAAAGAAGGAATAAAATTGTTTGTCATAAGCTTAGAGAGATAGAAACTTTATACCAAAGTCTGTTACAATTTGATTATTCTAAATATTTACAAACGTTTTTGGAAATCTGTGGTTTGAATACAAGTTACAACGGAAGAAAGTGACAGATCAATGATTCATAATGGACCATCCTAAATTTTACAAAGTATCGGGGTCCAGCAAGTAGTATGTATAAAATTTAGACACACAAGAAAAGACATATAATTAACCAATTTGAATAAAACTAATCTATAGTATGTATTAACTTTAAAAAAGCAAGAAAAGACATTTGGTTAACCAATTTTAATAAAACTAATCTATGGTATGTATTAAATATCGAAAAACAAGAAAAGACATCCAATAAACCAATTTTAATAAAACTAATTTATAGTATGTATTAAATATAGAAAAACAAGAAAAGACATCCAATAAACCAATTTTAATAAAACTAATCTATAGTAGGTATTAACTTCATTAAACAATATTTAAATAAAAACTATGGACACACAAGAAAAGACATCCGATAAACCAATTTTAATAAAACTAATCTATAGTAGGTATTAACTTCATTAAACAATATTTAAATAAAAACTATGGACACACAAGAAAAGACATCCGATAAACTAATTTTAATAAAACTATACAAAATTTAATCTAAAGATTTACAAAATTATACCAATATGAAACTAATTTTCAGATGTTACCATCAAGATCTTAAGCTACTAAATTACAATTATTAGTTTCAATTAGTTTTATTTCTTTTCACAATCAGAAGTTCGATTATACTGACATACTTGTAGCTCCTCCGATAAAAAATTATAATAGAAACTAAATAAACAAAAACTGTAAAAACAAAAAAAAAACAAATAAACAGAAAACTTGTGTGTTCTGATGAGGCATTAATTCATTCAAAATGTTTGCTATTAAAATAATTCTGAGGCGGTGGTCCACATTCGGGCGTATTTCCTTTGGATGCAACACTCAAACCCAGAGTACCTGGGTTCAAATCCTAGTAGGGACAATAGTTTTTTATCGTTATTTTACCTAATAAAGTTTACAACTAAAAAAATAATTCTGGCGCGGTTGTCCGCATGTCGGGCGAATTGTCAAGCACTGCTCGTAACTCATTTTGTCTGTATTTCCAAAGGAAATGCGCATAATCATCCAGTTGTTGTACAAACTGACAATTGAGTAACTGCTTAGGTTCTAAAGCGTGAACCGGAACCACGCTATGGCATGGTTCTTGCATAAGCAAGAAATGGTTTGTTTAGCACGGAAACACGCATTCTAAATAAATTTACCCGACAGCGGAACCACCGCGTTGGAATTATTTATTTAGTAGTTGTAAACTTATATAATGTAAAAAGCACGGAAACACGCATCCAAAGGAAATTCGCCCGACATGCGGACCACCGCGCCAGAATTATTTTCTAGTTGTAAACTTATATTAGGTTAAAAAGCGATAAAAAACAATTGTCCCTACTAGGATTTGAACCCAGTACTCTGGTTTGAGTGCCTGGCATCCAAAGGAAATTCGCCCGACATGCGGACCATCGCGCCAGAATTATTTTCTAGTTGTAAACTTATATTAAAGTAAAAAAAACGATAAAAAATTATCGACCCTTCCAGGATGTGAACCCAGGTTACGGCTGAGTTTGAGTGGTCGTATATTGACTCCGGACCACTGGCATCACTTCAGAGCCCATGAAACATTGAAAACGAACCGCTACTCGAAATTTATATTTTTTAATGACCGTAATTTTGGTTTTCTATAATTTTTGTGTTTTTTTTCGACTTTTTGGTAACTTAAAGTGGTCCTATCGACTTCGGACCAGTTTCATTCGATCCAGCGCCCAAAATTACATAGTAAACGACACCCTATACTCGAATTTTATTTTTTATCGACCTAAATTTTGGTTTTTGGTCTTTACAATGGTTTTTTCGATTTTTTAGAGTCACTTAGAGTGGCATATCGACTTCGGACCGGTTTCATTCGATTCAGCGTCTCAAAAAACTATTGATTCGCGGCAAAAAATATTAACCCTGAATTTTGCTGATTTTTTGAAAATTTCGCTGACTCAGCAAACGGTTGGCTTCACAAAAACTGGTTTTCAATAGGGTTCGTGTCCTCCTGAAGTTGATTTTTTGTACCAAGTTTGGTTTTAAAAATATTAAATCCGTTCGAAATATAGAGTGTTCACAAGAAAGTGTCCAGAAAACATACTACATATATATATATATATTATAATATATATATAATATATATATATTATATATATATATCAATATACACTAGACAAAGATAAGCACTTTCAAAAATGCAGATTTCAACATATTAAAACCTTGAATGCAATATGCAGGCAAGATTACGGAGGGCTAGAACACCAAAGCAACGATGAAATCAGTAGTTTTCATAATCTTACCACCATTACATTCCCTGTAGAATGTGCTAGGCTTTTATCTTTAGGACCTAAATTTTCCCTAGACTGCCCCCTGGTGAATTTTCCTCTATATGATTTTATTGGGGACATAGAATCGGTCCTTTGTGATCTGCCAGACTACGAACAATCTCAAATAAGAGCACAAACTGTAAATATACTTACCAACCACCAGAATAATTTAAAACAAAGGAATGGTGTCGACCAATACAATAAGGCTTATGAGACCACCCGTATATTCCTCAAACAACATCCTGAGTTGCTTATCACACGGGCTGATAAGGGGAACCGCACAGTAGCGATGCTCCGCACTGAATATGAAAGTAAAATGTGGGAGAATCTTAATGACATTAAAAAACATATAAGCCTATTGGTAGAGATCCCACCCATTCTTTTCAAAATCGTGCTAATGAAATAACAATGAAACTCATAGATGGTAAACATGTTACCGCTTCTGAGGGCACACGCCTGAAAAGTTCCACAGCTGTTGCTCCTTCTATCTATGGCCTCCCTAAAATTCATAAGGCAAACGTCCCACTTAGGCTCATTGTCTGTTTTTTGAATAGCCCATCATACAACCTGGCTAAGATGATTAATGGTATTCTCTGTAATATTACCAGCAACGAATATACTGTTGTAAACTCCTTAGAGGCTAGAGATGCTATAGTCAATACTAATATACCCTCCGACGAGACAATAATATCATTCGATGTGACGTCTCTATTCACTAATGTCCCCATTGACGTAGTGATAGAGATTATTCACCGCCGGTGGGACGAAATAAGTCTTTTCACTGATATCCCGGAAGACTTACTGATTGAAATCATTGAGTTTACTTGTGAGACGCGGTATTTCAAATTCCAAGGTAGATACTTTAAACAGATCTTTGGGAGTCCAATGGGCAGCCCCCTGTCTAATTGTTTGGCTAGTCTACTGATGAAGGACGTTATTACCACCTCATTCGCCAAATTGCAAATCCAGGTTAGACTATGCCGGCTTTACGTTGATGACATGATCCTTAGCCTACCCAAAAACTTAATCGATCAGGTATTGGAGGTTTTCAACAGCTTTCATGAGAGAATTAAATTTACTACTGAGCTACCTAATGACAATTGTATACCTTTTCTTGATTTTTTAGTCATTAGGAATGAGGACGGCTCCCTCTCTACGAAATGGTACCAGAAACCCACTAGCTCCGGTAGAATTCTACATTATGACTCTCAACACTCCCTTTCCACTAAACTTAATGTGGCTAAGAACTTTGTGAAGCGGGTTAGAGACATGTCTAGTGCTGATATATACAGGATGGTGAGGTTACTATTAGGAGACTCGTCTCTAAAAACGGCTACCCAAAGAGAGTTATACATTCTATCATCTATAACAGAGATAATAGTAATGCCTTGGAATTAAGACCTCCCCCCTATGGGCTATTTCCGGTTGCCTTATGTGAAAGGGTTGACTGAAAAGCTTACTGGTGTCCTTAGAAGCTCAGTGCCAAATATGTCTTTTGCCAAATATTCCATCAGGAAGGTGGGTAATCTATTTAGCCGGACTAAGGACGTGACCCTATGGCTAAGAGTCTGGTATTATATATCAGATTGGCTGTAAGGACTGTACAAAGTGTATATTGGCGAAACATCCACTTACTTCGCTACCCGTAAAAACTCACATAAAAATTACATTGATAGGGGCGAACGCCAAAGGACAGCCTTGACAGCTCACTGCGTTGACCTAGGGCATCACGCAGATCTTGACCGGAAAATGTCAAAGCACTTTGGAAAAATAATAAGAAGTGTAAGACTCTTGAAATGCTCTACATTCGGGGGAATAAAAACGCTATGAACAACAGATCTGATGTGTCAAAGATAATAGACTCTTATAAATATCTCCTAGGACCTGCTTCATCCCACCTAAGTCTCTTGTTTATTTTTTTCTTCCATCGCAACATTGTCGTCCATCTTTAGTTTCTTTTTCACTTAATACCTTCTCTCACCCTACAGTGCTGCTTATCTTTTATCACTTTGTTTACTTTTTTACACTGTCATGTAGTAGTTTTTTCTATATCTTTTGCTCATTTAATTAATTTTATACTTTTATATATTATGTGAATCTAGTCTTTAATTTAGCTTTACGTAAGTCTTCATTTCTAGTCAATTTATGTTAGGTTTTTTGTTATCTATTTTTGATACCTTGTTTGATACTTTCTATTTTTGATATATTGTTTGTACTATTTTTAGTTTTGCCCTGAATGATGGCTACATTATAGTCGCCGAAACGTTGGCTAAGTAATATATTTTTCTACCGAGACCGATTACCCGAGTTGAGTGATTGATATATATATATATATATTATATATAATATATATTATATATATATATATATATATATATATATATACACACACACACACACACACACAACACACACAACACACACACACACACACACACACAACACACACACAGTGGATGTGCATTACTAGACAGACCTGTCTCATTTAAATATTGGAACCACCCAGGAGAATATCGTCCGATTAGTATTATTCAGTCTGAGAGTAATACTCACGAAGATCTTCAAATCTACACGGACGGCAGTAAGGAAGGCAAATATGTGGGCTGTGGTTTCGCTGTTTACTCTCGAGGCCTTGTTATAAGTGAGGAATGTTTTCGTTTAGGTGAATTATGCTCCAATAACCAAGCGGAACAACTCGCCATTTTAAAGTCACTAGAGTGGCTGCAAGATTCACGCCGTCAGAATATAAGAGTAAAAATATTTACGGATAGTAAGGTATCGCTGCTGGCCCTAAACAATCCTAGCAATCATTTTCCCATTATTGAGAGGATCAGGAACACTCTAAGCGTGGTATCTGGCTTAATGAATGTTTCTTTTTCCTGGGTTAAGGCTCACATCGGCATTGAAGGGAATGAAAACGCAGATAAACTCGCTAAGGCTGCTTCCAGACTTGACTTATCAGAGGTTAAATACACCAACTTTCCATTAACTTATCTAAAGTACCACGCTAGAATGATAAGCAAGGAAATGTGGCAAGAAATGTGGCAGGCTTCTATCACTGGTGTAGCTACAAGGGACTTTATACCATCAGTAGACTTCAGGCTGAGTTTAAGTCATATGGACATATCTTACCAACTAACACAGTTCCTGACAGGTCACGGAAAATTCAGGGCATATCTTCACAGGTTTGGCTTAGATGATTCACCATCGTGTATCTGTAATGACACATCACCTCAGACTGTTCATCATGTTCTGTTCGACTGCAGACTACTAGATGCTGCAAGAGTTTCACTGCTACGTGCTTTCCTTTGTCGAGGAGAGACTTGGCCTCCACCGCTTCAGTCCCTTTTAAAACCCGAATTCCTTCCCCTTTTCCAAGCTTTTATTAAGCATTCCTTTGAAGTTTTACTTCTCTAATTCCAACCATTGTACCTATAGTTGTAACATTAAAATCTTAGTGATGTACCTTAAATATTGTAAACTTGTTCCAACCATCCTGCAGATCAAAACCTTTAGTAACTAAGTAATCTTTGAACTAATAAATATTATGTGTGAATTAATTAATGTTCTAACTCGGGCTGTCTAATATTTTGGAGGTTAGTAGTATCTTTAGATGTTTGGAACTTGTGGAGCTTAAGTTTCAATTACTCTAGTAATATTAATCTACTTGTATGAGGCTTGCGAAAGTTAGTTTAATATTAAATATTAAGTTAAGCTACCCACAAACCAATATTAGTTATATTAAATTATGATACTAGGTTAAGTATTAAGTCATACCTAAAGATCTTACTAAATTTGTTTAAATTTATCTTAATAAGATTCCTTTCTTTTTTGTTACAAGATTAGTTTTTAGTTTCAAATGTTTGATTATTCGTGTATTATTTAAATTGTTTTATGTTGCTCAGACTAGTTATATTGTTATAAAACTCTCAATGCCGCCAAAGTTCAATTTACATTTCATTAAAATCTATCGGTTAGGTCTACGTTTTAACGGTTCATAATCGCATGTAGTACTTTTTGTGGAGCATGCCGTAGCAATCATTTAAAAAAAAAAACACACACACACACACACACACACACACACAACACACACACACACACACACACATATATATATATAATATATATATATATATACATATAAAGTCTTGCAAAATGTATTTTTCGTCATTAGGGACCTCTGAAACGGATTTTGTCGTTGACCGAGTTCGAGTTCCGCCATGACGCCTATCCCATTAGGCGAATTTCCAAAGGAAATTCGCTAAAAAGTAGATGATTGCTATTGAATACGGTGTATGTATACACTAAGACATTGAGATAAATCAAGATAAAAGGAAATGGCTATAGCGGTAATAAATCACAGGGTTTAAGTCATAATACATGCCACACCCTTAAGTATCTCTTGCTATATTAATCAAAATATTTTAAAACCATATTTTAGTGAGATCTGAGACAAACAAATCGAAAAATGGTTTAAATGAGTGTCACT
The DNA here is from genome assembly GCA_018340805.1 of Microvelia longipes. NCBI lineage: Eukaryota > Metazoa > Arthropoda > Insecta > Hemiptera > Veliidae > Microvelia > Microvelia longipes. The sequence goes on along the minus strand of JACMZG010001911.1, from coordinate 38,779,818 downwards.
AAATATTAACAGAGGGATTAAAAAAATTTTAGAAGGTAAAATCAATAAAGTTTATAAAGCTTATACTTTCAGAGGGGGATGGACACGTGAAAAATGTTTTTAAATTAAGTGGTCTTGTTTTAGGAATCATGACAATTGCAGTATATGCTTAACATGTCCTTAATTTTAATGTTACACCTAAAAATAATTTCACGGAAATAATTAACTATGTTAAGACCAAACCTATGAATCTAGCAACGTTTTTTCCTTTTCTAATTTATACCGTATGTATATAGAAGAAAAGGTAACATACGGGGTTGTTGGGTTTTTTGAGCTAAAAACCCAAAACTTATACTACTTGGTAGCCGATTTTTCAAATTGATTAGAAATAGAAATAAATAGAGCTCATATTGCGTAAATGAATAATTAGAAGCACCACATCAAAACAACTTTCATTCAATACTGTGAACCACCTATTCTATTAGTAAGACAATTTTAGGTATGTTATGCGGGCTGGACGCCCATTAAATACGGGGTTTACATTTCTACATCTTATATGTAAAAGATATAGCCTAATGTCTACGCTATGAAGCCTAGACATTAGGTTTAGTGAAAATAGAAAATACTAATTTATACTATTTTAAATTAAACAAATCGGTCACGGGGTACCTGGGAACTTTTCCTCTTCACATCGGATTCTACACTCATCCTCCCTGCTTCGGACTCACTTGGTCCTCAGGATATACGATTGCCAAATTTATACTGCAGCATGTCTTATTTTAATTTAAACTGGACTCGTTTCGCTCGTCCCCCAAATAGTAAATGTCACAGCGGTTACCCATACAGCACGCTCAGTGCTGCCTAACTTTTATGATCCAACAAGCATCATGGATATACTTGTCGTATTGATACGAAACATATTGTACTTATTAACTGCGTAAAGGTATATACTTGAACTGCTGTTTAAAATTTGAACTAATGCAGAAAATCTCAATCCCATATCATCATTCCGGAACAGAAAATTCCGGTCACATCCCGGTTTCAGATTTTTTTGCTAACACAATACTTTTTATTTTTATATAAATAAAGAAAAGTAAAATATAATTCATCACGCTACTTGTATATATATATATATATATATATATATATAATATATATATATATATATATATATTTGTGTTTATGTGTGAGTGTATAAGTTGTTTATAAAGTATGTTTTTAAATAACTTAGACTTAAACAATCTTTTACAATTCAAAACAATTATTTTAATCTTAACCAAAAAAGTCTAAAAAAAGTTTTAAATAAATTCACTAGACAAAAATACGTTAATCTCTTTTTCATTGAATTTTCTCCAAGACGTTTGACAAACAGTTTAACTAGATAAAGGTGCGAGAGATGGGGTTTAGTGTTGTTTTAAGTGATTAATTACTTCAACTGGAGAAATTTATTTAATTTTATTTTTACCATCTTAATAGCGTTTTGCATGATGTCATTTTACTTTATTTTGTTTTTTTATAAAAAGTATGCTTAAGAAAATAATAATTACAATTATTTATACCGACTCTACTACTTAGTCAATACTACTCCACTTTAAATAAATCTATACTTAAATATTAAGTTTTTTACTTTTCCTTATTTATACTGTAGGCATATAGGAAAAGTATTGTGTTTGCAAAAAAAAACCGAAACCGGGATGAAACAGGAATTATCCGTTTTAGGCGTTTTTCCTGAGTGGTTTTCGCAAATTTGTCTGTCTGTATGTGTGTCTGTTATCATTGTAACGACCAGTGTATTTATGCTAGAGTTTAAATTTTGTACAAAAATCAGTTTACCGCTGTAGTTGTGCTATTCGGAAAAATAGCCACGAAAATTGAAAAACAATTTATAAAATAGTTTTTACCAACTTAGAAAAGTTACAAGTCGAACAAACACATTGGCAATCGTAAAAAAGCTGTTGTACAATCCGATTTTTTTTATTTCCTCAACCAGCATAAATGACTGAGCGAAAAATCATAAAACGCTGTAAGATGATGCGATCGGATTAATATTTGGCACACATGTGACTAACATAAGTGCTAAGTTTCATCTAGTTAACAACATTAGTTCATTTTTTATAAAAGGACTTATGTGCGTTTTTTAAACAAATGAAAAAAATTAGAAAATTATTCAATCGAGTTTAAATTTAGTTCAAGTGAATACCTTTACTTAATAAATAAGTACACTAAGTTTCGTTTCAATATACGACAAGTATATCCATGACTTTAGTTGGATAATAAAAGTTTAGTAGCATTGAGCGTGATTAGTACTACTATAGGTGACCGCTTAGAATAAAACGAATGCATTTACTATCTGAAAACATGTTGGAGGATAAATATGACGAATTGTATACTCTGAGGACGAGGTAAGCGAGTCCGAAGCATGGAGGATGAGCGTAGCGAGTCCGAAGCATGGAGGATGAGCGTAGCGATTCCGAAGCATGGAGGATGAGCGTAGCGAATCCGATGTGATGAGTAATAGTTCCGTGGTACCCCGTACCCGATTTTATGTATTGATATTGATTGAGAATGTAGATACAAAACACTGTATCCTGCGAATCAAAGGCTATTGTATCAGACCAGCCTATATTTTTCATAATATAATGTTCATAATAACAGTGAAGCCAGAGACTAAGGGCGAGAACACACACAGACTTGCTCAACGCATTGTTTCAAAACTGGGGATTAGTAATGTAGATTAATTGAATTTACTTCAAACCGAATCAATTAAAACACCCAGATATTTATTACTATAGAGTCTTGGCATATTGTATTGTTATTGCTTTCCACTACAATAGTTCATTATAATATTGTATTATATTGTTTTTACTTTTTCTCAATTATAGGAAAAGTATTGTGTTTGCAAAAGAATGTGAAACCGGTAATGCACCTGAGACATACGTTTCAGTCGTTTTTAAGACCTCCTGAGTCGTTTTTACAAAGTTTTTGACGATCGGAGCAAATAAAAGCCAAAAGTAATTTAAACAGGCTAAGTTATATGGGTCATTAGAAAAATTTAAATACTTAACAACCTAAGCAAAGAGCTTGAGGAAACCTTTGCCGAAGTAAAGGTTAATCACCGGTATATTTCATAACACGACATTCCTTAACATTTCAACCGCATAATATAAACCTGCCCCACATAATGTTATACTTCTATTACAAGAATTTGGCCAAAATAAAACAAATGGCATGAATAATATCTTAATTTAATTGGACCTGAGGTTTTTCTGCTCCTTTGCTATGACAACTTACAAACGTATAAATAAATAAAGAATAAGATACAGGAAGTCCCAAGTATAGTTTGTCTACCAAATACATCAGGTAGAGTGAGGGAGGGAACAAAGCCGTTCTAAAATCTGTCATCCATATTAAGAGCTGAGGCAACTTTCTATAAGGCGCGGTCGAATATCTAGAACGTTGGATCACCAACAAACTATTTTTATAATTTTTTTTTCAAAATTTTCAGTAATTAGCCGGATTTGTGATAAATGAAGCCTATTTCCGTAATCTGCACGCTCTTTTGGTTAATCTCAAAGAGTATTTACATTCACTCAACGATTTATTTTTAATCTAACTTGGTACATACATAACTACTGTTAGACGTCAATATTTTGTGTTATATTTTGACATTTTATAAAATTATAAAAAAGTTTGTTGGTGATCCAACGTGCTAGATATTCGACCGCGCCTTATTAAACACAGTTCGTATAAAGTATACTAGTGGCTCAAAGTTCACTGCTAACATTATACTTCTGTATGAAGCACGGAATAAAATTCATAACCCTAATGAATCAAGGTCTTGAATGGACTTACTATAAATCACAGGTAATGATATAAAAATGAAAATGGATTTACTATAAATCACAGGTGATGATTTAATATAGGAATGGACTTACTATGAATCAAAGATAATGATTTAAAATGTATAGGGACTTACTAAAAATTACAGGTGATGATTCAACATGTAACCTCTTCTTTTAGCGAATTTTTTTTGGAAATTCGGCTAATGGTATAGGCGTCATGGCGGAATTCGAACCTCGGACCACGACACAAATCCGTTTCAGAGGTCCCTAATGAAGAAAAAAAAATGTTCGCGAGACTTTATATATATATATTATATATATATATATATATATATATATGTATTTCTAGACACTTCTTGTAAACACTCTATCTTTCGAACGGATTAATATTTTTTTAACCAAACTTAGTACAAATCAACCTTGGGAGGACACGAACCCTATTGAAACCAGGTTTTTGTGACGTCATTAACCCGGTTTGCTGAGTCAGCGAAATTTTTAAAAAAATCGGAACAATTCAGGGTTAATATTTTTTGCCGCGAAAAAGGTCAATATTTATGTTTTTTCCGAAGTCGATACGACCACTTTAAGTTACCAAAAAGTCGAAAAAACCACAAAAATTATAGAAAACCAAAATTACGGTCATTAAAAATTAAATTTCGAGTAGGGTGTCGTTATCAATGTTTTTTGGGCCTCTGAGTTGAATGCCAGTGGTCCGGAGTCAATACGACCACTCAAACTCAGGGTACCTGGGTTCACATCCTGGAAGGGTCGATAATTTTTTATCGTTTTTTTTACCTAATATAAGTTTACAACTAGAAAATAATTCTGGCGCGGTGGTCCGCATGTCGGGCGAATTTCCTTTGGATGCGTGTTTCCGTGCTTTTTACATTATATAAGTTTACAACTACTAAATAAATAATTCCGGCGCGGTGGTCCGCTGTCGAGCGAATTTCATTTAGAATGCGTGTTTCCGTGCTAAACAACCCATTTCTTGCTTATGCAACAACAATGCCCATTGCGTGGTTCCGGTTCATGCTTTAGAACCTAAGAAGTTACTCAATTGTCAAGCACTGCTCGTAACTCATTTTGTCTGTATTTTCCAAAGGAAATGCGCATAACTATCCAGTTGGTTGCACAAAACTTTGCCTCTAAAATTAGAAGTACGCACTATTATTTGCACTAGTTTAAAGCTTAGTTACTTATCTTTAAGCTTAGTCAGTTATCTTTAAAGGTTTTAGCGCATTTCCTTTGGAAAATACAGACAAAATGAGTTACGAGCAGTGCTTGACAATTGAGTAACTGCTTAGGTTCTAAAGCATGAACCGGAACCACGCAATGGGCATGGTTCTTGCATAAGCAAGAAATGGGTTGTTTAGCACGGAAACACGCATTCTAAATGAAATTCGCCCGACAGCGGACCACCGCGCCGGAATTATTTATTTAGTAGTTGTAAACTTATATAATGTAAAAAGCACGGAAACACGCATCCAAAGGAAATTCGCCCGACATGCGAACCACCGCGCCAGAATTTTTTGTTTCAGGGATATTCTATTTTTTCCAATCCTTAAAGTAAACAGATTACCTCAAAATTAGGATGTATAGTGTTCGGTCATAGTAAGTAGTTTATTTAGCCATATGGTACATTAGTTAAAAAATTCAACAAATCTGTAATTAGCGGTTTTAAGAATCAAAGCCAAATTACGCATCGACATGTAATAAAATCAACGTTACCTTTAACGGGTAACAAGATTCAATTCACTTTTATATAATTATTTAGTTAATGACAACGGACAAAAAGTTTCAATAAAATAATACCGAGGCTGACCTTTGTTTATGGCATTCAACGAAAATGTCTTATGATCAAACAAATAGATGAAAATAATAACAATACGTGCCGTCCCACCCTTTGACTATTGCAGATAATATTCCTGAGCTTTTATTTATCAAAGCAAAATTAAATAGGAATAAAATATTAAACTAGAAATAGCAAAACAAAACTTAAAAGGTGCCTTAAAACAAAAGAAAAAACCACAAATTATAAAGATTTTTTCTTTTATTTTTCTTCTAACCAATGATACTTAGACATGTATCATAAATAGTAAAAATCATTATGTATCATTATACTTAAATGTTACTTCAACTATTTATCATGCTGGTGGTTGTCTGGTGTTCACCAGCGCTAGTGTCGTTCTAACCAATATCTATATGTATCTTTAAAGTCAATTGTGCCTACACAGTGGTCTCGTCCAGTGGAACGTTCTGGGTGCCAGGCGTCATCATGCTCTTCATGTACTACAGGATATACATAGAAGCTGATCGCCAGGAGCGCATGCTATACAGGTACCACTTTGCCCTATATTTCATATTTTTACACCATTTGACTCTTGCGAGCCATTCAATGCAATCACTTATGGGAATTGTTTATTCAAAATCATTCAAAATTAGTTAGTATTAATGTCTTATCCATCCCTATTTCGTAAAACCAAAGTCTTCTTGCCGTAAATCTCTAAGTCACTTGCCGCCCCTCCCTTTGACTATTGCAGATAATATTTCTGAGCTTTTATTAATCAGAGCTAAATTAAAGAGGAATAAAATATTAAACGAGAAAAAGGGCAAAACAAAACTTAAAAGGTGCCTTAAAACAAAAGAAAAAACCACAAATTATAAAGAATTTTTCCTTTTGATAACTTTATTTTTCCTCTAACCAATGTTACTTAGAAAATACACACGACGACTTTCCTATTTTCTACACTAAATGCGGGATCTTTTGTATAAAAGAAAACCTCTTACTTTCTAAATTATCAAAAAGGATCCAAGTAAATAATTTACTTTTTTTCATCCCTCTCCTCTGTTCTGGTTATATCTTCGTTCCGGCTTTGTTCTAAACCTTTCGTGTATCTCATTACTCCAAAGTTTCTTTTTATTTAAATTTAAAATTTTTCATAATTCTTCTTAACTCCACTTATGTAAAACATCCTAACGAAGGTCAAAAGAAAATACTTTTTAAACTTTTCGGTTTTTAACACAATTTTTACTTTTAATTTAATTTCATGCAAATTTATTTTCTTTTGATGTGATAATGACAGACATTAAAAAATTATTTTAATTACATCCTATTTTGCTTTTTTTAAAAAACTTTTTTTTCAAATACTTTTTAATTAGTGCAATATAATTTAATTATTTTAAGTACTAAATTATTTTAATTTAAAAATAAGTTTAAACTTTATTACATCCTAATTATTATAAAATTAATAATATAATTATTAGATAATTATAATATAATTTTTTATATTAACTTCATGCACCATATTTTTAAGTAAATAAAATTAGCTTGAGATAATTACGCAGGCTATACATGTTTGTACTCCAATAACTTCTAGTGAATTAAATTATTTAATCTTGCTGAGATATGCAAGTATGCTTTGACTTTTAGAAATAAGATAAAGATAACTAATTAATACCTATTTATACATTATGTATTATTTATATTAAAATTATATAGTATTTGTATTAAAACAATTCTAAATTAAGAAAATAATATAATAAGAAATTCAGGAATATAAAATAGTCTAGGATTATGTTTCGTAGATTATTATCTTTGTATTATATTTGTAAAATTGTATATCTAGGGTCAGCGGGAAAAAAATACATGAGTTAAATTTTTCAATTTTTTTATACAATTTAAGTATTTCTAAGACCTTACTTAACCAAACGTAAAAACCACTAAAGCCAAAACGATCGTTAAATTAGATAAATGAGTAAAAATACATTATGACTATACATCCAACTTTTTATTAATTTGATAAAATAATAATTAGTTATATTTTTTTTATAATTTATACTATATGACTTATGTGCTTTTTACTAATAATTTTTATTTATTACTTTTTTATTATTATACTAATGACTTATGTCCTTTTTACTAATGATTTTTACTTATTATTTTTTTATTATTACACTAATGACTTATGTGCTTTTTACTGATTTTTATTTATTTTATAATTTTTTTACTATTCTAATGAATTATGTGCTTTTTGCCACCGACCTTAGATATTATATTTTTGTTATATTTTATTAATAATAAATCAGCTAAAAGTTTATAATTAAGCTAAGTTGAATAGAAGAGAGGACCATTTTGTCCTAATTCTGCGTGGTTAAATAAATCCGTAAACAAACATCAAAACCTAACAAGTTAAGGATAGATTTACCTAATGAGGAGATAATTTAATCTTAGAAAAATCCCACTGAATGAAATGATACTTAAATAAATTAAATAAAGATTTATTTAAATTTAAATAAAGTATTTATTTAAATAAAGTATTTATTTAAATAAAGTATTTTTAAATAAAGTATTTATAATTATTTAAATAAGTATTTATTTAAATAAAGTTTTATTTAAATAAAGTATTTATTTAAATAAAGACCCATCGAGAGTCCGAAAAGAAATAAAACATGAAACAATGGGGACTAATACTAAAAATACTAATATAAAATAAAGTATGTTTAAGATTACACATATACTTTACTTTTAAGTTTAGTACATAAAGGTTTACCAAACTTTTAATGGTAAAGAATTTAAGAAGACTTTTTTACCACTCTGTCGAACCCTGGGGACAAAGACTTGTTATACTGTTTTTACTCTCCTTAAACTAAACTGAATCTATAAGTGGGTTCAATTCTCAGGAGATGTTCCAAGAACTCAACCTTCATAAACCTAGGCTGAAAACAAATCCGTCAGGGACCATTCTACAAACTGAATAGAGATTTAGATGTTTGTGAATTCTTTTAGTGATATTACATAAGAAGTAGCAATTTTCATATTATAAAATTATAATAAACTAGTGTATTAAATAGTTTAACTTGATCCTTAAAATCCTATGCTTTACAGTAAAAATTAAAGAAGAGAGGAATTAGAAAGTACAATTAAATTTAATAATATAAAATTAATACTAATTTAAATAAATAAAATTTAATTTAATGTCATGCAAAGGCGCAAAGGGAATTATAATCGCCAAATAATCACACGTTTACTATATTTGAAATTATTTTTCGCCTACTCCTTGTGGATGAATGAAACTTTATTTATCTGACGTTGAAGTCAGTCGACAACTCAATATAGACGATCACTTCTGGCTCAAATTTGCCAATGTTTACAAGATGGGTCGCAATTTAACTTACACTCTCAAACGTTTTGGTTAATACTGGATTGAATTACTAAAAAGCTGTAAATAAATTATAATAATACAAGCTATAATCACTTGATGAAATAAAATAATTATAAAAAATTGTAAGAAAAGCCCTATTTACAAATGATTTAATAAATTAAATAGCTATGTCAACTTAAAATGATACAATCATCAGGAATAGTAAGCACTATTAATAAGCACAATTATATTGTGTCAAAAATGACATTTTGTTTTATTAAAAACTTATTGTTTTTATTAAAAATTAGCTAGAAAATGAAAAAAGCAAAAATTTAAAAATAACTTGATAAATGACTTGATAATCAATAATTTATTTTGTCCAACTATGTAATTTACATTAAGTATTATATTTATTTCATGTTTGAGAGGTAAATTAATAAAGAAACTAAAATATTTTCTTTTTACTTTTCCCTAGTTATTGGAAAAGTAATGCGTATGCAAAAAAGCCAAAGCCGAGATGTCGCACGAATTATCCTTTTCAGGCGTATTTAAAGCCTCCTGAGTAGCTTTCACGTCTGTGAGTGTGTTATCATTATTGCTCCCAGTGTACTTATGCAGCAGAGTTGAAACTTTGTACAAAAATAGACACCAATACAGTTGTACTATCCGGAAAATAATTGTATGATGCTTTTTACCCACAATAATGACTGACAATAATGACAAAAATTTCAAAAAGTCATAAAACGCGGAAAAATGTGATCGTTTTTAAGATTTGGCACGCACCAGCGTTATATATTACATAACGGGCACAGAGTTATGTATTATAGCCTTGTATGAGAATAATATATGTGCTAAGCTTAAGCTTACCACATCATCAGTATTAGTTAATTTTTTATCAAATGACTTGCGTACGTCTTTTAAAGAAATCTGAAAATGGGTTAAAATTTGGTACAAGTGTAAACCGTTACGTAATAAATAAATACACTAAGTTTTGTTTAAACACGACAAGAATATCCATCATTAAGGTTAAGCAGGATCTAGCGTGGTCAGTGCCTGGATAGGCGACTGCTGGTAATGTAATGGATGCATTAAATATCTGATAAGCGTAGCGAATCCGATGTGACGAGGAAAGTTCCGAGGTACACGGTACCGAATTTTTTTTGGATAGAAAATAAGACTTTTATTTATACAATAGGGACCATATGGTAAACCCCCAAACAAAATAGAAAAACCAAACAAAAGATAAAATTATTACCATTTGCATCAAAATATTTTTCATAGGTATGAATAAAAAATGAACAAAGATTATATTTCATTCAAAGTCATAAATGATTGAAGATTTGATTCCTGTTTGAAAGGAAACGAGCATTAAAACCAACAGCTGAAAGGAAAAAAGGTCAAAAAGGGTTATACATGCTTATCTTTAGCAGGAAAAGATCTATTCAAGCAAAAAGTATGTGTTAGGGATTAAATTGGATACCTACTTGGATTATTAATGATGCTATAGCTTTACAAGATCGATGTAAAGAAAAGATTCAAGTATCGACTTTTTTTCTGAGCAGTTTTATTTGTACAGGGAATTTTACAGTGTAAAATTGTACACAGCATTTTTGCCTCAACAACAGTATCTTTTATACTTAGCTAAGCAAGAATAAAAGAAAATACTGCTTTTTGCACAAAGTGAGAAAAAATATAGCTTAAGGCAAGTTTTTTTTTTTAGAAAAAAGGCTTTACTTCAATACGTACGTGGAATATAAACAAAGAATACAAATAACATAAAGCACTTTTTCTTAAAAGTTTTATTTAAAAAAATACAACACTAAAGACATACAAAGATAAAACATTATTATTATTTTTAAAATTCAAAAATACCATAAAATAAAATATTTAAACAAATAAAGACGAACAAAACTTAATTAAAAACATCGCAACTAGTGAAAAAGAAAAACGAGTCTTACAAGATAAGGAAAAGTCTTAATAAAATGTTGAGTTTATACTAGCGATAGAACTGTTGAGAATACCCTTGGAAATAGTATAAAGGTAAGAAAATAAGAGAGAGAAAGAACGAGTTAATAAAGATAAAAAGGCTTAACACAACTTATGAAATGTTCAATTTCTTTTCTTTTTTTAATCTAGCTCATGGATAAAGTAGGTATTGTAATTCCTTAAGAAAAAGGAAATTAAAAAGATTTTGTAGAGAGATATTGTACTAAAATTATATTTATATTTAGTTTTAGTAAATCTTTTCTATGAAATACTATCTACAAACCAGAAAGAATTTTGAGAAGGAGCAAAGGAACTCATTTATCGTTTAGTCTTAATTATCAAAGTACAAAAAAAGTCTAATACTTAAAGGTCCACATATTCAAAAAGGTTTTCCGACCTTAATATAATAGTTATTTATGCACCAAGGGAGTAAAGAATGCTATTATTTTCCTGAGCAGTTGGTTGGTTGCTAAGGCGTAAGCCAAGAGAACCAAAGTTTTTAATTCTCCTAAGTTTTAAAATTATTAACTCCCGAGGCGAAGCAAAGGGATTAATGCGTTTAACTCTCAAGGCAAAGCTGAGGAAATTATGACTATTAATTCCTAAGGCGAAGCCGTGGAAGGTAATTGCGAGAGGGAAAATTGCATTGTTATCTCCAAACGTTGATTTTATTTAAATACGTTTTGTTGTATTTTATTCTAATTTTTTTGGGTCGGACCTCCTTTTAAATTTAGGGGGTGCTGCCGCCAAAAAAAAAAATTTTTATTGTTCCAAACAACTTCTTTTTTGACCTGAAACGGATTTTGAGCCAAACAATTTTTTGGTCGAGTCCTCCAAATAAATTTTAGGGGTGCCGCCCCCCGCAAAAATTACAAAAATTGATAGGCCGCCTGTATAATTAGAGATTAACACTCCCCTAAAAATGTATATAATTGGCTAAAATAACCCAATACTAGGAAACGTTTTTTCTCCCTTGGGAGTGAAAAGTTCTTCTTTACTCTAAAACCTAGTCAGTAAACTTTACATTATACATCGTCTGGAGATAAAGAAGTTTTATGTACATTATGTTAAAAAGCCATATTATTTAAATCATATGTTACATATATATGTATGTTTAAAATTTTCTTTAAGACACTGGATGGGACAGGAATAACAACTTCTTACTTCTTGAAATGACAATATCTCGCCTGACCCCAAGCGTACACATGTATATCAACCGCAAGTTAAAGATGATATTGTAAGATAGTTTTAAAGATAGAAAGGAGTGGTTGTTTAACGGTAGCTGATCCTTCAGTTGCTTCTTCAACTTGCTGTTGGTAGACATGAGTATGGCTAGGGTCAGGTGAAATATTGCCATTTAAAGAAGCAAGTTGTTATTCTAGACCCACCCACTGGCTTACAATAAATTAAAAAATTATAAACAATGGTGACTAATACTAATAATATTATATATATCTTTGGTACCGTATATACACAAACATAGTTAAATTTATGTCAAGACTTGGGAATAAGTTTGTTATATTTTTTTTTCGTAATTTTATTACTATTTTAAGATTTGTCTACTTTATAAATTATTGTCTACAAATTGTTCTTACTGGTTAAAGTGACTCGGCAGATTTGAGAGAAGAAATCACCCAGTGGTGATACTTGTGTTCCTAATTACTTGACGTGGTAAATAAAATTTTAATATTTTATTGTTATTTAAGAATTTGGCTTGATTTAAATTAGTGGAATAGAAGAACTAAGGTGAGCATTAATGGAGTTCATCTTAATAAAAGAGAAAGAAGTCTCTCCACAACAATATATTCTTTATAGCAAAGCGCTTTCAACCTAACAAAAGGTCATCATTAGTGCTAGCCGTTAAATAAAGAAGAGGGTATTAGTCTTATAGATCAGATATCAAAGATATACTCAGTAGATAGTCTATCTTTGATATCTGATCTATAAGACTCATCCAAAGAATATATAAATAGAATATTTACTTATTCTTTGGACTGATCTATCACCCTCTTCTTTATTCAACGGCTAGCACTGATGATGACCTCTTGTTAGGTTGAAAGCGCTTTGCTATAAAGAAGTTGTGGAGAGACTTCTTCCTCTTTTATTAGTGGAATAAAAGTTAGTTAAATTGAATAGTTGCTTTTTCTGAAATGTTTTGCGTTTTACATTATAATTATAATTAATCATAATTATTATTACTTTTTATTATTTATTTACTCCTGTTGCAAAAGGTCACGCGGCAAATGACGTCAAAGGTGTCGTGGGCGATTTACAAGAAAGTAAAAATTATAACTGACAGATAATGAGATACATAATTCGGATTATAGGGTATATTTGCTTTTCGTTTTGAATTCAAAAATTAGTCTCCTAACAACTTCAAGTCTTAAAACCATCAGTATAACTAATCGTGTACTCTAAATATCCTAAAAAAAACTTATGAAACAAAAAAGATTTGTTTAAATTTTTCATTATTCAGCTTGAATACAAATTACCTTTTCAGAACCGAGGATAGTATTGAGATGCCATTATAAGAGTTTTTAAGCCATTGAACTGGGACATAAAAGATTTAAAAGTCATTGTTAACGAATTCTGAGATATTTAGTGCAAAAGTTTTTTTTCTTTGAAAATTCAAATTTTCTTCTATTTAAATTTCTGTAAAGATTTATGTAAAAACTTATGAAAGAGTTTATAAGTTTTTTATAGATGGTGTGCTTTGAATACAATTTTGTATCTTTAGTATTTATATAATATCTAGACTTTTTCTAGGAAGGATTCATAAATTAGCAATTGTAATATATTATTAATTTTATTTAAGAGGGATATTTGTAATATAATATATTATATAATAATAATATAATATAATACAGTATAATATTATATTATACAAGATAATTAATAATTTAATATACTTCTTTCAATATTGGAACATAATTATAAATATTTGTATTAAAATATTCCTTAAACACGATGTAATAAGAGATAACAAAAGCCTGGAGAGTTATCTAAAAATGTATTTACTAAACTGAATAGTTGATTATTTTAATTACTAAATGTAACCTATAAATTAAAATTTACTGTACGAATGTTTAAGTATTCAGAGTACAACTATATTTTATATTCAACTAGCACTGAAAATCGAGCTTCGCTCAGCAAATATTTTATTTATCAAACAACAAATTGTTAATTATTCCTTTGAGAAATACAAAAAAATAGAAGTTTTTAACCGTTGTCACAGCAAGAAAGTTCTTCGTGTGATGTTCTCATTCGGCGACTGTTTAGCCGATTGCTCGGGACTTGCAATTTTGTTACGAACAGATTTGAATAATTCTGACCTATAAGTAGTTGTATTTAAAAGTTTACTTTTGATCCGTCAAAAGTTTCAGCACTAAAAAATTTGTTTTACACTGCCCTAAAATTTGAGAAGGGATCTCGAATGAGATATAAATAACAGGAAGCCAATCTTAATCGAACCTTCCCACTCCCTCCTTTTTCCCCGTCATCCGTCATCCGAACAACCAATCTCATAAGCGTTATTTTTATGAAGAAATCCGCTAAAAGGGGTCCATTGTAACTAATCAGTAGTTTAATACTTTTATGCACTAACCCCAGTAATTATTAACAGGGGCATAGAATGTGTTCATTCTGACCTATGAATCTTCTAAATATATAGTTTAGTAAAAATTTATAGCTCTGTGAATTTAAGAAAACCTTATTATTAAAGCCTTACGGATCCCTATCTAAAATAATCCGGAATCCTATCCCTACACTTATGACCTATAAGTTGTCCAAGTTTAGAGTTTAGACAACATCCAGGGATTAGATCTGTAACCATTTAAAATCTTAAGTTGCAGCCATATTATTTTATAACGTATCCCGATAAGGCTTAAAGGTAACCAATCAGACCTATAAGTATTTTAAGTTTAAAATTGAGTCAAGATCATTTAAGTATATAAGTAGAAGGGAGGACTCTTGAGTCTTGAAAAGACTCCATTGTTATTGTTAGGCATTAAGATCATAAGATTAAGTTTATGACTCATTCTAATATATTATTAGTCTAAGTTTAAATTTCGGTCCAGATCCTTTCAGTAGTTTTCGAGTTATAATCAACCAAATATACTATTTTATACATACATAGATTACATTTTTAACATTTTGAATTCAGAAGTACTTGCCGCATTTTTTAGCTAATAGAGTGCCAAAAATAAAAAGAACATGAATAAACGTATAAAATCACTTTTGTTTACTAAACTTAATATTAATTCAAATATGTATATGAATATTATTTATTTATTATTAAATAAAATTAAATTTAACTAATTTAAATATTATTAAATATTTATTATTATTAATACATTAACAACCACAAAAAGGAACAAAGTGGACTTTATTTTTTCGAGATTTATTCAAGATATAAAACCAATAAATTTCAAAGAAGTTTTTATCGGATTGAGAAAGAAACTGCCAGAACATATTTAAGTATGTAAATTTAGTAAAAGATTCTCAAAAGTTTTTTGAGGAAAATTATTCAACAAATTTTGCTTGATTTTCCTAATCTTATTTTATCTCGTTAAATTTAATTTCTTTAAGACTAACTATTTATTTTCTGTGGTATACCTGTTAAAAGGTTTATTGAGTTAAAATATAAAAATATTTAATTACATGTTTAGAAATAATATTGTTTTACAAAGATTATTTTAAATATAAATATATTCTGAATAGATTAGCCCAATAACTAAACAATAATAATGACTAATAATCAACAGAAAAAATCTATTATTATAACGATTCCGTAGAGCTTTTAAATTTCTTTATGAAAATACAATCCATATAAAAATATTTGTAAAATATTAACTGTTTTTATGAATCGTTATAAATGGAACGAGACATGGTGGCTTCTTCCTAGTCTCCAAGCAAGTTTTTAAGTCTGCAAAACTGTTATAAAATATAACTTTCTTAGCCTTCTATTTTTCGGTTGAAAAAGCTGATGTCATTTTAATGTATGGTTGTGTAGTTTCCGTGTTCTTCGAGAAAAGTAATAAATATTAATTAAAATATATAAGTTTTGTAAATATTATTTATACTTTTATAACGAGCCTTAAGCTTAAATAAAGTGGGGAAATGATTCTCGAAGTTCTTCATCTAATAGCTTTTAAACACAGAGTGTTACTGGTAGTAGAAAAATGTGTATGATAGATTAAAGTACTCTGCCAGGTCTGGCACAAATCTTGCATGTTTCATTTATATATTTTAAGTATTATGCAAAATATAAATTACAGCACATAGCACATAAATAGTAATAGGTTTATTAAAAGGTTATTTCTTATTTATGAAGTATGTGTACAAATATTATGTAATTAGTTGTAAACATAAACAAGCGATATTGTATAGATAGATACATACATAGATTGATTAGATTACCAAAAAAAAACTCTATGGGATGTTAAATTAGTTCTACTCGGTCTCTTAGTGCCTATATATATGTTAGTGGTATAACTAAAGAGAATAATAGTTATAGAATGTCAGAAGGTATACGAGAGTCAGACAGACGGTGAGGGTGAAATCGGTGCTGGCATCTAGTGGCAGCTCTGAAACTAATTTTTCTTACCATAACATTCCTACTTTTTCGAAAACCTACTATTTACTATTAACCTACTTTTCGAAAAAGTACTACAAAATTAAAATGTTTTTTATAACCATTTTAACGACACGAGTATCTACTTAAAATTTGTCATTATTATGTAAAGCAATTTTTGGGATTAATCAGTTTTGTGCCAGAAGTAGTTTAAAATAAGACGACAGAGGTGCATTCTCTTTATTGGCCTCGTAAAAACTACCATATTACACGCTAGCGCTCCTAACAATAAACAAAACAATAAATCTCAAACCATCTGTTTTTATCAATACATTCTTTGGGTATAACATTATTTTTTTGTGAAAGTAGCTTGCCTATTTTCCATTAAAAATTTATTAAATTTGTTGATTTTTTTTTTATTATTATTTATTATGACTTATTTGTACCTTAAAACTATTCCTTTCCAACCTGACAACGCCTTTCTAGTTTATATATTTACAATATATAAAGCATAGAAAGAATACTTGCAAGACTCATTGGTTGTGAAATGAGTTCCTTTCGGTCTCTTAGCGCTTGGTGGACAAGTCAGTCAGTCATTTAACATAATAATTATTGAGAATTTAACTCACAGCGGTCTTTTCTCAATTTTAGATTTATTTTTAATCATGCTAATTAAAAATATGAATCAACGATTAAAAAGCTTCTAGCTTATATATTTAATATATAAAAAGCATACGAACAAAGATTAGACGAAATAATAAAGCTTATCACAACTGGAGAGACGTTCGTGACAGATTATCTATCTGTCACGAACGTCTCCCCAGTTGTGATAAGCTTTAGCTAAATGTTGTTAAGGTATAACATTTTGTCTACCTTACCTTTAAAAAGCTATTTAAACAAATTAATATCCAAATTAAAAAAAAAAATAAAAATAAAATAGCAAACTTACAATTACAATAAAACAGCAGATATACCTGAAACAGAAAAAAATAAATTATAAAGTGTGGCTGAAAATTTCACTCATCGTAATACAACTCCTCTTAGCGAATTTGTCATAGGAAATTCACTAAAAGGTAAGACAATAAGTAAAAAATCAGGCATATAAAAGCAGGGAGACAACATTACAATTATAATTTAATTACAGTGACAGAATTATTCTTACAATATAATTTTATGTTGAGGCCCTTTGAAACCTCATGTTTCATTAAAAATGAATCCATCCCTTTGGCCTTGTATTATTTTTTTTTAATTTTTTATACCTACTACCGTAGGTATCAGGAAAAGTATTGAGTTCATCCTAAAAATTCAAAACCGAGGTTCCACCATTTTGGCTATTTTGAAAATCACACATACATGATTTAGCTATAACTTTGCTTGAAAGCAAATACACAAAAATGTTTTCAGTGGTTTATGTTGACACTAGTTAAGGGGTCTTTGTGATATGAGTTTTGTTAAAAAATATATATGTCCAAGGGAGATATTGAAGTTCAAACATTACCAAATATAAAAAAATACAGATTTTCAAAAAATCATAGCTCATAAATGAATTATATTAATGCTTTGAAAATTTTGTTGATTGCTTGTCTCAAAGTAAGTAACTCCTAAAAAAATTGGGAGCTCTTAATTTAGATTTCTTCATATTATAAAAAATGTTAAAATTTTCATATACATTTATTTATATGAAGAAACATATACATTTATATAGGTATTTTAAAGAAAACCTAAAATTTGAAGCCACCATTGTCCCCCCCCCCCCCCAAGGAGTGGTCATAGAATAAAAGTGTCAAAGGGCCAAATGTAGCTCAAAGCTTGCTTCACAGATCCGTGCATATTTTTGCTGTAGTACAAGCGAGAACCGAGTATCAGCTGCTTATCTGAAGGTCATAAATCACTAAATTTTTTAAGTTTTTTAAATTTTTTGGTAATTTTTTACTGACCATAGATATGGGTATCAATAGCAAAATAATTATCAAAAAATATTTTTTTCGAGCAACTTTTTCTATTTTTGACACTTGATATGGATTGACCCTATTGATAAAATATAGAGCTAGAACATAATTTAATATTCTTATAAAGAACTGTACTACTAAAAACTTGGCCACTAAGTAAAATAACAGGTATTTACTGCATTCGTAAACATGGAATAAAAGTATCACTAGCATTATTTGATTGAATGCCGTATTATTTTTATAAGCTATAATTGATCTAGGAATAACACGCTAGATATTTGGTTACCTAATAATTCTAAGGTCGAGCTTAGCGAGGCCGAAGTAATTCCACCTTCGCACCAGTAAGCTTTCGACAATCATGACACTCTGAGGTCGAGCGAAGCGAGTTCAAAGTTAAATCACCCTAGCCTTCGGATAACCTCTTTATTCTGAGGTCAAGCGTAGTGAGACCGAATTGATTTTGGTACAATCAAATAATCAACAAAAATAGAGCAGAAAGTGCTATTCATTTATCGTTTTCAAGATTTACAAAAAGGTTTGAAATTCAACTGATAAAATAAGCTCTGAACTGCAGGCTTTAGAATTAATTTAAAACTAAGTTATTAAGCAAACAATATTAGTAGATTAGTTGAGAAATCTAACAAGTACCCAATCTTAAGCAAGATACAAACACAAACAACGCTTTTTACATAAGATCAACCAAAAGGTGCGATAAAATGAAAACGCAAATTTAAAAAAATAGTAATGAGCGGTTAACCTTCTATATTATTAATTATAACTAACAATGAAAATGACGATGCTCTAAAAATCTAAAGACATTATATGATGTAATAATTCAAATACGTCATCATAAATGTTCATTAAATTTTCCTAAAAAGAATTAGTATAAATTGCTTTTATAGTATAAATGAAACTACAAAATAAAAAGAAGTATATAATGAAATTTATAAAACGCATTTTTGAAATAAATAAATTAAATGAAAACAATCTCAACTTATTTCATTTTTATTGCTATTGTGAACAAACCAATTAGACAAATTGTTTTTATCAATGTGAAAATATAAAAATAAAGTATTTTTATTTTAGTAAATTATTAATTAAGTTTAAACATAAAAAGAAGACAAAATCACAAGTAAATATTAAGTTATAAAAGTTCTGTCTTACTTTCTTAAAGATTGCATTTTATAGAAATTAGGTTTAGAATAAAATATAATAACTGGAAAAGAGTTTAGATAAAAACATTTTATAAAAAATGAAATGAAAATCTTTAAATAAGGAGAGTTATAAAAAAAAACAAAGAACAAGTAAAAATTGTCTTTCGAAATTGTCTTTCTGAGGTAAAAACACAAGAAGGAGGTTAAAGGTACGAAGCATTTTCCTATTGTTATCAGCAGGGGAAATAAACTGAGGTATAGGCGTGAAGGATAAAGATTTTAAAGAAAGGTCTATCTCAAGAAAGTATAGGAAAAGCTTGAGGAATATTTAGTACTATAAAACCATTCTAAACCTATGAATTCCAGACCGTACATTTTTATCTCCTTTTTTTCGTAATAACAATTCAAAATATACTATTATATATATATTTTAAAGAATTGCTTGTTATTTGAATTGATCTGTTTCTTATGCTTGGTTTTAAAAATAAAGCTTTTTATAACACTACATAACAATAAACGTATCAGGTATGGATAATACAAGAGAACAACTTTTTATATTTTTTTATACTCTTTATATATTTCATTAAAGTAAAGGAATTTAGCAAGGTATGAGGGGATATGTGCTATTTCAAACCTTATGAACTACAGAGCTTTGTACCGATGCACTAAAATGTTTTTAGGAGATTTCCTATGGAAAAATGAGCTAATAGGGTTTATAGGTTGCAGACATACAGCCTAACAAAATCATAACATTATGCCATTTTTACTTATTGCATCTTATGTAATATTAATACATAAGGCAAAATTAAACATAAATTTGATAATAATACAGCTTCACTGTATCTTCAAAACATATTTTATTATTTTTATTACTTTTCCTCATTTATACCGTATATAGGGAAAGTATTAAGTTTGCACTAGAAGTCATAAAACCGAGATTTCGAGTGAATTGTCATTTTTATGTGTCTTTAAGACACATCCTCAACAATCCTCTTGAGAGGATTTTAAATTGTCTGTTAGTGTGTTTGTTATTATCGCAGCTCTTTAGTGTATTTATGCTAGAGAGTTGAAGCTTGGAATAAAAATTACTCTCTAGGTCTAGTTGTGCTATCCGGAAAATAAGTTTTCATTATATCACTAAAATATAAATAAAAAAAAGTCATTAAATTCTTACTGCAACAAGACTTCGGACTCAATTTTCTCATTAAATCATCATTACTATTATCTTAACAATCACCTCTTGCGCGGTAAAAATTCCCTGCCAAGTCTTAGGTCCAAAAAAGTTGTGAAACCAATCGTTCAGTCCCGCCAAATCATGCCTGTTTTGGTTGGAGATGATCATTGGCGTTTCAAAGTGAAGTAGTTAGGTTGGCAATACTAAAGGACTTTTTTTTTTTAATTTAGAGGCAATCATCAGCTTCCTCTTCTTATTCTTGGCAGCGTGCCAGCAGAGTGCATCAAAAATAAAGTTATTATGTTGTAAAGAGTAAATAAATATAAGGCATGATAATATATAGGGTATTAGGAAATGAAGAAAAGAGTCTCTCCACAAAAATAATTGTTCATTGGCAAAGCGCTTTCAACCTAACATGAGGTTATCATCAGTGCCTGCACAAATAAGTTATTACAAATTAAAACAAAATAAAAACAAATTACATCATAAAAGCCAAATTAAGAGAAATAACAAAGAAACACAAAAATACAAACAGAACCGCGAATATAAAATAATAAAAATACAATCATAAGTAAATAAAACGCATAAAAAACCATAAACGAAAAATATGCAACAAATACAGTTAATAAAATAAAATAAATACCATGAAGATAAAGATGAAAGTTAAAAATACATAAAACTATTTTCTTTTCCGAGATGGTAACAGCTCGGTGAGTCGAGCTGATATAGGGTATGATTTGAGAATTAGCGTAAGTAACCCCATTTGGTAAGTACTTAATTATATCCAATGACGACTCTTGAATGTTAATACAGCAGGCAAAGCTTTATGTATCAAAGTTTTAATAAACATTTTTATGCAATTTTTTTCAACCTCATATCAAGACATACAGCCCCTATAAGCCAACTTCTAAGATACATGATAGTGCTCTAATTCTTGAGGATAGTATAAATATTAACAGGAATGAAATGAATACTTTTAAACCCTTAACACAGCAGCTATCAGAACCCTAGACCCACGAAACCTAGGTATATATAGCCTTTGACTCCTGGTGGCTGTCTATCAAACTCAGCATGCCTGCTTTTCAGCTTTTAGTTCGGTGTTGATCTGGAAACAACACATGCCCCCACAGTGAATTTAATCGCAATAACTTCGGAATCATAAGTAAGACATGCTCTATATAATTTTAAGAAAATTACTGTGAGAGCGTACATTTGGTCAAACTCAAGTTTATTTTGAGAAAAGATCCTATAGCGAATACCTGACGTCACTTTAAGGCCCATGCTAGAATAGAACAAAGAGTTAAAAGCTAACGGAATATAATAGCGCACACCATAATCATAACATCACGGATAACCCCAAAGCAATTATATAACTTAATGAATACATCCTGACTATTAAAAATTTCATCATAATTTTTGAAGTAACAACTTGAAAAATTACTTAGTAACAAAAGCTTAAAAAAGTTAAAATTTGATAGTATTAAATAACTTTTCAGAGCGAGAATACAACATACATAATTTACCACTCGGAGCCTTATTTTTTGCACTTTACGATGCATAGAATAATTAACTTTTCGAAACAATGAGAAAGTAGTAATTCAGTTGATTTTTTTATAGAAAATATAGTTAATGTAGACCATAATACTTACATTCTTTATTATTCTATGAAGCATTAAAGGCTGTAAAGAACCCTGCAATTTAATGTTAAGCAGTGAAATTGCAAATAATAATTTAATTTTTCTAAGGTTTGTTTTTCACGACAGGTAATTTGTGTTATACATTAAACGTAAATTAAACTGTGTTACTATGACATAAAATAAAAACAAGCAATAAATTGAACTTTACAAGCGTAGGCCTTTTTTGGTCCTAAAAAGTGTCAATAAATTAGATGATAAACACAAGCTTTATTATTTATAAGGACGTATAAAGTTAAACGTAAAAATGAAAACGATATGTTGGTAGAACTTGGTTTTCCAGAAATTGGTTCGTAAAATGACAAAAAAGAAAAAAAGCAGTAAAATAAAATGTTATAAAAAAGATTGCAGGGCATCGAAAATAAAAATCGGATACGGGTTACCTGGGAACTTTACTCATCATATTGGATCAACAATGTTTATGTTTGACACTTCAGACTGGTTTCGCTCATCTTCAAAACATGAAACCACCTCATTTATATAGCAGTAAGTCTTCAGGAGTCGCTACGATCGTCCTTAGACAGTTACAACATTTGTTTTCTTAATAGCACAAATTACCTATTTTTTAATTATTTACGTTATGCTCATACTTTTTCGCTCTATATCTACAGTAAAAGAGAAAAATCGTAAAACTTATTAGGTTGCGAACTCAATAGACCAGAATGTTCAAGAAAAAATCTTGCTAATTATAACAAAAATAAATATGTTAAGTTGGACAAGATATATATGTATGTTGTATGTACATAAACATATAACGTTTAACGTTTAGCGATGATTGTAAAGCATATATATATATATATATATATATATATATATATATATATATATATATATATATATATATATATATTATATATATATATATATATATATATATATATATTATATATATATATATATATATATATATATATATATATATATATATATATATATATATATATATAACATACATATAAAGTTTTGCAAACCTATTTTTCGTGAACAGGGAGCTACCTAAGCTAAACGGACACGAGTTACCTCATCAGCCACTTTTTCCAAAGGAAATTCGCAAAAAATCATTATTTTGAAGGTTTAGTTTTGAATGACATACCATACCAACTTTCTAAACAAAAATTGGTATTTAGATGGTGAAAAATGAGAAAAGTTAAACAAAAATTGTAGAAAATGTCATTCACTTACATGATATGACATTGGAAAATGATTTTTTTCTATAAAATAGCTATTTTTCTCTGTGACATGATCAACATGACAGATATTGACAGTCGAACTGCAGTTTTATTCACCCTTAGTCAACTGTATTTCAAATGAAGGTTTCTTTCATTAATAATTCAACAAACATCGCATGCACGTTAATGTTACATTTCACTCAACATTAAAAAATAGTCATTTTAAAAATAGTGTTAACTTATTTATTCATGAATTTTTACAGGCAGTAATTCAGCTAATGGTCTTTTTTTAAAAAAAATAATAATTTTTTCAATTTCATAAATGATAAATTTATCTATGTTCCGTATTTTTATTATTTAATTGCTTTGAAAACAAGAGGTCTACGTTCTATTTTAAATATGTGGTCATATTATATATATATATATATATTATATATATATATATATATTTATATATATATATATATTATATATATATATATATATATATCAATAGATAAAGCAAAAACTAATGCTGAGAATAAACTTAGTAGATTTGATAAATACCCAGTAGTACATGTGTATAAAAAAGTCAGTTTGATCAGAAAATATTTAGAAATTTTAAATAGTTTCATTTAGACCCCCGATAACGTAAAAAATTAATCGTGTCCCATAGAAACGTCTAGGAGTACATAAACCTATCAATTTATTATATATATATCCCTTCCCAAAAAAATCGCCTTCTCCCTTCATGACCCCGAAGCCTTATTAATATAAACGAAGAACACAGCCCTGTACTGAAATCCAAATCTCTGTCAGAGAGAAGGGTACTATTCCGTAAAGGTGGGTTAGGAAACTAATTATTATCAGGGATACTCAGGGTCACTGCAGTGGAAGCTACAAAGGATTAATGAAGCGTAAATATGCGAACCGTATCGTTGTAAGTAATTAACTCTCTACTCAGATTTACTTCATTACTGTCTAATTAACGTATACTTAGATAATTTAATTAACACGTACGAGATGCTTCACAAAGAGCTTATACTTGATTGAAAGATTGGTTATTAATTCTATGCAGGACAAACTAATTTATATTTATTAAGACGCAAAGGGGGCGTTTTAGAAGTAGAAATTAGGTGTCCTGGTCAAACCCAAAAAATATCCACCGATATATTTATGCAAGTAACACTCAAGCTTAAGCTTTTTAGAGGTTTTCTAGAACCTCTTTCTTGAATTTCTTTTCGAGTACTTCTAGTGTTCTCGGTTTTAAATCGTGTGTAAAGTTAATACTTTGCTTACAACGTGTGTAAGGTATTTAAATTTTGCCTAAAACAAGAGATGTGTCTATAATGGTTCCGGTAGGGGTTCAAACCCATAAAGTTTGGGACAGCCAATACTTAAAACAAAGAGATTTTGTAGAGGTGACTACTAAACGTTAGATATTAGACATTGGTTTCGTCTTTAGTCGAATCTAAAACTAGATAGACCCTGACCTGTGTAGAGACGCGAGATATTCAGTATTATTTTTAGACTAATATACTTTCATATGTAACTATGACCTATGTCTTTGAAAAAGGGGAAAAAATAAAAAAGAAACTCTATTAAAATAGATTTGTTTCAGATCATATAAACATAACATCCAATGAAAATATTTTTCAGTCCTTTTACAAAGAAAATAAACGTTGGAGAAGAAATTTATCATAGATAAAAAGATTTTCACATTTAAATTTTGAAGAAACGTAAACAATATTTAAAAATAGTAATAAATAATAATTATTAAACAATTTATTCATTCATTTGGCAATAATCCCAACTTAGTAAAAATAGAGATTTTTATGGTCAATGAATTTAAATTTCATTAGTGAGCCATGATTAATATTAATTATAATCAGGTAATTAATGATACGAAATGTTTTTGCTGATTTCAATTTTGGATCTTGCTCATGTTCTAATAGATTAGGGGAAATGTAATAAAAAATTGTGGTTCTTGCATGAAGCAAAATTAATTTTTAAAAAGTAATTAATGAAGCTAAACAAAATCTGCATCTAGACTCACATTGAAACTTAACATTACGAAAGAGATGAAAAATAAAATTATAAACCAGGATATGGATTTAGTACATAATAAACGAATAAATATTGCTGCATAAGTAAGGTGTATGGTTTCATGCTTGAGTCCGTTGGGTTATGTAAGCGTTTTTCTCACATGTAAGATTTGATTCAATCTTATTTTCCTAGCTGCACAATTCACTCTGCGGTATCATCAGTTTCATGGTTTTTCTTATTTAATTCGAGTTACACTAATGTCAACAGTACCTCTAAAGCCTACTGGCATTACCAGAGTCATCTGACAAAACTATGCAAGAGGATCTGATCACTTTAACTCTGCCTCAATTAGAAGGCGATAAAAATACAACTTTCTGTTAGTAGTAGGACCCGTCTTTGCATATATAAGATGTAGACAACAAAAACGCAGGTCAAACATTTTTCAGAGCCATAGGTAACGAGATGTGAGAAAAGACGATGCATAGATAAACAACGAGAATGAAATTTCGGTAAATATTAAATTTTACTCCTTTTAAAAGCTAAAAGTATATTCTTACGTACTTTTGACGCTGAATCCAAATATACCAAACTTTTGATCCTAGCATGTGCAGTTTTCGAGAAAAGTGGAATTAAACATTTTTTTAAGGTAATAAGATCTTGAATTCAAGACCACTAGATTGTTTTACAGAACCCCTCAACTGGTCAATAAGGACCGCCTCCGACTGAATTAAACCTTTGACCTTCATTTGCCAGGCAAGTCCTTATAACACTGATCTACTGGATTCATTGATATACTGGTTACTATGAATAAAATATATAATCAGCTAAATTATTCAGCTCTCTATAAAATCATCATACATATAGTGAATGATAAAAGCCACAGTGTATCTCATGAATATTTAAAATCAATGTTCCACCAACTAAAACTTAAAATTAGCTTCATAATGATGTGTCTGACAGGTTTAACCCTTTGATTGCACAAAGGGTTAAACATATTTAAGGCAGATCAAATAGAAACAATAATAGGATATTTTAACACACAAAGCACTTCAAAGTACATCATTTCCACAAAATATAAGCATAATTTCCTCTATATCTTAACATTTTTTTTATAAAAAGAAAATTCCCTTTATCTATTAAACACGCCTTTAAGTTTAAACACTAATTTCCGGCTTATCCCTCTAAAATCTAAGGTGCCTCTTTCTTATTTAAAAACACAGTGGCTAAAACTATACCTAAAAAACCTCGTATTCCAAGTGGAAAATGGCCTACTATACAAGAGATTTTCTTGGTAAGAGTCCAAAACTTGTGGCGAGGTATAGAACTTTTTTTAAGTTTTTTTTTCAGGATTAGCACTTCAGCAAGGGTTTTTAATGTTTTTACAACAACCTTTAATATCGTTTTATGCATACTAGATAAAAAAGTATTCTTCTTATAAGGCATAGTTTAAGCTCATAAAAACTTTTAAAGTTTTGCAAACAAGGAATAGCCTACTTAAAAAAGTTGCAATTCTATCAGGGTGGCAGAGTCCAGCATACTTTTTTCCGACTCTTTTTTTTAATTAAAATGACTTTATTATTGTTTGCACACTACGTTTTCATAATAAGTGACTAGTGACATGTACTAGGTGGTGATCAGAAGGTCCATAACATTAAATATAAATACACACATTCTTAATTATCTTCTGTATATCTTATAATCGCGGACCCAAAAAACAAATTAATCATTTAATTAGGTGAAGAAATCACTACAACTATTTATATACTTGTCGACTCATTCTTACTATATAGAGGATCTAAACTCAGAATATTGGTTCCAGTGATTAAATATTGGTAAAGGACGGATTATTTTATATAAATGCCTTTCTACGTAACAATATAACTCAATATATTTATAGATAATTTATGGCATTTAATATTAATATCTTAGAGACAATAGTGAAGATAAGCTATATATAGTGATTGTAAGAATCAAATAACTCCTCTCAAGAGATTTAGAGAGACTCAGTGTCATTAAGGTAGTAAATTGAACATTAATACATTTGACGGAGATAAACACTTATAGTATCCCGAGAAGTATCGCGAACTCCTGTACACGTGTTAGTGATATAATATTTATTATAAGCATCACTATTGTGTGTGTGCATCTCTTATTTAGAAAATTGCTAAAATACTAATTAAAAATTCTGTACTTTTTCAATTCTAGTTTTCACTCAATATTAGGTTTTCAACATAAAATGAGTTAAAGTCAAGGAAAGCTCTCGATAACTTTAAAATTCATTCAAACCTCTCCAATCCAGGGACTTACTACAAAAAGAGTTCATTATTGTTAGATATGTTATTTATATCATGTGAGCACTTAATTATTTACATTTGAATGAACACACAAAGTCACGTACAGGCCTCAGATTATTAGATCGGGCCAGTCTCTGTTCTGCGACTGACACTCTGAAACCGTACACTATAACTGATATATCTTCACTCACTATATACAAATTTAAAATGTGTTGTCTCATTGCAATAAAAAATATTTCAATGCTATTTAATTTTAGCTGAGTTAGCAAATAGTGATGTCTATTGTCGCGCTCTAACTAATTGCAAGCCTTGTAATCCACTCAGAAACAAATATTTAAATTATAACTCCGTCTTACTCTCACAACAAGAAGTTGTAAATCCCGCCGAGGCCATTGTCAAATCAATGAATTTTTAACTAGAGAGATTATAACCAGGAAATTTCATACTACATTGACTACAGATCTTTTCTCCTCTCACGGAATTCTTACTTCTCGAGTTAGAGATAAAAATTTCTTGAAAATAAGCTCACATATACTGATCACTATTAGCACTCATAGTAATATATATTTATTTACTACCAGTCAAGATAACCATAAAATGTTTTCTAACATCTTGATAGTACATACATATTTTGAAATATATACATAATATTTAAGAATTTATTGTAGACATGTGTATATTTTTAACAATGGGAACTATTTACACGTGAGTGGATGAGAATTACTCTATGAAATTGATTCTATCACTGTATATGTGAACCAGTGTACAATAATTATGATGTAGAATAGCAGTCGTTCGAAAATCATTGGAAATTGTGCAAGTTATCAATCACCAATTGTATTATTCAACTAAAATTTTTCCACTCACTAATGTATATAATTATATTAAGGAATCTCGACAAGATATAGCGGATATCACTGTCTATACTGAAATATTAATATAACAATCTTGTATATAAATCTTATACAATACCCACATTAGATTTAGAGGAGATACGTAACCACACGAAATTATAAATAGCATAAGATAATGAGGAAGCAATAAAATATCGTTATTAACATTGAGGATACTATTATACATATATTATCTATAATACTACACTAATTTGAGTGAATGCGGGTACCATATATATATCTGGTACCTGATTATGTGATCCATAAAAGCTGGTGAATACCTGAACGGACCTACAAATAAATTGGCTATCTGTTAATCTATAAAAAAATCAACCATATTAATTTTTGGACTTTGTTCGATACTTCTATACAATACTTCTAGACTCTCAATCGCTTCCCCTCATACACTACTTAGAACCTACCTTCCTAACGCTCTGAAAATGTCGCGCTTAGTGCTTTCAAGGACCTCACTAGCTATAATTGACCTATACTCAAGCGATTATAGTAAGTAAATTCCTTACATATTTCTTTTAAGACATTTTTTTAAGTTCTTATATGTGCTGTTATTAATAAGTGAAATATCTTGTCTATATTCCAATATTATAAGATTTACATCCCATTCAGAGGTACTAAACAGAAATATTTGTAATATATTATAAATAAGCCGATTACAGCACAGACTCCGTAATCACTTGTGAATAATTATATTTACGGTAGAAAAACATTAACTAGACCTATACGATCGACATATAGGATTATAATTTAATAAGGTTCGATCGTTAAGGTTTGGACTAAATATATCAATATTCGTGAGAAATATAAAATAATTATGGATTATAGATATTTAAGGTTCAGAAGTGGTTTGAGTTGACTATAATGCGATTAAGTTTGAGAACCCAGGGTACATTTTTGGTGAGTTGTCACAAATACGAGTTATGAGCATCATTAAAATATCTCCCTGCTACCAGGTACTTGTCCTGACGGTGAAACTTAACACAAGTAATAGTTTGCCGTCTTTTCGCTAGGTCGTTTATATCCGCCTTCCCTTCGTGTATAAACAAAAAGAATCAATATCCTTGAGTAAATAAGGATTCAAGATACGTAATCATATCTCGTGGCGGACTTAACCACCTATGCTTCTACTTAATGAACTGTTTTTACAGTGCGTTCTCATAATGTGATATCTTTTTACATATAACCTCGGTGGATAGATAAATTTCTTAATAAATGTCGAGTTTTCATGCAGGCACCTAAGACACCACTCTGGTAAAGAATTTTATATCGTATATATTAATTGACACAGACAGTCTTATCGAGACTGATTAACTTAGAGTTACAATTAATCACGACCTACATCACTATAAGTCTTCTAAAATTGAGACTAGAGAATATCACTACCTTCTTATGACTTATTAACTATATGTAAGTCAATATTGTTCAACACTATCATACTATTTACCTATTACCGACTGCTCATATCGGCATGTAGCTGTAAATTGATCGTCGAATTTACACAATATTATTACAAGAGGTATATGTATATGTCCTAGAGTTCCACATCATATATTTATACGCAGTGCTTCGAAACAGCACGTTCTGTGTTCATCATTGACACTAATACCTATTTTGTGGACTTCAAACGCGCCCGTAAATCAGAAGTATATTCTCATTATTACTGAGTTGCGATAAAATATACTACTTTTCAAATCCGATAAATGTTTTTTAAAAAAACTTGCTCGGCTACAATACTTAGTCAAATGGTCAAATACAGAAGAGCCGAGAGAAGAACAATATACGACTAAGACTGTCGACTTGATCAGGATGTACAAGTCTACAGTCGACTTTCTTATGGGACGAGCGTGTAGACGAGCGCTAACGATTGTGACTAGCTATAAGCAAGGTGGCGAGTCTTGCATCAGCGAAGCGCTGCAGCCTTAGAATAATGCCCACGAGTATGCTGTAATAGCCGTATACCAATGCGTGCTCGAAATTTATCGACAGTATGTCTAGGAGAATGTACTAAGCCTTACGTTGAAGTTCGTGAGAGTGCATTCTCACTAATGACATCTTGTAATGCTATCTGTCTAGCTGTAATATATTCTTGTATATTTATATCTTTAAATGTTCTATTATCAAATCTTCTTATTTGTTTATGTTGCTCGAGTCAATACGTATACACTGGATATAACTGAAGCATATGAAACCCGAGTAGCAAAAGTCGCGCGTTAAATGGAAGGATTCTACGCTCTCGATACGCGACCGACGTACCACTGTTGTACCGTTCGAGTGGCTGATAGGTTCACGTGTAAGACCCATCAACTAGCGTGAGAATAAAACGATCGATCTATTCTGTAGCGTCTAGGTCGCGACCTGCACGCGCTATTAAAAACACGAGCAAAGTAAATGCAGTCTTACTGGCAACAAAACATGATATTCTCTATTCATAAAGTTCGTCTAGGTGACGAACGATGACTTACACAACTGTTACACTCGAAGAAGTTATGCGGAATCATACATATTAAACTTTTATTTAAACTAAATTGAATAACATTAAAACAATATTTAGAGAATTTGGTTATGTTTTATCTTGAGGCACTGAGAATATATGTAGAGGTTTCATTAGTCAATGTTCTCACTTGTGTACTTATTTCCGCACTACTGTCTAATTCGTTCTAAAGTTCGTTTCGCTGTGATTAGTATTATGATCTTTCATCACATTTCTAGATGTGGGTAACAGTAGATATCATAGATCTAGTTCACGGTGTTTATCTAAGTGACCATGTCTACAAATACATATATAGATACGTGCTATGAGACAAAATTAGTATACTTATAAAAATGACTTAAAAATAAAGTAAGAAAACTCTTATTATATTAGTAGAATTCCATCTCTATGTATAAAGTTCGGTTGTTAATACTCATATATAGGAGTTATCTGTTATGTAATAAATAAAAACAGACACTCGTTCATCTTGCGAGGCTCAAAATAACTCTATATTTTAAAAGTATCTCTGTAACATCTTTACAGGCTTTCACAAGTTACAAGTATATCCTAAGTCTCACATCGTTTCAATACTCTCTCTATTATTTTAGTTCGCAGTTTAGCGATACTAGTCATTGGATTGGTAGTAATGGTTACACATTTGAATCCTACATTCATACATTTGTCACGAATAGTAATTCCGGGCGCGGCGTAAGAATTCGCGAGAAGTTAAGAAGCACAACTTTATACAAATATGATGGCATTTATTTAGTACGAATATTTATTATTTTCATTTTAGCCATAGTCAATTTTATAATTTTATAGCACAGACTGACGCAAAGAATGTTTTTATTAGAGGTAGTGAGCTATTTGAATTTTCGTAGACTCATCGCTCTTTGATATCCCCTTATAACTTATAATTACTAATTCAGTAATACAGTGCATTAGTAGGTTAAAAACTAACTCTTATTATTCATCTATTTATAAATTATTCATAATTAGCGACTTATTTTATTCTATCATTTATTTATCACAAGGCATTACATCAAGAAGCATAATTACTGTTTCAGTAAACCTTATCTTTGCGAGGTACTGGAAGTATCCTATTTACTAGTTAGTCTAGTGTCTATATTCCTCCCTGAGGGCCTATCTAAGCAAATTAAGTCACAAAAACGTACAAAAACGGGATATATTCCTAAGGTGTAAAAGGGATCTAATCACGTAGTGAAAGTTATTGTATACATATGTGAGATGTATCAATACGATGACAGATTTAGTTATCTACATATTTACTCATAGGAGTCTGATTGTGATCCGATTATATAATAAACCTAAGCAATATTAAATCTATTAAACACACATCCTTCTGATTAAATCTACCAATTTTTCTGTGTGAGAGGTTCATACAGGTACCTTACATCTAAAAACTATTATTCTACGACGAACTCACTCTCATAAGTTATTAACTTAAAATAGAACATGTTAATTCGCCAACACCCTTAATGGCCTCCTCTTACTTTATCACTGACTCAACTGAGCGCTTGAGTTAACCTTATATTTAATTTATACAGTATTTCACTAAAGCTTGTTAGATTTAAGGTATTGAATGATATATATATATATATATATTTTAAGAAATGCTCGCCCGCTATTTAATTTATTACTAAATATTTGTTATTTAAATCTAATTAAAATCTCTTGGTAGAAATCTAAAATTTATAAATATTGTTTTATCTATTTTATTCAACCTGGTCAATTTAATATTAGTACTTGTTGGTCTTAGCAGCCCCATTTGTTATAGGCCCACCCCCAAAAAGCAGCCGACTGAGTTGGGCAAAATCATTATCAGTAACAACCAAGATCTCTTATTTAGAAAAACATATTATATATATTAGTCTTTCTTCGTTGAGATAGCCTGTTTGCGTGAGTTTCGTTTTAATACGATTCACAGTTATGTTTCAATATGTATACTATTATGTATACACAGTTTTTCATAATTGTCAAGCACCATAATAGTCATAATAGTTAAGCAGCATCGACCGTGGTCAGTGCCTGGGTGACTGCGGAGAATGAAAGGAATGCATTTACTACATGAGGACAAGCGAAACAAATCCAAGGATGAGTTGCAAAATAAATTTAACGACTTGTATATTCTGAGGACGAGCGAAGCGAATCCGTTATGATAAGAAAAGCTCCGAAGTACCCCGTACCCTATTCTTTTACAATATCATTGCAACAAATTAAACTTTTTTCATAAATTTCATTTTTAATTTATACAAATTAGTTTTATTATTAACAAGTTATCCGCGCTCTCCTTTTTTAATGATTTACACAATATATTGAGCATAGAGCCAAAGTATTGGTACAATAACTTGATAAAGGGATATATAGTAAAATATAATAATGATGGAACATTAATACTTTAATTTAGATTATAACCTGTTTCTAAACAAATTCAGCTACAGTAATTATAAAAATCAATAACATATGTAATAAAGCTGAATTAATCAAATAATTAATTAAGTAATAATAATAATAATAATAATTTTATAAGTTATAATAAGTTTTTAAGTTAATAAAAAACAATTAAAACTCCTGATCTGGTAGATCATTTTATATTAAGCTGATTTCAACAAAAAACTAAGCTATTTTTTATCAGTAAAAAAACCACTTTTTACTGTTTTGTTAATAATAAATTAACAAAACAATTCCTGTCCTAACCAGGATTCAAACCTAATCGTGATTTAAATTCAAACCTAAGTGCTCGTGTCTACTACGGATAATTTTCTTTCAACTCACAGCCCCAAAATACACCCAAAACGACTCCCCACTTGACATACGTTGTTTACCAGCTGTACTTAAGGTTTTCGGTAATCGACTGCCGTTGTTTCAACTCTTTGGTAGCTTTAATTTTACTAAAGCCGGTTTAATTTGATTCAGCACCCCATGTTTGCAAAAACACTTCAAACGACACCCTACTCGAAAATTAATTTTTAACAACTGTAATCATAGTTTCCGGTAATTTACCATAGTTATTTCGAATTTTTGGTCACTTAGAATGGTCGTATTGACTTCTCGATATGAAATTAAACTCAAATTTAGTTAATCTCAAATACTTACGCTGAAATTAGACGCGAAAAAGTTTCGTTGGTTCGTTGTTGTACGCTTGAATTTAGACTAGAAATAAGAGTATAAAGTTAGTTTTAGTCATTATTCATGGAAAATGCGAAAAAAATGGAAAAAGGCTCTCATTCTTTTGTTTTTCCTTCTTTTAAAAATAAATTTTTAATCAAGGTTTTGCATTTTTGAAAGCAAAATGCAAAAACATATGATTGAAGAATATTGTAAAAGAAACTGTGCCTGAGATGAATAAATATGAAAATATAAATATTGCACAAAGACTGATGTTGAAGTTGGTTTAAAAAAAGTGAAAAAATAGAGGAAACGGAGACGTACAAGACGATGGCAACGTCATGTGGAGGAAGAGGAAGATATAAAAAATATTTTAAATAAATAAAGAAATTCGTGACAGATGTCAGTTTTATATACACTTCAAATGATTCATACGTGTAGATTCTTAAATTTTGAACTTACAAATATTTTGATTGTTTAAAGTTGTTTAAAGTTATATTATTATATTTAATTATTATTATTAATTATGATTATTTATAATCACAAATAATAATAATTTTGACGCAGAAGTTCGAAAACCAGGTGAATTTCGAAACATTAGCTTCGTTATAGCCCAAAGGAAATTCCGGACGAGGGTACAGCGCTCCCAAAAACATAAATTTATTCTTTTATACTTCCTTTACTTAGACTTTTTCGTGACCTAGGAGACATCTGAAACGGAATTGTATCACTCGTCCGAGCTTCGGCTATGCTATGCGATCAAGTTCATAACTTAAAAAAAATAATTGCAATGGAAATCCGTTGAAACTGCAAACTTGTGAAATTCGCTAAAAACCAAATAGAAAACTTAACACTTTACATACAGGGTAGTACATTTCAAATACACCACCCTGATTAATTCAGCTTCATGTGGAGTAATCGCGTTAAAATTAGTTCCTATATCCACTAAGTCGACCACTGGAAGTTCAAATACCCAATTTTTTGTTTGGTAATCGTCTGGGATGAATGGCAATTAGATTAACTAAATGTGTTTTTCTATGATAACTTAAAAAAGTTAAATTAGAGCCTACCATAATATTAAATATTTCAGAAAATGTGTCATATCGCAAACAATTTGATACCAATATAATGAAATTCCGGTAGTTTTTTTCCCAAGCTATCGTTTGGAATACTTTAGGACTATTACCCATTTATAATTAATAGTATGCTTGCTGGAACACCAGAATTCATCACTTTTAATCCATTGAATTCAGCGATACAGTTATTTGAATGTCCAGGGTATGACACTATTTCAGAAATTCTCCAACTTTTTAAAATTGCCGTAGAAAAACACATTTTGGTGATCAGATTTCCATACATGGCAGACTATTACCAAAAAATAATTAGGTATTTAAACTCCCAGTGGTCGACTTAGTGGGGGTAGATTCCAATTTTAGAAACGTAATACCCTGTATGCTTATAATTTATTTTTCCATAAAAATATCATAAAATAAATTAAACAATTCTCTTTTCAACTAGTTTGACTCAAATGTATTTAAAGTTATTTTATTAATGGATTCCATTCACGCGACTTAGTAAAACACGTTATTAATAAAGATAAACGTATGTAATAGTTTTTATTCATCTAATTTTAAAAGTGTATCATTATCATATTTCATTTTAACAATTATACAAAATAATTGATCTCTGCTACTTCATCAACTTAGCAACTAATTCGTTTTTGATGACTAAATACGAAATGAATTTTATATTTATTTCACGTTCATGCTTAACTTTATATTTACTATGAAACCTTGAAATCAACCTCTTTTATTTTTCTATAAAATTAACTAGAGAAACATTACATAAATAAATATAAATATTAAAAATATGACTTTACATTTATATTACTTCGTAAGACTTAACCGAAACAGGTTGTTGGCCAACCAAATAGGTACAAGCAACTTATTTCTACCTCGGGACGCACATGAACTAAAAGAAAAAAGGAAAAGTATTGTGTCAGTGCAGATGATTTTAAGACCTTCTGTGTGGTTTTCACAGTTGTTTGTCTGTATGTGTGTGTGTGTATCTGTTATCTTTAAGGCCCCAGCGTTTTTATATAAAACTTGGTACAAAAATAAACCATTAGGTCTAGTTGAGCTATCTGAAACGCGGAAAAATTAGTTGTGCTATCATTAACGCGGAAAAATGTTTTGATAGAATTGAGATTTTGCAGGCAATAAGTCATATTTAAGACCATCATGTGAAAAAATGTTCGTCTTATTACAAGCATTGGATATATTTTTATCGGATGGCTAGTATACGGTTTTTTAAACAAATATATAAAAATCTAAAAATAATTCAACTGAGTTGAACTTGGGTACAAGTGTATTCTTTTACCTAATAAATAAGTACACAAAGTTTCGTTTCAATACGGCAAGTATACCTACGGTTATTGTTGGATCATAAAAATAAGCAGTATAGAGCCAAGTCAGTGTGGGTGATTTTTGGGAACAAAACGAATGGATTATTGTCAGAGGACGAACGAAGGGAGTCCGAAGTAGTGAGGACGGTCGTAGCAAACCCGATGTGGAGAGGAAAAGTTCTGCGTTACCCGAGTTTTTAACATGATAGATGGATTAACCTTATGGAGTAATGGTAGCATTTGTTTTTAGAAAAGACAATCACAATTTGAATTTCAAATTTCTAATAATATGTAATAACCAGGGGCGTAGGAAATCGGAGCTTCAGGGCTCCCCCCCCCCCCTTAAGGTTGCCTATCCCAAAAACATCCTATAAAAATACCCTTTTCAGGTTAAGAACGGTAAATTTCGTTTATTTATTATTATCACTAAAACATACATTAATGTAAAAAATTGGAGGTCAAATTATTTATGGTTATCTCAAACCCACAATTGAACCCTTTCACATTGAAAATTAAATGCTACGCCACTAGTGATGCTGTTTTAAAAATCAAAGTTAAGTTAACTCTTATAACTCCATACCGTACTACTTCAGAATAAATAAATTATTACCATGAAGAAAGATAATGCATAAATTAAAGTAATTAGGATATTAAGATAAAGTGCTCTAAAAGAAGCTCTCAAGTGAAATTGTGCCAGAAAATACAGCAGCAGTAAAGGTTAATAAATGAAGGGCACGAGGTCGACCTCCAGTCAACCTTAGTGAGGGTGAAAAATATTTTAGTTCTTATTTCACCTTCAGACCCTTGGGAGCAGCACTCTTGCCTAGAACATTGTATATCTACATTCTTATAGCCCATTTCAGACCAATAAATAATAAAATACCCCTTCTCTTCTCAACCTAATAATAGTAATACTTCACTCTTTTTTAAAAAGATAAAAATAGCACAAGATATATTATCTATTAAGAGAATTTTGATAACTGGATTGGTCAAAATAGCTTACAAAATACAATCTAGAAATATTTTAGACTTGAAGTTTAACATCACAAAGTTTGATTTATACGGCCGTTAATCAACGTTTATATTTTTTATTTTTAGATGTTTTGTCTACTTTTTAAAACTTACTTATACCATTGCATTATATTTTAATTGAATATTTGAAACAAATAAAATCAATAATTTTTAAGAAAATTGGCTAAAACATATTTCAGTTGTAAAGAGCTTAATGACTCTTTCGAGCATACTTTTTCGCACACTAGTTCGAGAAGGAGAGGTAGGACTGGGGTGGTATGAACTTAGGACCCAAAATAAGGTTAATAACAAAATAAATAAGTTAACATAAGACTATATTGTCTTAATAATCAAACTTAAAAGAATCTTTATCATAAATATAAATAAAAATCTCTTATTCATTATAGAGACTTGGTATAATTATTGCTGGGTCTGAGTTTTGCTCCAGCACGTTGTTAATAAAATAAAACATAAAAAAGAAAGAGATTTCTAGGTTTGCCCTAGCACGTAAGAAAGATGTGTAGTCGGTGTACCTGACGAGATGGTGAAGAGTTGGGTGAGTGTCACAACAGCGGGCCTGACGACTCACCTGTATGAACTCGTAAGGAAGATGATAGGATCGGAAGGAAAACCCAATATCTATTAGGCCATAAAAGAGGAATGATAGAGGTCACATAGATTAAGCCCCGTACAAGAGCTACCCCATGTGGTGTACATGACTCAAGAGTTTTGATCCTCCAGTTTCCTTATATAATTAGTGTGTACTCACACGAGTAGAGAAGCCTTAGATACAACTTTAATGGAGAAGAAAACTTAAAGAATACGGAGATCATTACTTGAAAAGAGTCAAAAGGTACACTGAGAAAACTTTATAAGCACGCCATTGTTCAGGAGGTAACAGGACCTCTGGGATTTTTATGAGAGGGATAAAAATTCTGCGTACCACGTCATTCAGAAGAAACGTAAAACCGGTGGTCTCGAGCCTGTGCGTTGTCAGGTACTCGTTAAAGATCCCTTAACCTAAATGAAACTGGGTATATGCAAAATTTAGGACCCTCATAATAGAATCATTATAGTACTATAGTGTGTCTGCCTTGTAGTTTAAAGTGTATAGAGGTTTGGTTTAACAGTGATGGCACTTGTTGTTCCTAGTTTTCACTAGACTATATGAGTCAGTGAAAATATGTATGATTTCTTGAAAAAGCATGAGAGGAACCTTTTATGGTTCCTAGCCGTGAATTTTTATATTCACGGCTCTCCTGTCTAGATTAGACGATATGGAGTACAACACTAACTTAGGGAGCTGGCAAAAAGGGCTCAACAACATGGCTTACTTTCTCGGTAGTTACCATCACTCCCCCATATTACTACAACTAGGACACGAATTAATTTTACGTTGTTAGACTTTGAAATACGAAACGTGAATATGGTGTGTGTCACGGTAGGAAGGAAGAATCAAGACCCAAAGACGCATTTGAAACTTTCTCAGACGTTTGCGGCAAGGCCCTATCGTGGAGAAAAGTGCGAACTTAGTCTTGAATATGACTTAAGTATATTACGAGCCACCTACACATTCTAACATCACTCTCCGGAGAGTATACCACTAACAATTTTTTTATAATTTTCTAAAAGCTTTCTCTATGGGCAATAAGCTTCATGTACGACTTCAAAAGTTCAAAGAAACGATATGAAAGAAATTTTCAAGAGGCTCTCTACACCGTTAGTACAGTTTTTGTCTCTGGTCTATAAAAGTAAATTTCCGTAAATATTGAAGCAGAAATTGAGTAAAAGTAAGGAAATAGACACAAATTCAATTCCAATTTCACTTCTAAGATAAAAAAAACTAATAAAAAAATAAAGTCTATATTAAACAAGAGTTATGCATGAAATACTATCATTGATTTTCAATCAGGAAAATACAACTTTTGATTTCTATCAAGTCATTTATGATTCTCGATGTTGCATTATATGCTACGTTCTTATATACTAGGGTAACAGATATCAATTTCATGATAATTATTCCCTAAAATTAAACTTGCTGATAATAAAATGAAACGCATTCAAAATTGATTTTATGAATTACTGAAATTTTTATAACTCATTATTGACGATAAATAATACTTAAAAGATCCCTTTTTCTGAAGTAAAGTACCCTTGTTTTATAAAGTCTAAAGGTTAAAAATTTAAGAAGGCTTTAAGTTTAATCTGCATAGGTATTTTTTTATTATATATACCTTAAACAATTTTTATAAATTTTACCGCAAAACTTTACTGTAAACTAATCTAGAAAATAAGGGAAGAATAACAAAAGTTTTTTCACAAGCCATGTAAATAGAATCATGTAAATGAAGGTTCTTGCGGCAAAGATGGTATAAAATAGATTTTTTTTCGTTTGCAGGTTACAATTTTCGGAGTTTGTGAAAATTAGTTTTTCATTTTATGAAATATATTTTTCAAAACATCTTTTTCTTGACAAAGTTAATATCTCTTTTTCATTAAAATGTATTATTGTCTACCGAATTATTATCTTTTACAATATAAAAAATATATAAAATGTTAAAATTCGATAAATAATCCAATAGAGTTGAAATTTGGTGCAAATATATACCTATTAATACGCAATAAATTTGGTACAAGTATATACCTTTAAGCAATAAATGATTACATTTATAAGTTATTGACTTTCGTTTTAATAACACAAGTATATTTTTGGATCCTAAAAGTTAAGCAGCATTGAGGTCAGTGCCATATGGCTATATTTATATCTGAGGACGAGCGAAGCGAGTCAAAAGACGTATTGGAGTATAAATTTGGCGAATTGCATAATCTGAGGAAGAGTGAAGCGAGTCTGAAGTAGGGAGGATGAGCGTAGCGAATCAGATGTGATGAGGAAAAGTTCCGTGTAGCCCGTACACGATTTATAAATTATAAATGCTACTCAATTAAAATTCTAAAAAAAATACAGAAAATGAAATCAAACTTAGCAAATTTGTTAGTCTTATACAACTACATTCGTGTCAAAATCCAAATATATTAAAAGTTTTCCTGAGTCATCAATGAAATTTCTCACCATATTAGATTCGCAACACTCACCCTTATCACATAGAACTTGCTTTACTCATCCTCAGACTTCGGAAATCGCCAAATTTTTATTGCAGTGCGTCATCTGACTAGCTTAACGACATAAAAAAATATGGATAACACAACTAGACCTAACATTGTTTAATAAACAATGCTAACATTGTTAATAAAATTTTAAGCAGCGGTTAAACTGTCTAATAAAAACACTGATCATTAAGAAGGTCTTATAAACACCTGAAGCTGATGATTGTTAAAATCCGGGTTCTTGATTTTTAGTACAAACACATTACTTTCTTATATACCTATAGTACAGTAAATAAAGAAAATAACTAGTTAATAAAAATAATCGACATGAATTATCAAAATAAAATTATACTAAGTTTATTTGAGTGGAAAAATTTTGTCATAGTTTTGTAGTGTAACTAAGTGCAGTGCTTACACTTATTATGGTTGTTCACATCCTTAAACTAATTTCAGTATTTATTATTGAGTTAATATTCAATCAATTTGTTATATACTTTTGAGTTAATATTCTAGTCACATTCTAAGTCAAATTTCTTAATTGCTATAAGCTTTGGTCTATTTTGATATTGTATGCTAAAAGGTAAAAACTCCTTTACACACAAACACACACACCACACACACACACACACACACACACACACAATATATATATATATATATATATATATATATATAATATATATATATATATATATATATATATATATATATATATATATATATATATATATATATATATATATAACAAAAATAATTGTAAGTAACTTGTTTTGTAGCAAATACAGATATATAAAAAGAAATAAAGAATTGAGTAAAAAAGGTTTGATGAAAACAAATGTTCGAGGTAACAAAAAGCAGTAAAAAATAGGCCATAGAAAATATAGAAAAATATCTTGTTTGTATTTTAGATAGCGTAAACCTAAAAAAAGGTCAAAAAGGAAATCGCAGGATAACGTGGTGAAAGATGGTTACAGATGAGGAAAAAATCTAGGAATGGGTAAACTTATTTCCCGTCTCGTAGTTGGGTTAGAAAAGATCTAGGGAAAAGATTTTTTTCCCTCCTATCTAGACATACGTATTAGATTTTTTATATAAGATCTTAAAAGAGGCAGAGGAAAAAATTGAAGAAGATTACAGATCAAATAAGATTTGCATTATGATTTAGGAAAGGAGATATGATTAGATTGTATAA
The DNA here is from genome assembly GCA_018340805.1 of Microvelia longipes. Taxonomy (NCBI): domain Eukaryota; kingdom Metazoa; phylum Arthropoda; class Insecta; order Hemiptera; family Veliidae; genus Microvelia; species Microvelia longipes. Next base: position 38,737,617 of record JACMZG010001911.1, on the reverse strand, counting down.
TGCGATATTTTGCCAGAAGTGGAAAACTTTAATACGTAATACTGAAAGTGTATTTCAGTTTTTAATTTCTAAAACATTAGAACATTAAACAATAATGTAATGGTATAACATGATAGGTCTACTAAATGATACAATGATGTGATATTAAATGACTGCTAAGGAATGTCAAGGTGTGATATGATATAACCACTAAACAATGTTGTGATATGATCTAACAACTACATAATGTAATATGACACAGCTACTAAATAACTTAATGGTGTTATATGATATGACCACGATACAATGTAATAATGTGAAATGCTATAACAACTACATAATGTAATATGACACAGCTGCTAAATAACTTCATGGTGTGATATGATATGACCACTAAACAATGTAATAATGTGATATGATATAACAACTACATAATGCAATATGACACAGCTGCTAAATAACTTAATGGTGTGATATGATATGACCACGATACAATGTAATACTATATAATGAAAGAAAGTGATATGATATGGCTACTATGTAATGAAATAGTTTGATATAATATGGCTACTATATAATTTTATAGTTTGATATACTATGGCTACTATATAATGTAATAGTTTGCTATAATATGGCTAGTAAATAATGTAATAGTTTAATATAATATGGCTAGTAAATAATGTAATAGTTTGATATAATATGGCTAGTAAATAATGTATTCATTTGATATAATTTGGCTACTATATAATGAATTCATTTGATATAATATGGCAACTATATAATGTAATAGTTTGATATAATATGGCAACTATATAATGTAATAGTTTGATATAATATGGCTAGTAAATAACGTAATGGTGTGATACGATACACTAAATCGTATCTACTGGCCACTAAGACAGCAGGATACATAAGCTATGAATAATCAACCATCATACTTACTGAAAATGAAAGAAATTACAAATTTATTTCTTCATACCTGTGAACACAAAAATATGAGAAAATAGCATTAAAACAATAGCGGGAAAGAATAAAATATATTAAAATTGAAAGTGAATATAAGTATATCTAAAATTATGAAAAAAAATCTTTTCAAGGCAAAAGTAAAAAAAATGCTTAAAATAGAATTATAAATTTCTTTTCAAATTGGCATCGATTTTAAATTACCTCTCCAATATTACCTTATACAAGTAATATAACATTTTTTTAATCATGACTGCCACATACAATATTCTGATATTTTGGAATTTATTCTTTCTAGACAACTACAGGGTCAGTGAAAACGATGATGTATAGCTAAGAATGACCAGTAGTATTGATTTTGTAATAATTTAAAACGTAAATACGAAAAGAAGATTAAACAAATGAAAAAAATGCATGAATAATAGCCTTTTGAATATTTAACATACTTTAATCTTTAGCTGTACTAAGTCCTACATATTTCATATTACATTGTATGAACAGGATCAAATTTTAAAAAAATCTCCTGATCCCAGGTTTGACATAAACCTCTATACAACTTTCTACATATACATGACTTTTACATATACAAAGTGATTATACATGTCTTCTGCATATACATATACAAAGTTAATTGACTAAATACAATTTATACATTATTAATATTTTGTTTTGAAAATCTAACTTATTAAAAATTTCCAAAAAGCCATCATTAAAAAATATTTCAACTAGTAATACGTTGGTCCGCATTACTAGTAAAATTAGGCCCCCTACTAAAAATTAGTCAACCATGTTGGTCGTCATTTTAAAATTTTTGGTAATTTTGAGAATTCCATGCATGTAATATACAGGGTGTCCCCGGATGGACTTAACGATACGTGTAAATGAAAAAAAATTTCATTTTTCGAAAAAAAGTCACTCTTTATAAAAGCTTCTGCATGTCTTTAAACTAAGATTTATCATATTTGTATTTTTTTATTTTTAAGGGTGGACCCAAAAACTGCAATTTTTGAAAAAATGGACGAAGAGTAAAGTAGGCTTAATTTTGACTTTTCGGAAAAAAGTATTCTTCATAAATTTGTTTAATTGTCCCCCTGAGACAAATTTTCCATAAAAAAAATTAAAATAAAAATTTTGCAAATTCACCATTTTGCCCCATCACCCAAATTTTGGAAAATTAAAAGTTGTTCAATGTGGATAAATGATACATCGTTTTAAAGGTCTTGATTATGGAACAAATTGTAGTATTGTAAACTTCGATTCAAGTAGCACTAACTAAATATTTAATTTTTCCTTTAATCTGCAATTCAAGGAACGTTCTTTCCAGTTTTATTAATATCATAGTTAGTGTTACTTGAATCGAAGTTTACAATACTACAATTTTGTTCCAGTATCAAGACTAAGATTTATCATATTTGTATTTTTTTTTTTTAAGGTGGACCCAAAAACTGCAATTTTTGAAAAATGGACGAAGAGTAAAGTAGGCTTAATTTTGACTTTTCGGAAAAAAAGTATTCTTCATAAATTTGTTTAATTGTCTCCCTGAGACAAATTTTCCATAAAAAAAATTAAAATAAAATTTTTTCAAAATTCACCCATTTTGCCCCATCACCCAATTTTGGAAAAATTAAAAGTTGTTCAATGTGGATAAATGATACATCGTTTTAAGGTCTTGATTACTGGAACAAAAATTGTAGTATTGTAAACTTCGATCAAGTAGCACTAACTAAGATATTTTAATTTTTCCTTTAATCTGCAATTCAAGGAACGTTCTTTCCAGTTTTATTAAAATATCATAGTTAGTGTTACTTGAATCGAAGTTTACAATACTACAATTTTGTTCCAGTAATCAAGACCTTTAAAACGATGTATCATTTATCCACATTGAACAACTTTTAATTTTTCCAAAAATTTGGGTGTGATGGGGCAAATGGTGTGAATTTTGCAAAATTTTTATTTAATTTTTTTTATGGAAAATTTGTCTCAGGGGGACAATTAAACAATTTATGAAGAATACTTTTTTCCGAAAAGTCAAATTAAGCTACTTTACTCTTCGTCCATTTTCAAAAATTGCAGTTTTTGGGTCCACCCTTAAAAATAAAAAATACAAATATGATAAATCTTAGTTTAAAGACATGCAGAAGCTTTTAAAGAGTGACTTTTTTTTCGAAAAATGAATTTTTTTTTCATTTACACGTATCGTTAAGTCCATCCGGGGACACCCTGTATATATATTTCCTATTTCTACTCTGTATTTGAAAAAGACATGCAACACGATTTTTAGCTCAAAATTTTTATTTAAATTAGCAACCATTAAAAAATATAGGTCCCACTAAAACAGCAGACTATACAACTCTGAAGACATATTTACTAAGTTTCATTAAAATCGGTTAATGTTTACGGCAGTTATCGAGACACGCATAAACATACGTTTGTACGTAATTTCTGAAAAAGTTTCAGAAATTTGGGAAGCATAACAAATAAAAGTTTGAAAATTCACTGACGTTCGTTCAATTAAAATGATTGTACTCAATTTTTAATATTAGTTCTTCAGGCCATCCATAAATAAGATTGTTAATCCTATAATTGTAACTTAAATCAATTAAGCGCAAACATTGCTTATAACTACAGAAACCCTTAAAGCTTATATTTAAACCGTACACATCTTTCATATGATCATGCAACCAAGTCAGCAAAACGTAAAAATGATAACATAACATTTTGTAAAATAACGTGGTATATCCTAGGTCACGCATTTCTGTTATACATCAGGTTAAGATACATATAAGAAATCAAACACGAAAACTAAGCATAACGAACCATGTAGTGAAATTTAATAGGAAACTTATTGAGAAAAAGAAAACATATTTGCTCAACATATTACATAATAGAGAAGAAAAATAATAGTTATGTCTTTCATATTTTATTCGAACATATAAAAGAAATATCTTAGTATGAAATACGATACTTATTGAATTTTATATTTTTGTAAACCATTTTGTTACGCTAGTATTTACTAGAATATCAAAACGTGTGTGTGTTTTCGTAGATATAATTTATTATTCTTATCAGTTTATTTTATCATTGTAAAGGAAAATGCGCATATTACCGATACATTGGGTATTGTCACAAAAACACCATACTTTTTTAAATTCCAACACTGGAGCAACTTCATAAACGTTATTTTCTGATGCAATTTTGCTAAAAAAAATTAAATGCCATCGCCTCTAGAGTAATTAATTTAAATTAAAACTTAATTTTAATTCATTAAAACCATTGGACGGTTTTAATGAATGTATCAAAGTTCTTTTGACATGATAGGTTATAGTCCGGAATTGACGTCATTGCAGGAATAAAGAGTAAATTTACAATGTTAACCGCCTATACCAATTCCTCGAATGACGTCACACTTCATTCATAAAAAAGTTAGTTTTGAACCTCCGAATGTATTTGGTTTGTTTACATCGAATTAAATCACCTTATAAATTTTTTAACATCTTGCAGTAATGCAACAATAAACGCCAATAAATGTTAACGTTCAAGATTTCTATTTTTGAACAGAAGGCACATTTTTGAGCAATTATGCTAGAGCAAATGCTTAAGTATAAGCAATTATTTATGTAATTATAATAATAATAAAAAATATTCATATTTTTTACATGACGTAAATGTTTAAGTATTAATATCATTTATGATTTTCATCAAAGTTTAACAATTGTAAAAAAAAAGTATACACTTTTATCATAAAATAAAAAATTTAGGCAAAAAAATTAAAATGTAACTTTCTTTACAAACTTTATTTTCTTTGTCTACAAGAATTTTGTTTTTGTTTTCGTAGAAAACATATGCAGACAAGTATTTACATTGAGATTTATGATATTATAAGAGCATTAGTTTTTCGAAAAGTTAAAACTCCATACGGATGAAAACTGAAGGAAAAGTATGGAGTTAAGAAGAAAGAAGAAAACTAGGTTCTATTCTTTTTTAAATCATTATTAATGGCAAGAGAAAGTTAAATCTGAAGATAAAAACAAATGTTTAGTCTAGAAAAGTTTCAAGTAACATCATTGTTCTGAATAAAGTTTACTATAACATAAGAACTACTGTACTATTGTTTAGCTACTGTTATTATGACTATAGATTTTCTCTAGACTACAAAAATGACATTAAATAATGGACTCAAGTATTACATTAAATGAACTTGAATAAAACTAGAAAAAGGAGCACCTTAAATCTTATCTCACATTTTTGCTTGTGAGCAATGTCATCTTTCTTTATATTCAGAAAATGAATGGTGAAGAAAAACTAAACAGCAAAATAGTTATTCTTGTAGATCTATACTTCTTGATAGTCGCTTAATTTTAGTGAAATATCTTCAAAAAAAGCATACATGCAAACATTTACAGCGCAGGACATTAAACAGTAATTGTTTAGTTTATATTAAATAACATTCGTGATTTTAAGCTTATTATATTATTAATATTGTGATTTGTATAATTAATTTATACATATTAATATTGAGATTACTTTTATTAATTAATTATTTAATTGGACATTATGTTTATTGATTTATATTGCTTGATCTGTTGTCAATAAAATACTTACTTTGTTCTATATATTATTACATTAACATTAATTCTTTATATTGTTTAATACGTAATATTAAAATTAAAAGTGTTTGAAATAAAATAATAAATAAAATAAAATAAAAATAATAATTAAATTAATAAAATTAATTAATAAAATAATAATAATGATTGTGTAAACGTCGCATATGGTTTCATTTATAAAATGATACATTATAAAATTATATAATACAAATATAATATAAATATAATATAATTATATATTTCATTTATATTATTCATATATATTTTATTTATTTTATCTTTCTTTCTCTTTTTAATATATGCTTAAGAATGTGTGTATCACTTTTTTTATTCATTTAGATAAAAGTATGATAGTCATTAAAGACAATATATTACAAAAGAAAAAGTTTAAGTATATTAAATAAAATACAAATAATCGACCAGTTTGAGTCACTGGTTCCCAGCATGAGTCACTGGTTCCATTAGCACAATGTTTTTTCCTAGAGATGGAGGGCAGTATTTTTTAACCTATATTTAAATTATTTGCATGGAAATTTTTATATTTAATCATTTTTTGTAACAGCATTAAAATAATGTATATTTATATAATAAAATTTACTATTTGTTTTTCTTGTTTTTTTCTTTTCATTGTAAAATTTTGACAATTGAGAAACTTTGTAATGAAGTAACCTCAATCATGTTTTTAAATAAATAATGTTGTAAAAAAGTTAATTGGACTTAAAAAAATCCGTTGTGTTAAATTTATCTGGATTGCATCCTAAATACTATTTCCGGTTTATTTATGCTTTATAACTTAAGTAGTAGCATAAGCACTGTATAATACTACCTCTAACCACCTCTAACCACCTATAAGTACCGCATAGTACTAAGTAACTACTTGTTACTCAACTTTTTTCCAACAAAATAGGCGCATATTTATCTCATTAGTTATAAAAAAACAATGCTCGTCCTTTTCTAGTTAGCATTGGACAACACTATTTGCACTTCGTAAGCTCAGTTAATGCTTATTTTTGAATGCTTATCCTGAAATAAATTGAGAAAAGAGTAGTATTGCAATGGCTGAAGTTATATAAGGCGAAACCAGAAATATATTCTAAATGACTTATGAATCCGTTTTTTTCTTTTCTTGGCATTTGAAAAGAAATTCGCCTGGCATGATAAAATAAAACGATACAAATTATTGACCTTACCAGGTTTCAAACCAGTACTTTGACTCTGAGAGCTGTGAGAGCTTGTATTGACGCCGGATCGTTTACATTAAACTCCGGTTTAATGTAAACGATTAAATTTTTTTTTACATAAAAAGTATAAAAAAATTGTAAAAAACGGAAACCTACTAAAAATTTGTTGTTTAACAACTGCGTTTATAGTTTCCAGTTTACCACAATTTACCTAACTCTATATTAACTTTAAAAGGCGAATGATTACCGCCTTAAATCTATCCGGGCCTTAAATCTATCCGGGCCTTAAATCTATCAAAATATATTTTATGATAATATATTCTGTTTTTTCTAGCTAATCTTTTTTGCAATTTTTGTAAATTTGTTTCTTTTTTTCTTTTTTAAAGTCATTTTTGTAATAATCGTTTTTCTGTATTTATTAATGTATTTTTTATCATAAATGTCATTTGGACCCCAGGTCAGTTTTTTATATAAATAAAAATAAAAAAATAAAATCTGCTCCCGTCTTAGATTTTTTTATTTATTAACCGTTTAAAGGATTTGCGGTTTTTTACGGATTTCTTAACTCTTTGGTCTTTTTGAGTGGTCGGTCGTATTAACTTCGAACTGATTTCATTCAATTCTTCGCCCCAACAAACGCAGGAAAATACATTTACAACAAACATATTGTATTTCTAAATTGCAATGTTTTTTAAACAATTTACTAAAGTAGAAAAAGAGTTTTCAATAAATAGGGATTCGTATTCTCCCCAGATTGATAAAAAATGTGAATATTCGGAAGATAGTGTGCTTAAAAGATATATATATATATATATATATATATATATATATTATATATATATATATATATATATATATATATATATATATAATATATATATATATATTATATATATATATATATATATATATATATATATATATATATATATATATATATATATATATATATTATATATATTAAAATATATTTCTTTTTTTTGCTCCAACCCTAATTTTGTTCGAATATATGAAAAAAAAATTCCATAAAAAGTTTAGCCCGATCGGAGGTGATTATCATGTGCCGCCGGGCCTTTGAAGTTTTACAGGTGTCAAAATTCGTCAAAATTGTGATTTTAGTGACAATTTTTTTTTCTGTGATTTTTATTATTTTTAATATGTCAGTTTTTTATATTAATAAAATAAAAATAAAAAAAATAAATCTGCTCCCGTCTTAGATTTTTTTAATTTATTAACCGTTTAAAGGATTTGCGGTTTTTTAGGGATTTCTAACTCTTTGGTCTTTGAGTGGTCGGTCGTATTAACTTCGAACTGATTTCATTCATTCTTCGCCCCAACAAACGCAGGAAATACATTTACAACAAACATATTGTATTTCTAAATTACAATGTTTTTTTAAACAATTTACTAAAGTAGAAAACAGAGTTTTCAATAAATAGGGATTCGTATTCTCCCCAAGATTGATAAAAAATGTGAATCTATTCGGAAGATAGTGTGCTTAAAAGATATATATATATATATATATATATATATATATAATATATATATATATATATATAATATATATTATATATATAATATATATTATTATATATATATATATATATATATATATATATATATATATATATATATATATATATATATATATATATATATTATATATTATATATATATATATTATTTATATATATATAGGGTGGCCCTTAAAAATAAACTTTCTTTTTTTCTTTGCTCCCAACCCCTAATTTTGTTCGATATATGAAAAAAAAATTCCATAAAAAGTTTAGCCCGATCGGAGGTGATTATCAGGTGCCGCGGGCCTTTGAAGTTTTACAGGTGTCAAAATTCGTCAAAATTGTGATTTTAGTGACAATTTTTTTTTCTGTGATTTTTTACATTATTTTTAAGTATAAACAATACTTAATCCACTAGTTAGGCACTATGAACTTATCTTTATGACCTAAAAAATCATCTTAGTTTGTACTTAATCTGACATTTAATGGTGGACATATAGATTTTTTCTGAAAAAAATTTTTAAAAAACATTTTTTTCTCTACACTGCAAATATAAACTCAATATAATATGTTTTTTTGTTATCAATTCATTGACATATTATGTTTTTGTATACTGTTTTCTATAATTTAAGACCATTCATTGGTTATTATACCAAATTAGCAGACCTAATGTGAAACATACAAAACACTGTCATCCTATCTCGCAGTAGGTGAAAGCTAAGTAATGAGTATTATAGTCCAATTCAGTTTCAAGAATTTTCAATTTTTTTTTGTTTAAATTTATTTTAAAAAAGGCCATTATTGTGACATCTGAAACTTTGTGTGTTCCCCCCCCCCCCTCTCTTTGCTTGACTTCCCCTCTTCCGTATTATGAAATAAAAATTTATACAATTTTCACAAATAATGAATAGAATAAAGAAAGGCAAGTCAGGTTATAACTTTGAATAGAGTTATTAATACATTAGAAATTGACACAAACTTGTTTACCAAAATACTTTCAGGTAAAATAACCCTAGTGTCCACTTAAGGATTAAAGATGAGTGAAGGAAAATACCTTGCAAGATGCAAGTGATCTAAGCAGGGGTACTATGAATGAATCATTTTAATCCCTTTGACTTATTTAAAAAAAGTTCCAGTCTTAGATCAGACAACAAACTGTTACCATCAAATATTTTAATTTATTTTTTAAATCAAGTGTTTGGTTTAAGTAGTTTAAGTTATAAAATGATAAGTGAGAGTTCTTCGTTCTAACCATTGTTGTTGTCTTCAGAAAAATTCTTCTAAAACGACTGAGTTTGCTATCAGTAGTTGTTTTGCTTTTACAGACAGGCTGGATAATTTATTTGATAATGCCCATAGTGACGCCGAAAATCAAATAAAAATCCAGGAGGACATAGATTTTTTGCGGATGCAAAGAATGAAGAGGCGACCTGGTGTTATACTGGGAGTTGACATTAATTTACACGGGGCAGAATAGAGAACTGCAGAGCGGAAGGAGGAAGAGGTCCGTTGAAAAACTCGATGCTTGGAGGATATTGATCGATCTAGTTTGTTTGCGGAATTGCTACCAAGCACCAGAAGCAGTAGTAGCACAGAAGACAATGAGGGAGTTTCAGATGAGCTTGTCTCTGATGCAATTTTTCCTTCGTCGTTGGGTTTTAAAGGAACTGTTGATTTTTTTAATGATCGCCTAGCACCAACGTTAGATAGGTGCAAAGTTAGGGACAGAGATGCTGTTCATCTATTAGTTACCACGGCAGAAGCGTTGGGCAATGATACAAAGGACTTGGTAATTAACAGAAATTCAATGAACCGTAAACGATCCCAGTTAAGGATTCTTAGATACAAGGAAATGTTAAAACCCTTTAGTACTGATAGAAATCAGTGTGCTGTTGTGCATTGGGCTGGGAAGCTTCATCCTAATATTACAAAAGACAATAAGATAGAGAGGTTGGCAGTTCTTATTTCATATGGCGTAAAAGACAAGTTGATAGGAGCTCCGAGTATACCACAGGCTACTGGAGCAGAATAAGCCGCAGCAGTCCATAAATGTCTTGAAGAATGAGGACTTCTTGATTCAGTCCAAGCGATGTGTTTTGACACTACGGCATCGAACACCGGTAAGAACAATGGAGCTTGCAGAAATATTGAGAACCTCTTACAAAGGATTTTCTATACCTGCTTTGTAGGCACCCCATATTTGAAGTGGTGTTAAAGGGTGTATTCAATGAATTGGTGGGACCGACTTTTGGGCCAGATGTTCCACTGTTTTCTAGGTTCAGAAACTCATTGGGTCAGATAGACCCAAAAAAATAGTCTACTGGTATTGAAGGAGGATGTCCCAGAAGTTTAAGAAAAGATATGCATGACTTCTTCGTAAAAAGATTAAAAGAAAAACAATTAAGAGAAGATTATAGGAAACTAATGGAGCTGGCAGTGATTTTTCTAGGAGAGACCCCGCCTCGAGGATTGTCATTTAAAAAGCCAGGTGCTATTACCCATGCAAGATGGATGTCGAAGGCGATCTATTGTTTAAAAATGTATTTATTTAGAAGTGAGTTCAAGTTGTCTACCAAAGAAAAATCTTCGATAAGAAAATTTAACATTTTTCTTATTAGAGTGTATTTAAGAGCGTATGGTGCTACAAGTGCGAGTAAGGCCCCAATGTCTGACTTGCACTTCAATCATTAGTCAATAACGAGGCTATAAATTTAAAACTTTGCAATGCTATACTAAAAAAAATTATTAACCATTTGTCAATAATTAATAAATTTGGTAAGGGAAGAGGGGGGGGGGGTATCAAGCAAAGGGGAGTAACACACAAAGTTTCAAATGTCACAATAATGGCTTGTTTAAAAATAAATTTAAACCAAAAAAAATTGAAAATTCTTGAAACTGAATTGGACTATTATACTCATTACTTAGCTTTCACCTACTGCGAGATAGGATGACAGTGTTTTGTATGTTTCACATTAGGTCTGCTAATTTTGGTATAAATAACCAATGAATGGTCTTAAATTATAGAAAACAGTATACAAGAACACAATATGTCAACGAATTGATAACAAAAAAACAAATTATATGAGTTATCCTTTGCAGTGTAGAGAAAAAAAAATTTCAGAAAAAATCTATATGTCCACCATTAAATGTCAGATTAAGTACAAACTAAGATGATTTTTTAGGTCATAAAGATAAGTTCATAGTGCCTAACTAGTGGATTAAGTATTATTTATACTTAAAAAATAATGTAAAAAATCACAGAAAAAAAAATTGTCACTAAAATCACAATTTTGACGAATTTTGACACCTGTAAAACTTCAAACGCCCGGCGGCACCTGATAATCACCTCCGATCGGGCTAAACTTTTTATGGATTTTTTTTTTCATATATTCGAACAAAATTAGGGGTTGGGAGCTTATATTTTATATATAAATTATATATTATATATATATATATATATATATATTATAATATATATAATAATATAATATATTATATATATAATATATATATATATATATATATATAATTTTTTATATTATATATATATATATATATATATATATATATTATATATATATTATATTATTTATTTATTTATTATATAGTTTATATATAATTTTACCAAACGCACTAGTAGATAGGGACCCTTAAAACAGACACCGCCCTGTAACCCGTTCTATAGGAGTTATTTAGAGAAATTCACTAAAAACCAAATTAAAATATTTATTCCATAATTTAATTTTGCTTGTTAACTTTTAAATGAAAAAAGGCCATATTTTATTTAAAAAATTAGAAGTAAGAATAAGCTAGAGTTTAAATTAAAGCCTCTGGGTTTATGTTTTACTTTCAGAAAAGTCTAAGATAAGCTTATCCAAAAATGTACATCATAGCTTTGACCTTTCAACCTCTTTGCCTTTGGTTAAGTTTTAGACTTAAAACCTCAAAATATTTCGTGCACTAGGAGAATATTAAAATCTAGTTCTATTTAAATAATATAATTAAGTAAAAAAAAAATAATCTTGGTATTTTTTTTACCAAGTACACAGTTTTATGAGCATAATTGTAATAGACTGAAGACACGTTACAACCTAAGACTGGCTACGGTGTATAATAAAAAATAATAAGATTCTTTAGACGTAGATCACTTATAGAAGCTCATTGCTCTTAGTAATCAAATAGTACGAAATAACTAAAACTGGTATAAAGCTGGACAAATGATTGGAATACTTCATTGAGAGTTTCTGACGTCAATCTTTCTCAGGATATAATTAAAGTTCATAAAAAAGGTAACAATGGCAAGTATTGGTCATACAAAGACAATAACAATTTTTGTCCATAATAGTCATATAACCGCTTCTGATAATACCTAGAACCATCATACCTTTCTTGAACTCTGGTTGAGGAAATGGAGAATGACGATAAACAAACAAAAAAGTTTTCATGTCACTTTTGCTCAAACTAGGTTTACATTCCTCAATCCTTTAGTGTCCGATACCTTGGCCTTAACCTTGAAAGAAGTTTAAATTGGCAATAATACACAAATAGTACAAAACTTACTGACGTATCAGGACGTTTTAAGTTTCTGTCACGTCTTTTGGACTCTAGGTCTAAGCTATCACTAAGTAATAAACTTTGCATCTACAACGTTGTATTGAAACCTACATGGACCTGTGGTATAGAAGTGAGGGGTAGCACGAAGTCTTCCAACTTCAATCGTCTCCAGATTCGAAAATCCAAAATCCTTCGGACCATCACAAATGCTACTGTTTACATAAAAAAACTAACACTTCACAGCGACCTTAATGTTCCTTTTGTTCAAAATCAATCCAAATCTCGCTATAAAAGCTTGCATGAATTCTTAACCGAACATCCTAACCTTCTTGTACAAGCCCTTTTCTCAAACACCCTTCCTGATAATCCGAAACGACGTCAAAGAGGTAGTCGCCTTAAGCCCAGCTATCTTTTTACCTTTATAATCTTAATTTAGCTAATATTTATTATCTTAATTAACCACTTTTCTCCATTTTACCTTAAACTAAATTGTTATCAATAGCTATCACTCAAAATTCGATTATCCCTGTTCTATTTCCATATCTTCTCTATAAACATCGGTAGTATCTATAAAAGTAAAGAATATCTAACAATATGTTAATTGGATTTGTCATAGCTTACAAGTGACTCTAAGGAGTCACTTGTAATATATGACAAATTAAATGTATGAAGGTAGTAATCTACCATGGTATATTTTGTTCACTAAATGTACAAAGGTATGGCACAAACGATGACGTTAATATTACTTGTCACGCTATTATTACTATTATTAGTTAATAATAACATGTGATTATGTTTTTAATAATAGTTTATACTTTACTAACGCTTGTTCTAATAATAATTTTCCTATACCGAAAGTATTATTATATATATAATATATATATATATATATATATATATATAATATTATATATATATATATATAATATATATATATATCTACAGTAAATGAGGAAAAGTAAAATAGCCACAAATTGAAAAACAATTAATAAAATAGTTTTTATTAACTTTGAAAAGTTATAAGTCGAACAGATACAGAGGCAATCGTAAAAAATATCTCTAGGAGGAAAGCTGTTGTACAATCCGATTTTTTTTTATTTCCTTAGCCAGCAAAATTACTCTGCAAAAATTTGTGAGGATTAGTTAAAAGGTAGTGAGGATAAGCGTAGTGAATTGATGTGATGAGAAAAACTTTCGAACCCCATGCCCGATTGTTTATTTATGGCTAGTCAAAATTAAAACAAAATTAACAGTTTATTGGTTTTTTAAGTAAAAAATTACAATAAAGAACTTGTTTAAAAAAAGTAAAAAATTAAATTCAATCTAACAACTTGTTGTTTTTTGTTGATTTTTAAGACTAGTTCTATCTAGTTTTATAGATAGAGGTCTGATTCAGATCGGGGTTCGCTTGCATATTTAATATGCAAGCTTAAAAAAGTACCCCACTGATTACTTTTTTACTATGCACAAACAACCATTTTTTAATAATTCATTGTTCTTAGGCAACCTTAAACACAACTCTTAATTTTAAGTTCTTTTTTAAGCAAACTCAGCAGCCTGTGAAAACGTAATTTTCGTGCAACTTTTTTCACGCAGATTGAGATCGTAGAGATGAATATTAAGAAAATAATTTTCTTTGAATAATAGTGTAAAATTACACCGATTTTTATGCGGTTTCCTCCACTCTTCCTTGTTATTGAGATTTTGCAAATAAAAAAAATTTCCCGATATCTAGCTCTAAAACTACAAGGTAAGCCCCAGTAACTATGTAAAGCCCGCAACATAGAACTTTGAAATCCGGATATTTCAAAGAGACACGGATATTTCCATTTTTTGACAAGCAACAGTTCTACAAGACTGAATTTCGATATCTTTATCAGTTTTCGAAAAACGATAAGTACGTAATTCTGGTGAAAATTCTGTATAAACAAAAACATTTTCGAAAACCATGAGAAAAAGTTGTGAATTTATCGGAGGAAAAAACGATCTCTTTTGACACTTTTTTTTTGAAAAGCACATACATTTTAACGAATTTAAACATAAAAGTTAACTGGAGCAATATACTAGTGTACAGTGAATACATTTCTTTATGCCTGACAATTTTTCTATACTATTCTAGAAGTAGGAACAAAGGTATATACATACCAACCTATCCACTAACATACTTACTAAAGTTGTGCTTTAAAAATTTAAACAACATAATCTCAAACTGCGTAGGTTTCCGCGGTTATTGTCATGAAGATTCAGGTCTTTCGGTGGTGACCGCGTATTGACCTAAATTTTGGTTTTTAGAAATTTACAATGGTATATATATATTATATATATATATATATTATATATATTATATATATGTTTATATATACATACATATATATACGTTTCGCTTCCACTATGGGAGACATCTTCAGGGATGTAGGACATCATGGATAGAACACAATGCTCTACAAACTGAACTGAACAGATTCTTTCTCTTTTTTATTTATTTATTGATATTTATTTTTCTTGTTCTTATCTTCGTCTTTTATTACTCTATTAAATTGTACGTATTGTTATTAGATCTTTGTTTACTTGTTTTTTAGGCACTGTTGATGGCATTATTGCCGAAAGCCGGCTCTGCTTTTATTTAATAAATTCTTTTGTGGAGAGATGTGTTGGTTTTTTGTGTATTGAACTGAACAGTTCAATTTTGTAGAGCATTGTGTTTCTATCCATGATGTCCTACATCCCTGAAGATGCCTCCCACAGTGAAAGCAAAACGTCGGATTCTTCATCTACATTGATGCGGTCCTAAATCTTCATAACATAATCTCAGATAGTTAATCTAAATTATTAATTAAAGTGTAACAAATGAATACGTTAGTAAGGAATCATTGTCACTAAAAAACAAACTAGCAAGACAGATAAAAAAGAAAGAGTCAAAGGAGCTATAGAATTCTTTTCAAATCAATCGCTTC
>JACMZG010001911.1:38546862-38716862 GCA_018340805.1 Microvelia longipes | reverse complement strand
TAAAAAAATACAAATTAATTTTGTATGAAAACAAGATTAGATTGGATCTAGCGGTATAACAAGGCGACAGGCACTGCAACCCCGTAATCAATAAGTTCTTACAAACTCAAAGCGATAGTAAATCGAATATGATAGATTCGTGTAGGATTTAACCAGCATATTACTAGCTTTGATTTTTTAATATAAAAAATCAATACATTAAAAATACATTTTTATCCAAACTCTATTAATAGGTACAAAATTACTATTGCACAAAATTAAAAATGCACTTTTCTCTTCTTGAAGAGGAAGAAATTGATCACGCTCATAAAAGTCCCCTGTTTATTGGTTGTTGCTTTGTTGCTAAAGCATTTGCCCGGTATTAAGCATATTGCCATCATGTGGGTCACCTTACTACCTCGTAGGATATATTATATATTATTTATTATATTATATATATATATATATATATTATATATATATATATATTTTAGCTTGTATATATACATTGGCACGCTGTTAAATGTAATTTTAAGTTTTAAAAAATTATTATGATGACGTCATAACTTAAGTTTATGACGCCATATTTTATTTACAAACATTAGTTTCCGTAACACGTCGCTACATGACCAGTTTTGTTTCGATCTGCGAAACTTTTCGAGAGAATAGTGTATAGCGGTTAAAAACTCTAACCTTTGAATGTATTTACTTCCTTCATAAGATTAACCTTATAGTCCTCATTCCTATGACCCTATAACCTGTTAATTAACTACTAATGATATGCTGTATTTTGTA
The DNA here is from genome assembly GCA_018340805.1 of Microvelia longipes. Classification (NCBI taxonomy): domain Eukaryota; kingdom Metazoa; phylum Arthropoda; class Insecta; order Hemiptera; family Veliidae; genus Microvelia; species Microvelia longipes. The sequence goes on along the minus strand of JACMZG010001911.1, from coordinate 38,716,088 downwards.
TCAATAAAAATGTTAAATATTAAAAAAAATCAACATCAATAATTAAAATAAAATAAAAAAATAATTGATATTTAGTCACATTGTAAACATTTGGTATATAGTTATCAAAACCTTTGTTTAAATCAGAATAAAAACCTAAAAAATGTACTTTACTCTTTGTAGAGTGACTAAGCAAACAACAGTTATATTTATTTTTGGTTTTTCAAAACTTTAGCTGAAGAGTTAAATTATTTAAGAAATTAATCAATTTCCAATACATCTAGTATTAAAGAATTCCATGATTTTAAAACTTCCTGTTTGTTTTTATTCTATTCTTCCCTTCCTGGAATTAAAATATTTATCTTACCGCGGGAGAAATAAGTCGCTACGGAGTTGTAATTAACTGCCCCGGCTTCTCCACGTGAGTTAACTCAATAATTATTTCGGTAAGCTCGGAAATCAACTAAATTAATTCCCTTGGCAACCCTTGGGAATAAAATAATATGGTTCCCGCGGCTTCGTTCCCAGGAATCCACTCGACAGCCTATGGATAAAATTTTCTTCCTTGCTAAGTTATTGACTATTGAAAACTGTAACCATTAAATACTGCTCACAACTTTAAAGTAAGCAAAGAAGATCGCTGAAGATGTTAGAGGTTTTTTAAATATCCCTTGGTAAAAGCAAGAGAAAAAATAAAATAGAAAGAAAGAGGGATGGAAATAGCTGAGTAATCCTACGTCTAAACAGAAGCCGGCTTATCCCCTGACAAGCGACATAAGATAAGTAAGGTAAAATACCAAGACAAAAAATGTTGCTCTTATTTTATTTTTAATGTCAACATTAACAAGAAAAATACTTATTTTAAACCAAGATCAGTGTCAAGCTAATCTTACTTTAAAGACTTATAATGTCTGTTGTATTTAATCAACTAAATTTTCATTATTAATACTTTTTTGACACTTCAGGGAAGTATAAAAAATCAATTCCTCCTCGAGTTATATTCATGTTTAAAATAAAAAGAAAATAAATAATTTTGAAAACCAATAACAAGAATTTTAAAAACTATTAAAAGTACCATCCAAATTATGGAAATAAAAAAGAATCACTACTTACAAAACTATACTAAGAGAAAGACATCTTACAAAAGTTGTATAATATTATAAATAATCAGAGATATTATCTCCTTTATCAAAATAAGTATCCTATAAAAATCACCTAAAATGACAAAAGGAGGTTAGAAAAGTGAAACTACACAGTCAAATTAATACCAATAGTAAGAAAAATTATAGAATTTTATACTAAATTAATAATCATCAACTTAAATGAAAAGTTAAAAACAAAAAGTTAAAAATTGAAGAGATTAAACTAATTTGATTTTGATTTGAAAATCCTTTAACAAATAAAACTTAAGGAATTAAAAACTAAATTAGATGAAGGCTAAAGAGGATCAACTGAAAGACTGATACAAATATTTTAATAAAATTAAAAACAAATAAAATATGCAAGACTGAATTGCTGATTTGAATTAATTGGGGTTGTTAAATATATGACTGTAATGTTTATTCATACTTATAGCATCTTTTCTACATCATTTGAATCTTTCAAGATATAAATTGCTTCAAGTAATTTATTATTATTAATTAATTATTTTTGGCGTTTTTTATTACTATTTTCCATATCAATCACTTTAGTATTATCAAAATCAAATATATGTTTTTTTTTTAGTTTTCACATGAGTAGAAAGGGCGGAATAATTATTACTATTTTTACTTCTCATTTTAGTTTCATGTTGGTCTCTACGATTTTGCCATGTTTGACGTGACTCACCAACATTTTGAGCTGGGTAATCTCTACAAGGGAGTTTATAAACAAAGCCCTTAGTATATTTCAATGGTATTTTATCTTTGAGTTGAGAAAAATTACTATTTTGAATTTTGTTTAAAGGTTTTAAGCCGAATTCAATTTGGTCACAATCATACTTTTTGAATGTTTTTTGTAAATAAAACTATTATGAAAGTTACTAAAAACTACTAAAAATAGCAGATCTATTGTTGCTATAGTCATTAATATTAGCATCGTTGCTACGAGGGAAACTATTATGATTTTCCTTGAAAATAAAATACCAATTAGATTTAATCAATTTAATGGGATAAAAATTATCAATAAGTTTTTGGTAGATAAAGGTTTTAAATTCAGGTAAGTGTTGATTATCTGTTAATTTTATTGCGCGTTTAATAAATTTTACAGCTGTGTTTTAAATTTGCTTGTTAAATCTAGTTCCTTTTACTGGTTTATTGACCCATTTAGTAAATAAAGTACCATCAGGAGATTCAACAATAATGATGTCCAAAAATGAAAGCTAATTGTTATTAATATGTTCAACGGTAAACCCAAAATTAGGTTGGAAATTATTTAGATCATTAAGAAGCGGTTCAACATTATCTTTTTAATTATTAAAAAATAAATCATCAATATACTTCCGAATGAATCGGGTTTTAAATTAGATTTATTAACGCAGAAAAAAGAAGAAAGCTTAAAAATATTCCACTTAAATTTACAGACGCCATCGCCCATTGGTAAACCACTTAATTGTTTAAAAATGTTATTATTACAAGTAAAAGACGTATTATTACAACAATATTTAACACATTTAAAAAAATTCACAAAATTGTAAACTTGTTACGTTAAAATTTTTTGACCAATTAGCTTCTATTTATTTATAAACTTCTGGGAAAGGAACGTTTGTGGACAGAGATTTCACATCAGAGGACACTATTGTTTCGCCATTAGTTGATTTAAGATTATTATTTTGCTCTTTAAATTCGAAAACACTTTTGCAAAAAAATTGGTTGTTATTTTAATGTATTAAGGAAGGTTTAAAAATTTAGCTAACTTATATGTAAGAGAATTAATGCCATTAACAATGGGTCTTAACGGGTTATTTTTTATGGGTTTTTGCAAGGCCATAGATTCTTCATAAACGACAACTATTAATATCTAAATCTATTTTTACTTTTAATTCAATATTTTTTGATCAAGCAATAAGTTTGTAAAGCATCGTATTCTTTAATTATAGTTTTCAGTAATTCATGAGGTTATTGGTGAATTTCTTTATAAACTGAGGTGTCATTTAATAGATCAAGCATTTTTTCAATATATTGATTTTTTGTCATAATAACGGTGATTTTAGCATTGTCTGCTCTACAAATCAACAATTCCTTGCTATTTTAAAGTGAGATGTTTGTTAGAATCTAGATTATTGTTTCAATGGAACCTACTATGAATTTAGAACTTTGTATTTGTTTTGAACTAAAGTTTCATTATTCCCTACAGATGTTGCTTGCCTCTTAAAAGTTTGTAAATGTTATGCAAGTTAAAAAATAAACTCTACAATAATGTTATAAAGAGGAAAAGTTGTTTGGCCAAAATCAACTGCGATTCAAATCGATCTTAAAACAATATATCACAAACAGTCGAAGCCTATTACATTTATCGATACATTTTTATACAAAATAGACAATTATTCTTAAGACAATATAAGAGTGCGAGTTTAAACAGTATATTTATGTTTATAAAAATTTATTAGTAACAAATTATACACCCATCCTACTATGTAATTAATACTAAACATTCATATATTAAATAATGAAAATTCGCTAAAATGATCATGTAAACTGATAATACTACATCTAATAATAGTGATAGCAACTACAGACTAGAGAGGTAATGAATACCCTAGCAAGTTAGCCCCGTCGAACACACTTAATAAGACTTGTCGTTTCGAACATGACGGAGGCTCGGAACTACCTGCAAGGATTTGTAATCCTGGCATGAAAATCCTAGAGGCCACGACAAGGATCAAACCCTAACTGTCTTAGTTTCAGGCAAACGTGACAATCATTGCACCACCGGGGCCTTATCATAACTAATGGCAATCGTGCTTTATAAAACCTATGCTTGTAGATACATCAGTTTACAACAAATTTTCATTCAAAGTTTCAATTATTTAGTTTCATCATAGTAACTAGTGCCCTTTATTAACGGATATTTAAATTTACTTAAGGTAATAAATCGCCTAGACAAGTTATAATAATCTATGAAAACAATCTATTAAATACAACATATTACATGGGTGGATTCCAAAGTAATATTTTATTTCTTCTTTATATTTCTATGAAGTGTTTTTTGTATTTTGTTTAGTCAAATGAACCATGAGAGACTATTTGTTAAATATATGCCATTCTAACCATTTGCGTTTAAGTACTGTGTTTAATTGGACTAAAATGTGTTATAATCAGACGTAGCTAAAAAGCTTTTGAAAAATTATGAAAATATTAAACTAGAGTAAAAAAATCATTCGATGTTAGCTGTAAGCATTTATTTCAAAAATTAGATTTTGGAAGAGTGCCAAAGATAGAACATGAAGTGAGAATTTAAGAAAACACCTGGTTTCATAGAGATTGCATTAAACTTTCCGTCTAAAATAAAAATATCAAAGAAAAATTTTATATTGTTTTTAATAACAAAATATTGGGTACGGGGTACCTCGAAATCGAAACCTTTCTTTACCATAACCTATAAAATAACAGTTTGTTCATTTAATGTCTACAACTAACAGTGAGTTAGTTCAAAATAATTTCTGTTTAATTTCCGCCTCTGTTTATCTAAAATTTAAAGGATATTTTTAAGAATAGTTTTACTTTTAATAGTTGATGTTATTGTCCAAGGTTTCAATATACTATCTGAAAAAATGGATCAAAGGAAAGTCTAGGTTAAGAATGCAAACCTTTTTATAGAAAAAATAAAAGAAAAGGTCAAAAAGAAGTTCGATAAATCGATCCAAAAAATGCTTCAGATGTTATTTTCTACAACAATCCAAGTTTCTTTAAATAAATAATTTAGTTATAATAGTCAACTGGTATAAAACAATAGTTAATAGAGGCAGAAAACCAGAAATTATCCAAGAACGTAAAATCAAGTTTCAATACACAAGTAGAAATTAATTTTGAATAATTTCTTAAGCTTGGAGAGGGAAAATTTAGCTTTTATGTTGTTATTTATCAATTCCATAGTTGAAGAAAAGAAAACCTAACTAATAGGTGTAAATCTCCGGCTCTAAGCAATATATAAATAACCTAAGGCGGCTAAAGTCAATGCCAATAGATATAAAGTGGGGTCAGTCAGAGATAGCAATTTCTGAAGTAAGAAATAATAATAAATTAAGTTCAATTTCTGATAAGTAGCCTCCTTAAAGATCGGGTGTCGGGCCCAGGGAGACTAGGTGATAACCATTACTGGTGGATTAGAGGATTAAATAGATGTATTACATAGAGGGTACATGTACACATAGATTTACGTGTAACCAGAATACTCATCAAATAGAGAGTACATGACATACAGATTTACGTGTAACCAGAATACTCATCAAATAGATGGTTACATGCCCCCATATCGGGAGCACCCGTTATAGTAAGGAGTCCTCCCTCATGCCGAAAACTCAAAAAATCCAGTCGAAGGTAATTGGTTGCACATTAACTCACAATGTGGAATATGGTTACCATGGCACTGATCACATAGGTAAAGAAAAGAGGAAAGGCAGCAGATCCATCGTCTAAATAAAAACTAAATCAAGGTAAACTTTCTTGTTTTCAATTAACAAATTTAATTTAAACATAACAACGTAGGTATTGCACAAAAAACAAACAATTAATAGAATAAAAATGGATAAAATAAATGTTATTTTACTGGAAATAAAACGAGTTGGTTCTAAGGTAATAGTAAACTTTATTAAAATTTAGATTAATAAATACCTTTATTGTAAGAAGTAGCTGACAAAAGCAGACACTTGACCCTGCAACAAAAATTACAATAAATAATACATTTATAAGTTTTACAAAATTTTTAATTTCATAACAGAAAATTATGAGAAATATATTTACGTTTTTTTTATAAATCTATTATCAAAATGAAGCTCATTAAATTCTACACATTTCGTATACATGGTGAACCAAAAATCTAAAATATTCTACCCCTTTAAACCTTGGACCGGTTGACAAAAAATTAATAACCCTAAGGTACTTCTTTTGAGTAAAAGGAACTTTATTTTATAAGTAATGATGTACTTCGGGTGTATCATTAATCAATTATCATTAATAAATAATCATAAATTATAATAATTTAATGTAAGGGATTTATTAAATCAACAATCTATTTAATCATAAACTAACGTTTATGATTAAATACGTATAGAAGACTATACGTCTAATAAAAGACGTATAGAAAATGAATATCTTTGTTTCTTCTAGATAAAGGAAAGTCTTGTATTATAGTAAAATGGAAATCCCACTTTTCAGGGACTATCCACTGAATCAAATATAAACGTTTTGCAGACACTACAGATCCGAAAAAAATGTATACCCTAATTTATTTTTATTCCCATGAATCATGTAGAAGCGTCTAACAAGAATATGAATGGGGGTCGATGACCAGCAAGTAAAAAATATTTTAGTGTACACTGGTGTGTCGTAGTTTTTAATTAAATGGAAACTTGTCAAGTCTCTTTGTTAGGGAATTTCTATTAGAAATAACGTTTATGAGGTTGTTCGGTTAACGGAGATGACAAGGACGGGTCTCGGCCGAAGGCTTCTGCCTTTATTTTAATTTGAACTTATATGTGTGGGAAAATTAATAAACAATTAAGGCAACTGAGTATAGATCAATATACAACAAAGTATACTATCTTTGACAATAGTTGGAACGTTTACACACGATGTGCATAAAAGAATATACACGAAAAGGGTTCAAATAAAGTTCTATCCACAAATATAGATTTAAGCATGTAATGATAACCGGCTTTCAACCAAACCCTTATTTAAACAGACCTTTATTTGAACCATTGTAATATAGAATCCACTGACGCTAAAATGCTATACACAATGTGTATATAACTAACTGGTGGTTACAACTCATTCATTTATTGGTCGCACAGGCTCTAGGTAATAAAAGTATAGTTATTTAGCTCAAGTTTAAGTTTCCTTTTAAGGCAAAAAAGAAGTAGGGAAATTTATCTGTCGCATCAGCTTATGAGCTGATGCGACAGATATATTTTCTTTATTTCGAGGGAGATTACTGAAATTCTGGCTACCAAGGCCAACATAGCTCTGCCGAGGAAGATTATATGAAAGATTTGAAATCTTCTATCCCAGTTACATATTAAATTTTATCTACGACTCACCAACTAATACAAACAGACATTTAAAAAAAGGTAATTTTAAATATTAAATTTCAAAAGACTGTGACTAAAAAAAAACAAGTTTTTTTTATAGTTTTTGATAATAATATTTAATGAATTTGTAAAGTAATCATATAATATACGATAGAGACAGAGACGTCTGTTTTTGCGGGTTCTCTGGAGATGGTGGAGTCGCGAGGTCATTAGAAGCAGACAAAAGTATTGCACTATCTCCTCTTTTATTGATCTATAAATGGGGAAATCAAAGCGGTTTCAAGTGTTTTTTTTATACTGGTTAAAACCAATGTAAATATCGATCTGATTTTTGTCTGCCTATGCGACGCTGCTACTTACTCTCAAGGAAAGAGGCAACTGACAACGGAAGGAGTAGATACAATAAATAACAATGAATCGGGACTAAAAGCAACAGGCAATGTTGCTATAAGGAAGTTGATTCCTTTAAATCAGCTTAGGCTTCGGACCTAAAGACTTAACAACTTTCCTATACCATAAAATAAAAGAAAACACATTAAGACAAGAGATAGATCTCTACTCTGAAATTACACTATAAAATCGTCCATCAAACAATAAAATTAAAAATGATCAAGATTTTATTGGCTTGAATGACTCTTTTGTTTTTTATTATGAGCGCTCAATAAAGTATCATTAAAGAAATAGGACAGTCTGATATCTAATAAGTAATATTTTGTAGATTTGTTTCTCATTAAACAAAGCACCTCATTTATTTATAAATATGCAGCCTCCATGGTAAAGGACAGTATGATACATATGTGCAATTTTAAGTGTAATTATTGAGACTCGGAGCATAAAGACTTAAAAAACCCTGCTGGGATGAGACAGTCCAAATCACTCTTTTATTTGCGCATGTTAGCTAATAGTCATGACTTTCCAGTTATCTGTATCTCTCAGCCAGAAGTAGGTGGCAGCAGCTTCCTTCATAATAAAGTTAGTTGCTAAAGGACATTAGGTAGACATGTCGCACTTTATCTTCACAATGTTTGCCTCTTATAAGCGTCATTTTCTTTTTTAAAATTTGCAAAAAGGATAATGCTACAAAATACGTAAATTATACATGTAACATCAAAGGCTAAAAGCTGTTAACCAGCAGATCTGTCGTAATGGAAGAACTGGAAAAAATAATGTAACTGCATAATATAAATTGTAACATAGACGCGTGCTTTAAACGACTTTTATGATAAATACAAGCTATAGAATGTAAATATACTAGTACATGTTATATAATAGAAAATAAGATTTATTGCTCAATACAGTAGAAATAAATAGTTCACAGATTGTGTGTGGTAAGTTATATTGGGGGAAAGCCAAATTTTCCTGACCGGACACCGGATGTATATAATTGTTTTTTTTTTCACTCTAAACATTTTTACCGACAAAAATATGTCACATTAATATAGAATACTAACTGGACTAAAATCACAATGGGGTGTTAGCAAGACTTGATATTTTGCGTGCATTTATTCAATTTGCAAGTACAGGAAAATATTTTAAATAATTTGACAGGTCAATGAAACATTGAATTCAGTATCTCAAGCTTTGAGCTTTATAATATAGCAATAATTAGTAATAGGGATAGACACTACTTAATCAATTGCATCCATTTTCAATCATAAAATTATAATAAGTAGCAAACAAATAAAGATAGTCTTTCCTCGGATGATTTATTATTATAAAAAAGACAGCTCTCATCATCATCGGCGGTGAGATTGGTTTTTAGCCAGTTTCTGAAGTCAAGGCATGAATACGATCTGCGCCATTTGATAAACACTATGTTACAAACGTTTAGCGTCATAACAGTTGTTATTCAACAAGTCCCAATCCATCGGATTGGAAAAATCACTACAACTAGTGGTTTAACTAAGCAGGTTCGCAAGCTGGGGAAACTTACAAAATTGCGAAATTTCGAAACGTGTTTTTCCTAGCTTAAAAATCCATTTCTTATAGCTTAAGTTTCTATTATATACTTTGTAACTTTGTCAGAGATTCTATTAGTAGGAAATCTTAACTTCCAACAAATTGAAAAGGTAATTAGCGGGAGAAAATAACTAAAGCAGTCACATCAATCAAAAGCTGTTTCTGTTGATCTTACTATTGAAATAGTGGTCACTGGTTCGAGTCTGGCTTAATAAACTTTGTATATATTGCTTTGAAATCATTCTTTGAATCAGTAAGAGATTAAAAGAAAATTTAAATCTCTTAAGACTGAACAGATTAAAAAAAACGTTCTTTATTAACTACTCTGTGCTCATTTTGAATCAGATTCGTGAATAAATATCCCAATCATCTTAACTACGCCCAGGTCCCTTCGACTTTTGGCTCAGGAATCAACCACTGGCCCAGGATATTTATTGTATAACGTATTCCATTGGAGTATAAATGATTTTGTTATTAAAACCGGTCTAACAATTGTTTACTTTCCAATCAAGAATATAAACTTCCACGAGTAAGAATTTTAAATTTAATTTTCTTAATAGCCAAATTAATATAAAAGGCATTTATGTACTACGGCAGTAATGTACTAAGAGCATTGTGGAACAAGATGAGATTTAATTCTCCATAGCAGAAACTTTTGAATACTTACTCTATTGTTGGACAGCATTATCAATTGTTTTCCATAAATGTCAAACAAGCGTCCAAACTAGAACAATCTAGTTAGTTGTTTCAATAGAGGGGAGAGACTGTCGCACAAAGCTGACCCTAACTGTAAAATCTAAGATAAGTTTCAAACTTGGCTTTATCACGCTCTAACAAAACTAAGAATCGAAAGTAAACAACTAAACAAGTATAACACACTTTTATTTATAAAAATATATTTTGTGTAATAACTTTTTCATAAATTACAGGGTTTATACATAAGACCATCGTTTGTCTCATAAAAATCAAGTAAGAAAGAAATTATCCCTAATACTTCTTTTAACGCATTTTAAGAGATGAGCGAAATCTTCAATTTATTTGATCGATGTAATAGTTTTGTCAAATACTATTGGACAAAATTATTTATTCAATTCATTATTCATATTTCATATCAATTCATTTTGCTTGTATAATTAAACTATTCTATTAGCTGCAATTCACGTCGAATTGCAAGAAGGAAATTCGATTTGCATGTAATTCCAGTATATCATTTTCAACGTTATTGAACAGAAACCTAAACAGCTAATGGTTGGAAAACAATATTTATCGTCTATAGTATCGTTCGTCTTTTTGCAAACTCAGGGAAGGTGATAAAACATTATCAAGTATTAAGTGGATCAGAGTAAAAGTCTGGCTAAGAAACCTAGTTTTTCAAATGTGATTTGTTTACATTATGTTATATATTTTAATTAATAAAACGGAACTAAAAAATCATAAATCATAAATGCAATTTAATAAATAGTTTGGTAAAATGTCTTTAACCTAATTTTGGTTTGATCAAGCATTTACACAATTGATAGACTACAAATACAATGCACGTGGAATCTCTTTAATTTCTTTAAAGGGACGAAGGGAGTTCAGAAAAAATTATGTGAAATAAATTATCCCAATGCTGATTGTTTGTATATAAAAACAGTAATTTTCAAAGAAAGGAATGTTTTCACATAGTTCTCAGTAGGTGAAAAATATTCAAAAGTAGTCAAAAACGATGAAAAAAGAAATTCATTCTAAACCTATAAGTGTGAAGTAAAAAAAGTTTCTTATTTTCATAAAAAAGAGGACTTATTTTCATAAAAAAGAGTAATTCTAGTGGTTCGCAATCACAAGAATTAAGTTTTTTATTCATCTTATTTATTTTTTCAACATTTTCAATCAAATTCAATTTTCAAAGTAAAAAAAAAAATAATAAGAAAACTTCAATAAGTATGCATATTGTACGTGAGAAAACCATCCAATATCTTAGTATTTTATAGTACCTTCATTGTACGACATATTTAATTTCTATATAGGGTTATATAATTACAGTATTACAGATATATCATCTTATGCATGCTATTGCACTTAAATTTAATGTTAGGGTTATTAAAATCAAGACATAAAATATGAGCTAAGCTTAATACGGTTACTTTAAAGAATTTTGTTTTTAACAGGAGGTCAACTCATTAAACATGTCCAGGAAAGAGAAACATCAGCAGACGGAAGACAATCAGCAGACTCAATAGAAATGTACTGTTTACTGTTAATTACATTGTTTACTGTACATAAGTTTCTATGTAAACAATATATTGAATATATAAATTGCTCGCAAAGAAGTCCACAAGCTGGCGAATTTCCTTTGGGATGCTTATTTTCGTGCTCACCAGGCAGCTCTCGCTAAGGTGTTTGCTTTATGGTTCATAGTCAGATCAGTCACACTTCTACTTCTTTGTCAATTTTCCTGGATTAATCAATGAAAATTAAGTGATTTTTTTTATAACCTGAGCAGTAGCGTTCACGTAAGCAAGAAAGCACACATTTCAAAGATACTTAGCCCGGTTTGTGATCCCATGCGCCGGAATTTTCATACCATAGGTTGTTTAAAACTGTGTTTACCCTTGCTTACTCAGTTCAGCTCAATATAATAGAAAGTCATACAAAGCTCAGTTAATGATAATCTTTAAAATGGCTTAGCGCATTTCCTCTGAATATCCAAGAAAATTGATAAAAAAAGAAAAGGTTCATCTTCTTAATGTGTCACTTAATAAATAAAAGGTAAAATGGCAACATGAAAAGAAGCCTTTATTGGTTTACTTTATAACAAGTCAGTAGAATAGGTGTCAGTCAGGCACAACCGTATTCCAATCCATTAGCAGTGACTACACGGAGTTAGTAGCTATTCACTTGTTTTCAACAGTAGAATTTATAAAATTTAATAATAAATAAGAATATCGACCGAGGAACATTAGTTACAAGAACAGTAAGAACATGAAAATTAGTGATAAGGGTGTGGTTCCATAACCTAACACACCTTCCTTTCAAACGCTAGCCACAGCAGGGAAAGCTTTGAGGCAATCACGCAACCACTCGACACGACTAATAAAGGGTTAGGATTTCTTCTTAGGTTATGATTTTATTTTTTAGCCCAGGTTGAGAATTGATTTTTCTGAACTAAATATAGGTTAATTGATGTGAAAATAATTCTGAGTTATTACAGTATAGATCTAATATATATGGTTTCTAACAAATTTATAAGTTATGATAGACAATAATAAACAAATTGGCAGATCATGAGCAGTCATTCTAGCTTAAAGGTCCTCGTAAATTAACACCAATTTTCTTATAAACTTTTTAATTTTTATAGATTTTCTTATAACAGTTTAGTATTTTAATTTATGTATAACATTTTCTTTCCATTTTATATTTTTTTTCTTCTTTTAATTTTTTTATTGTAAATTATTAACCATATATTACTTTTTTTTCTTCTTGATTATTAGAAAGTAGTTTAAAAAAATATGCAGACATTTCAATTTATAAAAGATTGCAATTCTTAAAAAAAGTATAAGATTTATTAATATTATTATTATATTATAGATTTATAAGAATAAAAATCGGGTACGGGGTACCCCGAAATTTTTTCTCATCACTTTCCTCCTCAAAATATACAAGTCGTTAAATATATACTGCATCACGTCTTCAGGCTCGTTTCGCTCGTCTTCAGATAGTGAATGCATCCGTTTCATTCCAGCAGTCACCCGTCTAGACAAATACTTTTGATACCGCTTAACTTTTATGATTCACCAAAAATCATAGATAGACTTGTTGTATTATAACGAAGCTTAGTGTACTTATTAATTACGTAAAGGTATACACTTGTACCAAATTGTAATTATGTTTGTTTCAACATAATTACATTATTTGCCGATTTTTTACAATGTTTTAATAAACGAATACAAGTTATTCGATAAAAAATTGAACTAATGCTGATAATAAGATGAAATTTCGCAAATATGTTAGTCTTATACATGGTATCATGCGTGCCAAATTTCAATTGAATCGCATTATTTTTTCGTGTTTTGTGATTTTTCAAACTTTTTGCTGAGTCATTATTGTGAGTCATAAAAAATTCCAAATAGCACAACGACAGCGGTGATTTGTTGAGAAGTTTCAACTCTCTAGCATAAACACTGGGAGCTACGATGAAAACAAGGACACATACACACAACACACACATTCAGACACACTTTTCACAGACAACATTGCACTGAAACAAAAACATCTGAAACGGATAATTCCGGTGACATTCCGGTTTTGGATTTTATTGCCTACGTTATAAATGAGGAAAAGTAAAAATAATATAGCATTGCTGTTATACCTAGTTTTCCAGACATTTAATTTTGTCCCAGTTTTTCTGTTGAAGATTAGTTCCATACATGACAGCTTTTTAAAATCAATATTTATTCTAATACTATCGAACTTATTTATTTGTAAAATATATAATGATAACAACAGAAGCAATTGGCAACAAAATAAAAACTCGAGTTTGTTACAAACAGAACTATAAAATGATCTTATTTACTCAAAATGAGTTAAAGGAGTTAGTAGCAATCTTTGGTCACGTTTCGGCCATAAACTCACTAGGTCTCTATCTAGTGGTAAAAACTGTAAATTGTTTGAACGTGAGTATAAAAGGTCCAGTTTAGATAAATCTTCAACTAAATAGCCAAGTGCAAACCGAAATAAAAGTTTGCGCTTCACTATAACCTAAACTTGATTTTAGATTACCTTATATTCTTACTAAAGCCCTTAATATTATACAACTGAAAAGTTTACTCATAATTACTATTTATTTTGTTAAACTATTTAGGGAAAATTACTAGATTTTATGGTCCAATTTATATCATAGATATGAATAAAACCATAGAGATATATACTAGAGGGGACATAGCCTATTTCAATACATTAGAAGGGCTGAAATATCTTTTTGGGCTCTCAGGGGCTCTGTTAACCTCAATGAAACTTCATCCATGAAAGAGTGAAGGTTATAATAAATCGATTAATTTCGGCTTCCCGCACATTATTTCTGATTTGATTTATATTTTTTACGTTCTACAATACAAGTTATTCTAATTTTTACTGATTATTCATTATTTTATAACCGAAAGTGGTCAGATTACTTGTTCTATGTTTCAATATTTAACCAATAGTGCTCCTCTAGTAATAAATATCTCTATGTTTCAATATTAACCTATAGTGCTCCTCTAGTAATAATATCTCTATGTTTCAATATTTAACCTATGGTGCTCCTCTAGTATAATAATATCTCTATGTTTCAATATTTAACCTATAGTGCTCCTCTAGTAATAATATCTCTATGAATAAAACAATAAATTCTCAATTTAAACAACTTTAATAATTTAATCAAACTTAAGCCCCCAATTTGTTTAATAAGAAATATACCAATATTATATTTGCGAATATAACGTCGACATGACAGCAGCAGAGAGGTTTGTTTTCTGGATCGATTGATTCCAGAAATATAAATTATCGTTAAACCATGAAATTATTTCAAGAAACAACTAGTTATTTTATAATGTGGGTGTAAAAATAAATCTATTAGATAATTAATATTTTGATTTATTATAATTATGAATTAAGTGTAAATATTTTCGAAATTTCCAAAATAATGAAAAAAAATATTATTCAATAAATGTGGAATAAAGCTAAAAAATACACATATTTTTATAAAACTCGCTAAAACATATTTTTAGCGAAATTTGAAGGTTTTTGTGGGTTTTGGGGGGTAAATTAGATATTTTGGTTGTGCTTCGGTAATATTTTAACAATTATATTAAATGGTTCAATTAAACCAATTTTGATGGTTAAAACATTGATGTGTCACAACTTTAATGGACTTAAAAAGATACCTTTATCTTTTTAAATAAAACCAATATGAACAGCACTTATAAACAGGGCCATTTATGGGACTTTAATTTTGGCCCAAGGACCAAAATTATCCGATCTGAAATGGCAAACCTGATACTAAATCAGGGAGGCCAAAAAAAATCAGTCTCGCGGGTTTAACCTTTAGGCTCATAATTTCTCAAAATTTCCATTTTAACGACTATAATAGTCACACTTTTTAATATAATAGATTATAATTGTCATAATTTTGACGATTATAATAGTAAGTAACTGATACATTATAATTCTTAGTATTAAATAATTTTTATACATGTCCCATTTTATACATCAATTAACTAACTATACATGTTACATGTATAATTATTTTTTTTACACCTATTGAAGAATTAGGTCTTCCGGTGGTGACCGCGTCAATGTAGATGAAGAATCCGATGTTTCGCTTCCTCCAAGGGAGACATTTTCAAGGATGCAGGACATCATAGAATGCTCTACAAAACTGTACTCAGTTTTGTAGAGCATTTCATGATGTTCTACATCCCTGAAGATGCCTCCCACAGTGGAAGCGAAACGTCGGATTCTTCATCTACATTCCTATGTAATGAAGACCTAAATCTTCATTACAAAACCGCGGAAGCCTACGGAGTTATTTAAAAGTAATGTATACATTTTAAAGCGTGTTATCTTGATTTCAGAATTATGGGTCAACGCGTCTATAAAAATAGACCACATACCAGTTACACAAAATGTCTATTAAGTTTATTAAACTAGATTTACAGTCTTAACAGGTGTTTCAAATAGTAGGCTTCAAAAGGTATCACACCGGATTATAAAAATAATGTAGAGAGCATACACTAAATGTGTTTAATTAGGCTTGACTTGATAGTTATTTGTTGATATCATTTTTATACAAACATTTCATAGTCATTTTATGAAACAGAATTTTTTTCACCAAATTTTATAGCTGGTACATCATCAATGACGTCATGATTCGATGGGAATTGAGCCAGATTTTTTTACACATTAAATTTCTTCAATTCAACGTGCATCTACGCAAATAGAGAACAATACCCGCTAACTACACTAGCAAATATATCAAGCCAAACATTCTACCCCTTGGCTATTAAGAAATATGAGGAACAAATAAGAATTTTCTAATTTTCAAACGAAGGCTTCCGCGGATAAAAACAATGTTTCTAGTTACGATCTCGACAATATTATTGCAGCAATCACTATACAAATCGCGAGCAAACTATAATCTTCATTATATGTTTGATGCGTTTTGGTAGCATTGTATAAAACTCAAGAATATCAACAATGTTCTATCTTCCTATTATTTTTTAAAAAATTACAATTTCAATTTAAAATTGCTTGTTCCGCAGGTTATATAACATAAAAAAATAAATATATAACAAATTTTAAATTACATAAATTAGATATAAGTACGTTAAAATTAATTAAATTATTCGTACATTAAAATTCAATAAAATATCACGATGGAAGATAGTTTAAATCGAAATAGAGATACAGGCAAATAATATAGAGACAAGTGGTAATATATATGACGCTAGAGAGAGATGGTAAGGCATATGAGAGTTTGGTTTTAAACGAAAACAATTTAAATTAAAAGTTTAAATGGAATAAAAGTAGAATCAACAATAGGTATTAGCTAAGGAACAACTCTTTAAGCTCTTGTCATGCAAAAACCAATTAAAATACTTAATTGATCTCCTAAGGGTGTAATTATAAAACGCATGCTTATGATTCGCCAAAGAAAGTTTATAGAAAAAACCACAACATAAAAGTTATATTTGTCTCTTATAAAGAAAATGTTGTACCTAATTTTTAAAACTCTGTTTTTTTAATAAAACAATCAATATTTAAAATACAAAAGTTGTCAATCATGGATCGTGGCTTTCATTTACGTATAATCTAGTGAGTTTACAAAACATGGTCTCATCAGCCTTATTTAAGGTCTCTTTGTATTTAAAATACTTTGTATAGAACTAATATTTTTTGAAAGTTTAAAACGACGCCGTTTTGATTTGCCAAGTAGGATTCTTCTTTTTTCTCTTTTTGGCCTTGATGTGCTACACTTCAATAATGTTAGATCAACCGTTGAGCTGTAGCGTGTTTATAAGAAATGAGCACATCCATGCACTCATATCTACAGACACAAATTTTTTAGATTTATGGGATCTGCAGGTGCTGAAACGTGAACATTTAATGAAAATAGTGAGTGATTTGAAAAAGTGAGTACTTGACTTAAGCAATGCTACCTGCAATGCTAAGCTTTGAATTTATAGCTTTATGATCAAGAGTTAACAATTTTATAGTAAAATTAAAAATAAAATGTTTAATATTTAAACTATAATACAGTAAAAGTAAGAAGGGTTGTTACAAAATAACCTAAACTACATACTGGCATTGTACCAGTATATTTACTATTATTAAAATTTGGCAAACACATATTTTCGATTAACATTATTTTGACTTTTTAACAATTAACAACGTAATAACCTCTTGGCTCGAGACAAAATAAAATTGATTTAAAATTCCAACACAATATACATATTCATATAAGAGGTTAGGACTTATATTAGTTATCGTTGTCTCCGTTCTATAGGAAATATACGTAATATAATAAGAGCAATGTAATAAACAATCAGTTCACCTTTATTGTGATACAGATGACTGAAAAAAAAACAGTTAGTTATGGACAGTAAATATATTATAAATATCACTTCGGAGATTAATATCAGATCATTCATTGGACAATCCGTTTACTTATTTTTGTCCCAGTACTTCCATAACAAAATAGGCGTTCCAATTCAGATAAACGCATTTCTGTCCTCAAAAAACGATTAATTTAAATATGCATTCACACGTACACACACTCATATATATAATATAATATATATATATATATATTATATATATATATATATATATATATATATATTATATATATATATATATATATATATATATATTATATATTCCAATTTCGTTAGAAATGCGTTCCAATTCAGATGAACGCATTTCTGTCCTCAAAAAAAGATTTATTTAAATATGCATTCACACATACTTTTGTTGCCAGAGTACGGAATTTTTACTGTTACTTAAAAAAGGGGTTTTTTGATTAAAAAAAAAGAGGGTTAAAGGCATTGGGATTTTGGCGGGCTGTCAACTGATTTTAGCCGTGTGTTATACTATAGGAAGCCATGCCGAACAGATCCCCCACTTTTCTCCTTTACTTAAATCATCCGAACAACCTCATAAGCGTAATTTTTTTATGGAAATTCATTAAAAGATATCCCTTGGCCAAAGCAGAGAAAGTTAGCGCTTTCTATAAATTTTATGAACTTAAAATACAGTTTGTTTATTACAACTTGAATCACAAATATAGTGTTGAAATCTATTCATATTTGAGTAAAGAAAGATAGTCAAATACACCAGTGATTATTAGCTATTTATCTTAAAAGTTGCCTTGTAAGGGGGATTTGAAATAAATAGTATCAGTATTAGTATATCCTGAATCCTGGCCAAACTTCTTTCCTCGGACACCCTAGGGGGCCATTCCTCTCTTTTTAAAACCCCCGATATACAGTACACTACTACTGTGGTATTGCAATAAATGATTATATGTAACAAACTAAGATCTGACTCTGTCTGTAATTTTATTTTATTACAAATAAGCCTAATTTTACTAACCATACAAGGAAAATTAATTGGAATCAGAAATTCAACATCACATTAACTATGTTAAACATTAGGTAATTTTTATTAATACTTGAGTGTGTTTCCATAATTCTAGGTGAAAATTAGTTTTGGGCACAGAAGAGACTAAGATTCATTAGAATAAATAAACTATAATTCCACTTGACGATATGTATAGAATTTTCTTTGCATGAATTAGCTTCATTTAACATGATAATGCTACGTGGAAATAGTGAAATATAATGACTTCTTAAAGCGCAGTGGAGTAATACTCAATGTAACAAAAAAAACCAACACGTCTCTCCACAAAAGAACGTCTCTCCACGTCTTTTGTGGAGAGACGTGTTGTTTTTTTTGTTATAGTGAAATATAGTTTATTTAATCTTATGAATTTTAGTCTCTTCTGTGCTCTAAACTAATTCTCATTTAGGGAATATTTATTATTTCCTATACTAAGAACTGTGTGTAATAGTAAACAGCTAATTTCATAGCAATAATAAAATTGTTGATAAACAAATACACAGTACAACGTGTGAAATAGCTTATATATCTTTTATAGCTTCTGTGATTTATATTTATGCCAGGCATGATGCCAGATAAAATTTTACAACTTTCAAACAGATAAAAATCTCAAGGCAAATGATTGATTGAATACTAAATTTCGTGTTTACTTTTAATGGATTTATGTGAGACATTGACGAATATTTATGAGTTATTTATATGTAATGTAGGCTTCAAAAATCAAGAAGTTTTAAAACTTTTAACAAAATCCGTGTTGATGTAGGATTAGAAGCTTCAGCGTAATACTTAAACTTTTCCTTTCTCATCAATGTCTCTCAAATACCAAATCAGCATCCATGTTCTGAATATCGTTGAGATTACGCTGACGAAAAAGGAAAACGACCGTAAACATATAAAACAAGATATATGAACAACATAAAAGAACAACGAAGACATAGCAACAGTCATACATATCATTGAGAAGCTTGAGTGTACACAGAATAAGCTCAGGTATCTGGCATGAAGGTAAAGTATAGTTATAGACTTTTTATGATACCAACATGTAATAATAAAGTTAATAATAGAGTGTAAGTTCGAGGTTGTTTTGATATCAAATACTAAGAACTATGTTAATAAGGAAAAAATATTTTTAAGAACAACTTAATGCAAATGGATACGATCAAATGGATACAAAATCAACTAATGATAATTGTTGTAAGAGGGAAAACGTTTGTGACCTAACTAGTATAAATAGAATAGGCTTAGGTAAGAGACTAAAAGGCAAAGTAAAGTTATACCCTTATATGGGACCAATATGTATTAATAAAGTGAAAGAAGGAAGTAGGAAGTTCTTTTGATAACAACCACTAAGAACTATATTGATAAGGAAGAAAATATTTACAATTGAGTTCATACTAAAAAGTCGGAGACTACGACAGGCCCGTGGCCAGCCAAAACTCGTAAGGGGGGGGGGGGGTACCTCGGAACTTTTCCTCATCACATCGGATTCGCTAAGCTCATCCACCCTACTTCGTACTCGCTTCGCACCTCTTCAGAATAGAAAAGTCGTTGCATTTATTCTGCAACTAGTCTTTAGACTTGCTTCGCTCGTCTTCAGATAGTATACATACGTTTCATTCCTAGCGGCTACCCTTCCAGGCACTGACAACGCTCGATCCATGATAGCAAAAATCATGGATATACTTTTCTTATTGAAATGAAAATTGGTGTACGTATTTATTAAGTAACTGTTTACACTTTCACCAAATTTCAATTTAATTGGATTATTATATACAAGCCATCTAATAAAAATTGAATTAATGCTGATAATGAAATAAAACTTAGCACATATGTTAGTCTTATACATGGCTAGATGCGTGCTTAATCTCAATCTGATTGCAAAATCATTCCGCGTATTATGATTTTTCAAAATTTTGTTGAGTCATTATTGTGATGTCACAAGAAAAATCTTTTCCGAAAAACACAACTACAGCTATAGACTGATTTTGTACAAAGTTTCATCTCTCTATCATGGAAGCTACGATGATACAAACACACACATACATTTTGTTACAACCACTCAGAAGGTCTTAAAAACACCTAAAACGGATAATTCAGGTGACATCACGGTTTCGGATTTTTGGCCAACACAATACTTTTTTCTATATATCTATGATGTAAAAGAGGAAAAGTATTAATAATTAAAAGCCACGAAAATACGTTAGTGTAATGCAAATTTTAAACTTCTTTACAACATCTATTTTAGCGAATTCCCAATGGAAAACAAGCTAATGAGATTGGAATTATATTTTATTAACGAATTGATCATGAATATTCTTAAAACATATACCAAGCAAAATGCGCAAAACAGCTTTAAAAACGTCAGTGCGGAAAATTTGTCTTTTTTATTATATTATATTAGGTAAGGCTGTTCATCAAGCATACTTTCTTTCATGAAAGTAATAAGTAGTAAAAAGATACATTAAGAAAGAAAATTGCTTTTTAGAAAATAATAGTTGCGCCCTGATTCCTTTATCTAAAGTAGATCAATAAAAGGTTAAAGGACAACTATAAATACAACCAAGTTAAAATAAAAAGTCTACATCATATAAATAATATAAAACAAAAATTGGATTTTTTTTAGAGGAAGAAAAGGTGCTGTTTTAACACCTTTAGGGTAATTGGTTGTTTTAAAAAATTTAAAAGTAAACGGGGAAAGGCTAAAGCTTTCAGTTGTGAGTACAAAGCGTTTGCTGCCCCTCTGAAATATTTAAAAAAGAACAGAGAAAAAAGTCGAGCTAAAAGTGAAACCTAGTAAAAACAAAAAATATTAGAGCGAAACATAAAATAAATATTTTAACAAGAAAATTCACTTTACCTCTGCTACAATTTTAAAGAGAGTTAATTTTGGAAATTTATTTGCATTAATATGACTTTTATCTACAAATAGTAACAGTATAGATATTTGTAACAACCCACATCAAACATATACATACAAATGATTAACCATTACAAATCCTTTGAAGTTATATAAACTTAATGTTTACCATTTTTTAAAAAAAAGTCGGTTACGGGTTCCCATGGAATTTTTCATCACCACATCGGATTACCTACGCTCATCATTACCATATCGGATTAGCTACGGTTAGCTACGCTCATATATCGGATTGCTACGCTCATATATCGGATTAGCTACCTTACCATATCGGATTAGCTACGAACATCCTCACCTTATCGGATTAGCTACGCTCATCCTTATCTTATCGGATTAGCTACGTTAATCCTTACCATATCGAATTAGCTACACTCATCCTTACCATATCGGATTAGCTACACTCATCCTTACCATATCGGATTAGCTACGCTCATCCTTGCCATATCGGATTAGCTACGCTCATCCTTACCTTATCGGATTAGCTACGTTAATCCTTACCATATCGGATTAGCTACGATCATCCTTACCTTATCTCTTAATGTCTTAACATTAGAGAACAAATAAAAACGTGGATAAAACAGGTTGATAGTATACAAAGTGTCATTGAATTGAATTGCCCTTAGAAAAAATTCTAAGGGCCGAAAAACCGTTTTTTTTTTGGACCATAGCTCATTTTCAATATAATGAACGAACAATAAACAACTTGGTTATTCAGCAATGTCTACAAACAACTGCAAAAAGAAACTCTATTTTATGTTAACTCATAATCATAACTTCTCATCAAATTAATTAAATTCTAAAATAATTATTATAAATAATAATAATAATAATAATTCTTTATTCACATCATAAGTGATACAAAATAATACAACATAACTAGGTTTATAGGTGGTATTACAACTAGGTTTAACGTCATAAACATCATTTGATGTGATGAGCCCCCGTAAGTAGGGAACTACTTGAGTGAGGGCTCAGCTCTATTTGTCTCTAAATTAAAATATATATACTAAAAATAAAATTAAAAAAATAAATAAAAAAAGAGTCTACTCCGACTTTACAGATTTGTGTTTTGACTTAATTAAAATCTAGGTAAACTACATAATAAAATAAAAAATTTACTAATAAAAGATTTAACAGGTTGGCAGGGCACACTTATTATTATTTATTGTAGTTCACGATGCTTAAAAAATATAAACAAAATTAAATTAGTAAACTATATGATTGAACAATTTCACCAAAAGAATAGAAAAAAAACACTGAAGAAAGAAAACAAAAAGCCTAATTTAATCTATTACGATTCCTTTAAAAAAAAAAAAAAAAAAAAAAACTATTGTTTGAATAAACTGTTAAACTCAATTTGGTCAACATAATTTGATTTACCTAGAATCATTTTGATCACCGGTCATATAACCAATGTAAAGATTGTGGAATAAATAGTAAAAGTTTGTCAAGAAGGGAAACGCCTGCAGCGCTGGGTGGCCACTATGGACAAATGAGTAACTAACAAGTTAAATTCACTCGATAATACCGCCTAATTAACTATTAGATTAAATTGTGGCAGAACAGTCTTTCCACACACATATAGTGTTTTTATTTACCGATTTTGTTTGTTTAATGCATCCTAACACTTGGCATTTAAATCAATACTACAGAGAGAATGAAGAAGCGTAAAGTTAACGAGTATAAGAGACAGAAGAGCCTGAGTAGAGTGATAATGAGATAATCATATTTGTTACAGTTTGTTAAATCTTTTGTTTGCGTTCTTCTAGGTTTTAATATGATTAACTCGTACCTCATCTATTGAATTTGTATCAAGTATACTTCTGGAACATGTAAAAAAATACAAACGAAGAACCTTCATAGATAAAATTTTTACAGTATTTTAATTAAAAGTATACATGTATTTGATTTTTTAACCACTGAAAATAGTTAAAAATAATACTTTATTTTAAACGGTATTTTTCCTATATACCCACGGCATAAATAAGGAATAGTATAAACGCAAGAAGAACAAGGAAGGTAATATTATAACCTTGTACTAAACTACTAACGCCCACCTATTGCACATTTAAGGAACTTCACCAGCGACAGTATAAAACTCTTTTTCAGTCGCCGGCAGTCAAAAGCTACGAAACTGTCGCACACGGTGAAAAACGCATTTCACTCACTTTTTTGATGACGTAAACTCTTCAAAAAGTCTTAGTCCCTCCTACTTAAAAAAATCTTTAGTAGCCGCTTGAAAAAAAAACTTAATTTTATATACAAAGAAAGATTGTTGTAATTAAAATCTACCATTAGTACAGTCATTGAAGATGAAAATCGAGCCTTACCTCCGATTTGCTTGCCTATCAACCGATTTACCTGAAAATTTGGAATTAGGCTTATCTTACCCTTACCTTCAAAGGTGACATTGGCCCGCAGGGTGCTTTTTATTTTTAAGGGGTGAAAACCACCCCTTTATCAAAAAATTCAGATTTAGGATTTTTAACTTGTTAAAACAAAATGTGTGACAATTATTATTATTACTTAACTTGATTATTATATACTGAACCATTTTTCAACCCTTAAATGATTTTACAACCCCCACAAACGACTTTTAAAAATAATAATACATTAAAAATAATAATAAAAATTACTTTTTTATAACTGAAAATTATTTAAATACAGAGTGAATATTGTTTCACGTTCTCCAACATCATTATGATATGTTTTACTCCCTTTCAACCCTTAAAAAACTGTACAATTTTAAAAAACAACCTCTATATTAAAAAAATTAAAAATATACTTTTATATGACTGAAAATGATTTTAATATCGTTTCATATTTTCAAGAATGAGTAGCATAATGTTTTCAACCCTTAAAAACAACCCCTAAGTTTAAAATAATGTTAAAAATTTATTTTCATACCATTATATTTTACATAAAATATTGTCATACAATTTAATTATATAGCACGTGTAATTTTATATTCTAGTATATGAATTTAAATTGTTCAAAGTTTTCAACCCCCAAAAACCATCCCTAATTTGCAAAATGTATTTTTTAAAAAATTAATTTTATGCGATTACTTTTATTAATCGGTTTTGAATGAAAATAATAAATTTATTATATATTATTTATTAAATGTAATAAAAAAATAACTTTAATACAAGAAATCAATTGATACAACTTTACAAAAATCTCATTATTCATTCATTATTCAGGATCGTCGTCGCTGTCGTGATCTTCTTGGTCAATTAGAGGGTTATTCTCGCAGTTGTCTTCACAGCATATATGTTTTACGTATATACGTATACATACATACAATTTACGTTTATTTCACTCTGCTCCTAAATTTTTGTGCTCCGAAAGTTAAATTTCACCAAATTTAAAAAAAAAGCATTTTGTTTTTTGACCATAACTCCTACAATTTTTAAGCTAGCGCAGTCTACAAAAACTATTTCTGAAGGTAATTAAAAGAGCTACACAATTTGTTATATTAACATATGGTGAAAAACCCATCGTTTTCAAATGGCGAAGGGTCAAAGGGCTAAAAATAGGTTGTCATTGTACTACCGCGTGCTCTTTGAACAGTCATATCTCCGTCAATTTTTAACTAAAAGAAAAAAATAAAAAAACCAAAATTTTTGTTAAGAAAATACCTATATTTTTTATCTCTACAATTTTTTGCGTATATTTCTTTGTTTCTTTGAAATATCAAGAAGAAGGCATTTTTTTGAAAAATTTGAAATAAAAAAATTTCTTTAAATCGTAATTTTTTAGAAAATTATGCATTCCAAACCGGCTAAATCACTATGATCCCATTGATATCATCACATTAAAGTAATCTTCTGACGGGATACGATTAATTTTTAATTTGGTGGAAATGGTGCTTACTAAACTCATACATTTTTTGTTTAAAAATTTTAATGTCCCTGGTTTTTATATGACAAATCACCGAATTTGCGTTCAAAAGACTTTTAACAGTACTTATTTTAGGTCTTTTCAGGACTATAAAAAAACCTTTCTATAGACATATTCGTAAAATACATCTGTTGCCTGCTAAATGGCTTTGAATACTTCGATATGAGAACGGACAACAAAAAAACCGGATTCTACCTCCAATATCTCGCTTACTATTGCACTTAAAGTACTTTTGCAAAAAGGAATTTGTTTGTTTTTTTATCTACTACAATTTTGTTCCTTATAAATTTAAAGCTAAAATGCTTAATTCTTGAGATATTGCAGAAAAATTGTTAAAAAACGCGGGAAAATTCGGAGTTTTCAATCGCTAATAACACGGAAAGAATTGCTTTTATGAAAAAACTTCATACTACATTATTTTCTTTAAATAAGTCAATTGATCGATTTCTGGTGTTATTTTGACCGAAAAAATTTCCACCCTCGAGATGGGGTGGCAACACACCCTAGGAAAAAAGCACCCTGTGGGTCAATGTCACCTTTCAAGTTAAGGTTGAGATAAGACTAATTCCAAATTTTCAAGTCATTCCATCGATAGGATAGGCAAGCAAATCGGAGGTATTATGCTTCATTGACTGTACTACATTATATGATGCTTTGGAAGAGATGATTATATGAAGTTGGACTTCTTGGAAAGTGAAATCAGTTCTTCATCTCATATGACTTAATTTTTATGCTAAGTTGGTAAATCTGTGCAACTGGTATCGTGTTATTAAGCTATTTCATTTTTTTTAAGTCGCGGTTTTGTCGTGAAACTGAAAATTTTCCTGTGTCTAAAACTGTCGCGAATACCTTAACATAATAGACCAGAGGGGATTAAGACGGGGGAGTCAAGCGGCTCAAGATAAGTCTTAGCCTGAAGTAGTGTGAATAACGGTTCCAGGCTAGGTTCTAGAAGTTTGGCAGAGGAAGTTTTATTTGGTATTAGGCAGACACTGAGCCCTTCAGCGCTGTCTTTAAGCGTAAATGCATTTCTTCCTTTTCATTCTTTCAACCAACAAATTTCAACAAAAACAAAATCGTGATATCAAGAAAAGTGCAGTTAGATGAATATACTCATTTTCCCAGGCACGCAGAAAACAACGTTCTTAACTATTTAAATGTAAAAAAAAATTTAAATAATTATAAAATTCAATCGTCATTATCATAATGATTTGACGTATTTAAGAAAAACTAAGGCAGTTTACTTTTTATATAACTAGGCAGGTTATTCTCCACGGCTGTGAGTTTACTTCCAAAGTTAAATAGATATGAGATGTTTAGAAGAACCTATTCCTAATATAAGAAAGTCCTAGTTTCTTCGTAGTTCTAGTTTCTTTTTCTAGATGTAAATCTAGAAAAGATACCTAGATAGATGAGCTAAGATATAAAATAGCTTTTTTAATACCTATTAATTAAGTTATCCTTATTTTTGGTTGTACAATGAAATAAGCAAAATTATCTTACTTCAGCCAATTTAATAATAGTTATTCTTTAATAGAAAAGAAAAGAAGAAAACTCGATAGTAATTACTGCATGATTTTTCATTTACCAGCGAACCCAACAGACTAATATTTAATAAACCCATTCAATTTGGGTCTGGGCATGGAGGAACACAATAGAGAAAGAAAACATTCTTGAGAAGGGTGGTTTCATAACAGTTTTAGGGAAAAATTGATATTTTTAGTTTTCCACGCATTTATCAAACTATTTAGTGGACATTCAAAGCCAAGACGACGCCGCATATCTAATTTTTTAAGACTTTTCCGCAAAAGGTGAAAACTTTACTATGAGCAAAACATATAAAATTAGGTTTTATTTTTACAGCGAAATATTAAAAAAACATTGAATATGCATTAAATTTGACGGAGTATGTTTTTTTATTTTTGTAAATTTCAAGCCCTATTTCAATAGTAAAAGATCAAAATTAAATGCAAATCTATAATTTCAATTTAATTAAGTTCTAATTGCGTCTCAATTAATAATAATCAATCGAACAATTTGTATAATAGTTTGTAATAGTCATAGAAGTAAGTCACCCCTTTCTAAAAATAGATAAAAAGCTTAAAGTTATAAATCAAATAATTTATTCGTCACTTTTATAGTACTTAACAATAATTATATTTTAATCTAAAATGAATCTTATAAAACTACTTCTATAAGGCGCGGTCGAATATCTAGAACGTTGGATCACCAACAAACTTTTTTTATAATTTTTTTTTCAAAATTTTCAGTAATAAGCCGGATTTGTGATACATGAAGCCTATTTCTGTAATCTGCACGCTCTTTTGGTTAATCTCAAAGAGTATTTACATTCACTCAACGATTTATTTTTAATCTAACTTGGTACATACATAACTACTGTTAGACGCCAACGTTAACAAACACAAAATATTGACGTCTAACAGTGGTTATGTATGTACCAAGTTAGATTAAAAATAAATCGTTGAGTGAATGTAAAATACTCTTTGAGATTAACCAAAAGAGCGTGCAGATTACAGAAATAGGCTTCATTTATCACAAATCCGGCTAATTACTGAAAATTTTGAAAAAAAAATTATAAAAAAAATTTGTTGGTGATCCAATGTTCTAGATATTCGACCGCGCCTTATAAGATATTAACTGTTAAATATAAGCCAAGACATTCACAAGTATAAGAAAACATACTCACTGTGTGTTTTATTCACGAGTAAAACAATTCAAGAACTACTGTAGAAACCTTTTTAAACCTTAAAAATTAAATTGCTTTTTCTTTGATATGCATTAAATTATAAATTACTATATACATACACACACGCGCGCGTGTGTTTGTGTTATATTTCGAAAGAAATCGGCAAAATCAAAGAAGTAAAGAAGAAATAGAAAGAAGAAAATTATAAGAAGTATTGCTACCCAAAATGAGACTTAACCAAATACTTAAGCGAATTATAGATTGGTGACAAAGAAAATTTGCCTGGTTTGCGGACATCCGCGCCAGAATTGTTTTATATAATAACGTTCTTTAGAAAACCTTGCTGCCCATACGATCGTAAATTGAAGAGCTTTAATGGCTACTGTAAGTCTTGAGTGCTCCTTGATATAAATAGATTTCTATGAGAAGTAAATAATACGTAAATTGTATTTTCTATTTCAATCAAGCATATAAATGTTTATAAACAAGATCAAACATTTTCAAAAAGTATGCAAAATATGTCGTCTATTTATACTCAAAATGTTTTAGATATTTAGGTTTAAAAAGACATCCACAGAAAAGTTAAGTGCAAGAAAAGATGTATTAAGCTTTTAGTGTATACCAAGCTTCAAAAAGCTCCAAGCTAAACACTGGAGCATAAAGGATAGGAATTTTTATGGCCTCTTAGTAACCCAACACTCTGACCCTGAGATGTAGGAGTTACTTTTGTGAAACATGAACAACTTTATTTAACAACCTAACCTCAAGAATTTACTAGCAAATATTTTACGATGCAGTTTCTCAAATTTAGGTTAACAGTAATTATGAATTAAAATTCAAAAGCGCTTTAAAGTCACCATAAAATTTATTTATTAAGAATTTAAATTTATTTTCTTTTAGTGATATGCCATGTGGACAAGTTCGAAATGAAACTTGGTACAAAAACAACCTTGTAAGTGTCCTAAACTCTATTATTTATGAAATATGTGTAACCTCATTTAATTATTTAAAAAATCACAAACCTTCAAAAAGTGTTTAGATCGAACTGACATTTTTAGACATATACTGCTATGTATAGTTAACATAAATACGATGTTACAATTTTATTATTTGTATTAGTTCCGGTTTTATGGATTGACATATATAACATAAAGTAAAAAAATTATGTTTTTTGACTAATACACATTAGAACATTTGTTTATATCGTATGTCACTTATATAAACTAGTAATATGACAAACTGATAACAGAACAACCATTTGTGGTCACATAGAAGGCGCAGCCCTTGCGCCTCTCAAATAACTCCCTAATCATTTTGAGAGTCACCGCTAAGAATATAGAAGGGTAGGGTAAAAAAATAAATCGAGGTTTGGGCTTGAACCAAAGGTTCCTCTCCATTTCCCTATTGCTATTATTTCTTTTTGATACCTACCGAGTTTTGCAAAACATGAATAGTGAATAATATATTGTGCGAGAGACACCAAGGAAATGTAACAAGCAAAATGCAATGCTACATCTGGGAACTGTTCCATCATTCGACATTCGTCATACTTGATGGCTCGACATAATGTCATGTCCCACTCTGTTTCGTTACGTCTAACTCATCAGGGCGCCGACAGAGCCTGAACTCACTCTGACCTTCAATTAATTCCGAAGAATATAATGTGAAGTACTTACCAGAGACGAGCGGTGCTCTCTTACCGCCATCATGCATGGCAAGCAAAACATATATCTTTTTGATACTACCGAGTTTTGCAAAACATGAATAGTTGACACAATATAATTGTGCGAGAGACACCAAGGAAATGTAACAAGCAAAATGCAATGCTACATCTGGGAACTGTTCCATCATTCGACATTCGTCATACTTGATGGCTCGACATAATGTCATGTCCCACTCTGTTTCGTTACGTCTAACTCATCAGGGCGCCGACAGAGCCTGAACTCACTCTGACCTTCAATTAATTCCGAAGAATATAATGTGAAGTACTTACCAGAGACGAGCGGTGCTCTCTTACCGCCATCATGCATGGCAAGGCAAAAACATATATCTTTTTGATACTACCGAGTTTTGCAAAAACATGAATAGTTGACACAATATAATTGTTGCGAGAGACGTAACGAAACAGAGTGGGACATGACATTATGTCGAGCCATCAAGTATGACCGAATGTCGAATGATGGAACAGTTCCCAGATGTAGCATTGCATTTGCTTGTTACATTTTCCTGGTGTCTCTCGCACAAATTATATTGTGTCAACTATTCATGTTTTGCAAAACTCGGTAGTATCAAAAAGATATATGTTTTGCCTTGCCATGATGATGGCGCGGTAAGAGAGCACCGCTCGTCTCTGGTAAGTACTTCACATTATATTCTTCGGAATTAATTGAAGGTCAGAGTGAGTTCAGGCTCTGTCGGCGCCCTGATGAGTTAGACCGTAACGAAACAGAGTGGGACATGACATTATGTCGAGCCATCAAGTATGACGAATGTCGAATGATGGAACAGTTCCCAGATGTAGCATTGCATTTTGCTTGTACATTTCCTTGGTGTCTCTCGCACAATTATATTGTGTCAACTATTCATGTTTTGCAAACTCGGTAGTATCAAAAAGATATATGTTTTGCTTGCCATGCATGATGGCGGTAAGAGAGCACCGCTCGTCTCTGGTAAGTACTTCACATTATATTCTTCGGAATTAATTGAAGGTCAGAGTGAGTTCAGGCTCTGTCGGCGCCCTGATGAGTTAGACGTAACGAAACAGAGTGGGACATGACATTATGTCGAGCCATCAAGTATGACGAATGTCGAATGATGGAACAGTTCCCAGATGTAGCATTGCATTTTGCTTGTTACATTTCCTTGGTGTCTCTCGCACAATTATATTGTGTCAACTATTCATGTTTTGCAAAACTCGTAGTATCAAAAAGATATATGTTTTGCTTGCCATGCATGATGGCGGTAGAGAGCACCGCTCGTCTCTGTAAGTACTTCACATTATATTCTTTCGGAATTAATTGAAGGTCAGAGTGAGTTCAGGCTCTGTCGGCGCCCTGATGAGTTAGACGTAACGAAACAGAGTGGGACATGACATTATGTCGAGCCATCAAGTATGACGAATGTCGAATGATGGAACAGTTCCCAGATGTAGCATTGCATTTTGCTTGTTACATTTCCTTGGTGTCTCTCGCACAATTATATTGTGCTATTATTTGTTTAGTAAATTTTGAGCAAATTTTTGATGGCGTCATACATAAGATATAAGAAATATAATAAATGAAATTAAATTAATGTCCTGAGTAATTTATAAGTTAAACGCAATTAAATTTGAATGAAAGCAAAAAAGGTTCTCAATTTATAAAACAGGTAAGAAAAAGTAGAAATATTTAATGCTTAATTAATAAAATACAATAGCTTTGACAAACATCATTAAACTTCAACAAGGGATTTATTATAACAAAAAGAAAAAAAATTAGCCTTGGGAATCAAATAATAAATTGTAATAAAAAGTCAAATATTGACATTGCTTTATTTTTACAATTCTTTTTATTTGAAAATCTTAATAAAAAAAATCAAGAAAGCTGGAGGGATTTAATTTTCTTTAGTAAAATACGCCATTTTATTATATTTAATCCAATAACTATACCAAAAATATATTATATTAAACATGTTGTGTATATATTTTATTAGCTTTTATATAGACGTTCCCTTAGCAGCAAGAGCAGTAGTTAGAGAACTCCAAACTATCATTAGAAACACTTTGTTTCAAACAAATTCCTAAATTTTTATGATTTTTAAAAAAAGTTTTAAGTGAAGTCATTTTGATAAGCCCAGTAGAATTAATCACAAAATCTAATCGGTTATTCCTCTTATGCCACTTGAGTCTTTTTTTTAAATTAAAATTAAGATGTTGAAGCTGTAGCGTATTTACAAGAAATGTGTACCATTACTCATGGTAATGGTACATTACCATGAGTAATGTGTACCATGATATGTTTACCATGGTAATGTGTATCATGGTAATGTGTACCCGACATACAAACATACATTTGTACATACAGTTTTTTCAAATTTTAGGATCTGTAAGTGCTGAAACGTCGCCATTTTATGAAAAAAGTAGGTGTTACATTTATTTCTAATATGAAAGAAGCAAAATAAAAGAATCGAATAATCAAAAATAATATATAATTAATTAGCTAAGTGATATAAATTTACGTAAATTAAAATCTGCTATATAACCATTCCAATTGAAGGCATTAATTTAGTAAAATCATCAATAACAATCAGCCTCGTTTTAAGAAGTTTTAGATTTTTGTTCAACTATATTTTTAGCAATAGCATACACAAAATATGGAAGACGTATAACATGCATCATAAAAGATTAGTACCTTGTCATACAAAACTTTTACAAAATATGAGTGTATCATAAAATCGCACGATGAAGAATTATAAGATAAAGTCGATTTAAAACGGTTAAAACTTAGAGTTCAAATTAATATTCAAAGAAACGTTTATAAAATAGTAGTAAAAGTTTACGAGCCTTAGAGTAATGAAAGACTAGAGGTAGTAAAACTCTGAAAGAGAGGGGGAAGCTTATTATAGATTCCACAAAACCTAGGCTTCACTCAGCCATATAAATGTAGGTTATATAGTAAACTAGGTTATATTATTGGCGGGAAGCCCTGTGCCAGGTTAGGACTAAAAGTAGGACAAAATAATGAGGGGGTAACCTAAACCGTAACCTTGGTGAAGGTTATGGTTTTAGCGTATTTTCATTAGAAAATGACGCTTTTGATTGTTATATCGACCTTTGGGCTTCAATAGTGGAGCACTTTTACTCCATAATGACTTTTTTATAGCAGTTATAACCTTTTTATATGGGTTTCTTTTATTATTACCATTAATAATACACTAGCATATGCACAGTAAACATATAACTAAATTAAATAAATTCTTATTCCTTAATCATGTTGGGTTTTATTAGAACAGAAAACAAGATTGTATAGTTCTGATAAGCTCTTTTCCATATCAATACTAATTACTCATGATAATCTGGAGAGATTTTAACTCACTATTTTAGCGTAAAAATGGTATAAAATCAGCTAAGCTCAACTTATCCTCAATTAGTCACAGGTAGGTGCTTCAAATAGAACTTATAAAAGCTTTTGGCAGGACATTATTTAAAAATAGAAAATCATCAATAAGTATTTGAATAGATTGTTGGTCTCCATATAAGTACAATAATACTTATCTTTCCCATGTAATACATGAACATGCTTGGAAAAAACAAGCGAAATATCGTAAAGAATGAATAATAAATAGTTAAAAAATAGAATTAAAAAAATAAAGCAATTAAAAAAAGTAAGAAAGAGTTATTCCAGTCTCATCCAGTATCTTTAAATCATTTTTACATATGAATTATAAAGTAACCCAACAGCCTTTTAAATTTAACCTGGTATTTAACCTGCTATATCGTGTCCCTAACGATATAGCATTGATACATCTATGCGTAGATAATTTATACATACTGAATTAAATATGAAAATGTTAACTTTACAATTTAAATAAAATGTATAAAGGTAATTAATGCCTGGACAAACAGAAAACATTTCAACTGATTATTTTTTTAAAGGGTTAGGAAGGCGACACTATATCAATTTAATTCGACTATTATTCAAATTAAAATATTTTAATTTATTTATTTGTTTTTAATTTTAACTTATTATTAAAATTAATAAGAATAAATAACTCCAACTACTAAGGAGAAGTTTATAAGAGGAAACAACTTTAATTATTCAAAAATAGCCAGTAAGTGTAAACAAGTCTAATTATCACGGAGCAGATAATAAAAATAAAGAACTCCAACTACTAAGGAGTAATTAATAAGAATAAAAAACTCCAACTACTAAGAAGTAATGAATAAAAATAAATAACTCTAACTACTAAGGAGAAGTGTATAAGAGTTAACAACACCAAGCACTAAGTAGTTTATAAGAGTTAACATCTCTAAGTACTAAGGAGTAGTTTATAAGAGTTAACAACACCAAGTACCAAGGAATAGTTCATAAGAGTAAACAACTCCAAATACTAAGGAGTAGTTCATAAAAGTAAACAACTCCAAATACTAAGGAGTAGTTTATAAGAGTCAACATCTCTCTAAGTACTAAAGAGTAGTTTATAAGAGTTACCAACACCAAGTAATAAGGAGTAGTTTAAAAGAGATAACAACACCAAGTACTAAGGAGTAGTTTAATTTCATAAGAGTAAACAACTCCAAAGACTAAGGAGTAGTTTTATAAGATTTAAACAACACCAAGTACTAAGGAGTAGTTTAATTTCATAAGAGTAAACAACCCAAAGACTAAGGAGTAGTTATAAGATTTAACAACACCAAGTACTAAGGAGTAGTTTAATTTCATAAGAGTAAACAACTCCAAAGACTAAGGAGTAGTTTATAAGATTTAACAACACCAAGTACTAAGGAGTAGTTTAATTTCATAAGAGTAAACAACTCCAAAGACTAAGGAGTAGTTTATAAGATTTAACAACACCAAGTACTAAGGAGTAGTTTATAACCATTAATTAAATAACCCACCAACTACACTTTTAACAATAAACAATTGATAACTCTAACTATTAAATCAGCTATTCGTTCTTATTGATTACGAATGAATAATTAATAAGACTAAATAACTCCAATTATTAAAAAATATAGAATAGTGTAAAAACTTTAATTATTATGGATTAGTTAATAAGAATAAACAACTCCAACTATTAGGGAGTACTTTATGGGAGTAAATAACTCCAACTACTAAGGAGAAGTTTATAAGAGTAAACAAGTTTAATTATTAAAGAATAGTCAGTAAGTGTAAACAAGTCTAAATATCACGGAGCAGATAATAAAAATAAAGAACTCCAACTACTAAGGAGTAATTAATAAGAATAAATAACTCCAACTACTAAAAAGTAATTAATAAAAATAAATAACTCCAACTACTAAAAAGTAATTAATAAAAATAAATAACTCCTAAAAAGTAATTAATAAAAATAAATAACTCCAACTACTAAAAAGTAATTAATAAAAATAAATAACTCCAACTACTAAAAAGTAATTAATAAAAATAAATAACTCCAACTACTAAAAAGTAATTAATAAAAATAAATAACTCCAACTACTAAAAAGTAATTAATAAAAATAAATAACTCCAACTACTAAAAAGTAAATTAATAAAAATAAATAACTCCAACTCTAAGGAGAAGTTTATAAGATTAAACAACTTCAATTATTAAGGAATAGTCAGTAAATGTAAATAAGTCTAATTATAATGGAGCAGTTAATAAAAAGAAAGAACTCCAGATACTGAGGAGTAATTTGTAAGAGTAAACAATTTCAATCATCAAGAAGTAGTTAATAAGTATAAACAACTCCAACTACTAAGGAGTAGTTTATAAGAGTAAACAATCCTATGAGCCAAGGGGTAGCTTATGAAATAGCGTCTAAAGAGTAGCTTATGAAAGCAAACTATTTTAACATTAAAGGAAGTTTACAGTTACTGAGAAAAAACTAACTCCTACTATCAAGGTGTATATATAGTTAGCTTTGAAGGTTTAGTTTGCAGAGAAACCCTCTTTAACTATGAATGAGTAGTTTGCTAGAGTTAATAATTCTATCAAGATGTATTATGAGAGAAAACATTTCTTTTGGTATCATATTAATTCACTCCATACATATTTCAAATGTTATAATTAAAGAGCCATTTCTAATATTATTAAAAGTAAAGCTTAATTTTATTAATGTAAAAAAAGTATTAGAGGAAAAGTCATCTTTTTTTTATTCAATATTCTACGCGATAGAAAAATTGGAGCAACATTCTTCTCTTTTTCAATTCTATAAGTTTATTTTTAGGGTTTGTCGTGATTCAGTTATAAACGATATTGATTAATCAGATGGTATAGAGTTAGGTTTAGGCTATAGGTCAAGGATTTTCTTTATAAAATAAACAGGTAAAAGTATATTGGTATAAAGGGAGGGTTATTTGGTTAGCAAGAGACAAACTATAGTTTCTTAGCATGCGACATCAAG
This sequence comes from Microvelia longipes, assembly GCA_018340805.1. Lineage (NCBI taxonomy): Eukaryota > Metazoa > Arthropoda > Insecta > Hemiptera > Veliidae > Microvelia > Microvelia longipes. Next base: position 38,679,679 of record JACMZG010001911.1, on the reverse strand, counting down.
ACCTCAATGTCTTTGAGGCTTCTGATTGGAGTTATTCAAATAAAGAGGAAAAACAGACAAATAGGATTTATTGAATCATTTATAACTTAACTAATTTAAAAATAAGGAGGTTAAGTATAAAACAACATGGAATACATTTAAAAAACGAATCAGTAAAACGTATGATTTGTTAGATTGGTTAACTGAACGAACAAATGATTTGTTCAGCTTAGCGAACGAATAATTATTTTTACTAATCGAACAAAAGTATTACATTACATATTATTATATTATATACATTAGTATTACATATCGAGCTCAAACAGCTCAATAACAATCTATCCACATATTATGTTTGACATGATCAAAATTGAACAAGTCAATTAATAATATGGTTATGTTATAATCAGTAAAATAATCTGTTAAGTATGAGAGTCACCACTAAATCATTTTTAAACGGTTTTCATTTAATTTTTCAAATCAATTATTTTCTTTTCTTAGTCAAAAAATAAGTATAGCATTATAAATATTAAATTAAATGGTATAATAAATAAGCATAGTTTCAATAACTCAGAACAAAATATCAAATAGTAAGTTTACATTTAATTTTAAAAATAATTTATTAACAAAAAAGTAGGATTTAACGTATAATTATTACAAATGGGAAATCTTTATAAAAATTATTTCATTACATTTCTATCAAGTTAAAATCAATTCTATCAATTGCTATTAAATGTATATGCAATGTAAATAAATGTAAATAATGTATAATATATAATAATAATAATAATAATAATAATAATAATATATAATGTATAATGAATAATAATAAATAATGCAATGTAAATAAATGTATATGCATACATAATGTATCCGTAATAATTAAACAAAATTAATAACAATTAAATTGATGAGGACTTCAGTCCTTTTTAAAATTTATTTAAAATAATTTTTTAGAAATACTCTATATAAAAGCTGACAAGACAGTATAAACAAAAAATAAACATTATAATCTTAGCAGTATTTATTATAATATTATCTTAAAATCCTTATTTTACCTTTACCCTCCCATTATTTTAATTTTAATTTCATTTTAAATTTATTTCGTAGTTAGACACGAGACATAAAAAACATTCAAAATTTTATAAATTTTCCAACTTTTTGATTTTGTTAATTTCAAGAACCGATTTGCCCAGGATCCCTGGGCGAAAGCTCTTTCGTCAATTTATTTGAAATAAATTTTCAAAAAGGACTGAAGTCTTCTTAAATTTAATTGTTGATAATTATTATTTTATTTATTAAAAAAATAAAATAAATAAATAAAACAACTATGAACAAGACATTTCTATTCTACGATCAAATTTTCCATACACCATCTCGGATGGGACTGCTTTAATATCCCTCACAATCCCATTCTAATATTAAACCCAAAAAGTCAGAATAAAAAGAACAACTAACATTTACCCAAAAAAGATAAAACGAACAAAGAAAATTAACTTTTATCTCCTGGATATTTACCAATCAGAGAGTGGTTGAAACCACTAACCTAGTTTCATTTGAGACGTTCTACACTATTCTACCCAACATTTAAAGGATACAGTATTTATAAACAAAATGAAAATATCCTATTTGCTGTAGCACAAGAAACTTCAACCAGACAGTGTATTAATTAAATAAATGCATATTTTTAACCATCCATACTATATTATATTTATGTGAAATGGAGTAAAATTTATATTAAATAAATATTTTAAAGAAACTATTCCCTGAGAAGTTGACAAAGTGTAAGAGGCAACGTATGTAGCACATACTTGGGTCAAAAGAACTATTTTGTTCATAAAAAAAAGTTATCATTAAGTTTTTTAAAGAATCGACTTCGTCTGATAAAATCAGACGATGTGAGACAATTGACTAAAACTTCTTCAGACATGAAAACGTCACAACCATACAAATTATTGACATGAACTCAGCAGATTTAATTAAACTATTAATTTAATTTTGCAGGGCAAGTGAGTAGACGCTGACAAATAAATCTAATAAAACACTCTGTAACATAATTATAAGAAAAGTTCGTTAACCTAAGAATAAAAAGAACATTTGTTTTATAAAGTAAAACGTCTATTTGTATTAGCTATAGCTAATACAGGGAAGCAATGACTATTGATTTTTAACTCGACCTATTACTGAGGAAAAGGAAGGTAATTGAGGCTTGGACTCAATATAAAAAGCTTTTACAGCACGCTATATTAGGCTATACAAAGCTAATCTAAGTCTATGCTCTGTCTCACCCTCAAATTCCCCACTATAAAACTTTAAAATTCAGCCAAAGCAATTTAAGATAAACTTTTCTCTTTTTCAATTATAATCAGAATAATCAGATTTTGAGGTTTAATGTTGTTTTGAAGAAATTAAGGATTGCGAGTATTACACCTCATATTCTTGGCTAAAATCTAATTAAGATAAATAAATATAAAATATATTATCCATATGCATATACATGTGAGATAATTGCATTAAAATGTATATTACTAACCACCAATATAATATAAATCCATATATTTCCCCGTTCTATTAAACTAATTAATTAATTATTAATATTTTAAGCGTGAACTTTTAAAATATTTTATCTATATTATTATTCATCTATAATTCTTGACGTACAATCGAATTTATACATACATAAATACACATTGTCAAAAAACAATGATGTTTTGGACGTTTTAAAGTTTTATTATATTTTTAAAATGTAAAAGTTTAATTTTTAAATCCAGCGCACAATAAATGCAACAAAGTTGCTTTTGCTAAACGCATTTAAATGTTATTATAAAGTAGGTCATTCTAGACTAATTTGCCCCACTGCAGAAATGACCTATAATACAGGTGTCTAAAATCTCCTGAGTGGATTTTGGTGGCGGAGTTTTTTTTCGATAAAAAAATTGAGACGCATCGAGCGAGATCAGTGCCTGGTTTTTTTGAAATAAAACAAATGTATTTACTATCTGAAGATCGAAGTAGTGAAAATAAGCGTAGCGATAGGCCTCCTAAGTAGTTTTCACAAATTTGTCTGTATTTATGCCAGTGTGTGTGTGCGAGTCAGTCTGTTATCATTGTAGCTTCCAGTGTACTTATGCTGTACAGTTGAAACTTTATACAAAAATCAGTCTAAAAGCGTAGTTGTGCTAACCGGATCTAAGTTTTATCTCATTATCAGCATTACTTTGATTTTTATCGAATGACATGTGTACGTTTTTAAACAAAATTGTAAATAATCGGAAAATAATATAATTAAGTTGACCTTTGGCACATGTGTATACATTCACTTACTAAATAAGTACACTAAGTTTTGTTTTTACACGACAACTATACCTATGATTTTTATTGGATCATAAAATTTAAGCAGCGTGGTCAGTCGAGCGGGCATCGAGGTCATCAAGCGTGGTCAGAACCTGGATAGGTGACCGCCGAAATTAAAATATTGTATTACTATCTGAAGGCCGAAGTAGTGAGAATTAGCGCAGCAAATATGATAAGAAAAGTTTTAAGGTACCCCATACCAGATTTTTTTAATTTAAAAATATCGATTACGTTGATGCTTCTTTATAAAGTTACTTCTTTATAACCATTTTCAATTTTCTCTCAATTGTCTACACCCATGTAAGATCTTTAAAGAGTTGCCAGTTATTAAGAGAGTAAATTAGGTCCATAGGGCAATAATTTATACATACAGTATGTACAAAATATAAACGGCACTAAATAAGAAAGGAGAGTGGTTCTACAAGTCAGGAACAATCGTCGTTTTTATTTTGTACTATTGTACTCATTCTCAAGCTTATTTATAAAGATAAGTACACACATCAATTGTACAACCATCCTTTAGATGGTTATACAAATGAGATGATAAAATAAATAAATCAGACTGAATTTACAATAAAGGAAAAATTACTTTTTGATATAAATATCACATGAACAAGTAGATAATAGTAGAAAAATTAGCAAATTGATTTATTAATAATGAAGATGTGGTCTAGTGGTTACCATTAGGCTCAACCTGTTTATTGTTTCCACTGTCACGAAACATTTTTATCTATAAAATACTCACTTAATAAAAACCATATATTGAATTACTAATTCTGCCTAAATACTGCAGAATAGCAATAAAACAATGAGTAGACAAATCTCAACTTAGCTGCTTTATGTATTGTGTTTTCATAAATACATATTTCATATTCAACTGGTCTCAAACGATTTAGCTTGCCATCTATTATTTACAACATGGCACATTTTTTAAATGCGACTTCAAGTTATAAGTTGATCTTTGTAAGATCAACTTATACTTATATATATATATATATATATATATATATATATATATATATATATATATATATTATATATATATATATATATATATATATATATATATTATATATATATATATATATATATATATATATAATATTACAGGAGGCCTAGCGGAATCGATCCTCCTTAATTATCATATAATGCTAAAAAATTTAAAGTTAATAAAAGCTAAGTTAGTTTAAATATAACGGCTTAAACTAACGTATTAATTCATTATAATCAAACACTTGAAAGCTGTCAAAACTAAGCCTTTTTTTAATTCATGAATAACTTACGCAGAAGTACAAACACTAAATATATCTACGTTATGACATCACATTCCAATATTCCAATTAATTAAACTAAATACGCATATTGCTTGATGGGAGAGCATAATTATAAAATTATGTAGAGTGTAATGAATAATTACATTTAAACGTTGGCTTAATAATCATTTTAATTTTATTTCATGTTTATAAAGAGATACTCAAATAAAAAATACGAATAAATAATGTCAATATCATGCAATCATAAGTCACATCATGAAATGCACACAAATGAATAAAACCATCATAAACAAGTTTACTACATGTTTTAAATTTATAACGTTGATATAATTTAGCCCAATCATTGTTTTCAGAGCAAATAAAGGACAGGTTTATGTTATTTAAATATTTAATTAAGATTTTTCTAAACATTAAATCATCAGGACAAATACAAATTGTTCAGCCCTTTAAATAACGACATTTTGTTAAATAAGTTCAAATAATAATAATTTCATTTTTTTTTAAATTTTTATTACGTTATTAAGTTGGGTTAGTGGCGTCTAACATTTTTATTTTTTACAAATAATATGCCTTTTATTATATTGAAGAAAATGTTGTTGTGGCAGGATGAACTTAGGAATAATAAAAATGTGTATACCTAAATTTCTGTATAACTACCACTGATCTCAAAATGATCCTGGTTCTCGAGATAAGAAAAATCAAAAAGCTCGTCCGGTGTTTTAATAAATGACGATACATGAGACAGGAAGCTAAGATCCATTTTGGCAGCATGTTTCAATAATAAATAGGCTTAATTAATTCTTAATCTGTATCCGCAATATTTATTATTAGTTTACCTTTAAGGTTTTATTTCTCGCGAACTAGTATAAAATTAATAAGGTTGATAATTAACTAATTTAAATAAATTGTTTAAAACAGTAATTTAAAAATAAATAAAATAAACTTTAGGTATAGACATTTTTTAGCATTCTAATTAATTAAATAGTTATATTTCTAATTAAAAAAAATCGGCAAAGAGTTAGAGTCGGCAAAAAGAAAATCTCAGAATCTAGAATTGGAATCGGCAAAAAATAACTTTAATCTTAAATACTAGCAAACAATATTTTAACAAATAAAAAATATTTTTTTTGAACATGATGTAAAAAAAACTAAATAAAAATAAAATAAAAAACTTTAGTTCATACTAAGTTTATTTTATTCATAATATTTTTAAGCTGTAGACAGAGAAATATTTTTATCTCCTCTTTTAAATTAGATTTTGTAAGTAAATGATACCCTAGGCAATATTTTTTCACATCATCAAGAAAAGTAGGAAGAAAAATATGTTTAGCCTCTAAATGACAGCATTGTGATTTGATTTGATAAAAACTTCATTTTCATTGTTGCAACTCAGAGGACGTTGGCTTGTAATGCCTTCCTAAAAGTATAAGGTCATTTCCTAGGGTTTCCTAAGTCTTATCGATCCTAGAATCCAGAAAACAGATTTTCTCTCCTAGTTTTTCTAGCGCTAGTGAAAATAACACGCTATTTCTCTTAGCTATTTCCCCAGAAATGTTTTTCTAGCTACCAAACAGTTTCTATTTCATCAGACCGAGACGTTTCTTTAAAATAGAAATTTCTTTAGAAAAAACCATTCAATTCTAGACAGGATATTTTGAGAGAAATCCGTTGGAAGTTCTGACAAGTTAATTTTTAAAGTTTATACTTGCACGAACGATATGTTTACGTCCTTCTGAACTTTTCTCTTTTATCCTTTTTAGATTTCTTCTAATGGTCTAAAATAACAAGTCGGCAAAAAAATCGAGTAGGTGATTTTATCAAATTTCGAATATATATTGAGCGAGAGACAGCTGGGAGTGTAACTGGCAAAATGCTAGGCTGCATCTGGCATATTTTTCACCATTTCTCAATCTTCATTATTGATGATCGACATTATTTCATGTACCACTCTGTTTCGTTAGGTCAAGCTCATCAGGGCGCCAACAGACCCTGAACTCACCCTCCTTCTCTTTAAATTCTAAAGAGTATAATGTAGATTATTTGCCAGAGATGAGCAGAGTTCTCTTACCGCCATTATGCTTGGCATGGAAAATATAAATCATTTGACAGTTCCGAGTTTTGGAAAACATAAATAGTTGCATAATAAACATAATTATGCGAGAAACCTCTACGAAAAGAGTGGGCCAGACAATGTTTAGAGCCATCAATAATAACAAATGTCGTATGACAGAACAATACCCAGCTGTATCAAGTATTTTGCTTACTACACTCATACGTGTCTCAATTGTAATAATTAATACAAATATATTGTGTCAACTATTCATGTTTTGCAAAACTCGTTTGTATAAAATGATATTTATTTAAATACGATCATGTTTATATTTAAATACAGACATTTTATAAATATATACTAGAAACCACATTTGAAGAATTCGAAATAACTCGATTATACAACAATATGAAAACTCAGAAAAGAATTATGTATATACATATACGTCAACACATATATTGAGAAACGTTTCAATGTCATACCTTAAGTCAATGTTGCCTTGTGGATATGAACCACCCCAATATCATACCTTATCCTCAGAGAATAGTACCTCTGTCCTTTTATTCCATTTATTTTCTTAACATTCTAAATAAACATCTATCACTGTCTTTTTAAATAAACTATGAGATGCAGTTTGTTATAAAAACTTTGTTTTACCTTTATAACAAAACAAAATATTGTTGAGAGAAACAACGATCGATATAATGTACTGAATTATTTAGTTTGCTTTTTACGCTAAATTTCTTTTTACTTTTTTCCACTGAATACCACAGGTATATAGGAAAGTATTAAGTTCAATATAAAAATCCGAAACCGAGATTACGTTATAATTATCCTTTCAGACAATTTTATGACGTTTTGAGCGATTTTATCATGCTACCTTGTGCGACGCATTACTCCCTCAGTAATAATGCTAAAACGTTGAAAATGAGACAAAAATCAAAATTTAGATCTAGTTGTGTTGTCCCCAAGATGACATTCTTAAAACAGTGTTCACCTAAGTCATCAATTTTACAAATTTTGAAACAAATGTATATCCTTAAGTACTAAATTTATCTGCAAAATTTAGTTTTGTTATTGTTCACGATTTTAAAAGTATTTGATTTTCTTTTGAATTTTAAACTTTTGATTTTCTCTGTTTTTACTTTTGCACATTTAGACCAATGGGCCTAAATGTAGACCCCATTGTGCAAGCACTAAAAATCTGAATCCGGGATTTCACACAGAATTATCCGTTTCAAATGATTTTAAGAAACGCAAAGTGGTTTTAACTATGTTGTCTGTCTGTATGGGTGTGTTATATCGCAGCTCCCACTGTTTTTATACCAGAGCGTTAAATCTTGATGTTGGCTTGAAACAGATGTTTTTACCGTCTGAGGACAAGCAAAGCGCGTCCGAAAACGAACTGCCATATAAATCATGTGACATCCATATTCTATGACGATCTTTGCGAGTCCGAAGTGGTAGGGATGAGCGTTGCGAATTTTATAGTGTAAGCATTAGTTCCAAAACACAGTGTACCTACATTTAAAAACTGATTTTTCCTAGTATTTTTAAACTTTCATGAACATGAAAATGTGGTTAAATGACGTATCTATAGCGTAGTTAAATGGCGTATATAAAGCGTATAGTTAAATAGCGTATTTAAGCATAGTTAAATAGCGTACATAAAGTGTAGTTAAATGGCAATCTACTGTAATATATTTGAAAGCTTTGACCAACCTTAGTTTAACCCCCTAGAAATATGGTCATCAAATAATTTAGAGATAGAGCGTAGCTAGATCAAAGTATAACCACTTTGAGCTTTGGGTAAGTATGACATTTTGAGGACGAGCAAAGCGGGTTCGAAGTCTAAATACCCTAGACTTAGGAAGAATATCTTACTAAGGGCGAGCGGAGCGAGTCGAAGTCTTTTCACTTTAAACTTTAAATAAACATTTCATTTTGAGGTCGAGCTAAGCGAGTCCAATGTTAAGAGAAAAAGTTCCGAGGTACGTCGTACCTGATTTTTTAAGTTAAAAAATCGGAAAAAAGTTTTAGAGTTTTACAATTTTTAAGAAAATACATCAAAGTTATAAAAAAATAATCTATTTTATAAAAATTAATTATTAAACGACATAGTTATATTTATATTTGGAATTTATATAAAATAAATTTTGTAATAATAATAATATAATGTATATAATGTAATAATGTAATATAATAAATTAATGTAAAACTCAGCTCAGGAAAAATACAATAAGTTAAATACTATTAACGTGTTTTTCAACCTTAAAATAATATAAATTTTACGAATAATTTAAGGCTAAAAACTTAAAAGTAGTAGGATGGTTTAATGCTATAAGTGTAAACTTATTTTTCGCAACAGCATAGTTAGGGTGTCAATTGTACAGAAAGTAGACAGTTAATTATTAGAAACATCAATACGTATTTTCACAGCTTGCAACCCAAATTAATCTTAAAAATTACGAAATCTTAGATAAATTAACCATTATAATTATGGGAAAAGTTCGTTAACGGTACTTAACTTGTAGATATGAGTGAAGCTTTCAGAACAACGATTAAAGTTTAGGCGAAATTCAACATGGCAACTTAAAATGGGGGCTGTTATTAAATCATAAATTTTAGGAGAAATATTTTTTCTAAATATGATTTCAAGCACCAGTATAAAATACTTTGAGTCAAACAATAGCTCATCCAAATTTATCGCTAGCACTGTTCTCAAAATAATTAAAATAGTAGTCTTTTATAGTAAAACAATACGCCTGCCACATGCAGCTTGATTAGGTTGGCTTTAGGTGTGTTGTGGTAGGTAAAAGGGAGGAGGAATGAAGAGGTCAAAAGAAAATAGGGCGGGGTTTGTAGTGAGGTAGGTGAGATAGGTTTTTATTATTGTTGTAACCACATATCCTCCGTAACGAAGGTGAGGGACATTAGAGAAGTCTTTAAGTTCCCATAATGGTAAATGGGTAATTTAAAAATACAGTATAGGTAGACAACATATTTCGAGAGGATGTCGTTTTTCATGTTTATGGGGCTCTGAGTCTTGTCCGATGTCATTCAGAGTACTCAAAGTTCTTAAATCCGGGGGTCCGTGTTCAAAACTTGGTTTCTAGTATCGTTATAAAACATTATAAGGTTACAACAAAATAACTAAAAATTCTGACGCAGTGTTCCGCAAGCCGGGCGAATTTTTTGCTTTCGTGCTTAATAATCCATTCAACTACTGGCAATACTTGCTTTAGCTTATTCTTCAATTGCTTCATTAACTTGCTACGTAGGGACAATACAATACAAATATCACTAGAAAAGAATAGTCCGTTTACAGCAGTAGTTAAGCGAGGAACCTAATCATGCAAAAGTCAAGACTTTATCCAAACTAATAAATAATACTGAGTCAGCTTTAACTATTTTCCCTGTCGGGAAAACAAACTTTATTTTACAAGAAGGTTTTACAAGATGATTTCGACCTGATTTAGTATAAAATTTATATGGTTATTACTGCCTTCAGGCACTCTAGAGAATTATTTATTGGCGCGAAAAATATTTTTGTCAAAGTTTTTAGCGAATTTCAAAAGAATAAATAAGTTTATTTTAAGTTGAAAAGAAAAATTTATAATAACTTTTTTTTATTTTTAATCAAAAAATCTCAAAGAATAAAACAGAGTTAAGGTTTAAACACTGATTTATATATCAAGCATGTACGGAGGGCTTTTAATAATTCATAAGCCAGTCCCAAGAAACAGTATACTGTAACAGTATAGGAAAGGTAAAGGGACCGCAACCATTTTATTTATCAGAGCGCGAATCTACATTCTAAAGAAGTAGCGTACCAACAAGTTCATAAAATCGTCAATATAATTAAGTGGCACTAAAATAATTAAGAATAAATAATGAAAATTTCTATGCGGATTTCACTTTGAAATATGGGATAAACAGCTCTTTTACCTCCGTTAGTTTTTACTTTTCCTCATTTATACCGTAAGTATAAATAATGATTGAAAAAAATATCTGAAACCAGGGTGACACCGAAATTATCCGTTTCAGGTGTTTTTAAGGACCTCCTAAGTGATTTTCACAAAGTTTTCTGTCTTAATTTGGGTGTGTCAGTTACTATCGAATAACCTATAGTCTATTTATGCAAAAGAATTGAAACTAACTTAAAAAATCTTAAGGTCAATCAGTGCAATTCGGAAAATAATCCTTCTATAACGCCATAAATCCGATTTTGGCATATGTAGATATTTGGCACACATGTACTTCTATAAAAGGCCAAAATATGTGCAAAGTTTCATCACATTATCAACATAAGTTTAATTTTTTAAAGTTATAAAAATTAGTTTAGTTTTATAAATAAAAAATCTGAAAATAATTCAATTAATTTAAAATTTGGTATTAATATATCCTTCTATGTAATAAATAAGAATACTAAGTGTCGTTTCAACACAGTAAGTATATCTATGGTTTTTGTTATATCATAAATGTAAAGCATTGAGCAAGGTCAATGCCTGGATGGGAGACCTTTGGCAATAAAACAAATTTATTTACTGTCTAAGGACGAGAGCTGATGAGGAATAGTTCCGAGGTAACCCGTACCCATTTTTTCTAGAATAAGTAATTACAATAACCTGTAATATAAAGACTCAATAAAAACATTGAATTTTGTTTAATCTAAAAACTTAAATTGGTTTTCTTTATAAACATGTGTTTTTCTGTTTCAAAGAGACTGAAAGAAAAGGCAAAAACAGTTTAATTTTATGATTGCACATACGAAATGGAAACGCAATTTAACTTTTCTACTGCTATTGTCACTGGCATCTACAAAGTTAAAACTCAAGTTCAAAATTACCCTTATATTTGGCAACATTTTCATCACATAGGAGCTATTGAAATTGTTAATGGTTAGGTTTGCTTTGTAACATTGCACAATAATTTTGATAATGGCTTTTGTGTAAAAGAAAAAATGTATAAAGAATATTAAAAAATGTTATAGTGTTCAGAACATATGAAGTATAAAACTTGCAAATATAGCAATAGCAAAATGTATTCCAGAACATAGTAAGTACAAAGAAATAGTAGCGCTTATGTCAGTTCTTCGAGTATACATAAAACAAATAACATTCATGGAGACGCATACATAAAACTAGTAGACTTTAGTTTTACGTCAAAATCACATTATAAAGTCTAGACGTCAAGACTACAAAAGTTAAATTATAATTGTTATAAAATAATAAAAAAATTCATTATAAGACACATACAAGAAAACATATCATCCATTTGCTCTTAAGCAAATTTGAATTTATTTACCCCAAACTATTAAGACAAAATTTTCTAAATTGTGATAGTTTTTATAATAGGTCAATTGTGATAGTCAATTTTAAATCATAAAATGGCTGCAGACTACGGTTTGTACAACCAATATTTTGTTTAAGTAAATAATACCTAAGTCACGTCACATTTTAGCAATATAAAATTTAAACAGACAACTTACCTTTTTTCATTGCATACAATTATTAAAATAAACAATTTATTCATCGCGTGTTAAAATAAAAAGTATTGATTTCATTTAAAAATGCAGATAAAATGAAGCAATGGTAAAAAAAAATACAATGAAAAAATAACTCCCTAAAATTAATTATTCCTAAAAAATTATATTAATATATCAACATTATAGGGGAATAAAACTCACAATAGCCGGTTTTTCAAGGCTGTTTTTAAAAAGTATAAATTGGAATTAATACTCTTTTTAAAATGGTTAGATTCAGAAAAACAAGCTGTCAACTATAGAATACAGCTTTCCTACCTAATTTATTAAACTCTAGATCACGGGGTATTCCGTCCCCCCCCTCTTCTTTCTTTTCTTTTAATCATAAAAGAAAAATAATTTTTAGTTTAGATTCAGAACACTCTAAAGCGGCACCGAAAATAGACTTATAGGAAAAAGAGAACACCTTTTACTATCTAAAATGAGCCATTTTGAGACACCATGTCAAATTTCTCACAAGATTTGAATTGCGTACTAAGTTTCAAAGAATTGGGAATATATATATTACTATTATATATATATATATATATATATATATATATATATATATATATATAATATATATAGAGAGAGGAGAGAGAGAGAGAGAGAGAGAGAGAGAGAGAGGAGAGAGAGGAGAGACAACAAGAAAAGTGCATTACATCCACAACAGCGCGCACAGAAAGCTTTTATTCGATTTTTGGAATCTGAGGTAGCTCAAACGCGGACATTTATACAAATTTTAATTTTGAATCCAATTAGTATCAAAAGACCACAATAGTTTATTAGTTTTGAGAGAAGAGTAAGAACATGATCTTATTGTGGTTAAATTTACCAAATACTTAGAATTTTAATAAAGATATTAGAATCTAGAGCACCACTAAAGATTTGAATCAATAAAAAAAACCAAAATCAGATTTTATTCTAACAATATTGGATTTATTTTAAGTTGAAAATGTTAAAACCAAGGTATTATGAGAAACGACCTGATTGCAGAGGGGGCAACAGGCTTTTAGTTTTAGCCAAATCGAGGAAAAAGGAAAATACCTTTATTTAATCCCACTTTTGGTGTTTAGGTTAGAATGCTTAATCCGAGTTTTTTAAGTAAAAAATGCTATTTAGCTGTTTTGCGTTTTAATTGCTTTTAGAAGACTAATATCGGACACGCCCTAAATCCTCACCTTCACTAACACCAATAGTTATCTAAACAGTCTTTCAGTAGTAACAAGTTTTTTTATTGATTAGTATGAAATAGGGACCTTATAAATATTTAAAACGGAACGATAAGGTTAGAGTGAGGTAGGTTAAACACGCTATACACCCAGGACTGTTACAACAGGCAAAATGTTTTTCAGTAAAAAGTTTAACTATGGTTTTAAACTTGAACAATACCCATCGCTTCAACAGACAGTAAATAATTAACCTAAAATAGATAATCTTTTTCAATTGACCAAAACAATCGCTTAACTATTGTTGCACTTTTGATTAAAACATGCAATTTCTTCTTGAGGTATTTAAAACGGATTCCAGATTAACAAGCTAAAACTTGGCAAAAAAAACGAAACTACGCTTCCTATCACATATTTTAAAAATAGCCAACTCTATGGCTCCCACTATTTTAAACCACTATTCTACAAGATTTCTCAAGCATTTCGGTTGCCACTGATTTGGTTAAAGTATATTGTTCATCTCAGCAAATTTCAGTAATTTCGTTTTTAGAAAATAATTGCCAACTAATTATTTTTGATTTTCCCCGATATTTAATTAATCCTCTCAATACAATATATATTTACTTTTAATCTATATTATTTTCGATTAAATTTTATTTTTTGGTTCAATCAGTTATTTAGATCGTAGTCGTACATGAAGTTCACATACGTCAACATATATATTCCGACTGTATACGTACATATATATACGTCCGTATATTCTTTCTTCCCGAGACGATGAAGTCTACATAAAAAAGAAACTAATACGACTAAAATTATGATATCTAAACTGTCGCATGTTTAATGAGAAAAAAAAACTAAAATTAAATTTTACAACCTATTTGAAGACAACACTTATATAAGGTTTGTCCGAAATAGTACTTTTTATTATTCTCTTCAAACGTCTCGCTCGGCATTCTTCTTTAGTTCATACATTACCCCGAAGCAGAAGTACAGACAGGAGCCAAAGACATAAAAAATATCAAGTTTATAAAACGGAATACCGGGTCGATATTGAAATAACAAAACATTACTTTAGAACACGAACACTTATTTTGTCTTGAAAACAATCAAATATTCAATAGCTTTTAAAGTATAGGCTTAAATCAATATTTTATTCTAGTATTGTGAAAACCTAGAGATATAAATGTCTCCTAGTTTTCTTTTCTTTTCCTAGAACTTTTTTTCTTATTTATTTATGTCTACGTCTCAGAGAAAATATAAATAATAATAAAGAAGAAAATAAGGAAGTCATTATACTTTCATAGAGACAAGCATAATTGCAGTATAAATAAAAAATAATAAAAGAGGCTTATGACCTTTTGACTGTTTCTCGGTTTTGAGTGAATTGAGAAAATGTTTGCTGTCATTATTGCGAGTTAATGACATTATACATATTTAATGAAAAATATAGATTTGTACAATCATATGATTGTTTTTGTGCCAAATCTCATTCTGATCCTTTAAAGCGTCAGAAAGTAAATGTCATATAAAAAATATCGAAACTTGTATAACCATACGTATAAAAAATAAAATGCCCGTTTTAGGGGCATTTCGCCCCATCAGGGTATTCACCCTGCGGGAACAACCTCAGGTGGTTTGGATCTACTACACTCTAAGAGTTCATTAAAGTTGGCAAAATCTTTTTAATACAAATACTATTCATAAAATCTTAGAGCATTCCCCGGACTGCTAACCTCGGATCTCCGGTGCCGAAATTGAGTGCCTATACGATCACGGCCACGGAAGCAGATCATACGTATACACACTCTCAAATATATTTATGCAAATACATAATATATAAATATATATATATATATATATATATATATATATATATATATATATATATATATATATATATATTATATATTATATATTATATATAATATATTTTGAACTAGTAGGCCAATTAAAATGGACCCCTCTACTTCCCTCTCTACATTCGACCTTATAAGCCTCATTTTTTGCAGCAAACACTAGGAGATATAATCAGGAGAAAGTGATAACCAAGGCGACGGCGTGTCGATAGTTTGACAAGTGACTTTAGACTTTTGACAAGTATAGTAAAACATTTACAGGAGAAAAACTGTTAAAAGATGCACATCAGAAATTAGTTAAATCCTTTACTTAAGCTCACTCTCAATCTAGGTCATATTTGAAACTTATAAACCAATGTTTTGATGTTTAATATTTTAAACGACTTAGTGTAGGGACCTCTAAATGATATGTTATCCTACTAAGCATAAAATATATGCTACCTATATGCGTAGAATGCATTATTATTTTAATATAAATATAAAATTATTATGTAGCAAGATTGTACTAATCTTTAAATTAGACGATAAATTAAAACGATTTTATAGATAGATACAGATAAAGTTTACGTATAGATCAAGCTGTGTTATACTACAGTAAAGTGAATATTCGACATTTATTATTGTTTTGAGAGAGCTTAATTTACGTATTAATAAAACAATGTTATGTTGCAACAATTAAAGCCAAAATTTACAACAATCAATACAATAAAATAGGAAACAAATTTAACTCACTCGCAACGCCACTTTGTAAAACTTATATGATTTTACCTGAAACAAAAAAAAAACATTTTGCAATGAAATTGATAGTAGTATCCGTTATTAACCAGGGAAAAAATATACTATACTTCTATGACAACTATTCTTAATGAGGTGTTCTTTAAGTGCAACTTTAAAATATACGTAAAGCTTCATTAATACCATCAAGTACATGGTACTTGATGCCTTAAAAATGTGATTTAATCGTTGTGGAACAAACTAATGGACAAGTAATGCGGGTTGGAAATTAGATTGAAAAATAGGTATTTATGCAACAATAGAGCAAAGCGTATTCCCACATAATGTCCAGTTTTCTCTGCGAGAAAAAACTGCATTTACTCTCGAGGCTGATAGCCAAGAGATAAATTAGTTAGCTCCTGAGGCTAGCCATGTACTTAACTAATTTCCTTTGGAATGCGTGTTACGGAGCTTAACAATCCAAATCTTGCTTAAGGTTCCGGTTTATGCTTTTTAACCTAAGCAGTTACTCTATTATCAAGCACTGCTCGTAATTTATTTTGTCTGTATTTTTTAAAGGAAATGCGCACAATTACCTTGTTGGCTATACAAAACTATGCCTCTATAAATTGGCAATGCGCACTATTATTTGCATTAGATTAAATCTCAGTTAGTGTTTATCTATAAAGGTTTCAGTGCATTTCCTAAACAAAAATTTTAACAGACAAAATGAGTTACGAAGTAGGGGTCGTACCGACTTCAATTAGGCGTCAAAAAAACATAAATAAAGAACTTTTTCGCGGCGAAAAATATTAACCCTGAATATTACCATTTTTACACACGCAAATATGAATAATATATATATATATATATATATAATATAATATATATATATATATATATATAATTTTTCGTGATTAAAATCGTGACAAATATGTGTTGTGGTCCGAGGTCGACTATCCCATGTGTTCCGGGAAATTCGCTAAAAAATAACAAGGACCGTAAGCACTATCCAAAATAAAGACAAGAAACTATGCATTGTACAAGGACCATACAATATAAAAAACATAACAAGGATTAAGGATTGTAAGAATTATGGAGAGACAGCAATACATAAATTGTAACAAGGATCTAATGCATTGTACAATGACCATACAATATAAAACGTATAACAAGTTTCGTAAACATTATGGAGATACCACAGAATATACAATAAGAAGGAAATTCGTAGCTTCAAATAGTAACTGGATACCTCGATACAAAACAATAAATCTACACAGTAGAAATGTTTCAAAAAGTTTAGCTAGGTTTGAGATGATGAAGTAGTAGTTATGTTGTAAAATTATATCCAATCTAAGTTTACTCCTTATTAAATTGTTTGCTATACTTCGAACAACAAAACTTCATTTTCTAAACCAAAATTATCTCAAAGTTTAAACAGAGTGTTTGCAGAAAGAGTTAATTAACTTAATTATAACGGATTAAGATTCCTATTGATTTATAACAACAAAAGCAAATTATTTGATCTATATTATTTTATTAGATAATTTAATTCAATAGAATAATGATGTACTAAAAATAGTTATGAGTTCATTTCAGCAAATTTACATAGTATCTATTTTGAGTTTTAAAGAAATATAATTAGAAGAGAATTTTATCCACTTATTATGACAAAAGATAGTTGTACACGTTTTAACGTAAATGACGTCATAAAAAATATTTTCCAGATGCACCACTACACCTTTAGACTGAATTTTGTACAAAGGTTTGTAGCATAAAAACACTGGGAACTACGATGATAACAGATTCACACACATACAGATAGACAACTTTGTGAAAATCACATAGGAGGCCATAAAAATCCTAAAAAGGATAATTCAGGGACATCCCGGTTTTGGATTTTTATGCAGCCACAATACTTTTCCTATATGCCTATGGTATAATAATGAAAAGCAAAAGAGTTAATAGAGTTCTAGTACAATAGTTGTATAATTACAATGGTAATATAGCTATAGTAAAATTACTATATGAGAATATAGTTAATAAATGGAATTGAATTGTTTAAATTTATTAAGTATGTACATGTAAACTGATGCATGAAAAACAGTTTTGCAGATTTAAATATTAATACTTTAACAAGCTTTTCTTACGTTTAAAATTTGTTTATTTATGTATTTATTATTATATTTAATACATAAATAACCTTGTCAGGACAATAAATAAGAATATAATATCAATGTATAAAGAAACATCTTAGGTGTTGTATACAAACAATATAAAACCATCATTACAACAGTATAATATCAATAAATAACCAAATAAAATATCACTTCAAAGAAAACTTAAAACAAGCGGGTAAAAGATGTTAGATCGCAAAATATATACTGAACATTTTCTTTGATTCAAACAAAAACAAACATAACACGGAGTCCTGCTAAATAAAAGAGGGAAATAAATTGTATTTCCCATAGACAGAATAGGTCTAATTAAAAGCAAAATATTGCTGAAACATGAATAGGTTTTTGTCATTTTAATTCTGCATAATATTAACCTTTTGTAAGCATTTGACGTGTTTTTACTTTTTCTCATATATACCGTAGGTATATAGGAAAAGTATTGTCTTTGTAAAAATATCTAAAACCGGATATCAGCTAAATTATGCGTTTTAGGTATTTTTATGTCATCTTAAGTGGTTCCTATAAAGATGTCAGTGTGTGAGTTCTTATCGTATCTCATACAATATTTATGATAGAGAGTTAAAACTAGATTCAAATGTCAATCTTAAGGTCTAGTTGCACTATCCGGATAATATTTTTGTGTCAATAACCCACCGCAATAAAGCAAAAAAAATTGTAAAAAATTCATAAAAAGTGAAACTAATTGTTGATCAGTTTGAGATTTGGAACGCAAGCAGTCAAATATAAGATAAATATAATCATCTCATTATTAGCATCAGTTCAATTTTTATCAAATGACTTGTGTACTTTTTTTTTATTTAAAAAATCAAAATTCTTGATTGAGAATTTTGAATAAAATTTAAACTTAATAGTGAACTAAGTGAAGGCTTTATGTAAGGCACATAGATTCAAATTAGAAAACAACGTGCTACTAAACCTGGACAGCTCATACATGCATGTTTTTGGACGGTTTGTTTAATTAATTTTCAGATACTAGTATTTTGTACTTTTTAAGGATGACTTCACTTAAATATATTTACTTTATTCGAAATAAATGTGAAGTATCAGAGATATTAAAATTTATGTTAGCTGAAGTGAAAATGGTCATGTAGTCAAAGAACTGTTAAGTGACATTTGTGGTGAATTTGACAATGAAGGTATAAAAATAAGTTTTAAGGACAGTGGCATTAAACTTGACTATTCCATAAAATCCTAAGGGCAAAATGATGAAGTGAAAGGGAAAACAGATTTGTGGTAGAACCAGCAAGATCGTAAATGCACACACATGGTAATCTACCATGTGCCTTGTGGGCAGGACTTAATAGCGCTGGATATATTTTGAATCATGCAGATCCAACAAGAGTATAAGGTAAATCTCCATATGAACTTTTGACAGGAAGAAAGTCAAATTTGAAGAATTTTAGTATGATTGGAAGCACTTGCTTTGTCCATATTCCAAAACACAAAAAAGAAGCTGGGTAAGAAAAATGGAAGGGGTACTTAGTAAATAATTATGGATATCGCATATGGAGTAGAAAAATTCAGAGACTCAGACGTTCTCCCGATTTGATATTTCAAAAGAACAACTGCAAGGGAAATCAGTCGATGAGCCACTCCAGTTTAGTAATGTTGAAGAAACCGAGAATGTAACAACACATCCAGTAGCTTCTCCTTCAAAAGTAAATGTCTCATTGGAGACTACAGATCCAATTAAAGAAGGAAAAGAGACTTACCTAAAGAGGGTCAAATAGGAATGCTACTGTTATTTCTGCAGTAGATCATCCTCTAGACTTATAGATATCGATCAGAACGACAAAGAATATAATGAATTTTTTGAATTAGGAAAGAACAGTTAAGATGACCAATTTTCAGAAATAGTCTGTGAAAGGGTTCTTAGAATTTACAGTCTTCTCAAGAGAACTGAAAAAATCAAGGATTATGTGTTGTTAATTGTAGCGTTGTTGTGTTAATTGTGGTTGTAACCAAAAAAAAAAAGAATGAAAGAATTTAATAGATAGTGAGATAAATTCATTGCATGCTAATAACACTTGGGAATTAGCAGAACTACCAGAGAATGCAAGGGGATTTTTAAGACTAAAACAAATCCTAATGTAACAATAGATACATTTAAGGTTAGATTAGGTATCAAATGATTTCCTCAAAAGAAAGGTGTAGACTATAGAGAAACTTACTAGAAACGCAAGCCCTGTAGCGAAGTCGGCAACGACTAAATCATCATAGATTAGTCAGCAGTAAGAGAAGGTATGTCTCTTACACAAATAGATGTTTCTACATCCTTTCTATATGAGGAGTTGCAAGAAGAAATACATGCGCTAGCCAGAGGGCTATGATGATGGTTCGGGTAAGCAAGCAAATCAATTATGGAACAAAAGAATCAGTGATCACTTGATAGTTATGGGTTTCAAACAAAGTGAAGCAGACTCATGATTATTTATTTAAGGAGCAGGAAAAGAAAGAGAATTTTATTAGCACTATATATTAATGATGGACTTATAGCATGTAAAATTGAAAATTTGGTAAGCAAGTTTCTAGCTGGATTAAGAAAAGAATTAAAAAACACGGTTAAGCAACCACTGACTTATTTCCTCGAAATTGAAAGAGAAAAATTGTGAATTGATCATAAAATACAATAAAAAGGCTTCTGCGGAAAGCATTTTAGAGAGATTCAACATTATTAGGAGTAATCCAGCAACAACTCCAATTCTTGGTGAAGAAAGTGTAGGTTCAGGACCAGGAAAAGAAGTTGAAAATTTCCCTTACAGGGTTCTTGTCCTACCCATAATTGACTTTAATATTAAGTTTGATGTAAAAATATTAATCCTTTCGTAAGATATAGTGTTTAAAAGATTTATCTAAAAAGTCATACCAACATAAACACCACATACATATACCCAAGAAAGTTCTCGCAAAACCTAGTTTTTTGTGAGCAGGAGCCTAAACGGAATGGATTTGTGACACAATCCCAATTTTTGTTTTCCTTACGAGCACCACCCCATCCCATAGAAATCGTCAACATATATACATAAACATACATACAACTATATATATATATATATATATATATATATATATATATATATATATATATATATATATATATATATATATATATATATATGTGTGTGTGTGTGTGTGTGTGTGTGTGTGTGTGTGTGTATATACACAAACTTTTTTTATGACAAAAAATTGTTACGACAGCAGTGAAATGTAAATAGAAAGTTTGGAAATTATGTAAAAACCCTTATATTTAGTCTAATAAATGGATTTACTTACTACACACTTAGAATAAAGTTTCTGTTTATTTTGGCGTGTTTTTATTCCAACATAGTTTGGATAAAAATGTATGTAAATCTATGTCGGATGTAAATTGTCTCCTCTAGTACAGAAACTCGTAAAACAGGGTAATAGTTAAGGCGTGTACTGAATGAAGAAGTGTTGCCATTACATAAATAGAAGAGCGAGATAAAACAACTTGGAGGCAAAGGAAAACAACAATATTGAGAAATAAAAATGACGAATAAAGAAAGAAACATAAATCCATATTATGCATCTTATTATGGTTTCTTTGTATTTGAAGTACGAAAATTATCTTTAATATTTACAATATATCTTTCCTCATATCTTAAAGTAATATACAAGGATAATAATGTGAATGTAGAATAATAGTAAATTAAAAAAATAAGTTATAGAAGTTAAATAATGTAATAAGTTTATTTAAACATCAATTAACAATCACAAATTTGTAAAAAAATAAAAAGTTATGTTTAGGTCCTCCATCCACCATTTTTATAATAAAGAGATCGCTAAGAGGAGAAAATAGCTTATCATAAAAAGAAAATAGAATACGAAAAAATACATAAAAAAAAGTTTCATTTTGTTTGTCCTTATTAAATCTAAATTTTAAAGCTTCTTTTTGCATATAATAAACATTTCTAAGATATCAACGTCTATAAAAGAGATAGGTTAAGGGAAGAAGCATACTTTTTTCCTTTTCCTCTTTTATACAATAGATGTATGAAAAGAAATGTGTTTGCGCTAAAAAGCCGAAACCTGTGTTTCACCTGAATTGTCTGTTTCAGATGTTTTAAGACCTTGTTGGACAAAGTTGTGTCTGTATGAGTGTGTGTAAATCTGTTATCATCATAGCACCCAGTGTTTTTATTTGTTTAACGAGCTGTTTTTATAATTTTAAATGTAGTTTGCAATTAGTCATATCTGAGACCAACAAATGTGCCAAGATTAATTATTAATACATTTATATTTTAATTATATAGATTAATTATTAGATACAAATATATTTGGGACCATAAAGTGCTTACGGGATCTGAATGGTCTAACTCTATAAAACTTAATGTTAATTACGCCCCTTTGAGAGCTGTGCCTGGCTATCAGTCATCAGGAGATGTTGGGACCCTCTGTCGCAAATGTGGCAGAGAGAACGAAACTCCAGCACATGTGCTTGGAAAATGCCCACAAAACATGCTTCTGGTGACTAGGCGCCACCACAATGTTAAACATAAGATCGCGGAAGTACTCAAGGAGAAAAAGTATATTTGTTATGATGAGGTGTACTCAATAGATTCGGAAGGTTCTTCTAGATATGCTGACATAGTAGCTTTTCACCCCGACAACAAATCTGCTCTTATAATTGATCCTACTGTCAGATACGAGACAAACGACATTGACCAAGCTGACAAAGTACACGAGGAAAAGAGGAGTATCTACGAAAAGAGCATTAGTTATTATAACGAACATTTTAGAGCTTCTCACGGAGACAGAAACTATGTTGTGTACGGTTTGTGGTTTGGCTCGAGGGGGGCTATACCAGAAAGAACAAAACAATTCTTCGACAAGATCGGTGTAGACCAAGAATTTATCCGCGTACTGTCTGAAAACATAATTCTTGACTCATTAGGCATAATAAATCATCATATTTATTCATAAAATTTAATCATATAAATTAACTGTACAACAATAAGTTGAATAACAAGTCTGTTATCTATAGATGTAAAGTTTTGTAAATTTATGTACATAATTTTTAATTTGAACCCTTAGTTGTAATTTGACCAATTGTCTTTTAGATTGATAAGTACGCTGTGTTGTAAGCAAACCTTATTATAAGGCCAGCCTCACATATTTATATTTTGTAAATAAAGTGTTTATATATATATATCAGCATTAGTTCAATTGTTATCACATAAATGTAAATGTTTTTTTTAAATAATTATCAAAATCGAGTTGACTAATTGATCATCTAATTGAGTTGAAATTTGGTACAAATGTATCTATTTATGTAATAAATCAGTATACAAAGTTAGATATCTATATGGCTAATATATCTAGAGATTCATTTTGGATCACTAATGTTAAGCAGCATCGAGCGAGGTCAGTACCTGGACCAGTGACCGCTGGGAATAAAACGAATGTATTATTGTCTGATGGCGAACAAAGTGAGTCTGAAGACGTACCGAAACACATTAGGTGTTTTACATATTCTGAGGACGATAGAAGCGAGTCTAAAGTGTTAGGGATGAGCGTGGCAAATCCGATGTGGTGGGGAAAAGTTCCTAGGTAAACCATACACGATTTTTGTCACAACAATATTACAGTATTTACCATCTCATTTAGCTAGACAATAAAATACAATAGTCGCGGTAAATAAAAATACATTTCACGTTTAATAATATAATGTACTAACACCCTTGAACTAAAAAGTCTTGTTTGGAGTCGGAGCCCATAAGTTTTCACAAGGGATTAGGGGAATTTTATAGGGTAGGTTTTCTTTTAGGTTAGAAAATAAATTGTGAATATAAGAAGAAGCATTAGTAATCTTTAATTTGTAAACATTGTTTGAAGGGCTAAGATTAATTATCCTCGAATCATTCTTCAGTTCTATTATACCTTTCTTATGCATTTCAGCAGAGGAAAATACAAAATGTTGTTCGGGCACGAACAAAAAATACATTTGACCAAAAACTGTTATATAAATAGGTTGAGAAACGTACAAAAAATCTGCCTATCCATTGAGGAGTTGTCATGCAATGCAGATATTTGTTCTTTAGTAAGAAGCAGGAGAGGTTTAGAGGTTGTTTTAACCTACTATTGACTACGGGGTGAGATAAAGGGGTTGAAAAGTCTCTAGTCCCCCTGGCGCCAGACTAGATGGTACTGGACTCCTCCCTTCTTCTAATAACATCGTAGCCAAAGAACAGTAACTAGCAACCAAAGCACATACTTGACTCAATCCAACTTGGCAAATCTTCAGTATCATTCTGGGACACGTCTATATTAGAGGGTGAATGAATAAACCTCCTCACTACACCGTCAGGCGTGCTTCCCATGACCTGCAGATTTGCTCTTTTTACTTTATTTTCCTTATTTACTTTCGAAAATAACTGAATTCGAAATAAATTAATTCGTAAAGATTAAAAAAAATAACTAAAAAAAGAGAGTCTAAGTAACTAAAAAAATTCAAAACATCAAACGTGAACCGGAAGAGTTTTATTATACTTAAATCCGCAGATAGTTAATAGTAGAATATTAATTCACACTCAAATGTTCAACCCTGCCCTATTTAAATTTTAAATTATTAAAAATAACTTTACCTTTGAGAAGGAAAGGGTTTTATAAACCCTAATAAAACTGCACTATAATCAAAAAAGACTTTATTACAAAGAAATGCCCTTCCCCCCTTTCATAAGACTGCGTCATACTGTTTCAAAGCAGATTTGTGTTTAAATCTGTTTGAATATAGCATTAAAATCAAAATATTTTTCTTTTCATGAACCCATATTATATGGGTAGTAATAACATGAAACCATATTATTCTAAACCGATTTACATACTTTTAAGTGTTCAGAAAGCAAATAAAGTAGGTTCAAATTGAGTCGGTTCTTGAATAGTGATGTAAGTCATTAAGAATGACAATTCTATTTAGCAGCGAGAATGGTCTCTATAAGCACAAGACTCCAGACATGAATTTGGCAATCCTGTTTCTATTCCTTTAAACTTTATTAAAAAAAAGTTTTCAAATTAATTTAAATGATTTTTTATTTAAAAAACTCCAACAATATAACTTGGAAATAACTTTTAAAAAATCTAGTTGCAATTTTTCCAATCAATACAGCTGGTAAAATTAAAATGTTTGCCTGAATGCGCTGGTTTAGTATTTACACTTCAATGTGTAGTTATAAAGTTTATTAACGCATGAGTACGAAATTCTACATATTACTCTAAAACAAGCATATCAACGTGGAAGAAATATTTTATTTAACGAATTTACGCTTCATGTTTTGTTTTGTTTAGAACCTCGGGGGAAAAGTATAAAAAGTGTAAAGGGTTTTTATTTTGCTTTTCGCATTTTTAGAAAAAAAAATATTTTGCTGATATTTCAGTTTGCAAAATCGTTCTATAAGTTTACAGAAAAACACACTTTGCATTTTTTTCGGTTTTCTACTATTTAACCAATGAGCCTCGTTTAAGAATATTTCTCCCGAGAATTTTTTAGCTTGATACTTTATTTAACAAAGGTATAAAAGGGTCTGACCCTAAAAACCAGAACAGTCACAAAGAGAAATAGTGTTAGTATTTATTTATAAAGAATTATATAAAGTAAAATGTTAAAAGGACGGCTACGGATCTTATTATTTCTTTTTTACACTAATATACTAATTAGAGCGTAAAAAATACATAGAGAAGGACAAAATTTTAGCGCGGTGGTCTGCATGCCAGGCGAATTTCCTTAGGAATGCGTGTTTCTAAGATTGGCAGTGCAAACAATTATTTGTACATGTTTAAAGCTTATTTAGTTTTATCTAATAGTTTTAATTCGTTTACTTTGAAATATAGAGAAAAAATAAGTTACGAGTAGTCCTTCATAATTAAGTAACTATTCAAATTACAAAGCATCAACCGAAACTTTAAGCAAAAAATAGATAGTTAGGTACGGAAACACGCATTCCAAAAGAATAGGCCCGGCATGTGGACCACATTTTATTATTGCGCACCAGAATTATTTTGTAGTCATATAATGTAAGAAACTTTTCCTCATCACATCGGTTTCGCTACGCTCATCCTTCCTAATTAAGAATCGCTTCGCTCGTTCTCGGAAGTCGTTAAATTTATACAGCAGTACGTCTTCGGACTCGCTTCGCATCTCCTCAGATAGTAAAAACATCCACATCATTCCCAGCGGTTTATTTACATATACACATTCAGGCACTGAACACGCTCGATGCTGGTTAACTTTTACTATCCAACAAAAATTACAGATATACTCTTGTTGTATTGAAACGAAACTTGGTGTACTCCCTGCTTCGTACTCGCTTCGCTCCTTAGAATATACAATTCACCAAATTTATACTGCAGCATGTCTTCGGACTCGCTTCGCTCGTCCTTAGATAGTAAATGCATCCGTTTCATTCTCAGTGGTCGCCCGTACAATACTGACCACGCTCAATGCTGCTAAACTTCTATGATCCTACAATAATCATAGATATACTTGTATTGATACGAAACTTAGTTTACTTATTTATTGCGTGAAGGTATACTCTCGTATCAAATTTCAACTAAATTGGATTATTTTCGATTATTTAACAATTTTTAAAAAACGTACACAAGTCAATAAAAAATGAACTAATGCTGATAATCACATGAATCTTAGCACATATGTTAGTCTTATACATGGCTACAGGGATGCCAAATCTCAAACATATCTTGAAATATGATGTAAAAATACGGGCCGCATTTTTGGTTTTCTGGTTATTTACTAAGGTTTTTTCAACATTTTAGTCACTTTAGGTGGTCGCACTGACTTCGAATCGGTTTTATTTGATTCAGCGTCCCAAAAACATTGAAAACGACCCTCTATTTGACATTTAAATTTTCATTTTCAAAATATGAGAAAACCATGCTACTATACTTTAAAAGTTGCCTTTCTAGTAAGTTTACTCGAGCAAATTCAAATATACCATTATTTTTTTGGTAACTATGAACCAAGTATAAGTAAGGTAATTTATTACTGCTTTTAGTAATTTAAAAAGTTAAATTGCAGTGTAAAACCACACCAAATTTTAAGAAATTTAATAGCAATACCACCAATATTTATTAGTGAAATATTTTTAATAAGCTATGGTAAGACATAAGTAGTTTAATAGAAATTGTTAAATATTCATATTGAACGAAGTTGTTATTATATTGCTGCAATCTAACTTCCTCAAGTTACCAAACGTGTAAACAATTGGCACAATTGGGCAGTAGTTGCTAAAAATACATATACAGGAATTATAGGTCATTTTCTATAGTAGGGCCTACGCTCATAATTCCCTCGTATTTTTTGGAATTTATAGGTGTAATATATAGTATATTATATATATATATATATTATATATATATATATATATTATATATATATATATATATATATATATATATATAATATATATATATATATATTATATTATATGTTAGTTATACTGATGATTGGTGAGTCACTGGAAGAAAATGATAAAATTAATTTAATATAGATTAAACACAATACTCCCTCCGTTTTATATTGTTTCATTGCCTGGGGAGAAATAAAACTAATTAATAAAACACAATGAAAAATAACTAAATTTATTAAAGAAAGGTACAAATAGCAGAAGAGGGATTAAACAGGGTTGCTAGAGATGTTGAACCCATTAATCAAATTGTTTTGAAATCCATCAATCAGTTTGACGAAAAGGCGATGTAATTCCAAAAAGAAAAGGAAAAAATCTTACACCTAAACACTAATTTAGCAAAGAAAGGGATAAAGAAAATTAAGATAAGTTCAAGGTTTCACGAAGAAAAGTGAAATATTGTAATATAAAAATTATTTATTTTAAAAACTGTTCATTTACAAAACATGGGATTTGGCGTAGCGAACCCTCTAACGTCCTCCTTGATCATGTTACTACTTATTTACGTTTTAGTTCTACATGTGTGATGTGGATGTTATTTCATTTTATAGTATTTTCAGTTACAATGAGAAAATTATAGGAATACAAAATACCTAAAGTTTCCTTCCTGAGTGACCCCACGAGTCCAGGGTCCTTATTATTCAATATTTGTTTAACGTTTATACTTGAGTAAACTTTAAAACAACGACTCTCTAAGGTCTAAGAAGATGAAATGGCCCCAAGAGAACATCAAACAGGCCTGAGATAAAATTAAGGAAATATTAGAGCTAAACACTTAGACCCTTTTAAGGACGTCTTGTCTCAGTAATTTTTTGTATAAATTAATTTGCAAACTTACACGAACACAATCCCTTCCGTTCTCATGGTTGATGGCAAAGGTTTTTTGTAAACCTTAAGTTAGAGTTCAGTTAAATTTAAGATTAAGTTAACTTAAATATTTGGTATAAGTAAAATTTAAAGTTAAATAAAATTTTTGGCATGTAGGGTTAATAATATTTCATTAACTAACTATAATGATGTAGAGTTTTATTCTGCGAAACGTTTAGTTGTAAATGATTTAAATAAAAGTTTTTATAAGGACTGCAGTCTTCCATAAATTGTGTATAACATTGAATTAGATGACGCCTAAATTTCATCAATGGAGTGCAACTTAATAACCAATGAAGGTTATTGCTGTTCGCTCAAAGTTGGTCGTAAAACTCTTTTTGTTAGCTAATATAGTGAGTTGTCAGAAAAATATAAATTTTATATATTTTAAACTAGTAAGATTGAATGATCGATTTAAGTGTCAGATCGATTTACTTCACAGTTCATAAGCTTTCTCTAAATACTGAAAGTTTTAGAGAATTATACTGAGAGAGTTATACTGAATTACAACAATTGTTTTTGGAATATTACCGCAATTTGTTTTGGAAACATTTAGTATGAATTATGACTGTTTACTGTGAATAATTATAATCTTCTTTTTTATTTTTGTTTGTGTGATGTCATAATAGACCGCTGATGATTATAGGGATCGATAAAGCGTTTGCTTGATTGCTTAAATCTCAATAAAATCTCTCATCTCTTTGTTTAGATTTACTAACAAAAAATAAACTAATTTCTCAAGTTTTCGAGGTGCAATTATAAACCTTAAACGACGAAAAATTGGTGATAAGTGCAAATTTCAGTTTTGGTTAGGGGGCTACAAGAGCGATAGGGCTACAGTGTGATTTATCTCTAACGGGGTACGCGGAACTTGTAGTAGAAGGGTATTTTTGTCAAGCATATACAGCTATCAAAAAGTTTGTGGACTAATTGATGGTAAGTATCAAAAATAAAAATACCTAAGCTAAATATATCCACTTATGTTGAAGTGCCTTTTTGATGAGTTTAATTCAATGGATTAACACATTAGCATATTAATTAGTGTCAATCTTGTATGTTTACACTGCCTGATATTTATATCACTGTTTACTAAAACGCCACTGTAAACATGTCGGCACTTTTAAATATTGGTACTGAGTCATAATAATATTGCAACATGCTATCTGTCCGTCTGGTGTGTGTGTCTATGTTTGGCTGTGTTTCGAGGACGAGCGAAACAATACGAAATTGTTTAAATGAGCGATGCAAATCCGATACGATAAGGATAAGGTAACATCCTGGTTTCGGATTGTTTTGGAACACACAATAAAGGAAAAGTCCTATATACCTACGGTATAAATTAGGAAAAGTAAAAACGTGATTTGTTTACATTATGTTATATATGTTAATCAATAAAACCTGAACTTATGCTGATAGTAAAATGTAACTTCGTACTTTTGTAACCTATACGTGTACTAAAAAATCATCCGATCTAAAGACTTTTAGAAGATTTGTGACTATTGAAATGTTCAGTGGGTCATCATTTATGGGTTAATGACGTCACACAAACTTCATAAACAATAGGGGACATTAACAAGGCTGATTTATGTACCAAGTTTTGTTTCGATACGAAAAAGCGTTCGAAAGTTGTCGTGTGTTAAAACGTGTAGGATACAATTTGTTTCATAGAAACGTTTAAGAACAACAATCTCGTCAGACACACACACACTTTTATTTTTCGTCATCATTAATGACGAATAATGACATCGTAATCAAACTAATTTCTGGAGGTTTTTTTGCGCCGTGTTTTAACTTAGGCCTCAACACTCTAAGAGGCTGTACGATCACAATAGACGCAACACACACATACAGACAGACAACTTTGTAAAAACCGCTCAAGGGTCATAAAACATTTGAAATAGATAATCCAAGAGAAATCCCGGTTTTGGATTTTTAGTGCTAACACAAGACTTATCCTACGTACCTACAGTATAAATAAGGAAAAGTAAAAATATAAAAAAGAAGAAAATATCAGAGAAGTAAAGTTAATAATTAGATGTGTTAATTTCAGATGGTTAGGCCACTTAGAAAGAAATTTTCTGAGAAAAATACTAATCAAACCCGTGTTATTTTTCTCTTTTAACTTCTGCCCTTATCCATTAACTTAATTAAAACCCCTTTATATCAGATAGATCTGTAACTCTTAAATTAATTATACTTTTCTCGTAAAGTTATAAAAATCAAATGTATCTGCGGGAAAAGGAAAAAGTGGAAAGTGAAATCTACAGCTGAATTCTTTACAATTTTCTGTCTAAATATAGAGTTGGGATAAAATTAATTAATTAAAATTCTGTACTAAGTTAGGTAGAAAAGCGTAAAACAGATGAACATCTTTGTTCTTTACCTCTTTACGTGAATAATATTAAATGAATTGTACTATTTCATTATTAGGGCATCAGTGCTTACCAAAGATACCCCTGGGGGAACCACCTTAATTTGGAGCTTAAACCACCACCTTAAACTACAGATGGTCAATAAACTGCGATGGCTTCCGCGGTTATTGTCATGAAGATTTAGGTCTTCCGATGGTGACCACGCCAATGTAGATGAAGAATCCGACGATTCGCTTCCACTGTGGGAGGCATCTTCAGGGATGTAGGACCTCATGGATAGAAACACAATGCTCTACAAAGCTGAGCTCAGTTTACGTACATATTTCATCTCCTATATATTTTATTTATTGTGCTTTATTTATGTTTATATTTTATTTGTTTCATTTTATTATTTTTTTTTTTCATTCACCGGAAGACCTAAATCTTTACAATTGGTCAAATTAATAACTAAAGGGTACAACTGAGTTGTATAAGTAAAGGGTAATAAAGGTACAACACATGCAGCCAAACCCATTCGCTCATACCAAGTCCGGAGCTAATCAGTACAAATCATGTTATGTACAACACACTTTAACACTATATCACCTTCATACACACTTTACAATACCTTTCATTTAGTTAATTTTCTTTACGAAATGACTCTTAGTTTGTTTATTTTATTCATTATTTGATTTTGTTATTATTTATTTATTTATTTCCATTTATAAACGTACATATTTTATCTCCCATATATTTTTGTTTTATTTTTTAGTTTATATTTTATTTCTTTGATTTTATTTATTTTATTATTATTTTTTATTTTTTGGCTTTTATATATTCTATTGTAACATGTTTGTTGGGTTTTGCACTGATGATAGCCTCTAAATTAGGTTAAAAGCGCTTTGCCAATAAAGTTTTTTTTTGTGGAAAGACTTCTTTTCTTTTATTATTTATCTTGGTTATTCGTCTGTTTCATTTAAGACGTAATTTAAGTAAGAGAAGGCTCATGTTTTTAATGTTAAACCTCTTTTAGTCAAACATACAAATAATTTAAATGGTGCATTCATAAAACAAGGCTATTGTGAGACCCTATTAGATAAAATTACAATAACTCACATTCTTCTTAATTATTCTAAAATCGGGTCTTCTTTGATCCCCAATAATTATTTTTGCTATATTTTAATACTATTTTTTTGCTTTTTATAGACAATAATCATCTTTCGTAACCAAAATAACTACCACCAACCGAAATTAACCAAACACAACGTAAAAACACCAAATATTAGGAATAACCCGAAAATACAAGGTAAAAGCTATAAACGACCTCGTGAAAGAAAGTTAGATCTCGAGGTAAATGATAGCTGATAATAGTCACAAATTGTATATTTTTAAAAATTGTATACAAGCGATTTGAGGGCTAGTATGTCCCATCAGAGGTCAAGAAAATATATTTATAAATTTAACCAATTGAATTGGAACATTTAACCCCAAAATAAATATTTACCTCAATCAAATTGTCAGAGAACTTGATGAAAAACAATTTACACAAGAAGTAATGTCACTTCTTTCTTTTGTTACAAAGCTCTCAAATTAGGACAAAAACAAAGTTTTAAAGGTTTTAAAAATTAATGTTATGTACTTTTGAATGACAATAGAAACCCTAACGATTCGATTTTGATTTCTCTCTGGTTTTTAAGTTATTTTTGTTTTATTTTTCCACAGACCAATTTCCTTAATTTAGTTTATCAAGAAAAAATTAGAAATAGATTTTCTACTTTTTCTTATTCTTCTAAAATATAGGAGTACCAAAACAAACAAATAAAGAAAACTTTGTTTTTGGTGGCTTGGAAAATAAGATTGAAAATATATAAGGGTGTAAACTTGTTTGGAAAATATAAAATATTTGATATCCTGAAAATAAATGGAAAAACTTTATTTGTTAGGTTTGAAATCTTACATAGGGTTCTAAATTAGCTTAAATTTTCCCAACTAGACAAAACAATTTATTTTTTCTGATTATTTTTTACTTTTCCTCACCTACCAGCCGTGTCTGTAAAAAGTATTGCATTCTTCTTAATAATCCAAAACTAATATTTCATCATAATCATCTGTTTCATCAGGCAATGAAATAATGTTCTCAATAGTTTACATCAAGTATGTGTGTGTGTGTGTGCGATTTACTACATGGTAAAGTAAAAAAGCCAAATCCTTCTAAAATAAACTTAACCTATGTTTTAACAAGATTAATTAAAACCGATTAACAAGCAATACATCTTGTTACTATCTACAAGCTTTAAAACACAAAAAACTGAATTTCACAATAAAATAACTATGCGTTTAAAAACTAACAACTTACATGAAATTAATGAACTATCACAGATTTGAGAACGCGGTTAGCCCATTCGTAGACTTTCGGTACGTTTTGAAGACATCCATCGGGTATTTTTCGAAAAAAACACCTATTTATTGTACGCATACCCTTAGATTTGAAACACGTATCTCTCTCTGTCATAATTTTATTTTTATGGTACAAAAATGAATCTCTACAAAATTTACTTAGGCTAGATAACATTTATAATTAATGGGTGGTATCTAGAATCTATACAGTGTAATTTTTTTACAGAAGCATATGTAACAGAGTTTACACATAATCAATTTAAAATTTAATTTAAAAAAAATAGATGACACTCTTACTTATACGATACCAAAAGAGAAAACAAGGGTCCTGTCATAAGATATTGATAGGGCCAAAAGTAATTTAACAGAGAAGGAAAAAAAGGGACTCAATTCTTTTCGAGGTCAACACAATATTCATGAGATTGCAGTGCCAAGACATAAGGGTCCAAAAGAACCGAGTAAAATAATCTAGCGTAAATTCACATGTAAAGAATTATTGGCGTTTTAGAACAAGGATAAATCATTGTTTCAGAAATATAAATAGAGTTTTGATATTAATAAATTTTAGCATATTATACATATATTCTATACAAGGTGGACCAAGTATTCTACTCATGATTAATTTTGAACCTTGATCGCATTGATAGTCAAAGCGATCAAGTTCCTTTACAGGCATCTGGACTTCTCCTCAGCCCCCAGATTAAACTGCTGAATAGCAGTAAACGAGGACAAAGTTTTGATATAACAGACAAGGCGCTTCAGGACGCTGTGGACATTTTTTCAACGATGATGGGTAAACAGAACTTTGTAACCTAATGAATGAGATTAGGAAAGAATATCACTAGTAAGATTGATGTGATTTCTAGTATAGAAGGGTTTAAATGGCACATTTTTTTGCGAAAAAATAATAATTTAAATTATCAATTAGAGATAAAATTGAGTTCAAAGTGGGAAAGAATGTTTTGAAGAGCTAAATTTAGAGTAAACATATGTTCTTTATTCACAAATGAACATCTGTAAATAAAGAATTTATAAATTACTATTAAATAATATTACATATATTAAATTGTTTGATATATGATAATAATAAATATTAAATTTGTTGAAAATTAATAATAAAATAATGTAAATATATAGATAATTATAAATAAAATAAATGTTAAAATATATAAAATATAAATTATATCGATAAACATAATATTTATAGAATGTAAAATTAAAAGTCAACGCCTGTTCATCTCAGGCTTCTTTAATAGATGTTTTTTGATATTGTAATCTAGTTATTTAAAATAGTTATATAAAAAATAAAATTAATGTATCAAATCCTGGAAAAATATATATTATTTTTATTTGTTCAATTAATATTACACGATAATGGCCACGAAGGCAGACATTATTATTATAATAAAAAAAATAAAATGCCCGTTTTAGGGCCATTTGGCCCATCAGGGTATTCACCCTGCGGGAACAACCTCAGGTGGGTTGCATCTACTACACTCTAAGAATTAATTAAAGTTGGCGAAATCTTTTTAATACAAATACTATTCATAAAACCTTAGAGCATAGCCCGGGCTGTGAACCCCGGACCTCCGGTGCCGAAATCTAACTTAAATATTATAATAATAATAATAATTATTATTATTGAATTATTATAATAATTCAAGTTAATTATAATGGTCTGAATGACCTGTTTTAATAGAAATTTAAAGAATGTATTTTTTAAACGATAATCATCAGTGTTGGAGACAACAGTTTAAATATTGAGACAGTCTCCAAGGACTGATATTTAGCAGTATATAAAGTTTGATTATCTCCCTCTTTCTGTAAAGATTCGAAACGATAACAATAGATTTTCAAAACACCCGGGCTAGTTATTTTTAAATAATTAACAATAAAATCTCAAGCGTTTGTCAACAGGCCAAAATAATAAAACAAAAATTAACTTGAACCAGTCTCGTGCCAGAGACTAATACAATAACAACAATTTCCTTAAACAATATTCGAATTTCGCCCTTAAATAATATTTTTCGCGTTTTTAACAAACTAAGAGAAAAATCTATAAATAAGAACGAATTCTCAGACTATAAATCTATGACTGTTCAAATAAGTAAAACTATTCTTCTTTTCAAAATATAAATAATCTAGTAGAAAAACCTTGACACGTAATTCTGAAATAAAAATAAAAAGAATCAATAGTCTATCTCGACCAATTTTACATACGACGTTATACTTTAGAAATAACAAAGTTAATATAAACATAACAATAAGAAAAACACAACATTAAATAGTAAACAGTAAAGGTATAACTAAAATCGGGTACGAGCTGCCACGGAACTTTTCTCAGGATATAAACACCACCGAACTTATACCGCAACACGTCTACGGACTCGTTTCGCTCGTCTTCAGGTAGTAAATACGTTCGTTTCATTTTCAGCTGTTATTCGCTCGATGCTGCTTAACTATTATGACCCGAAAAAACTGTAGATATAGTTGCAATATTGAAACAAAATTTAGTACACTTGTTTGTAACATAAAGTGATATACTTGCACCAATTTCAACTCAATTAATTATTTTTCGATTTTCAACAATTTTTTTTTAAAAACTCATACAAACGATAAGATAAAAATTGAACGAATGCAAATTATGAGATGAAACTTAGCTTATATTATTATGAGTAAATGTTACCTCAAATCGATCAAAACATTCTTTCCGCGTATTATAATTTTCTAATTTTTTTCTGAGTCATTATTGTTGTTTAATAATGTACGATTAATAACAGACAAGTCACACACATGTGGACAGACAACTTTGTAAAAATCACTCAGTAGGTCTTAGAAACACCTAAAACGGATAATTCAGGTGAAATAAACTATAATCAAAATAAACTAGAAACCTAGGATATTTATGAGGAAAAGTCAAATCAGATTTTTTTTTCTTTTTAATATTACTCATAAAGTTAGCATATATTAATTTAAATTATATATATTATAATATACTATATATATATATATATATATATATATTCTGTGTGTGTGTATGTATGTATACATATGTATGTATTTAACCCACAAAAACGACCCCACAAACATTTCAAAAATCTCAAATCTTTATAGTGTTTAGCTTAAACTAAAATTTTTTACACATATACTACTATTTATGGTTCACAAACATAGGAAGTTCCCTTTTTATTATCAGTATTAGTTATGGTTTTATTGATTGACATATATATGTCAAACAAAACATTACGTCATTAATTGGCACAATGTAAATAAATCAAGTTTTTCACTAACACATTTGAAAATTTGCTAATAATAAGAGGCAGTATGCCACTTATATAAACACACATACTAACCACTACTACTACTAGTATGTGGTTACTTATAAGAACCAGTAATATGACGAACTGATAAAGTACAACAATTAGTGGCAACGAAATGGCCCCCAGCTCTTACGCCGTGTTGCGGCTGAGGCATGAAGCCCCGAGATCGCGGATCGGCAACAAGGCCGAAGCTTCTTGTTTATTATTATATCTCGATTTCGCGCGATTGGGTACATAAACTCAGAAGATGGTCAGTAAAAAGGGATTATGACCTACAGGTTAAGGATAAAACAAAAATATGTTTTATTAATCTAGCAGTAGAAATGACAGGAATCCTTGTTCGAGAGTTAAGCCATATACCATATATTATTAAAACGATATAAGATATTCAGTTCCTTAAAGTAAATAATAATAATGTTAATGCTTAATTAAAATAAAACATGATTAACTAAAATAATGTACTAATAAACTTAAAATTGACCCAAACAATCCACAAACCAAGCCTAAATTAACAACATTCTAACCAAGACCACCAAAAGATACAAAAAAAGAAGTTTGTTTTGCAAAAAGAAAGTAGATTAATGAACAAGTGACCTAAAAGGGGGAAAGAAAAGGAACCAAACTACAAGCCCAAATTTGAAAGTGACCCTCTTAGTTTGGCTAAGTTGAGTGAGATTTACGAGCTCAGCTGCGGAACAGACCCCTTTTGATTCAAACAACAAACTATTGTTTTCCTAGGGTCTAGTCAAATAGTAAAAATAAAACTTTAAAATAAATTTGGCATAAAGGACAAAAGGGGGTGGTCCCTTTTGAACCCAAAAATCAGTGTTAATAAGAATCCCAAGGGAATACTATACGTATGACTCTACTAACGGCTTTGGCTTTAACATAGGGAAGACACAATATAATTGTGCGAGATTCATGTTATGTGTGTCAACTATTCATGTTTGGCAAAACTCGGTAGTATCAAATAATATGGGGAAGACTCTTATCTAAAAAACAACACTAAAATAGGATACATGAGAACAAACTATTAAAATAAAGTAATGGAGATTTTTGAAGCTATTTAAATAGCAACAAAATCGTAGCAATTATATATTAATTATAGAATTAGATACTACAAATAGCATGGTACGAAATCAGGTCTAATAGTCTTAAAGGGTACTCAGTTCATTTCATAAGGTACTCAGTCATTTGAGTGAATGAAAGCAGATATTGCTTGACCTTCCAACGGCACAGCTTGAAAGATTTTGTGTTCTCTAGCGAGAATACAGCAGAGTTATAAGTGACAAAGAGAGAGATCTGAACATATAGACGAGATGGAAACCACATAAAAGAACTCAACAATTCTTAAAACCAGATAATTCTGATGAGATCTCGAATTCGATTTAAGAGACAATCAAATACTTTATCTACACAACTCAAATAATAAGATAAAAACATTAATTTTAGACATTTTAGTTTTACGGAGTAGAACAAAAATATTAATTGGCTGCAATCGAAATCTGTCACAAAATCTTTCAATCTCAAAAATTCTTTCCGTCTATATAGATTAAACTTATAACTCCCTTTGTATTAGAAAAACAATCAATTAGGCACTCACTAAGCAAAATTTGCTGATGTCAATAATAAGTTAGTAAAAGGAATATCCCCCGACTATTTACATCAGAACGCGTTAGTCATTGGATGAAACGATACCAGGGAAAACTTCTAGTCACAATTGAGTTGACGAGAGCACTGAACTTACACATACACTTCAATGGTATCCTCGAATTTATTGAGATTATAACTTATTTATTTATTTATCAACTTCCCGTTTAAATAAAATAATTTATCAAAATTAAAAATTAAAGTAATGTTATTAATTGTATAATTTCCCGTGATACAATCTCACGGCGAGGCCCTGATTATATAAGCAGTTAATTTCGGCACCGGAGGTCCGGGGTTCACAATTATGTCTATGGTCTAAGTTTATACTGAGTAGTATGCGTTATAAAAAGATTTCGACAACTTTAATTAAATACTTCGAGCATAGCAGACGCGATCCTTCTGAGATTATTTCACCCTCATACCCTGATGGGGCAAAAGGGCTTTAAGTGGGCATTTATCTATTTCTTTCCTATTACATCTCTTTATTTAAGAGCTTTCTTAACTATCAAGTTTTATCTCATTTGTACGAGAAGAGCTAAACTGAAATCTGTTCAGGCTCTGTTAAGTATCCTATAATACAAGAAGAATGAGGGGCAGCAAATTCTTTAATTACTATATTAAGTTACGGTAGATATTAAATTTTTAGATTTGCTCTCCAGTAAGTACTCTATATTATAATTCACTATAGTACAAATTTTATGTTTTCTATGTGTGAAACCACTAAAACAAATAAGTGAAAAAACTACAACTATTTTTCTATTATAAAAAAGCATTAATTGAGCATACCTGTTAACTAATTATGAAATTAAACATCAAAATGAGTTTATAGTTAAAAATAGTTTAAGCAGTCAAAGTCAACCAGGCCAGTCCGATGACTTAAACAATTTATTTTAAGTCCACTTGATATCATATGAAGGAGACTTTTAAAAATAATAATACAAATATTAATACATTTAATAATAATGAATTATAAATAAAAATGTTTTAATTTATTATTTACCTGTAGAAAATTGGAAGTGTATTCCAAAGTCACTTAGTTTGTAAAGTTCTCTTAACACTTTTTAAAGCAATGACAGTTCGTGATTTAATTTGATTTCGACTTAAGTAGTGTAATTGTTTTATTTTTTATTTAATTAGTGTCCGCTGTGTGAGTATTTAATTATTATTTTTTATTAATTTTTTAGTCGGTTTGATTGCTCCGAAGTTGGTTGACGGTAACTCACATGGGTAAGAACTGAGTAAGATATTGGACAGTGTCGGTACCTAGCGGAGGCCCCTGGTATTCTTGCATGACCCACCCCCCATCCCGTCATTTACCCCTTGCATGTATGCCCGATATAAACTCAAAAAATAACCTCCCGCTGTTCAAACCACGGGTTCACAATCGTTTTTTTATTGACCCTTTCTTAATAATAATACGACTTTTCACACAGTTGCAGTTGGAAACGCGAATTTTTTACAACGATTTTTTTTATAAAAAAATAAAGTGAATTAACTATTTCAAAAACTAGAAATTCAAACTTTTCCTTGTTTATAGAATAAAATTAAATAATTTTTAGCTAAGTAAGTTTTGATAAAAAATAATAATTTAAACTTAAGACAAGAACTAAAGAAATAATTAACAACTTAACAGAGAATTATTTTAAATACTATTTTATTTAAAATTAAATAACCTCCCGCTGTTCAAACCACGGGTTCACATTAGTTTTTCATTTAAAATTAATTTATTCGGCATCAAATATATTTTTACTTTTCCTCATTTATACCGTAGGTATATAGAAGAAGTATTATTTGCAATAAACCGAAACCGGGATGTCACCGGTCATGTTTTATTGCCTCATTAGTGTTTTTTTACAAAGTTGTACGTCTATATATGTGTTTGTGTGTTTATCATTGTAGCTTCCAGCGTATTTATGCTAGCGAGCTGAATCTTAGTACTAAAATCAATCTTTGAGTTTAATTGTGCTATAAAAGTCCATGAGATGAAATTCAGTACAATAACCGAAAACCGAGTTCCCAAAGAATTAACAAAATTAATAAATCTAATTATTAATAATCAGGTTCTGTGGAATAATCCTCCTATTGCGGCTAATTTATACTAATTATGCCTACATTCTTTTTATACACCCCCTCCAACTTATTAAAATTCTTTATTTTTTTAAATCCTACCCCAAAATTGTTTAGTGTTCTCCAAGCTACCCTCCACCCTCAGGGATCTCTAGCCACTGTTGCATGCTAAGTATAAACAGTCAAACTTGACAATCTCAAAGATTTCTCTGATAATTTATACAGTCAGTAGATGTAAAAGAATATATGAGTAAATAGACTAAATGGATATGAGTAACACCAGAAGTTATTTTAATCATCATGGGTAACAGCAATATGAAAAATCGGGGTATATTTTTTTTACAACATCGGTCTCGCTACACACGACCTCGGAAAAGAATGTTGATTCTATGTCTACAATGTTATGATTCGAACGCTTCGCTCGACCTCCAAGATATATAAATAATATATATAGATAATCATATAATAATAAATAAATGATATATATATATATAATATAAAATATATAGATCCTTTCCTATAACCGATGATATAGGAAAAGTATTGTGTTGGCAAAAAAATTGAAACCGAAATTCACCAGAATTATCTATTTCAGGTTCTTTTTAGACCTCTTAATTGGTTCTCACAAAGTTTTCTCTCAATGTGTGTGTTTTCCATTTCCTTTAAGTAGTAGCCTATGCCCTATATACCTATGTCCTATAATTTGTTTTTATTAATTCTTTTTTTTGAGAAATTTTCTTTTGTGTGTTCATTATTCCTGTAGTGAAATTTGATCTCTAAACACCAATTTGCATTTACATTGAAACTTGTGTGTTTAATAATTTGATATAATCTGTATCAAAATAAAATGGTGATATAGAATTGTGACGGTCATTAACCTGCAAATAATTGACCACAAAATATTTAAAAAGCATAAAATGCAGAAAAAGCGAGGATTAAAGATTGGTCACACGTGTAGCCAGAGTAACCAACAATCTAAGTTGATCCATTATCAGCATAATTTATTTTTTATAAATGCACTTTGACGTTTTAAAAAATGTAAAAAACGGAAAGTAATCATTAAGTTTGAATTCAGTAACCAAGTGTACACCACTAACAGAAAAAATATGTCAACGTAAGTTCGTCTAAAGCACAGTCATACTTATGAATTCGTTGATCATAATAGATAAGAAGTATCGAGCGTGATCATGCCTGGAAAGGTGGCCGCTGGGAAATGTATTTATTTACATCTAAGGACGAGCGAAGCGAGTCTGATGTCATTTCAGTATAAATTTAACGACATTGTATATTCTGATTACGAGCGAAGCGAATCCGATGTGATGAGGAAAACTCCGAGGTACCCCACCCGATTTTTAATAATATTTTAAAAGTATACAAATCTTAACACATAAAGAAAGATAAAGCATAGAATATCTTATTTTTATATAGTATAGTATACATATAAAAAGATTAAGTACGCATATATCTCTTTTTAAATGATTTGATAAAACTTATACTAATGCTGATAATTAGGTGAAACTTAGACCTTTAGTGGTCCTATTCATGATTTATTGCATGCTTAATTTCAAATTGATCGAAACATTTTTATTGTCATTATTGCCGGTTATTGGCGTTATAAAAAGTATTTTCCGAATAGCACAACTAGACCTGAAGATTGATTGTGGACCAAGTTCAACTCTCTAGCATACATAGCCTGGAAGCTAAAAGTAAGATGTTAATAGAAGTACATACATCAGACAAAACGTTTTGAAAACCAATCAGGAGGTCTTAAAAAACCTAAACGAATAAATTAGGTGAAATCTCGGTTCGAATTTTAATTGCAACACAAAATAATTTTCTACAGAATAAATGAGGAAAAATAACGAACAATAATTGAATTTCTTAATAATAAAATGAAGATAAAGAGGAGTAAAAATACTAACTATGAAAGGAGACTTAACTATCAGTAAATGTAAATAAACAACATTGTTGTAAGCAAACAACTAATATCGATAGCGGTCTAAAGCAATGGCAATACAAATAATTCTAGTAAAGTAGATTTTATCCAAACAGAATTTCTTAGAAGGACCGATGCATTATTCTAAGAATTCAACTAAAACCTAATCTTGCTAGGATGTGAACTGTCATTGTCAGAGTCAGCCTTTCTTACAAAATAAAATAAAACTTATTTTATTATCAGAGCAATGAAAAAGGTCTAAGGTAAAAGAAGGTATGATGTATAAGACAGGGTTTAATAATAATAAAAATAATAAAATTTAATAATAAAAATAAATTAAATCCTTTAAAATGAATTACTACGTACTTAATTTATATTTCACATTTTTGTCAAATGACAATTAATGCCGTTTACGAAAATAATTATCCAAATGTTTTTACTTTCCTCATTAATACCGTTGGTATATAGGAAACGTATTGTGTCTGCAAAAATATCGAAACAAGATAAAACCGGAATTATCCGTTTCAGGCGTTTTTAAGGCCTACTGAGTGGTTTCCGCAAAGTGTCTGTCTGATGTGTGTTGTGTGTGTGTGTGTGTCTGTTATCATCGTAGCGTCCAGTGAATTTAGCAGAGAGTTGAATATGTACAAAAATCAGTTTACCGCTGTACTTGTGCTATTCGTAATATAATTAAACATAAAAAACCCGCAATAATGACTCAGGAAAATCAAAAAAATCAAAGACCGCGAAAAATTATGCGATCGGATTGAGATTAGCAACATGTGACTATGTATAAGACTAAAATTTGCCAAGTTACATCTCATATCAGCATTAGTGTAATTATTATTAAATGACTTGTGTACGTTCTTTAAAAAAATGTAAAAAATTAGAAAACGGTGTAATAAGTTGAAATTTACAAGTATACCATTACCTAATAAATAAGTTCACTAAGTTTCATTTTAATACGCTGTATATCCATGATTTTGTTGGATCATAAAAATTAAGGAGCAATTGGCGTGTCAGTGCTGTATGGTGATCGCTGAGAAAAATACAGATGCATTTAGTATCCAAAGACGAGCGAAGCAAGTCCGAAACATGTTGCAGTATAAATTGCCGAACAGTATTTTTGAGGCGTAGCGAATCCGATGTAATGAGGAAAAGTTCGAGTACACTGTACCCGATTTTTAAGATTAACTTTATTAATATGCAGAGAAATTTCAATTTAATTATTTTTTTGTTTTTAAGTTCTATATAACCACCAAGTGAATCCCCCGGATCCCCCGACTTCACTATAAAATATCGGGATCCGATATGACGTCATCTGACTCGATCGACTAAACAAATACGGTACAAGAACAGGAACGCGGATTAAATGCGTATAGGATACAATCACCTGTCACATACGCTATGTGTAATTAAAACTATGCTGCCAAAATCTACCTATTATTTTTTCTATATAATGCTGCAGAATTGAATTATGCAATAGATCTATTATACACATACACACCAGAATATACACACATATATATATATTATATATATATTAATATAATATATATATTTAATAATAATGACCCTGGTCTCCTGATTCAATCTAAAGCTAAATCAATTCCAACATAACCCCTCCCCAATTTAAAAAAAATTTATCTCGTCGACTATTTTGATTCTGCAGTGAGTCCAGAAAATGTTTAACATAGTTTCATAGA
This sequence comes from Microvelia longipes, assembly GCA_018340805.1. Classification (NCBI taxonomy): domain Eukaryota; kingdom Metazoa; phylum Arthropoda; class Insecta; order Hemiptera; family Veliidae; genus Microvelia; species Microvelia longipes. Next base: position 38,635,824 of record JACMZG010001911.1, on the reverse strand, counting down.
AGTCGATTTTTTTCTGTGAGCTTGAAAAATTATTTTTTAACTTATAATTGTGTTTATGCTGATAAATAGTTTGTGTTTTAGGTTGTGTTGAAACTCGGCAGCAGTCAAGCCTTTTTAATTGGAAAAATTGTTTCCTGGACGATTTATGATATGCATATTCCCATAAAGAAGTCAATGTGAATTTTGGCCTTTATTTTCCATCATCATCGATTAAAATGGATTTACTACTCACTTAATTATTATAAAAATTAATAATATAATTTAAAACATTAAACGGGAATAATTATTCAGACTAGAATGGTTGCGTGATCGCTTTAATTTAAGCGAATTTTAATTATGAAAAAAAGGCTTATGATGTTCGGATGACAGAAGTTGCGGACAGGTAGGATTGATAATTAATTCTGTTTTAGCTTCTATTACAAAAAAATCGGGTACTCCGTACCCGATTTTTCGAAACTTTTCCTCATCACATCAGGTTCGCTATGCACATCCTCCCTGCTTCGGACTCAGTTCGCTTGTCCTCATAAGTTCACCAAAATTACTGCAACTTGTCTTCAGACTCGCTTCGCGCGTCTTTAGATATTAAGCATCCGTATCATTCTCGCGATCACCCATACAGCACTGACCCGCTCAATGCTCCTTAATTTATATGACCACAAAAATCATGGATAACTTGTCGTAGAAATGAAACTAGTGAACTATTTATAAATGGTTTTTAATTTATTTATTATTTATTAAGTGGTGTTCCACTTTTGTACTACACACACTTTAAGCATTACATGTAAAGAGCCTATGTATTTGGGTATTGCATAATTAGATAATTCTCACAGAACTATCAATGATAAAACATTTTACTACAATATCCTTTCCGTTATTAAATATATGATAAATCCCCCCCCCCCATTAGGAATGGTATACACTTGTACCAAATTTCAACTTAATTAGACTATTTTTTTGTACAATTTTTTAAAGAACGTACACATGTCATTAATAAAAATTAAACTAACACGGTAATGAGATGTAACTTGGCACACATTTAGTCTTATACATAGTCACATGCGTGCTAAATCCAATCCGGCTTCGCCTCGGGAGTTATATACTTTGGTTCACCCGGCTTACGCCTAGGAACCAACTGCCTGCTCAGGGAAATAATAAGCCTTCTTTACCCCTTGGCAAAATAACTATGATTTCATTATTTAGTTAAATATTAAATAAGTTAAATTTAATTTAGTTTTATAGCTAAAAATGCAAATCACCCCTCAATCGCCTATGCACTGGAGTCAAGTATTTTTTATGGGACTGAGGGTAAAGGGTTACAATGGCCAGGTAGTCACTATACAGGGGTGGTCACATTAGCAGGTTTTACTGTTAATTGTTGAGGAGAGGTAGGTTGGTCCCTTCCTCTACCTAAACCAGACGGTAAATACAAAGTGGCCTCAAAGAGACCACGGCAAGCCAAGCAGGTACGCAATGCAGAGGGTCTGCTATGTGGTATTTATAATGTGTGGATAATGAAAAAAACAGTTCGGCTTAATCAGGCCATCGAGTGCGCATGGCAAGTAATTCGATTTTAATTTCATACACATGGTTTCTCCTATACGGCTGACTGCTGACTTACGCCTACTCGAATCAAAACAAAACTTGAAATATGGCAAGATGTCAGAGAGATTACAGAACATATAAGTTGTGATTTGAGAGCCTTTTTGAGGCTTCAAAGTGTCTTTCTTAAACGTAATCTACGTCCACTAAAAACAATCGATTGAGACCAATTTTAAGATACACCGGACCATCTCAAGTGGCACAAACGGTATGCATATATTTTTGTATACATGCAGACGTATAAAAGGTGATGAAGGTTCGCCAAATACAAGGCAAAATGCAAAGTAACAAAACAACAATAATACGAAGCAACAGCAATATGGCCCCAGAAAGTCCTGAGCCAAGAAGCGGCCTAAGGGCTGATTCCACGTACCGGCTGCAGGCCGTATGATCGTATTTAAATTTCAGAACAGTCTCATACAAGTTTATGTCCCATTAAAGGCGTTGAAACTATTCAAGACCAACTTCTGTAACTCATATAAAAATATCAAGGTATTTTAAGAAAAAGAAATACCTTTTACATCACTTCAATTTTATGGTACCGGCGCCTCCAATGTATAGACTTGGGAATCGTTCATTAATTAACAAAACAGACTCCATACAGACCTTAATAAAACTCTAAAAAAACTTATAGTTGGGTCGTATATTAAAATTAACACGAGAAAATAATAACAATATAATATAACTTAACACTTTTTTGTTTTAATTAATATTCATCATCAAACAGTTTAATAAAGGCATCAAGAATATATTGAAATATTAAAAGTTAATAAATCCGAACGATACGAAGAGAAAGACTCCGGTCCCGAAGCATGACTGACTGATAAACCCTAAAAAATAAGGCGTACCACCACAACAGGCAATAATATCCCTCTTTTGGATTTCTTCTTGGAATGGTTTTATCTCTTTTTTTAAAACTAGTATGAAATCTTATATAATATATATTAATATATATATTGTTCAATAATTACAACTATATTGAATAATATTACCCTGAGATCACTATTTTTAATTGTATAATTAGAATTTATTGTATAATTTTTTTACAAAATTAGCTATCGATTATTGGTTAATCGATTGGTACCAACTTATAGATTAACATAGAGATATATTACTAGAGAGGCCCTGTAGGTTAAATTTTGAAACATCGCAAAAGTATCCTGACTACCTCGTTTATAAATACAATCAAATTTATCAGTAGAAAATTTCAGTAACTTATACTGTAGAGCGTTAAAAATACATGTTTTGTATTTTGAATGTAACCGCTATTTGAGAACTGCTACGACCTGCTTTTGTATGCGGGGGTCCGGTTCCAGCATGAGTATGATTATACAGGGATAATTTTATAAATAAAAACTCAATGGGAGTTTCCACCAGTCGCATGTACCGAGCTACCTACTGGTTAAATCCATGTAAAACTTTACTATGGGCCTCTTCGGTCGTGATTAACGCCAACTTACTTATGCTATGAGATATATTATGATGTAGTATGCTTTCCAATATAGGGCCTCTTCGTCTCTTTGGTACACTTCTTACAGCCAAAGTAATTAATGTGGTTATTACGCATATTATCTAGTCATTATGCATAATAACTATCAAATTTAGTCAAAGTGATAAACAAAGCTTAATTTATCATTATTTCTAGGTATTATGCATAATATCTAACCTTATTGGTCAATGTGATAATATGCTTCATGGTCTTTTTGAAAGACCATGTTAAATTTTGAAACATCAAAAGAGAAACTTGACCGTTAAAAATACTAATCAAAACACAAACAATGTGCAGAAAACCGAAATAATTTTTTAACCTTAACTTACTCTTGAAGGAGGTTTCAAATTAAGTTATACAGAGCCCCTAAGAACCCCAAAAAAATTTCAGGCCTCACAATGTATTAGATAACCATTGACCATAACCATAAATAAGTAATTTCTTTTCTTTTATTATTTTTAATGCATTTTTCTAACTTTTTTCTATTGTGCAATTTTGTATCTTAATGAAAACAATAAAGTTCTTATTCTTATTCTTCTTATTCTTAGATAGGCTATGCTCCCTCTAGTATATGCAGAGGGAAAATGGTCTCTATGCAGTAAAAGTAAATGGTCATGATGACAGATGTAAACAAATGTATATAATATATATAATATATATATATATATATATATATATATATATATATATATATATATATATATATATATATATATAGTATGTGTGGGTGTGTGTTATATGTGTGTGTGTGTGTTCTCTGATAACTTTCTGATTTATATCAAAAGGAAGTTACACGTAGTAATTACAAAAGTTCTTTAGTAATAACCTATACGGGCCCAAACTGCATTACGAAGCCAAAACTTTCTATTCCCTTCTTTCTATTACGAAGTCTAGTTTTCTATTCCCAGGCCATAGAATAACAATACCTCAGAGCTGTGCCCAAACTAAATTTCTACGTTCTTTATTAGAAGGGATAACAAAATAGGTTGGGCCTCTTCCTGATTTACAAAAATTAGAGGTATACTATACCTCTCTAGGACAGGGAATATATTTTCAGGTCCGGCTTCGTCCCACGTACGTGTCAACTCCTCCTTTCCTGGTTTAGGTTCTGTCCAGACCTCCTAAGAATAAATAAACTTGGTTTCAAAGAACTGTTATCTGTTTACATCATCCATCTTTCTACCAAGACAGATTTCGTTTTGAGGTGCGAGTACAGAACAAGGTGTACTATATTTATCCCGTTGTATGCAGAACGGTGTGGATAGAACTGGATACAAATCAAACGCAATCCCCATGCATCCGCAAAGTATAAATGGATCAGATTTATGGAAAAAGTTGTATAAACTTTTGTGGGGAGAATAAATACAAACAATTAGGTCTTATATTATTTTAATTTTTTGACATAATATCTTTATATTCAAGTTGATCAGCTTGCATTTTCAAATAAACCTTGTATTTCTTGTCGTGATACCTAAAAACAGATAGTATTTTTTAAATTCACAATACAAAATCTTTTTATATTTTAAACTTAAGCAAAGCTTTCATAATAAACTGCGTAGGCTTATGCGGTTATTGTCAATAAGATTTAGGTTTTCCGTTAGTGACCGCGTCAATGTAGATGATAAGAATCCGACGTTTAGCTTTCACTGTGGGAGACATCCTCAGGGATGTTGGTTATCATGGATAAAAACACAATGCTCTACAAAACCTAAATGAGTTCAGTCTCCCACAGTGAAAGCGAAACGTAGGATTCTTCATCTAAAACAACACGGTCGTCACCGAAAGACCTAAATCTTATTGACAATAACCGCGGAAGCCTATGCAGTTAATATAAAAGCTTTGCTTAAGTTTTAAATAGTTCTAATGGTTTCACCGACTGAAATTTGTTAGTATTTACGAGACGGAATATGAATTAATTAACAAATTATGTAAAATACGTGCTAATTATTAATTAAAAGTACTAAATAATATTATAAATTGATATAATGAAATAAATTGAGCAAGTTTAGTCTTAACAACTGCATTCTATGTACTTGCTTTTTAGCACAAGTACTAAATTACTACACTATATTACTGGTAATAGTAAATACTACATGCTCGAGTTTACTTTCGTGGCCATAAGTACTCGGGAGTAGACTCTACGATCGTAGACTTATACGATTTCAAAGAGATCGTATAAGTACACTATTTCGGCCTCGTCTTTGCTCTCAGTTTATATGAATAGTACTGTTTGTTACAAAAAGATTTCACCGACTTCATAATTTATTTGAAATAATCTAATAAATAAATTTAGTAATTTTTATTTGTTTGTTTATTATTTTTATTATTTTACATGCCAACTTTTCCCAAAAAAGATGAAAATATCGTTATTCCCGCACCTGATAATACTGTTATCCGTTTCTTGCACAACACTACCGGTGGACGACATCATTAATGCACATTCAGTTAAAGATGAATAAATGTTAGCAGCGGCTGCTCCAAGCATGGCAGATCCGAGAATAACAGCCTCACATGTGCTTGGTATTAGAACAGGTCTTGACAACGCTCCAGCTAAAGTCTCTACAAAAAGTTTATTTTTGGATAATCCACCGCATATGACTAAGCACTTTACAGGACCCAAACCCTGCGACTCTAATTTTTCAATAGTCTGCCTAGCACTATACTGGAAAAAATTAAATATTGTTACGAAAGATTTCAAATAAATTATGCAAAATAATTAATTAATTATTAATAATTAAAATAATAACTAACCGATTTAATTATAATTTATTAATTTAAAATAATTAATCACCCATACAAAAGATTGACTGAAAACCGCAGTTTAATTTTTCATTATTTTTTAATTCTTGCTAGGCCATAAAATGTTTCTATTATGCCTAAAAGACATGAAAGAAAAATATAGAGATATCATATTTTAAAAATATTTCAAAATTTGAAAAGAACTTAAAAGCAATAAAGAAATAGTAAAATTAGGATCATGAAAAAGATGTGATGAAGTATATGAGCCTCTCATACTGGCATACTATAAGCAACCACGTACTGCAAAGATTACAAATATTTTAGTATTACACTTTCAAATATTTCTAGTACCAGAACTTGTAAATTAAGTTAACAATAACTTCAGTAACAATAATTATTGTTATATTCTAGTAGTAGTATTGTTATATATGTTGTGATCAGTGGCGTAGCCAGGATTTAATTTCGGGAGGGGCTGAATGTTTAAAAATTATATATATATATATATATTTGTATATTGTTCAATGTTTTCAAATTATTTTTATATCTTTCAATTTCATTGTATATTTTTTATATATTATGATTGTAAAAAAATATATGTTATGTAATTTATTATTTTTATAGGTTTAATTTTTTTGACACATTTATTGCGGGTTTAGGTTATGTAAAAATTTCGGCGGGGGCTGAAGCCCCCTCAGCCCCCCCTGGCTACGCCACTGGTTGTGATTGTTGTTAGTAACAGTTTGTTATTGTCAAACGTAGGGAAGAATTGCATGCTGTGTTAAATGCTTACTGCTAAAGCTTGAATAGCTGATAAATAAATAAGTGATAACTGCTCTTCATCTGAACTAATATCAAGTCCTGATATCTGTAACAGTTTACAATAAATAATTAATAAATTTCAAACGTCATTACGATGTATAGCAGAGTGGTTTAGGTGATAGAATGATAAATCTAGCTGTAAAACTTTTTTATGAACTAACTTTCATAAGCCAAAAGTTAATATTCCGAAACTGATATTTCACTTAGATTTTCTGTTTCAGGTGACTGTGTTTCGAGGCATCCTCAGTTGTTTTTGTGCTGTCTGTCAGCGTGTGTGGAAGTAAAAGTGCCTCAATTTAGACATTGAGGTAATATATTAATATGCTCATATATTGATATAATGAATTTATAATTTAGGTAAAGTTAAAAGGCAATAGTTAAAACCTACAGAAACCTACCCTATGTATCTGGGTTATCGATTCATGAAAGTAAACAAGGTACTTTTTAACTAAATAAATATAATTAAATAATTAATCGTTAGAGACACTAAAGAGACTATACTAAAAGGTTGTTAAATTACTTTATTATTCATTCTTTGCGATATTTCGCTTGTTTTCTCTAATCATATTCACGTTGAAAGATCTTGTAAAGATCTAGAAAATAAAAAAAATACAATTTTTACCCAATAATCCATTATAAAAACCATTTTAATAATCAAAATAAATATGGCGCCAATGATTACATATAAAATACGTACCATACCTCTTAGACTTGGGTCAGCTAAGGGTGATCTATTGCCTCTAAAATCTGGGTAAATATGGAAATTTTGAGTTAGTAATTGTAAAGAACAAGATTTATTTGATGCCATTTTCACGAGAGTTTTAGTTATATACGAGCAAATTGTGGCTGGTTCAGATGAAGCTGGTTTAGAAGGATGGCATGAAACGAGGCTGTCCAGTAGTTGTCCAGCAGCACTTTGTCCACCCTCGCTTAACCAAAGATTTTCAAGAGCTGCTCCATAATAAGGTCCCCATACACCAGTAACTTGAACGCCTTTCTCACTTAACAGCATGAAGCAAGATGACGTACCGCATATCATTCCTATAAGAAGCTAAATTATAATAGAAGAAAACATAATATGTTTCGGCTTTTATGACTGCACTTCCTATAAACTCAATCAATAAAACGCTGAACTGTGGAGTAAATGATTAAATATAAACAACAGTCTCTCCACTAAATGATTTAGTCTTCTCCACATTTAGTGGAGAGACTGTTGTTTATATTTTTTCCTATAAACTGGTTGTAGCAAATATGAAGTTCCCACATTTAATCCGATTTAAGTCAAATTCAAATTGGCACTTGTATAATTGCAATTCTCAAGCCCGGGAGCCTTATAGTTAAATAGGAGGAAGCCTTTTAATTCGTTTTTTCTGGTCAATAAAAAATTGGAAAAGCAGTTAAATTAAATGATTAAATTCAATTGCTAGCGTTGGCTCTATTTGGTAAATAGAATTATTAAATGTGATTCGTCCGGGATGAGTTTGTCCTTTAATTACAACATTTTGATATTTAAATTTATGAAACAGTATTGTACATTAATTTACTATATTCAAACTTGAATATGCATTGATGGCTTTAGCCTGCATTTGAAATATTACAGTTTTTTATTTTTATCAACAAGGCAATCTTTGCCTCCAAAATTTATAAAATAAAAAAATACGTATGCCAAATAAGCTTTTAATTTTATTACATAAAAAATTTACATTACTTTAACACTTAGCTTGAACAAAATGTTAATAGTTTGCGAATCAGTGTTTACCTATTTTGTTGGAAACTGAAATTCCTTTAAAAGTAGACGGCAACTTAGTACCAAGAAGTCCAATTGTTCCAGCGTGAGCGTCTATAAGGGAAGCTCCTACGAAAACCTTTGAATTAAGCCCTAATTCTCTAGCTGCTTGAGAACTTAAACATCCGATTCTTTGACCAGGCATTGACACTTTTGAACCTAAAAGAAATCTTATATTTAACAGCAATAACCGGTGATCTCAAATATGCTAGTTTTCAGATGCCCACTGCCTATCAGCAGTGCCATACTTGCTGGTGCCTATCCTTTTGTACTCAACGGCACTACTTTGAACTTGGAGTTAATTTTTTTTTACAAAAAAAATTAACTAGATTATTGGCTCTAGCCAATAATCCCAAAATTAAATCTGCAAGTTATTCAATTACTTTTATATAATAAAGTCCTTGAGATGATCAAAGAATTGGCCATAAAATTTTACTAAGTCAATAAGTTTAATAAATTGTAAAGAGCTAAATGAATCAGAAAAATTAAATCAGAAGAAAGAAAATAGCCTCCAACATCTTTTTACCTCCAACTGACCTATCTTCCAAACAATTCATTCTCTTTGAAACGGTAAAATCTAAAGGAAAAAAACATTGAGAAAAGGCCCTTTTGTACTGAAAATATTTTTATAAAATTAGGAGAATTACCTATTTTCTTGAATCCTTCATTAGTCAATTCTTCCAAATCAATAGATTTTAAAAAGGCTCGATTCCACCCTGCATTGGAGTTGGGGGATCCCTCGTACATCCATTTACATACTAATGAACATTGTGATCTTAAATAAAGATTTAATGAAAATTACAACAAGAATAAAGATAAATATGCAAATAAAGGTTGTATAAGTAATAGAAAAGCTTTGTTCATTAAAGCGCTATAACTCTATCTAGCTTATTTCAAGTAAAAGAAAGAAGATATTACAAAAGAAGTTATAAATTAATGTTAAGTCTGTAACAGTTTTGAATAGTGTTAAAAGCAGAGCTGCTGCATGAAGTAAACTTTTTCCAAAGAAACTAAAATATAGCGTAAATAGCTCTATCTTTCAATTATATTTACTGCCAGCCAAATATGACTGTAAAAAAAATCATTTGATCCGAACATTGGATCTCATTTTGCCAAATTAAAATCATATAAACAATACATTGTATAATTCCATGACAAACCTGGTATCGATGCCTGTTAACTTCCAAGTCAAAAAATCGGGAAGATCAAAAAAATATTGGGCTTTATTATACGCCTGGAGCATATTTTGTTTGAGCCAAATCAATTTCGGCATTTGCATTTCAAGAGAAACTTTTCCACCTAAATATTTTAGTAAATTATGTCCAAGGTTGTTAATTATTTCAGCTTGTTCTCCTGCTCTGTGATCCATCCACATTATTACATTTTGCTCAAGTTCGCCTGGTAAAATAGAAATATAAACTTTATCTGGTATAGTCCAAGTTATTACTTGGACTATACCACTATTGGACTACCTATTGGTTCATATCCAACGTTTAGTAGATTTCGGCCAAGTCTCTTTTAGGTTTACAAGTCTCTTACAAGTAAAAAGTAAAAACTACAAGTAAAACTTTAGTCTTGAGATTGTAAGGTATCTCGCAATCTTTTGTACTTAGCGTCACTCTTAGTTACGATTCTGCAAGTTCTGACCTTTTGGCATATACCATAATTATGCTATACGGATATACAGTGGCGGACAGAGTCAAAAAGGGCCCAAACCTACATCTCAAGGGGCCCAATAGGGGGGAGGGGGTCCTATAATACTTTCCAAGTAGAGGGGTCTACTTTTAACTAGAATATTATTAATGATTATAGCAAGCTTAATTTAATTTATTTAACTTTAATTTCATATTTAATAATAAAATCAAATTATATTATTTTATTTAAATAAACTTAAGTGAATAAAATAAATAAGCAAGAATAAAATAAACTTAAGTTTACTCATTTAAATGCAATTTTTAACTAAAATATTTTATGTTCAATCTTTAGGGCCCTTCCATACTGTTCTAGGGCCCTGATCAAGTATGTTAAGGGCCTCTGAAGGCATTAGTCTTCCGTTTGGGACCTTTAAAAGCCCAAGTAAAAAGATGAGGGCCTTAAAGGACTTAAATTTAGGTAACAAATTGAGAATATTTTTTAGTATTTTAAAATCATTTGTCTCTAGGAGCTTATTAGGCCCTACATTAGAGTATTGGGCCCATGTGACTCTAATATTAATATGTTAAATGTTATCAAATATTAAATATGTTAATATTTTTTTTCGTTGTTTTTTCTTTAAGTTTATTTTTGGCTGAGGGGCACTAGGAGGGCTGCCGCCCTCGTTCTTAATGGTCAGTCAGCCCCTGCGGATATAATTACTAAAGTTAAAAGAAGATTCCACCATTAAAGTTTTCGGTCATATAATCAAAACTTTGTGTATCGATTCAGAAAGAAAAAAATAACTCATTTAACACCTTGCATAAAACCCCTTAAAATATAAATGTTGATTGGTTAAAAGTAGTTTATTTTTTTAACAAATGAAATAAGTAATAAAAGACATTTGTGGTCACATTGATGTTTTGTATTATTTGTTCTCACATGACCGCAACGATTTTACAACAAAAAAAATAAAGCGAGGTTTTTATTCTTCATGGAAAAAAGAGGGACGAGCGCTCGATAGTTAGCGCGAGAAAAACAAATGTCAAAAAACTCTCATACATACACATATATATGCACTTGAAATATAAAGTTTATAAACATATTTGAAATCTGGAGTCCAAGGAATATCGATTCCTTCACTCCCTCCCTCTACTGCTTTCATTCAGACGACTTCAATAGCAAACTTTTCTTTTAAAAATCGCTGAAAACTCCAATAAACATTTAACGTATTACCTCTTTGAGTTTAAAAATTACAAAAAAATAACTTGGATATGAGCCTTGCCTTTGGGACTTACAGATACAGACTGATTATGCTCTCCAACTACAACTAATGAACACGTTGCGTCGCATCCAATTCCTTTGATTTTATTTATATCAATGCCATCAATTAATTTCTGCAAAAAGATATATTATCATTAATAGTCACGTCTATTAATTACAGCACTGTTTGACATTTTTATGACACAACACATAAATGCTTCCGCATCAAAAATTTTAATAGCAAAGCCATCAACAAAATAATAAATCGTTCGGTTAGTTTATAAGCTTTATAGCCAGCTACTAAGGTGCTATATGGTTTACTTTATAGCTTAAAACACAGTGAATAATTTTATTAAAGATATTTAATTTAATGGAAACTCATAACTTTTAATATGTTATGTTATGTTGAAAATAATTTTATGCAGTAAATGTATTCGAGTTCAACTTTATCATCATTATTTTGATAACTATTTCCAAATGTAGGAATTTTGTTACCACTTTTGGTAACTTTGAAAAGTTAAAAATTCTGCCGCGGAGTTCCGCATGTTAGGTGAATTTTTTTCGAAATGCGCACTTTCCTGCTTATTAATGCAATTTTTGCTTAAGTTTTTGGTGTATATTTAATAACCTGAGCAGTAGGAGTCGCCCGAGGTGTAGTGCTTAAGGGCTCCGTATCGTTCCGACGACAAATCACTTCGTCGACAAATCATTCCATCGACAAATCATAGCGTCGACAAATCATTGCGTCGACAAATCGTTCCATCGACAAATAATTTGAGTTTGTCGACGGAATGATTTGTCGACGGAACGAATCGGGTTGTTGCGTCGACAAATCATTCCATCGACAAATCATTCCGTCGACAAGTTATTTGTCGACGGAACGATTTTTCGACGCTGTGATCTGTCGATGGAATGATTTGTCGACGCAACAACCCGGTTCGTTCCGTCGACAAATCATTCCGTCGACAAATCATTGCGTCGACAAATCGTTCCGTCGACAAATAATCTGTCGATGCAATGATTTGTCGACGCAATGATTTGTCGACGGAATGATTTGTCGACGGAACGAATCGGGTGTTGCGTCGACAAATCATTCCATCGACAGATCACTGCGTCGACAAATCGTTCCGTCGACAAATATTTTGAGATACTATTTTTGCAATTCCAGCCTGTATTGTTCAATTGTCTACTTGCATTATGTCAGGCGTTTTAAATTATTTTTAAGAACTGCGATAGGACAACATAATATTAATTGTGAATATGAAGGAATAAAATTTTCTATGATATATATATTACATAACATTATATATATATATATATATATATATATATTATATATTATATATATATTATATATATTATATATATATTATATATACAAATAATATACTTAATTAGGAATGGTGATAAAAACCTAATATTTTTTATAGAGATTGTCTACCAAAATCTATTTAATAATTTTGAATTCACATACTTTATTTGATAATATATAAACAAGAAATTAACTTCTTAAAATTACGTTTTATAGTTTTGTAATAATTAAATATATCTGTTAATCGTAACTGCGCTTTTACGTTTAACATTGCGGTCGTGTTGGATTTTGGACTTGAAAGTAGCATTACTATTTGTATTTTTTGCTTATTAAAAAATGAAAATGATTTTTCCTTTTTTAGTAATAAGGGGAGCAAATAAATCTCTACTCTGCTTTGTTCCACTTCTTCTCCTTGCCTTACATTTCAAAGGTATGCAATTAACAATACATCTAAACACTGAAGGTCTACAGATTTGTCGACGGAACGAACCGGGTTGTTGCGTCGACAAATCATTCCGTCGACAAATCATTGCATCGACAAGTTATTTGTCGACAGAGTGATTTGTCGACGGAATGATTTGTCGATGGAATGATTTGTCGACGGAACGAAACGAGTTGTTGCGTCGACAAATCATTCCGTCGACAAATCACTCCGTCGACAAATCATTGCATCGACAAGTTATTTGTCGACGGTGTGATTTGTCGACGGAATGATTTGTCGATGCAATGATTTGTCGACGGAACGAAACGAGTTGTTGCGTCGACAAATCATTCCGTCGACAAATCACTCCGTCGACAAATCATTGCATCGACAAGTTATTTGTCGACGGAGTGATTTGTCGACGGAATGATTTGTCGACGCAACAACTCGTTTCGTTCCGTCGACAAATTTTTCCGTCGACTGTCGACGGAGTGATTTGTCGACGGAATGATTTGTCGACGGAACGACATCACACCGTGCTTAAGGTATGCGGCCGATACAAAGAATGAATAGACTTTAAACTTCGGAGTTTCTTTAATCATGGGCTTAATCCCAGCACGGGCCTCAGGGATTTTTTTGAGAGGGATAAAAATTCTGCGTTCCACGTCCTTTAGAAGGGACGTAAAGCCGGTGGTCTCAAGCCTTTGCGTTGTCAGGTACTCGCTAAAGATCCCTTACCCTAAATGAAACTGGGTATAAGCAAAATTTGGAACTCTCATTGTAGATTGATTATAATACTATAGTGTGTCTGCCTTGTAGTTTAAAGTGTATGGAGGTTGGGTTTAACAGTGAGGGCACGTGTTGCTCCTAGTTTTTACTAGACTATATGAGTCAATGATAATATGTATAATCGCTTGAAAAAGCATGAGAGGAACCATAGTAATTCACGGCTCTTCTATCTAGATTAGATGAAATAAATATACCTACACTTCAAATTAAAAGGAGTACTATCTTAGGGAGCTGACAAAAGGGGCCCAACAACGTGGCCTACTTGCCTGGTATTTACTACCACCACTCCCATATTACTACTACTAACCTGAGCAGTAGCGTGTTACAACTTGATATTTAAAAGTTGAAAAAATATTACATGTTAGTGGTTTTGAAAAAACTCCGATATATGTCAATCAATATCTTGATAAAAAATGACCGGAATATAGTAATATTAGTATCAAAGTTCTTAGGAGTTTATGCAGTTTTCTTTTTAACGTTGCCAAAATTGGTAAAAATCACCAAATTTAAATAATAGTTGTGAGTCAATTTTCTGGAGGTAGAGAATATTTTTGTAAGTCTATCACCATCTTTTCCCCTTCTTTTAGCAAATTTCCTTTGGAAATATTTAAGGCTTTAATGTTGGTACATCTAAAATGTTTCACCTGGTATAAGAAAAGTACGTTAAAATATTGCGATGTATTAGAATTATTTGCCTCACACCAATATATTTAGTATCATAATACGCATGTATAGATGGATAAACAGTTGTTACTTTACCTTAATTAGTTGAACAATAGCATCCCATATTTGGTTAGAAGATTGCTGAAAATATCCAGGAGCAGGGCTATAAATATCAATCTTCCGAGTCTCAACTCGTATCACTTCACCTTTATCAGTAACTAAGCCACAACGAACTTCTGCTGAGCCTACGTCTATACCTATTAGATAAGCATCACTCATTTTTCTGTTTTAGTTTAAGCTCTGCAATAAAAAAAATGTGAAGTGAAATAAATTGGTAAACAAAAACTTTAAAGGTAGAACAAAAGAAGGCTATAAAATATCTGATTCTTGGTTTTTTCAGGACAGAAAATAAAACCATAATTATTGCTCAAAGTTTTCCGCCAAGGGATTATCCCTTGGCTGAAAACTTTAAGTACTTCCTTTTTAAAGTTTATCAAGAACATTTTAACGATTATTATCCTCTGCAAGTTTACATTAAAAGTTACTTATCTATAACTTCATCCGTTTCGTCTCAGTATCTGATTCTAGTATATAGGCAAGAGTTCGTATATAATATGAGACTATATAGCATGAATTGTTAAAACTTATTGTTGTTAAATCAACAACAACAACAAAAAAGTTAGTACTTTTACTGGACAGTTCCAATTCATAAAATGGTGCAAATATAACAACTCTCTTACATTCTTATAAATAACTGATTTTACCTAATTCGTACAAACAAAAATTGATAGTTACAACAATAATTGAGCTCAAATAAGACAAAAAGGCAGTTAATACAATACTGAATGGCAGACGAGAATTACTGACTGTAGAAGAGTTTATTTACTACTCTCGGTGGGAGTCTTATCTCATAGTTAAAACCTTGAGTTTCAATGACCTGAGGTACATATAAAACACATTTATTCATTATTTTCAAAACTATTATAATATATAAATAAATATTAGAATTTACCCAAAATAGTATCCCAAAAAACTATAGAGAGCGGCATAATGTGTGGTGGAATCAAGGTGGATCCAACTCCTCTTGGTTTTGAACATCGTCCTGTTTTGTTGCAAAAAAGGGAAAACAGAGAAACAGAAGAATGTCACGAAAAAAGAAAGATTCCTCTTTGAAAAAAAGTTGTGCTCTCAACAATTACTATTCTCATGAACATTATTTGATTATAAATAAACACTTTATTCCTTTTTGTACAGTAAAATAAACATTCCTATTATACATATAAATATGTACTAGTAATTCGTTGCATCAAGAACTCACGTTTGAAGAATATATCAAACTAAAGTATTAATAGACTCCCTTCGCTCGCAAGATAGAGTTAATAGGAAAACATTCGTACGCTTCTATTCTAAAGTATAAATTAAAAGAAAGGACTCGCTTCGCTTGCTAGTTAAAGTATCTTTAGAATTTTACATTGTATAAATGGAATAGGGGATTATCAATTAAGTTTGTTCGGCACCATTAAGAATAAAATTATGCCTGTATAATTGGTTATGCACACCATTATTTGCACTAGTTTAATGCTGAATGGGTGTTTTCCTTTAAGGTTCAAGTGCATTTCCTTTGAAAAATACAAAAAAAATAAGTTACGAGTAGTGGTTAATAGTAACCGCTCAAGTCATAAAGCATAAATCGGGTCCTACAGAAAAAAAATGGATTGTTATAAGCACGGAAAGACGCATTCCAAAGGAAATTCGCCCATGTGGACCACCGCGCCAGAATTTTTTTTCGTATATTCCCTGTAAAAAATATATCCTTGTTAAAAATTTGTAAATTCTTATAACTTAATTAATTGTTAATTTACTAGCAATTGCCTCTGTGGGTTTTTACAAAAGATAGTGCAGGTTAATAAAATAATAACTATTTACTCAAATTCTAATCAATTACTTTATTGTGTGAACATGATTGAACGCGGGGTTCAACTCTGAAACTCATTTTTTAAGGTGAAAAATACCGTGTGAACAGTTGGGTGGAACCCCCTGCCAAACCCCGCGTGTGAACGAATTTTATAATTTGGACAAACATAAGGCGTAAACGACGTTCTAAAACATGATTTTTTCACTAAAATTCGAACGGGTGAGCCTATAAGGACATCTTAGATCCCGTAAAACAACTTCATTTTCTAACAAAGCAACACAATTAATGAATAAATAATTATAAATTAACTAACAGTGGGTAAATTGTGAATTATAATATATTTTATAATTCACAATTATAAAATATAAAGATAAGTTATTTAGACTTAATGATTTTTTGTTCGCACACGCGTCAAATCCAGATTACACTCCATACAGCAAAATTTTGATTGTAAAGATGAATAGAGTAAAGTAGAGTACACCAGTTTATGTGCCGAAAGAACCTATTCTTATTCAATATTTTATTCGAAAATCTAAATATTAATGTAAAATTGGCTAAAAATAGAATGATAGCAGATTTTGATTGGTTATATAATCTGTGAGATGTCAATATATACGATACGGAGTTTATTTATGTATTTAAGTTTACATTATTATTATCACTAATAAATGGTACTTAATCATAATTCTTTAATTCGACGAGTTAAATTAGTTTGTTTTAAATTTCTTCAAACGGAGTGGTGTCACTTCATTTTAACAGTTCGCATAGAGATATATAGCTAGAGGGGCCATACATTATATTAATGAGGCTTGAAATAAATGGTATTCTGAGATGCACGCAACTACAAAAGACACAGACATCGTATAATAATATATTATTAGAGGGGCCTAATTCTTAGATCAACTCCAACTGTTATTAAAATCAAATGAGCAGAACAAAATTATACTAACTTATAAAAAGAGATTTATACTTGAGCCTATCTCAATACATTGAGAGACGTGAAACATCTTTTTGGGGCTCTGTGTAACCTCATTGAAACTTCCTTCAAGAGTGAGTTAAGGTTATAATAAATCAATTGATTTTGGCTTCCCTCCCATTATTTGTGATTTTAATACTCTCCTGTATAAGTTATTGTAATTTTGTACTGATTATTTTATTTTGTTTCTGAGCTAAGGTGGTCAGGTTACTTTTTCGATGTTTCACAATTTAACCAAAAGGGCCCCTCTAGTAACAATATCTCTATCAACTTATACATTAAAACGTTTAAATACAAAACAATGTGTGAGAAACAGAAGAAAATCAATTTGTTATAACCTTAACTCACTCTTAGAGAAGGTTTAAAAGTCTCAACAATAACCTCGTCTGCACGAGGTGTTGAACACCAGGTTGAATCCTCGACACCGATTTTACTCCATGTAGACAAGGGTTCGACCCGGAGTTAAGACACTTAACGGGGTTAAACCCGGTGTCCGAAGTCAGGTTATTTTAATAATTATTATTGCTTTCATTATCCCTGGTTATTTAACAAAACATACATGAATTTTTAATGTGAATTTATTTACCTTTTTCCTATGATAGTTCATAAAAATATTGATTTAGCAGCATTACGCTGTCTGCAGTCGAAACTTAATTGGTAAAATAAATGAATTCTTTAGCTCAAATTTAAGAAGCGGTTCTCTGTAATAATACGACAGTGGATCTTTGCCTTATCATAAGAGTGTATTTTCTTTTGTCCCTTGTCGTATTTGCCTCGTTTAATAAAAACACTAATAGGTTCGTTCGAGCAGTTATAATTACAAATAACGCACACAAAATAAGAAAAGAATAATTCATGTTTTATAAAATATTTAAAATACTAAACAGAAACGAAAAATTGCGAATCATGTTGATTTTAGAGAATGGCCAACCTACACAAACAAATATCCCTTAAGAAAATATTAAGGATATCTTTATTTAGATTTACGCTATTATTTAGAATACTACTAAAACATCTTTATTAGTTCTATTCTATATTAGTCCAAGAGCCGGACCTGAAAAATGTGACAAATTTTGTACTACTTCAAACCAAAATTTTCTGAAAATATACCTTTAATTATAAAAGAAAAGCATTATCTCCCTATCCAGAGTGGAGTCCTTCATATGATTGCGCTTGCTCAAAATTTTATAAAATCGCACCAATATCAGTTTTCTTGAAATAAGTGGTTCCCTGTAGGTCGTGTGCAAAATATGAAGAGAACAATATTTAAAGGTGATAACATGTTCTATAAAATGAGCGTTTAATCATCATAATCGGTTAACTGCAACCAAAGTTATGGCTCTTTCAAAAACACTACAAAAATGGTTAATTTATGCAAAGTCAGCGAATTTCTTTGGAAAAATATTGGCTTGTGCATTGTTTTGGCCATGTAACAAATGTCATAACTCTCGTTGTAGGCATCCGATTTTGACGAAAAACTCTCGTTTTATAGGAAATTTAATCAGCTTTAAAAAAATTCTCATGTTTTGCACACGACCTACAGGGAATCACTTTTTCAAGAAAACTGAAATTGGTGCGACTTTATAAAATTTTGAGCGAGCGCATTTATATGAAGGTAGGCTATGCTTTTCCTTCATAATTAAAGGTATATTTTCAGAAAAAATTGGTTTGGAGTAGAACAAAATGAGTCACACGGCTCTCAGACTATATACACGCTGCAGTTTTTACTGATCAGTTTTGTTTGTATTTTTTTTTTATAAATTTTTGGTTTTATTTGTTCATTATCATTCTACTTTATGAAAATGTGATTTAAAATGTCAGTCAAATTTAATAAAAGTATATAATGATCCCAACAAAAACACATGAGCCAAGTGTAGCATAAAAAGTTGTCAGATCATTGAATAAGCCAAGCATTAGGTTCCCAATAATGCTTGTATATATGAGGTATTGGGGGTTTCACTTAGGGACTTGGCCATTACGCATCTTAAGGTAGTGGGGTACTATACATCTAATAGTGTTGTATATATAGACTATAATAATATATTCAGCCTACTTAATAAGCTTATTATGCATTTCTGTGTGTTCTACCAAATGGACAAGTCAACTTTGAGCCATTATATCTCGACACCTGTGAATGGTTGAAGAAATAAAATTCGGTAGAATGGGTCAGCTCAACAAGATCTTTTAGTAAATATTAAAATTATACTTTTTAATGTCCTAAATAGAAAGATACGAGGGGGTGAAAATAGCCTCGAGATTCTTCCGGTAAAGGATGGTACACCAGAGACCACTAGACTTAGCAGGGGCACTACCATGCCCCCAGATATTTAAGAACAGGCTACATTTAAATTGGCCAAATAAAACAAGAAAAAACCACTGAGCCAAGGTTATAACTTTTCCCTACCGTAAAGACGTTTACAGGGTTCAACCCTGAAATAGGTGTTCAACACCTAGTGTAGACGACGTAAATATGTTTCAAGTATCTCAGGAAATGGCACTAAAATCTTCCCGCAAGCAAAACACGCATGCGAAAAGAATATAAAAAGGCTGTGTGTCATCACAAAATACTTTTATCAACCTTTAATACTCTCTTCCAAACTACCATTCATTTTTTTTAAATTTATCCATATAATCATAAAAGTTAAGCAGCATCAAAACGGATGTATTTACCATCCGAGGACGAGCGAAGCTATTCCGAAGACATGTTGCAAAATAAATTCAACCCCTTGTATATTCTGAGATTGAGTGAAGCGAGTCCGAAGTAGGGAGGGTGAGCATAGCAAATCTGATGTGATGAGGAAAAGTTCCAAGGTACACTATACCCGAATATTTCTTTTATTTCTCAGTTGTATTCAAATATATTTGTATTGGCAAATTTTTAATTATTGCAAGTTTTATATACATTGTCAAGTATTTTCCAACTACTTTTTTTATATGGTAGCAAACCTTCAAGAAAAGCCCCATTTTTAAACGATAATATAGTCAATAAGCCATCCATTTTATTGAACCTAAACTTGGAGGGTAAGTAAGTCCTAGCAGTAAAAATATTGTTTTGAAGAAAAACACAAGAAAATAAACACAAATACATTAGTTTAAAAATCACAACAGAAATTTATACAAAATCCTGTTACTGAATAAAAATCGTGATTTACTTTTTAAAACATCTTTACTGTAATGCAAGTACGTTCAAACCTCGTCTTCGGACTTTTAGGATGAATACAATACTTATCCTTGTACCCATGTACCATGTTAGTAGGTGAGGAAAAGTAAAAGGTCTAGATAAAATTACAAGCTAAAAATGCTTTATTAAAAGTTACAATATCAAGTGCTACAATACATATGCTTTATTAAGAGTTACAATATCCATAAATAATTTTAGAATGGGTCATTACTATGGAGTTATATGCTTTTTCATGCAGTGAGTGTTTTCAGACAAGTGGCATAAAAAATGGATCCTGTTATATTTAAGAAGTAGTTAAAGTATTGAAGACGTTGCCTAAATTACAAGCCCTTATCAGTACTCCGTCCAGTTCATTTATTAAACAAGACAGGAGTATGATTAGGCTTGTAATAAAGCTTTAATCATAGTTCTTGGTCAAGTGAAGAAAAGAAGATGATATATTGATGTGGATAACTTATTGTATCACCATTCAGTTTTATCTTTTACAATACTCCTGTATAAAGACTAAAATATTAATGCATAATAAAGAATAAATATTAGTATTACATAATAAAGAAGTTTAATTAACTTTTGCAAACAATTTTTTGTCTTTGTATTGAATATTACGACTTCAATTTTACGTTGTTAATAGTAATCTGTTCAGTGTAAAGTCTTAGAAGTTTTGATTTTGGAGATCATCAATATTAAATTAATATTTAAATCAAGCTTATTAATTTAAAAGTAACTCGATCCGTTCAACTCGTGGGTGACTTCTAGAGGAGTATGTGATGCTTTCACTCTATCACAAGCCCTTATCAGTTCTCCGTCCAGTAATCAAATTACAAACTGGACAGGAGAATGATAAGGCCCAGTAACAGAGTTTTTTTTGTGTTGTAGTCTTCCCAGACAGCATTTGTATATTTTTTTGCAATTAACAAAAACAAAATATTTTTAAATTTCTGCTATCGCTTCTGAAAAAAAAATATATCAAAAATTAATTTAAATATCTATTCAATAAATGACAATTTAAGGCTTTTAATAGCTAAGCTAATTATCACACTTTTTATCACAATAAAAGTTAAAATAATACTTGATAATTAATTTTTACTTACAGAACACTATTGATTAATGTTAATAATGAGAAATTTAAAATAGCAAACAAGTTTCAAATTGAGTTTTATTTGAACAAAGTTAATAAAAAGGAAACAGAACTAATTAATATAAAATTATTTTTTCTAGCCTTAAGACGGTAAAAAATTAGAAAAAACTTACCATAATACATCTATTGTTTTTATAATACCTAGTTATAGTTCCTATTTTTAACCTGGTCTTAAACTTCTGAAATTCAAAATGATCAAAGCTACTATGGAGCTATAACTTTAAAATAAATAAGTCAACAATAATAATTTAATTAAATATATTTCAACATTAAATAAACAATAATTTAATTTTGTAAAACAGTGCATATTTTTTGAGAATGTGAACACAAGTGGTAACAAGTATTCAGATAATTTAAAAAAAAAAATTAAATTACATAAATTTCAACTCAAAATAATTGAAAAAGAGATTCATATATTAGACAGATATAAAAATATTTATTAGACAGATGTAGACATGCATTAATAAATCATGTATATACACAAAAAATTAATATATTTTTACATTAATCTTGAAATTATAACTTAGTATCCAAAATATAAAACTTTATACACACATTTTTGTAATCTAAAACATAATTCTATCCATAAAAAATAATACAGAAGATGATTTGTTAATTATTAATTACTTGTTAATGCCAAATTTGGTTTAATAACAATTATGTTACATACAATAAGCAGGTTGAGAAAACAGTGGGTGAGGAACGAACTGATTAGCCTAGAACCATTACTCATCCATTTATTTTGGGCAATAGGCTAATCAAGGTTACTCTGAACCCTTGAAAAATATAAGGTTAGGTTTTCCTGAAACCTGTTTTTCTGAAGGTTAATTTTCCAGCTCTTTCATTTTTAATCTTTGCATAATATCATAGAACCTGAGTAGTAGATGTTTATCAATGTTAAAGCATTACAAAAAATAACTTTAGTATTTCTTGCCTTAGAAAAGTTTTTAAAATACAAATATAGTACAACTGGAAATTAATATCTTATCATCAAAAGTAGGTAAGATCCCAACTCTTCAAAAGAACAGGACAGTTAACTGACAGAAAAAGTTACAAAGAAGAAATGAGTGAATATTATTAATCCAAGTTATCCATGTTAAAGATAAAAACAGTTTTAACAACTAACAGCTATTAATGTTTAAGTTTGCTATTAGACCATCTTGAACACTACATTTAAATATATCTAATTCCATAAATCTCCTACAATTTTTTTAATTTTATCAGGATCACTTATTAACACAGAGTTCATTTTTAAAATTTAACAATCATGATAAAAATATTGTTTTAAAAAATAATTCTATGGCAAAATATCCCTCCACCAATATTTTAGTACAAATATTCAAAGTACACAAAATACAATTAATTAAAAAATGTTCACAATCTAAGAATAAGGCACATTCAATGGATATAAAAATATATAGTGGTCCCTTTTAAAAGAGAATAAGGTACCCAAAAAAAACATTCGAATACGGAAATAAAATCATAAAAAATAATCGAAGAAGAAAGCTAATACAAAAATGAGAAAAATAATAAGTATAATGACAACAAGAATATTGTTTACTACAAAGTACATTAGATTTCAGAAGAGAAATCAGTAGATATATATGATAATATCTGATCAATAAAAAGATTGGCATCCAACATATTATAAGGACTATTACTGAGATTTAAAGTATGCAAAAATGTAAGGTATAATATAAATTTTTAATTATTATTACTCCTAGCCATTGACAGGTTTAAAATATAATATTTAAACCACTACAGATATATAATGATATATCGTCTTGTTTAAAAATATTAACTTAATTATTAACTAAAATAATTACCCTTACAAAGTTGAGAAATTAATTAATTGAATTGTCAAAATCATTTAATAAACAAATATATTATAAAATGGAAATACAAATTAATATAAAAACAATACAAAATCAATACTAATAATGCAATAATCAGGAACAAAATCTTAATACACAGTTAATTTTAATACTTGATCTTTAAAGGATTAATTTCTTACAAATTAACAGTCATATTAAGTCAATGAGGTAAATTAATAAATTTTAATACAGATCATCACTAAAATAAGAAAGAGTAAAAAAATTAAGATAGGAATACTAAATAATCCTAAAATTACATGATTTGTGTCCTACGATGATTAGGAGTTCTGAGTTACATAAAGAGTCAAAATAAGACTAGCTAGCATAATATAGCTTAGGATAGCTTTTTCAAGAAGTTTGAAAGAAATTTATATTATATTCATTCAAAACTATTGAATGGATCATCTCTTAAAAAAAGAATGAGATTCTTCAATCTAAATTTCAATAAATAAATTGGGTCCTGAACAGAGGCTAAAAGAACCCTCCAAGAAGAAGCTTGTCTCCTAAAGTTTCTTTCTTCAACTAAAAACTTCTTAAGGGAGACAATGGGTGGGTATACAAACTAGAGCCAATAGTTGGTATAGCCAACTACAGCTGTAGTTGGTCATTGAAGATAGCTCAATACGTCAATTTAGTCAGTATTAATTCTGTCTCAAGAAAAAGGCTTACAAAAAACAATTTTAAAATCTTATCTGACCAAAGCTTCTTTTTTGTCAATAGAAGATATCATTTAAGCCCTATTACTTTTTTTAACTCTTCAAATTAATAACCCATAATCATTTTATCACTATGATAATTAGTCATTAAATTGCTTCTTGACTTTTAATAAATTAATACTAAAGTGATTATAAAAAAAGGAACTAGTCAAAAAGTAGGAAAATAATTAAACAACTAATAAAAAATACTTTTTGGGTAGGAATAAATTACTATGCTTAGCACAACCAAATCAGATTAAACAAGTCAAAAATAATAATTCATGTTTTTCATTTTATAATTTAAGTAGAAATAAAATACAAACAATACAAAAACTAATCAATAAACTAGTCATTAAAAAGATAAGATTTTATAGAAAAATTCAAATACAAAAACAATGTCCTTTAGAATTGTTAAAGAAAGTTAAATTATATGTCTTTAAGTCAGATCAAACTATAATACAATACAAAAATCTTAAATTCATAACTGGACGTACAAGATAAGAAGTAAAAAGAAGCAATGTTTTAATAAACCTTGGAAAAAATGCTTCAAAAAGAGTAATAGACACAACAGGGGAAAAGTAGTCAGCTAAAAACTTTTAAATTTATAAAAAAATATTCAGGGACACAAAAATACTTTTTTAACCCTCATAATAAAATTCAACACTTAAAATATTGGAACTTAAGGAAATTTCTGAAAAATATAATGCATATAGTAGCAAGTAGGTTTAAAATCTAATAGTAAGCTCTCTAAGAAGATACCTATTTGGCGACTTGAATGATATAAAATAATGAAAAACTAAAACTATACTGCTCTTTAAAAATTAAAATAAGAGCAATTTAAATTAATTAAAAGCCAAGGAAAATTAAAACATTCAAAACTTATAATAATTAATCATCAGAGAGATTTTCAATAAATTTAAAAAAATACATATTATAAATAAAAACAATGCTTTTTAAATAAATTTAATACTTGATCTCAAGTTTTTATTCATCACATTTAACTAACTGCATAAGAGCTCTCTGAAGTTAGATATAATATATTAAAGTATAACACCAAATAACATCTATACAAATAACATTAACTACAAAATATTAATAAGCTTGCATTAAAAACAAAACCTGTATCACCATAATTAACCCGAAAAATATTAAACGGAAATCATTTAGTAATAAAAATGATAGTTGGAATATTCATTTATCTATTCAGATGACATTTGTAATTAATAATAATTACTTATTATAAATTTAGTAACACAATTGAATAAGCAACTTGTGATAAAAATGAGTCAATCGAAGGTGATAAAGTATTTTTTTTAAAACACATTATCCTCAACATTTTTTATTCTATTACACTTATATCTTACAATAAAATATATATAAAAATTAACAAAATACTAGCCTTTTTGAATAAAATTAAAACAAGTGGATCCCAATACATAAATCTTTTACAAAAAACCAGAAGTCTAGGCTTCCTAAAATAAAATAGTAGTACATAATACTTAATAAAACAGTAACCTAAGGTTTTATTTCAAAGCTTATTTTCTTTTTATCGTTAAGTATTAAAAAAGCTGTAAGCATATTTTTAAGAGCACTAGAAGAACATTTCTAGTCACCACAAAAAACGATCTTATGGCCATTTTTATAAAAGGAAAGGAAATCTTTAAAGTTCCCCGGATAACAGGTTTTTTTTTATTTCTCTTAAGATTTAGATTCTCTCTATTAAGATTTTTTTTTATATTTTGATGAGAGAAACAAATCAATTGTTCGAAAATTTTATGTAAAGAGATACAGCTGTAATTAGATTAAAAAAATAAAACTTATCTTTACAACTTGGGTTTAACAGAAGCCAAGTCATTCCAACTTGAAGGAGATGGAGTTTCAGAGGGAGATTGAAAATTTTTCATTAAATTCTCATAAATCTAAAAATAAAAAATAAACATTTAGAAAAAGCAATAAAATTACTTAAAACTTAAAAAATATTTCCAGGAGTACCAAAAAATAATACTTATGTTAGATATTGGTACAACAAAGAGCTTTTATAAGGGAATAATTATGATCACTCATGTTCATTCAATGCTCTCATCTCTTAATTATCTAGCAGGAAAAATAAATAATTGGCACTCCTGTAAATAATTAAATGGAGATAGCTGTAAACCTGTACTGCCTAAGATCATTAAATAATCCTACTACTTCTTACCTATGTAAAACTGTTCCCAAAGATGTTTATTGTAAGAAGCTCAAAATTTATAAATTAACAAGTGATTGCAGAAATAAATCACAAAGGAAAAAAATGTTTGTTACCTTCCCCTTGGAATGTCCCAAGACAGAGTTAAGAATAAAATCTGGAGGTGAGATGGCATCAACAAGTGCAAGAGCCTCGGGTTTTAATTCAGCACATAATGATAGTATACTCTCTGATACTAAATCTACCAAATCTGGACCGTTGCAATATCCTCCTAAAATCAATGACAAAAACATAATTTCTTTTACTTATCACTTTTACATCTATATAACATATTTTCTATAGATGTCATGCTCAAATTAAAATTAAATGGGGGAAGTTTAAGGAAATGACTCAGATAGATCTGTGATTCAAAATAGATCATAAACATGGTTTAGGACTAAATAAGATATTTCCCTCATAATATTTTCCTTTCTAGTCAAACTTTTAGCGTTACATGATATCATAGAGGTATTTTTAAAAACATAAAAACAAATCAATAACTGGCAACGAATAATAAAATGTATATTTAAAAACATTAAGCTGTTGTCAATGATAATTACATTAATTGTATTTAATAGTACACTTTTCAATACGCACACTTCTCAACATGTGAATTTTTTAATCTATCAAATGAAAGCTTTATTAATCAACAAAAGGGTAAATAGGACAACAATCAAGTAAACACAATTTATCTTAAAATATTTTTAAAAGTAGAATACCTGTGAAAGAACAAGGTTAAGGTTTAGCAAAAATCTAAGCCTGTTAGTCGGCTTTACAACCGACTCGGCAGCTAAACACCCCCGTCCTATTATTTTTAACTGCTAAGAAGTTAATTTAAATTTTATTATCACCCTCATGAAAAGACTGAAATTGAGTAATGTCTTCTACCCACATGATAAGAACCTTATCATTAAAACCTCATAATTTGTCCCTTACTCTTTGTATGGTAATAAGACAAACAAGATCTCATACTTGAAAATAGAACTTACTAAAACCACACTCATCAAATTCGATATTTTACACTAATAAGTAAATTTTAGGGTTAAAGAAATTTTTAAAGACAACATTTAAATAAAAATGATAAATGCATCAAAATATTTTACCTTGATAAAGAAGAGGTATATGTTTATGAATTGACCACAAACCATACAAGTAATACAATTTTTTAAGTACAGGTCTCAAATCTTCAGAAACCATATTGCAGTGCTCCCAAAAGTAACATAGTATATTATACTGAAACACATGAAATCACAGATATAATTCCCAATGAAATGTATGGAAAACTGATAATACTGTTGGACAAGCCTACTTTGAAGAAAATTGAAGTCCGAAATGGGAAAATGTTCTCTTCTAAACACAATTGTTAATGAGCATATCTAGTACAGGTCAGATTAACTGCATATGCTAACTCTAGAGTGAGGTAGATGATGCATTAACCTACAGACGTCTCTTAAGACTGCGTTCTGACTCAGGATAAGGTAACAATGCAGCGTGGTTGAATTAATTAACATTAATGTTGATAAGTCATCAAAGTTGTACAAAAGGTAGTTGAGTCTGTACTGCCTTCAGAAGCCAAAAATCCATATTTGTCATTTTTTTAAAAAATAAAGTGTTGCGGCCATCTCTAACTACTAAAAACCAATAAAACAACAACAAAAACAACTAAAAACAATTTTTAAGTTTTAACATATTTTAAGCCAAAATAACCTTATCTGCGTTTTCAAAAGCGAAATACCCTCTCTAACATCAGACAGGGTATTTTTGATTCTGATTTCTTACTTAAGGCACTGTCACTAGGTATATTGTCACTATTAAAACATGAAATGTCTCATATTTTGGATAAAAATAAGTCTTCGGGACCATCTAAAATGACGCCCCAAAACCCTATGAATGAAAAAATCTTATTTAGGGTTTTTTGGCTTCTGACAGCAGTGTACTTAAAGTCAAAAAGTGAGACTGTTAGTTAATAATACAAGATATCTAGAGAACCTTGGTGGTTGTAAGTAAAAGTTTCATAAGGGATATAATATGGGAATGGAATGAGCATAGAAGCTTCGGCAGAGAATTTTATTTATCTGATCTTTATCAGATGAGTATTTGGATAATCAAGACATTCTGAGGACGAGCTTAGCAAGTTAGAAGTTGTGAAAAAACTGTGCCTGATTTTTTAATAACAAGTAGTAATGCTATTGCTCCACGTTATGAATCATAACAGAACATTTAAACAACATATAAATTATTTTTTTTTTTTTAAACAAGTTCTTTATTGGCAAAAGTACATATAAATTATAAAGCAAAGAATCATACATTTCAAACTAAATTTGCCAGGCTTTAGGACCTCCACGCCAGAATTAATTTTTCATTAATATAAATTGAGTAGAAAACATTAGATTTTGAGGTTAATCCGACATGGTGAATAAAAATTGTGTCACTTAAAACTTTTTAATAAATTAATAGGTATTTCATTTTATAAAGAGACTTTATAGTAATGTTTTAAGTTTTCTGTGGTTAGCACAGTTCTTGACATATTTAAATTAATGAATGTACTTTTGTGTTGTACACACAAAATTGTACATACTCCTACAATTTTAAGCTTAGGAAAGCCTTGCTCCATGATTGGCAGCTTGTTTTTTAAATACAGTTAATACACTCAAGTATATTTTTAAAAAATAAATAAATATAAAAATAGAAATAGATAAATATTACCTCTGAAAAAGCCAAGGCCAGATTTCTTGCTTTGAACACTTGACACTCACTTTTTATCTTGAGCAAATCTCTCTCGTACAACTTGAATGTATTAATTTTCTCAGCAGTTGATTTGCAGAGCCAACATAACAGCCAACAGTATGTTTCATTTATAACTATAAACAATGACAATTTTATTACCAAAATAATCAAAATGTTTCCACCTTAATAATTATACTTTATTTTTATTAAATTAACAGAGTCCACTTATAAAGGTCACATCAATGTGATTTCACCTAGTAATGATAAATTATGTTCCACAATATGTATGATGGAGCTACATATAAGCTACAAATAAGGTGAGATTAACATAAACAATTAGTTATAGCTCCACAATATGAAACTCTACATTTTATGTTTATAAATATAAAGGAGAACCCTAAGTTTTAAGGTTTGGTCTGAGCTAGAATGATAGATTATTCAAACTTTAAATATTTATCAGAAGGTAAGTAAATAATTACATTTTTTGAATCTCTTATTTCTTCACTAACACTTGTTTTACACATCAAGTTTTAGGTTGTTAATATGGCTTACATGAAATAATAATTGACTTCATTTAAATAATTATGAAGAAACCCATGGGGAAGGGGTCGATTCTATTTGGCTTTCTGATAGCAAAAATATAAGTCTGATAATATATACGAGGTGTATTCAGAAAGTATTGCGAATTTTGAATTTTCGCGGGTTACGTATATTCGAATTTCAATTTTTTGTGGCGTTATGTTGGTACTCATGTCTCCCACTTATGCCGACAACCTCGGCCATTTTGAATGTTCACTTAATTGTTGACAGCTGCTTTGCTTGCACGTGTTTTGGATCGTCATCGATTTTTACCTATTCAAAAAATGGCTCAAAGAACGTGTATCAAATTTTGTGTGAAAAACGAAATTAAGTGCGCGGATGCATTCCGAATGTTGACTATGGCATACGGAGAAGCTACCTTGGACCAGTGGTACAGAATGTTCTCAGAAGGCCGAGAAGCTTCATCTCAATGGAAGATGCTGAACCAAGACCGAAAAAAGCGTGCCAAGTTCGGTCGCATGTGAAAGTTTTGCTGACAGTTTTCTTCGATTGCAGGGGCGTGGTGCATCATGAGTTCTTGCCACAGGGTGAACGGTCAATAAGGAATATTACCTGCAAGTTATGGGCAATTTGCGCAAAGCAATCCGCCAGAAACGCCCGGATTTGTGGAAGAACAAAAATTGGCTTTTGCACCACGATAACGCCCCTGCTCACACATCGTTGCTTGTGCACGACTTTTTGGCTAAAAACAACACACTAATGATGCCGCAGCCACCATATTCCCCAGATCTGCCCCCCTGTGACTTTTTCTTGTTCCCTAAACTGAAGAGGCCCATGAAAGGACGACGTCATGCTACGCTTGACGAGATAAAGATGGTATCGAAGGAGGAGCTGAACAAGATTAAAAAAAAAGTAATAAATATATATCTGTAAGATTAAAAAAAAGTATAATATATATATATATATATATATATATATTATATATATATATATAATATATATATATATAATTATATCTGTGTGTGTGTTTATTTCTCTAAATTAGTGAAAAAGAAACATACAATACAGAATTAAAGTAAACGTTTGATTTAACTTATACCATATAAACAGTAATATCACAAAATAAAAAATTAATTAAATCCAAAAAATTGTTCAGCCATAAATTTAACTACTTCAGATAAATTAATTAAAATTGCTTTAATCAATAAGATAGAATTGACAAAATAAATGAAAAATTAAAATTGCTAATACAATAACACATAATGATTTATTATAATAATTTAACACATAACTTATTAATATTAAAACATGACACAATTTTAAATAATAATAAAATTATATACTAATAAATTCTAGGTTACATAAGTTGACAAATACTATGAAAACTGTTGACAGTTGAAGTTAAAATAGTATGTATCACAAGTGGGGATATCCTAGAAAAAGATAAGCATTTTACTAGAGATAAAAAAACTCAAAAGTAACAACTTATCAATTTGTGGGTTCTTAGATAAAACTATATAACCTTTCAAGTAAACCACAATGTATTAATTAAATTTATTTTTTATGAAAACTCTTACAAAAAATACACATTTTTATTATAATAAAAAATCAGTTAAAAATAAATAATCAGTTTGAAATTTTTGATAATAAAAGGGTAAGATTATTAGTGGTTAATTAGGGAAAATTAAAACATATTTTTAATTATCATGTCAATTACAAAATTTTGGTGTCAGCCACATCCTAACAAAATATAAAATAAACAAAAATAATAAATGAATATACACACAAATAATATATGAATAATCTACTTACCTAACACTATTCTTAAATATTAAGTATATAATTTTTTTTTTCTATTCAGTAAAAAAATTAAATAGACAAATAGTTTGAATAAAACGATTCATACACCAATAGCACATAAATCACTAATAAAAGTAAATTTAAACCCACATTTTTAAAAGATCTTAGGCTAAGAAAATAAAGATCAATTTTCAAAATCCTCTATGGACAATACTTTTTATGTCAAAAAAAGATTTTATATGAATGCAAATTGTGACCCTTTTTCTAGTAATGAATTGTTAATTTAAAAGGTTGAATAGCTTGGAAAAAATTCTGAAGTCATCTATCTTTCTTGAGCACAACATAAAACAATAAATCCTTTATAATCAAAAAATTCTGGTGCGGTGGTCCGCATGTCGGGCGAATTTTCTTTGGATGCGTGTTTCCGTGCTTTTTACAATATATAAGTTTACAACTACTAAATAAATAATTCCGGCGCGGTGGTCCGCTGTCGGGCGAATTTCATTTAGAATGCGTGTTTCCGTGCTAAACAACCCATTTCTTGCTTATGCAAGAACCATGCCCATTGTGTGGTTCCGGTTCATACTTTAGAACCAAAGCAGTTACTCAATTTTCAAGCACTGTTTGTAACTCATTTTGTCTGTATTTTCGAAAGGAAATGCGCATAATTATCCAGTTGGTTGTACAAAACTATGCCTCTAAAATTAGAAGTACGCACTATTATTTGCACTAGTTTAAAGCTTAGTTACTTATCTTTAAGCTTAGTCAGTTATCTTTTAAAGGTTTTGCGCGCATTTCCTTTGGAAAATTAATTTTCAACAACCGTAATTTTGGTTTTCTATAATTTTTCTGGTTTTTTCGACTTTTTGGTAACTTAAAGTGGTCGTATTGACTTCGGACCGGTTTCATTCGATTCAATGCCCAAAATTACATAGAAAACGACACCCTACTCGAAATTTATTTTTTATCGACTTAAATTTTGGTTTTCGGTCATTTACAATGGTTTTTTCGATTTTTAGGTCACTTAGAGTAGTCGTATCAACTTCGGACCGGTTTCATTCGATTCAGCGTCTCAAAAAACATAAATATTGACTTTTTTCGCGGCAAAAAATATTAACCCTGAATTTTGCTGATTTTTTGAAAATTTTCGCTGACTCAGCAAACCGGTTAATGACGTCACAAAAACCTGATTTTCAATAGGGTTCGTGTCCTCCGAAGGTTGATTTTGTACCAAGTTTGTTAAAAAAAAAATATATTATATTATATATAATATATATATATATATAAAAATTAAATTCGCTAATGGGAGAGGCGTCATTTTTGACGCCTCTCCCATTAGCGAATTTTATTCCCGAAGGAAATTTGCTAAAACGAACACAGAATACCTCAGAACTTTTTCCAATTACATCAGATTTGCAACACTTATCCTCCCTACTTCGAACTTGCAATACAAGTCGCCAAATGTATACTGCAACACATCTTTGGATTTGCTTCGCTCTCCCTCAGATAGTAAATACACTGCTACTGCCTCAGATAGTGGCACTGACCATGCTCGATACAGCTTAACTTTTATGATCTAACAAAAATCATTGATATACTTGTCAAATTGAAACAAAACTTAGTGTACTTATTTATTATGTAAAGGTATACAACTCTTTAGCACAAATACACTGTGAGCTACGATAACAGTCACACACACAGACACTTTTGTGAAAACTACTTAGGAGGTCTTATAATCACCTGTAACGGATAATTCCAGTGACAGTTTCGGATTTTTTTGCAAACACAATAATTTTCCTATATACCTATGGTATAAATGAGGAAAAGTAAATTAAAAAGAAACAAACTTACATTTATGAGAAATAACTTGTTGATTTGATGAAAACCTCCTGTCAAGGTGTTCATTAGCTCGTGCAAGGAAACTTACAACAGACATTGGAAACGTGGAATAGTTTTCATTCGGAGCAGATATGAATCTCCTTATTAGCCAGTTAGAAGTTTGCTGCAGAAGCACAGTGTTGTCTCCTTCAAATGTAACTTTAGGATCATGATTATTACGCAAGTCTCCTAAACCACAACCTGTAAAAAATACATAACCTGATAAAATACATTAATTTCCTATAAAGGATTGCAAATATCATTATTGATTAGAAACTGGCCAAGAAGAACATAGTTTACAGTGCTTTCATTGTTTAATTACTTATAGTTTTGACAGATTTATCAATTAAAATAATCACTATGCACTTAATAGGATACCATTTTATAAAAAAACTGACTTGATAAAGCAAAACCAGCTCACTTATTTTACTTTATACTTAGTTTCTAGTGATGAAGTTTTTAATACTTATTTTTACAACTATCTTATTAAATCACACTGGAAAGTGTATGGTTACAAGCAACCAAGGAGAAATCATTCAAAAAGCAGGTTAAAAGGAAAGTACTAACTTTAAACAGAAGGCATCATTATGTTCTCATTTGTCCCTAAAAGCACTTTCTATTTTTTAGAACCCAGATTTTTCTTACTATCCCTGTTTCAATTTTCCTAAATATTAAAATAATAAAAATATGACAGTAAAGAATGAGCCTTACACTTATGATAAGCATGGCCTCCGCATGCTTCTCTAGCCTCTTGTATTGCATCCCTGCATATCCAGCTCATGTATGCTTTGCAACATGACACTAATGCATGAACTCCTGTCACAGCCAAAGTCTAAAAAAATTCAATTGCGTAAAAGAAATGTTCACAAGCTTGAATACATTCATATTTGTGAAACATATTCAGTCATAAATAGTCTGAATTTTGGTTTCAATAAAATTGTATTTAAATGTATGTATTAATATTGAGTAAGAGTGGTCTGGTGGCCAAACCAAACCAAAATTAATATTTCTTTTTTTTATTAAAATTAATATAAATGTAATTTAAAAAAATTATATTATAAAAAACAATCTAACATTTTTAAACATGAACATAAACAAAAATTGGATGCATCATCTTTTTCTGATCGAGTGTATTGTATATGTCTTATAGTCAAGAAATAAAGATAGAAAAAATGGTGCAAGTATAGTAAGATGAAAAAAATAATCTCAAACCCAGGTTTAATTAACGTTAGAAGTTTCACACAAGTTATTATGTTGCATGTCTTAAATCTCATATTTTTTAGTTTAATCAGAGATAAATACAGGGGCATGCTAGAATAGCAGCCATATGGTCAACTAAATTCTGCAACTTAAAAGTGAATAAAAACTAAATTAAATATTTATAAGAAACCTGATTTTAAATAAAAGAACCCAATCAAGGTCATTAAAATAAGTTCGGAGTCCTCCAAATATGGTAAAAAAAGCGTTCCTAATTCAAAAGGAAGAAAGCCTTTAATATAACCTTCCTTCTTTTTACAAGGAATTATCTAAATAGAATCTATAAAAAAAATGTAATCAAGAGATATAATCATCAGTCATCAAGTATAAATATAATAAACATTATAGATTATTTAAATATGAATAATACATCTTGAACAAATTGTAATTATGAAGTTACTTGGAAGCAAATCAATATAACAAAAATTATGCTTACCCCAGCAGCCATATCAACTTCCTGGCTTGATCTTGATTGCATCACACACTCTAAATATTGCTCAAAGAATTTATACAAGTAAATTTTAACACCATATGTAGCAGCTATGTACGGAAACAACCTCCATTGCTAAATTAACAAATTAATAGGTATGTGATAATTTAAAATTGAATAGGACTAAATAAATTAGGAGCAATGGTTAATGGCAATAGAGTAATGGCATTATTTTAAATTTATAAAGCCTATAAATCATGTGTGTAAAATATAAATATTGTCGAGGAGGCCAAATGGAGTCGATACCCCTCCACTACATGCCAACGACTTAATTGGCTTACCTTTGAAAATTTGATAAAACAAAAAATACTGGTTTCATAATACTTCCCCACATAATATTTTTGTGGGGACACAAAAAAAACATGCATTATTACAGATTTAATTGCTACTATTCGAATTTTGTACTCTTTCTAAAGAGGGGTTTAGTACCACTTTGTTTAAAGAAGCACACAAATTTAATTATTTCATCAACAGCAGAAACATTTCAAGATTAATAACTTCAAAAAGTGAAAAATTTTACTACAAGAGTATTTTTAATAAATAGAATAAAATGGCTTATAGTACTAAATCCACAGTAAAAACAGCGTATCAATTAATGGTAGGTATATATTTCAGCCAACTCTGTGGCCATCTTTAGGCTTTTAAACATAAATCTTAAAAATACATATTACAATCAACTAAAATAGAAACAAAAACATTATACAAAATTTAAAATGTTTGTATAATTACTACAAGAGTAAGCAAACGGTACAAGGTACAAAATATAATCTATACTCATAAGAAAGCTATGTTTTGAGCTAAAATAGTCAAGAAGGAAATTAGCCGTATCAAATAATATATTATGATGTCAATTTTGTTTAAATACAATGTAAGGCTTTAAAACAAAACTTACATGAGATTGGTATTCAATGATAGGCAATTCATTGCCCATGGAATCTGCAAACTGAGCCCTCTGAACAGCATACCTTACAGCTATTACAACACTCTTAGTTAAACCATTAGCACACTCAACCATAACACCTATCCTTCCAGTGGATAGACTTTCCAGAGCAGCACCTTAAAACAAAAAAAAACTAAGTGTATAGAACATGAGTAAATTACAGCCTATGTTGTTGAGGTCATTAAAACGTTAGAATTTATACTGACCTTTTGCAAACCTTAACCTTAAGATCGAATCCCAGGTTAAGTTCTCAGTTTATATAAGAATATTGTTCTTACAAAATTGCACATGAGTAAATTATGTGGCGACAATTAAAAAACTAACTATGAGAACAAAGTTCTCCTCTATGGTGTCAGAGGTCAGTTCATGAATACTGGTGTTTTTACCACCTCAACCATTAAGGTGGCCTTTTGTTAAAAAAAAAAAAAAAAAATTGTATTTGTAATAAGACACTAGAACAAAAAATATTTAAATTTGAATTAGTTTTTAAATTGTGTGTAGGCCTTTAATCTAAGATCTTTGAAGAATATAAAATATCAAAACATATAATTTAAGAAAATAAAATAATACCTAAAATTCTGTTTGGATCTGAGAATGAGGTTTCATACTCCCCATCATCATTCACATCACCAGATCTGTTTAGTAAATTCTCTTTGGGAATCCTGAAGTTGTTAAATAGTAAGTACCTAAAACATAAATAAGCATATAATTAAATGGGTACAAAGATAAAAAAAAAACTAAAGCAACAACAAATTTACAGTCAAATTTTATAGTAATGAAAATCAAAGCTATTCTCAGAAGAAGAGAGTGGGCATATAAAAACTGAAAAAGTTATACTGTGCAAAATTATTTAAATAAACAAAAATGAGCCATTCTTTGTCAAATCAACACCAAAAAACATTGTTGGACTCAATGTCACCGATTTTAATATAATTTGGCTGACAGGTATGCACCATAGAAGAAAGGAAAACCCCAGATTTTTGGCTCATTTGGTGCAGCCATATTACGCAGTAGGGTGGTGAATTTTCCAAAAAATGTAAATTTTTAACATTTTGACTAAAAAAATGGCTGTATCTATAATTCTGCTTAGGGAATGACTTTTATTTTGGTGGCTTTTAAAACCTTAAACATAGCCCTTTCAAACAGTTTCTATATACTTTTGGACAATTAGTTACAAGTTTTTATTGTGAGCAAATATAAAATAAAAATGCTGATATCTCAAAAAGCCAATTTTAAAAAAATTGGGAAAAATTACTAAAAAGAGCTTAAAGTAGTAGTAAAGTGTCCACAAAGTTTCATTTTGGGACCGCCATTCGATCAGACACAGTAGCGCATAACGTTTTTCAAGGTGTGCCAAAGTTTAAAAAAAGTCACTGTTTTTGCAATTTTTATCAATGGATTATGCGATAAATCTTGTTGTTGAAAAAGAAATGTTGAAAAATCATTTTTTTTTTTTGGAAAATTCACCACCCTACTGCAGCAATATGGCTACACCAAATGAGCCAAAAATCTGGGTTTTATCAAGTATTAAAATTGGAGATACCACATGCTTTTACCTGTGTTGATTTGATATGGAATGACCCTAGTGCTAATTTTGAAGTATCTGAAATACCAAAAATATCATTTATCAAACTCGTATTAATAATACATAAAATATTTATTGTATTATTAGACTATGTTAATTTGTTTAGATCAGCTTAAATATACAATAAGAGACATTAGAAACCTACCCATTGTCAATACCATGTAAACCAGTCTTGTGTCCAAGATCACCCACAGTAAGACCAGGATATGGTTTCAATGTAACTGGGTCTCTGATGGGTACAATAAACATATGTAGACCATGGCAAACATTATCAACTATTAATTGAGCAAAAAGTAGAGCATGAGTACACTGCATACCTGCATGAAATAATAAAATGACCACATTAAAAAAATATAAAAACAGTCATATGAAATAAAATTACTCACAAGAGTTAATTGAACAAACATCAGTAAGTTATTTCATATCAGAAGTTTGGGATGGCGTTTGGGATATATATATATATAATATATATATATATATATATATATATATATATATATGTATGTGTGTGTGCATAAAATTGTCAAAATAACTGTAAATTTTAAAATTGCAGCCAATATGGCAAACCAATTTTTTGATGCTGACATGAGTTTCTGATGCAACACACTACTAGATAATACATTAACCTTTTTAAAAAAATTGTATTCAGTGATATTAATTATCACATTTTATTTAACTGAAAAACGAGCTTATAAGATTTAACGTTTACTTATTAGAAGACAAAAAATGATAACACATGTCAATAGTTAAATTGAACACTAAAAGGTTTGAGTGTTTTTAATCATGCATGAGAAAAGTTATAGAAAATGAAACTGCATTGTGTATTTTTTTTCTTTAGAAGCAAGAAAAAATTACTTTCCACCTTTAAAATACATGGAGCGAATGAAACAAATAGAGGAATTGCAATTAGAGATGAAAAAATATTAAGATTCCTAATGTTCTTTTCCACTCTAGCCTAGTAACACAAGTGCATTTGAAAGATTCGATCACTATAATTCTGTTTTCTACCCACTTGCTTAAATAATTTATTCAATTGAAAATTGTATAAATTATTCTTTGTCCAGTTTAATATATTTCAAC
Source organism: Microvelia longipes (assembly GCA_018340805.1). Lineage (NCBI taxonomy): Eukaryota > Metazoa > Arthropoda > Insecta > Hemiptera > Veliidae > Microvelia > Microvelia longipes. Next base: position 38,597,012 of record JACMZG010001911.1, on the reverse strand, counting down.
CAAATTTTATCTTTTTACGGACAAATAAAAACTGAAAAATGCAAATATCCTATTAGAAAATAAAATAATCTTTTAAATAGTTCTCTGTTACTTTATTTCATAAAATTTAAACTAACTTATTTACAAATTTTAATGTATATTTAATTTTGAGAATAGAAGTCTAAATTTTTCCAGTCTTGCTTTGGGTATCTTGCATTTTGAAACAAAATTCCATTCTTTATTTGATTTATTACATTTTAGTGGTGAAATGCTATAAACATATTTATATTTAAAAATAGAGATAAAATACCAAGATTTCCGACCCAGCATTTAGCTGCTTCTATTCCGGGAGTATTGATAATAAATTGTCTAGTTTTATGATCATAAGTTGCAGTTGTTTTAAACCTTTTCGTATCACTGCCATGTCCAAGCTCAGTTATGGCAAGACAACTAAATATCTGAAATGATAACAACAATAATAAATAATCAAAATAAATAATTACATTATTCATAACACTCCTTCTATTTTGAAAATAATTTTTGAAAAGTACATTGAAATAATAAATAAAAAGATGATATTTTAAAAATATTTGGCCAGGGAAAAAAAATTTCATCCACGCCCAGGGCATGATCATGGCTCAAAGTAAATTACATACATAATCAACATTAGACATTAGGTACAATTACGCATTTAGTTTTGGAATTAACTAACAATACAAATGTCTATTTATTTCTCCAAATAAAATTTGTACATAACGTAGAGTTGCTCATATTTAATTTTGAGGAATTCAGCAATTTTAAGTACCTCAGTAACCAATCAACAAATCTGTTTTTTTTTTCTTTAAGATTACTGATCTCTGTGTATTAGTAAAACTGAGAGCTAAATTCAAGAGCTCCCTATAGATAATTTCAAAAAAGCCTTGACAGAGCAGCCTTTATAGAGTGTTAATAAGTACTTCTCTAATATAATTATATTTGAGTAATTTATGTAACATCTAATTTTTGTATTTTTGACGATTTGCCATTGTATTTTTATTAGAATTTATGCAAATAAAGATTTTATTTATTTATCTACCTCACCAGGTTTAAAATATAAAAAAAAACTAATTTAAAAAAAAACGGAAAACATTATAAAATAAAAGGATAACAGCGCCCCACGGACAGGATTAGATGTCTTAACCTTATTCTTCAAACACAAGTATGAATCCTTCGTAACTTTAAATTTAATAATAAAAACACAAAACTTTTATGAATTACCTTGCCAGACCAAACTTGTTTATAAAAATGATTGTGTCTTTCAGTTCCTAAATTCATAATTGCATTAGAGAAGAGAGAAACTCCAAGAGCAAATTTAATAGCTAAGCTCGAATTCAGAAATTCAGTCGCTTCATGAGCAATCATTAAGTATCTAGTCTAAAAGAGAAATAAATAAATTAATTAAAAAATAATAATGAATTTATAAAATTATAATAATAAACATTAATAAAAATAAATTCATCATACAACCGTTTCTAGCAATGGAAATATTTATTAAAAGTATAACAAGAACTGCCTCCTAGGTCAAGGGGATTAGAGCGTCAGTATTTATACTCATCTTTGATACCAAGATGTCAAAGGAGGTCAGGTGTTCATATTCCAGGTTGTGCTCTCAGTTTATAGAAGATTATTGATTACCAACTTTGGATTACACTTTGAGTGTAATGGTTGCCACTGCTACCTGAGGTTGTTCCCGCAGGAGTTATCCTTAATGGGCCGCAAGGCTCTGAACAGGCATTATATTTCTTATAACAAGAAATGATTGATCAACTTAATCGTACTAGAACCCCACTACACAAATATTATATGAACCCAAAGTACTTCCACAAAAACCATGTTTTGGAGAAAAGTAAATAAAACCAAAAACTTGTTGGCAGGTAAAAATATTCCAAGCCTTATTTCTTTTTAGATAACATGCAGTATAGTTAAACATTTCTTTGTTTGAGAAACCATTAAAGTGTCTAGTAAGTTCTTAGCAGCTTTCTATCAGACTCCATCCCAGTTTTTACAAAATAATGAGCAATTGTGTACAAAATTAAAGGATACACAATAAATTCAAAACTCACTCATATCACATATTTTTTCACAGGTATTTCAACAGTCAGGCATTGTCTAAAAAGTTGGCTAACAATGCCAAATCTTGCTTATCTAGAAAGATAACAAAGCTCAGTACTTAATCACACTTCCACAAAAGATTTATCTATAAATTATTTGTAAAATTTGAAGTTAGCTCTCAAGAACTGTACTTTTTTAATAACGTGAAAAATAAATTTACCTTATCTTTATACGGCATAGAAGTAATGTCTTTAAAGAGATCTGAATTAATATATTTGACTAGTTGTTTAGCAGTCAATATTTTCTCTTGATCACATGGTATGGGCTCCTTCAAGGGTTTGAATATAGGATCTGATTCTAATAACGCCCAAACTTTTGACTAAAAAAAGCAAGAGTGTAAAAAACAAAAAAGTGAATACAAGCAGAAATAAATTAAAAATAATTCCAGTTCGAAGGACAGCATCTCCCCTTTTTTGTTCAACAATCCAGGTCTTACTCAAGTTTCGGGTTTACGATTTCAAAGGAAATGCACATATGCATTTCATACTTTAGACAAAACAATGGTATAATAGTAACAAATGTATAATGTTTTTGCTCAGGTTTTAAGTAATAAATCAGGAACTTAACAAAGACCTGGATTGTTAAGCAAGAAAGTATACATTGTAAAGAAAATTGCCCGGCTTGCGAACCTCCCCACTAGAATTATTTGTACTTATAAACTTACATTGTGTAATAAAAAATGATTGCTGGTACCAACGAACAAGAAAAACCTTGGCTTTAAAAACTTTAAGAGGTGTTTTAGACCAGTTTTATAGGATTTATCACCCCAAAGAAACATTGTAATAAATGTATTCACCCCCCCCCCCCTACACACACACACACACACATATATATATATTTTGTGTGTGTGTTTTATTCTTGTAAATTAGTGAAAATCTACATTTGCTAATAGATTTGAGTGGTTTTAAGACAATTAGACAACAAAAAAGGATCCACGTATGCCATGGTATCTGGGAGAACACCTTGCAAATGACTCAAACCTCTTTTTATGGAAATAAATGAAAAAATGAATGATTATATTTAGAAAACAAAAGGAAATTTGCATGCTCTTTTTAAAGGTATGAAAATTCATAACAAATAATAATCAATGAGCATCGGATTCTAGAGTTATACAGAAGTGTAATACCTACCTGTCATGAATACATACAAAACCAGTGTAGTGTAAATTGTATAAACAATATTTAACAAATGAAATGTGCATAGCTTTGATAAATATGATTTTAATAAAAAAAAAAGTCAAGACCAACAGTATTGAAGTTAAAATTTCAACTGACTAGGTCACAAAATGTTTAAATAAGAAAAGAGGAGGTTAAAAAGAAAAAAATAATTCTATAAAAAAAACAGAAAAAGTGCTTTGAAAAAGGTAGGAAGAAGGCAAGAGTTTTCCATGTAAACAGTCTTATCTAGCACAATGCAGAAAAGGTAAAAAGCTATTTGCCCCCTAATAGCAGCTATTAACAGTTACAACCCTACACCCTCCAGACCCATTTTCAGAATTATTAATAACAAACAGTTTAAAACCAGAAAAAACCACATTAAAACGAAAACTGTACAAACAAAACAGAAAAAATAATTAGCTATTTGTTTTCACAGATAACATCAAAATAGACCAATATTGTATCTCGTAAAATGGGGAAATTTTAGTAATTAAAAAAATATTAAACTCTTTTATTCAAAATTAGATTTTAGGCAATTTAAATTTTGAAATCAGGTTATCATCTAATAGAAAGAAATATTAATAAGCAGTAAATATCTTCAAGGCAAGATTATTAACTTTGACATTATAAATTTTAATTAAATTCCCAATCATAGAAGAATACCAAACTCTTATAAAAATATCAATACAACTTTTGATGGGAATTGATTGTTTGAAGTCATATAATACAAAATTAGTACCTTAGAACATCTCCACACGTTATGATTTACTACACTAATCCTAGCCCCTCTGGAGTTGCTTCACTCATTCTTAGAATAAGGGAATTGCCAAATTTGTATTTAAGTATATCTTCAGATATCCTTAGAGTGAGCGTGAATGGAGTCCAATGTATTCTTACTTTTGCTCATCTTTTGTTAAATAATTCTTTCGTGTTTTACTTATTTTATTTGCTTGTTTGTTAGGTTTTGCACTGATGATGGCCTCTAGTTAGGTTGAAAGCGCTTTGCCAATAAAGTTTTATTTTGTGGAGAGACTTCTTTTCTTTCATTATTTATATCTTCAGACTTGCTTTGCTTGCCCTCAGACAGTAAAAATCTGTTTGATTCCCAGCAATTACCCCTACGCCTACTGACCTCGACCAAGCCCCATGCTACTTACCGCAAGATCTGATAAAAATATCAATATACTATATATTGGTCCTATATTATAAGATAACATGCATGCTATTTCAAATCAATTATGAATTATTTTGCCTATTATGCTTTAAAAAAGTTTTTGAGTCATAAATGACATTTAATAACACCATAATATTTTCAAGATAGCTCAACTAGCCCTAAATAGTTATTTATCCACCAAGGGAGTAAAGAATGCTATTATTTCCCTGAGCAGCTAGTTGGTTCCTAAGGCGTAAGCCCAGCGAACCAATGTATTAAACTCCCGAGGGATTTATGTATTTAACTCCTGAGGCAAAGACGAGGGAGTTATGACTATTAGGTAATTGCAAGGGGGAAAATAGCATTTTACTCCCTAGGTGCATACTTACAAGATTTTATCCCCAGACATTGATTTTATTGTAATACGTTTTGTTGTATTTCATTATAATTTTTTTGGGTCGGATCCCTTTATAAATTTAGGGGGTGCTGCCTCCAAAAAAAAATATTGTTCCAGACAACTTCTTTTCACCTGTAATGGATTTGACCCAGTAAAATAATAAAAAATTCTTGGGGGCCACCCTTATAAATTTTGGGCGTGCTGCTACCGAATTTTTTTAAGTAATTAAATAAAATTACCTTAAGATTAACCCTATACTGTTGGTCTATAGCTAATAACATTCTCTTGGTATTAAAGCTAGCCTGCTTCCTGTAATGCTCCAGAGTGTTGACAGGAATCATAGGCGTCATATCTTCAACTTGACCATTTGAATCTTCCACTGATATATTCATTTTTATCTTGTTACCTTATAAAACTTTATTAACTATAACAAAACAGTAAAGAGTATTAGCATTTAATAAAAACAAGGAATACCAACAAATCACAAGTCATATATTAGGACTCTTGTGGGAAAAATATTTAAATCATGAGAAATATATGAAATATTTGACACCTGTACACCCAAAACAAAAAATAAATAATTAAAATAAAAAAAATGAAGGTCTCTTTGTGAATATGAAATGATGTGAATCTTTCTTCTTAACACTCAGCTAAGTTACATATTAATTAATGTAGACAAATCTTAGCTCAAAAGTAAAGTTTAAAGAAAAAAAAACTATACAGCTGTTGGGAGAAATCTCCAACATGATATCATAAAACAGCCACCATTTAAAATTTTAAAAAACGACCAGGGGCCAGAGAAGGGGGGTAGACGTCGTCCCCCTCTAGAAAAAAAATTAGCATCATCTGAAAAAGTATTTTTCAGAAGTGCCTTAAAGGTGTATTAACATTGCCCACTCTGGGATTGGTTTCGCCCCCCCCCCCCCTACTAAGGGCTTAGCCTAATAAAACCTCAAATCCACTGATAGCTAGTATAACTCTTGAAATAGATAAGTTTAAAAACAAACAAAGATAGTCTGCTTAATATTATTTGTTACATTTTATTGTAAGCTTATTATTTTTTGGACACAAGATGGGACGGAATAAAACTTCAAACAAACTACTTCATCAAAACGATATTTCGCCTTTAATGGGGTCACAAGGCATATTCATGTTTCAAAGAATACCTAAAAATTAAACTTATTTTTTTCTTTTTGTAGGAAATAAAGAATTAATTATTATTTTAGATAAGAATCTGCCTAAAAAATGCTATTGCATAACTTAATGCATCTAATAAAGATTTAATCAAATAATTGTTGTATTTTGTTAATAGTCAAAGCTCAATAATAATACCCCATTTTTCTCTTATAAATGTTCAAATCAGATTAAACAACTTAATACCCATTATTGAGAAACAAAAGCAAATTGACACGATTATAACTATTTAGTTTAAAACTAATAAATTTCAATAAATTTGCAACAGATTAAAAACTAAAGCATTATAATGGAATGTACTATTTCTCATTTCATTCATAATAAAAACCCTTAAAATAAGTTACCAAAAAAAAAAACAACAGAGATAAAAAACACTAACTGCAAATTAACATACAAAACATGAAGTAGAAATATGTGGAATAATGGATGTCTCCAATAGAGTGGCTCTAAGTCCAGGGTCAATTTTAACATTTTTTTATTATTAAAGATAATGAAAATAATTGTTAAGAATAATAGAACCTATTATTTGCAAGCATGATAAAATATTAATTATGGACTAGAAAGTTATTACACTTAATTAATTATTAGAAGAAATTGACCAATAGATATGTCAATGGTTAGCTTAAATTGCAGGTTTTGAAATACTTCAAGTTCATCTATACAAATTTTATTTATTATTACTCTATTAGACAATTAAGGGATTAAGTTTTAAAGTAATGCCAGATATATGTTGCTGACAATATCTTTCCACTAATAAATGAGCTATAGTTGAAATTTCCTGACAGTTAAGGTACAAATAAAACCTTAAGGAATTATAAAAGGTAATTATAGAGAAATTGTAGGTAATTAGATTTGAACAAAAAAAATAAAAATAAATTTTCAAGGCCTCATATCTCAAAATGTTTTTCCAGTAGTTTTTAAACATTTTAAAAATATACATGGGAATAACAATATGACAATGCAAGTAAGTCTAAGACGTGAACAATAAATTATGCAAAATACTGTAGTGGAATTGGTCATTCATAAGCATTTTATTATCTTTGTGTTTAACATTTACATATAATAATAATTAAGTGTATATAGCAAGTAGTGAGTATCATACAAAAACCCTATCTCACACACTCATATTATTATTAAAATTCATAAAAAATATAATAATAGTAGAGTTGTTAGATTATAAAGAGTAAAATATTCATTATTTTATTTCCTTGTCTAGTAACAAATAACATTCTACTTTTAAAAAAATTAACATCCTACTTTTAACTAAATAAAAAACTGTGTATAACCAAAACAGACAATTATTTTTTAACCATAAAGGGGCTTCAGTACCATTATTAGGAGTTGGCTTTTTCAAAGGGCAAAACCCTGCGAAGAGAATGATAGGTCCTTTGAGTATATTAAAGATGACAAACTAATAGAATTGTTAACCTCACAGAGGTTTAGCACAACTGATAAGGTCCCCCCTGAATATAGTACTATAAATATGATAGTTAAAAAAACATAAATTATAAAGAGAGACAATATTAAGTCTACAACTATCTATAAAAGCATAAAAAATATACTCTTACAAAATGGATGATTAACAATGGCTAAAGAATTTATACTTCATAAGGAGGGGGGGGGAGGTCAATGCCAGATTTAGAACTAACATTAAAATAGTGTCCATTAAAAGTATTTAGAAAAGGCAGGTCTTTCATAACAGAAAAGAATCCAAAACTGCAAGCAAAACAAATTCTACAGGTGTCGCTATCACCTCATAGAACTAGATCATTGGAAGATCAATATAGAACTATTTTTTTGCTCTACACAGGGAGGCCAGGCTCTTCAGCTAGGCCCCAAAAAACTTACATATAAGCTTGATTAGATTATTGTACTGATAATATGTTTATTAGTAAAAAGAAAAGTATATTGTACTAGTAAAAAAAGTTATAATGAATATTGTTAAATACAATGATTAATGATTGTATCATAAATATAATGATTGCATGTTAAATACAATCGCCTCTAAAGGTACAAGCAGCATATCAGGGGAGTGGACAAGATTCTATCTCCCTTATTCTAAAGTAGGGTTATGTAAAGTGTGGTCCGCAGACTCCTAGGGGTCCCTGAAAAAATTTTAGGGGGTCCGTGAGCTAATGAACAAAATATTATAACAAATATGTAAACATTAATCAATTAAATTTAATGCTATTATAATTAAAAATTATAGTAGTTATCAATTTTAATATTCTTTTACCAAATTAACAAAGGATAAGCTTATGAGATTGTATGTAAATACCAGAATGTTTTAAAAAAGTGTATGAATCAAGAAATTATCAACCGAGTTTAGTGGGAATTAAACCTGCTGTTATAAATTTATTGAGAATACGATTTATAAAATGAAGGGTGTATAAAAGAAATAGGGTTTTTTCACGTGATACCGATTTATCAGGGTGCTAAAAAGAATATAAGAATTTATTGCCAATTATCTGATTATGGTTGATGAAATCAAACTAATAAAAAAATTTAATAACTTTCAAAAATCTTTTGTGTTGCAAATTATAGACCAACTTTGCGAGCTTACATTTAAAACGTTAAAGGAGAAAATTTGGCCATGAGAACAATTTATTGAATTAATTAGTTGGGGAAGGGATTAATTAAAAGTAAGAGACACAGGGGTCCGCCAAGAACCATTAACTACTATGTGAGACGGGGGGCTCAAAAGTTTGCGTATCCCAGTTCCAGAGTTTCCAACTAGATTATCTACACATGATTCTTACATCGGATTTACTATGCTGTTTGTACACAGTAATTCTTATTTATTTAAATTAAAGAGTTCTAATAAAAAATAAAGGAGTCGCCATCCCCTTCTTTTTACCATCATGTTAACAACATTATGATTATACATATATAATGTTATTCTTACTTTGCATAAAAGTTTTAAGTATTATAAATCTTAAAAAATAAAGAAATACTAATAAAAACAAAGTGCAAAAACATAAACCTTATAGCCTTTTCCAATATTTTTAAACTCAACTATTGTCTAAGGCCCTCCATTTCTCTATACAGTGGCGGCACGATTTTGGCACAGCATGAAAGTTAAAAAAAGGTATGTAAACTTGAGTTTTGTTCTCTATGCCACTATAATATTCCAAGTATACCACTTTATACTTCCTACAAAAGAAGGACTGGTAAATAATCCCATCAGAAAATAAAACTCCAACGCTTAGCTAAATTTGAGTAGGAACAAAAATAAACTTATGGCACTTAAATAACATGAACTTACAAGGCAAAGCAAAAGACTCCTTGTAGTGTAGAACTTAAAAATTAATGGCTGAGGCAAATCAATAAATGCTGGCTAAAAACCCAAAATAAACACTAACTTATTAGTTACTTAAAAAGCTACAGTAAAGTCAAAATTAACTTCAAGAACGTCCTAAATAATAAGCAAAAATGAACAAAAGGACATCTGTCGGCTGCTCAAATTTTACAATAGCACATGCTTTTCCCGACGCTACAGGTAAAAAGGTTTTAAACCTAAATTTAGTTACTTAAATAGTGCATACTTCAAGACTTATAATATAAAAAATTATGAATTTCAACAAAAAAGCAATAAAATACGTAATACATTTTCCAGAGGGAAATAGCGGGTCGATAAACGTACCTACAACGTATAGTTAACATAAAATGTACAATAAAAATTTATTCTCACCTAAAATATGCAACAAAATACAACTGATATGCCGGATAAACAATCAAGAGTAATAATTACTCATTAATATTAATAAGCGTACATAAAATTAATTATTTAACTAAACATTAGACAAACTAAAGAACCTTGATCAACTGTTGTAAATGAACGCCCTTTGGAAAGATTTTTTTAAATTAAACACCCCATAGATTCAAATTGAGGAACATAGATTGATGGTTTCCAGATGTTCTCTTTAAGAAAAATCTAAATGTAGATTTAAAAAAATGTAAATCGTTAACAAAACATTAATTAATATTTAATGTTTAACGATTTAAATAAAGTTAAGACTTTTTAATGGGCTTAAAAGAAAATTCACGAAATTTTGATGAAACACTATTTTTATGGAATGTGAAGCCGTGTCAATCTTTATTTAGACTGTGGTTTCTGCTGTCGTGACGCTTCACTTTTAAAAATGATTTTGGTTACATAACATTTTGTTGTAACAGAAATTTAATACCTTTTCAACTTGTTATGTAATCAATAAATCTTGAAAGTACTTCAATAATCTTAATGGTCAAATATAGCAGAGGCAAATAACTGATTAAAGGTTTGATTATAGCAGCACTCACTATTATGACACCTTTAATGGTTATACACTAGTCATTCAAAAAGTATTGTAAAATACAATTTACTTTTTATATACTTATCACAACTAAACATGAACTTTAAATATAAAAAGGTCTCATAAAAAACTAATTAGAATTATTGTCAAACTTCCTCTCTTTTTATTAAAAAAGCTCTCTCTTTTTCTCGTAACAAGAATAGAGATGAGATGCAGTCTTCAGGGATGGTTTTTGGCCAAAAAATGCTATTCAGGAAAATCCAATTTAGGGATTGCGTTGCAGGCATCACTTACTTTTTGAGAGTCAAAGAGCTCTTAATATTCTACAAAACCAAACTAAAAATAAATCAAGAGCCATTTCAGGCTGGAACATAAAAACTCAATGCGACTACACTGATGCCTTAACCAGTTGATTGACTCTACTCATGATTTGGAAATAAGTAAGTCCTTATATTATTAAATTCTAATATTAACACTTTTGATACAAAATCTCTTGGCAGTTAAAATGTTTGCCAATTTTAAATTGCCTGGTTATTTCTAGTATTCTTGTATCATTATTGGTATAGTTGGATTCTAGATCTAAATAAACTGAAAAACCCTACCCTTTATAATTTTGTTCACTTTAAAGGCGCCCCAAAAAGTATATATAGACCATTTTCCACCATGATTTCTTTAGATTTTTTTTGCAGATCAATACAACTTAAAAAATGGGTATGTTGTGCCTCAAACCTTTTTCTCACCATATCTCCTGCTTTGTAATGCTTCTGCTTAACACTTAGCTAAACTTCAAAATATACAAGTCGCTTACTTAATTCATTAGTTGCCCTTATGTAATGTATTCAGGTAAAATCTGATTCAGAATTCTTTGGGAACACAACATTTTCCTATACCTATTTAACTAGTTTTATAGATAAGGGAAAACTTGATTAAACATAGTCTCTAAATGCCAGCCATCAAAATCGATTTAACACAACATATGGATGATATGGATACACATTTCAGATTACGAAATTATATGAAATTACCATCTTAATATGATTTTGAATGAGCACCATTGGAGTTGTTCATAATTAAAGGAACGATGAAAAGTCTCTTCACAAAAAATAATTTATTTAAAGTGCTTTCAACGTAACATGAAGGCACTGAGGTCATCATCAGTGCCAGATGTAACTTAAAGAATAAATAGCTAAGAGAAGACATTAAAGGTAAATAAATACAAGTCAAACAGTGGAATTGGCATTTTTCCTTTGATGTCATTGAGTCCATCAGGGTTGACCGACATCGTCGAGTCGAAAAAAAAGAGAAGGAAAAGTGGGGATTCCACTGCTTGACTTGTATTTATTTACCTTTAATGTCTTTCTCTAAGCCGTTTATTCTTTATGTTATATTTGGCACTAATGATGGCCTCATGTTAGGTTGAAAGCGTTTTGAATAAATTATTGTTTTGAGGAGAGACTCTTTTCTCCGTTCCTTTAATTACCATCTTAATGTCAAAATTTTGTATATATTTTTGAATTAAGCAGCAAGAATATTCACAACTAACCACCTCTTACCCACACATAATCAACAGTGTGATAAAATAGCTTGATCAGGGCATAGAGGAATGTATAGTACTAATCAGTGGATCAGGGCTAGAATAAGAATAAGCACTTGAAGTAGCTTTATTTAACCATTAAATCCTCTTTGCACTCTGGTTCCCATTCCTATGTTAAGAGAGGAAAGAAGCATATCGATTTACACATTCGGCTAAATATGGTTTAATCTACATAAAAAAATCATTTAATAATAAAGTATTTTAATCAATTTTCACATAAATGACAGTTCATAATTTTAATTTTTTAACAACTTAAAAAAATCCTGCTACTTGAAAATAAAACAATTTCGAACAATATAAAAAATAACCATAATATCAGTACCAGAAATTTAGTCCATACTATATTCAGGACAAAACATAAAAATTACAAGCCTTTATAATAACTTAATGATTAAATTTTCACAGCTAAGTGAAAAGAATTATAACGAAATTTTCAAAAAAGAGCACAACAATTAGATATTACACCATTTTGACTAAAGAAAACATATTTTAATAGGTTAGTAACTTTTAGTAAAAACTAAAAAAGTTCAAGGATTGTGAAACCATACAGAGAAAATTAAAGAAAACGTCAAAAAATTACAGAATTATTTGCTCCAAAAATTAATTTTTAAGTATTTGCGATTCAAAGTCCATTGCAGCGCCACCGTCGCTGATAAGAAATTGATAACAAAAGGGTGATCATTGTTAAAGTCCTTATGAGGTGTTTTTGGTTTTTCTTATTTATAACAATTATTTCTTTACTTTTTTTAAAGTGCTTTGATTCAATTAATTTTAGGAAGTATGAACACAGTAGAATCATTATTTTATTAAAAAATGGGGTTTTAATGGGTTGTCACAAGTATTTAAATTGAGTGATAAGAAGGTGAAAATCACAATATAGTGTTTTGTTTTATTTATTGTTAATTAGTGCTACTTAAAAAACTCACACAAATTACCTTTTTATGGCATTTAATTGTTTAAATTAGTTGATAACAAGTTGATTTTCACCATTATGGTGTTTTAATTTATTAATTGTTAATCAATTTTGTTTACTCACAAAAATAATTTATAGCTCACTAATTTTTTTTTGTAAAATGTTTGTTTAAATTATCCATTTAGGTTTATTATTTCTGGGTTGAATTGGACAAATCAGAGTCTGTAGTGATAAGAGCCTGATTCTATACTTAAAATCCAGGAATAATCAAAGTATTTATCTATGAAATACTGGCATTTTTTAGACCTGATGATTGTTCTAATAATTTTTAACACATTTATCACAAGTTAACTAACAATAAAGAAATAGAAGAAGAATTTTATCGGTTCCCATGCTAATCCTATGATAAAAATTTTTTTTGATCACCCTTTCGTTTTCCCGCCATTGGTATTGCCAGCCTTACAACTATCTCTTTGAATCCCGAATAGTTATGACAGAAATCTTTATCAGAAGTTTTTTAAAAATATCTTTTTCTGAAAATTCAATTAAAAAATTAAAATTTGATACTCAATTTAAACAAATGAATTAAAACAAGAACATAATTATACCAGTAAAAAGTTATAAATAATTATATTTATCTATGGTATGTATTTAGTTTTTAAATTTAAATATAGATCTATCTAAAAACTGAAACCAAATGGTTACTTGATTTGAAGTTTAAATTTGTCTGAAAAAATGTATAAGGAAAGAATATAGAACACACAGTCAAATCAACGTATATAAAGTAATACCAGGTAATACTAGATAAAATAAAAAATGCCAGAATAACCTATATTTTCAATTAGTTAAAAATATCAAACATAAAAGTAGCATTAATAGAATCTAATGAGCAAACAAGTTAGAAGAAGATTGTTAGAATTAAATATTTTATATTGGCACTGATATTGTTTTAGTAATAAAAAGAAAACCTATTGGGAAGTCCAACTCTGGTCTCTTGAACACATAATTAACACAGCATATTTGAAATTACACCATATAATCTGATCATAAGGTAGATGAGAAGCAAATGAGGGATTTATATCATTATATTTATATTTCTTTTTCACTACTTCAATGTATATTATTGTCAGTGATGCCTAAATGCTTGAATAAATGCCTCCAAAAAACAGAATTCAAGTACCTACCCTTGAAGTTTGTAAATCATCTCTATTAGACATTAGCTAAAAAGCTAACAAGGAGTAAACATAACAAGTGTTGTTAAAAAGCTGTAAAAAAATTAGACAAAACAACAAATAATTTTGTCCATAAAAAAACACAAAAAGTAGATTGACATTAAACAAAGGAACAGAAAATGATCAATATCTTTAACAGAATATTCCCAACAACGATTCATTATGAACTGATAAAAATAAAGTTAATAAAAATAATAAATTGTTTAAATAATTTTATTATATTTAATTTTAATTGATACTTATTTAACAGTGTTATAAATATTACAACAGAAGTACAAAAATTCCATGTAGAAAAAGCTATGTATAAAAATGCTAATTATATTTGTTGTCTTATTTTACATTATACTTTTTGGGAAAAATTAAATAGTTCACAGTTTACTTTCAATAAAAATTTATTGTATCATATTGGCCAATATTCTTTCATCTATGTATAATGAAATTTTATCACCTTATTATTAGTTATTTTTACAATTTTAAACTATACTCAAAGAAATAAAGAAAAACTAATATAGAATGATTATTAGGTTTATAAGTAGTATTTAACATTAGGACCATCAGTTCTTTATTTTTATTTAAAATTTAGACATTGCCAGAATGATTTTATTAAAGAATACAAATAAATATGAAAGTAATGTAGTCATACATGTTATGGAATCATCACCTTCAGCATATTTTATTCTATTCAGATAAAAATAATAAAGTAGCATTATGAAGCAAGTAGTTTGAATGATAAAAAAATAAAACTAAGATCAACCATTCAGCAAATAAATTATTCTGATTATCGTAATCAGAGATTTATCACCATCATCATTAATTACAACAACAAAAAATATTAACAATATTAAATCATTTATTAAATGCTCTTTTAATTTTATAATTAAACCCCAATCATATACTTTACGCTAAATAATAATCAAATGAACAGTAAATAAACAAAAAATTATGCTACATTATTTAAGGAAGTAAAGACAGGGATATATTAACTATGCCACTGGTAAAATACACGTTGTGTTTTGTTTAGTTTAAATCTACAAATAGTATTCCTTTTTTAATAACCAATATAATAATACAAAAAAAAAATCAATGTACAATTTATATTCAAGAGCCCTTCAAAGAAATTAATTTTTCACTGATTTTTGTTTTATTTAAAAGGTTAATAAAAATACCTGAATTCTCAATACCACCTTATTTGTATCAACTTTTTAATGAAGTACTAAAATTTAGGTTGATGAAAAAAGGGGAACATATCTCTTAAGTTAGTAATGAATTGGTATGCATTTAATTTGTCTACCAAGCCTAGCTATTTTCAACATTAAAAAAATCATAAATAAATCAAATCACCATTTAAAATAAATATTTTATAACATGTTCAATATGAATAACGGTAACAAATAAGATAAAAAATACCAATATAAAAATAAAATAATAATTGAAAAAATCTTAAGTTCATAATTAATACGAATTACCCAATTTAAAAGACTTAATCGGGGCAAAAAGTCTAATAAGGAAGACATTTTATTTTACTTATATTCAATTGAGTTTAAGTTGTGCATGACTATAATTTAAATAATATAATAAAAAAACTTAAAAGATAATTTATAAACAATAAAAATAAATTGACAAAAGTTCCTTAAAATAAAGTAATATTAGACCCAAATTTAATTATGTTCTTTAAATTTTTCTTAAAAACAAAAATCTATTAAAAATAAAGGTAACCATAATGGATTGAGTTAATGAACACTTGGTGGTATAGTGTAACCAGGCCACTGGGGATGGGAGCAAGTTTTCAATGAAAATTTTGTAGAAAACAAACAACAAATATCTTGTCAGTAATTAAAGAACAATAAAAAAGGAATTGTGGTTGGTAAGCAAGTCATTAACAGTTGCAATAGAAAAAATACAACAAAAATTGTTTTAATATCTAAGAGGCAAAAACTCTGGACTTCAAATAAGTAGGAAAACGACAAACAATGATACATAATTTCAATAAGTTTATTACTTTTTAGTTTCGGATACAAAACAGTTGACTAAAACGCTACAGACTACACAATAGACTAGAATTAATGAATTCATTAATTTTTCTTTCCTTCTAGAATAGATGAATCACATTTGTTTGCCGCATATCCTTTTGAAAGGTTTCTAGAAATGAAATAGTAATAACACTTCAACCAACATTAGTCCATAGGAGAGTAACTTAGCCTTAAGAGGAGTTTGAAAAAAAAAAAAAAGAAAAGTGCAGCTTCATTTAAATTAACACTTATGGTTTATAACATTTA
Source organism: Microvelia longipes (assembly GCA_018340805.1). Taxonomy (NCBI): domain Eukaryota; kingdom Metazoa; phylum Arthropoda; class Insecta; order Hemiptera; family Veliidae; genus Microvelia; species Microvelia longipes. The sequence goes on along the minus strand of JACMZG010001911.1, from coordinate 38,580,674 downwards.
TAATCCAAAAAAAGCTAAAAGCTGTGGAAAGCAGTTGTTGTGTAAGTGGCAACTACATGAAATAACAAAAGTAAATAAACCATTTTAATACATCATGGCAAGTTAAATGAATTTGATATCAATGATATATTGTCATATAAATATTGTTATTATACTAAGAGGTCATTTTAAAATAGGCTGCATGATCTCTGGTCACAAGTCATCTCAGTTGAATATTTTTCATTGGTTTAATTCCATTTTTTGAGGTAGATCAGAGTAGCGTAAGTTTTGTAGGTAATTTCAAAAAAGTAGGGTAGCTTGTTTTGTACTTTTTGAATATATTTAATTAACATATACCTACACTAATATATTCCATCAATTTTTAAGAAAATATTTTAATCCACTAAACTAAAAACCACATTTTCAATTTGATAAGCTAAACAATACCTTAATATTTTGGTACTGTTTGGTGTACATACTAATAAATTATAATAATAATTTAACATAAACTCAATAAACCATAAAAATGTTGACCTCCAGTGAAAATTAAAAGGGGGAGAGAACTTATTACAACCTATAAATTGATTTATCCTATAATTTTATTTTTTTATTATTATTACTTAAAAAATTAAGCTAAAAGATTGTATAAATAAGTATTAACCATAAAATCAATTTAGCTTATTTTGTTATCCTTAAACAAATAAAAAATATGTATACTTATTAATTAACTAGTTTTTAGTCATCTAAACCCCAAAACAGTAGAATTTAATTGTACTCAGACTTATTAAAAAAACAGTCAGTCTCCTCTAATCAGTCTTATTAATTAGAAGAGATTGTTATAAACGGCCAAAAGCTTTGAGTATATTCTACACCTAAAGAAATAACTAATAAATAGTTACCACTAGTAGCTCGTTAGATTACTTTAATTGATTATGCATACAATAAAAGAGATGTTACAAAAAATGTTAGCTCTGGATAGAAGTTTAAGAGTTCACTTTTCTCTCAGCTATTATTAATACTACTAGAATATTTTTTGACAGAAAAAGGTTAACAGTAAGCAATCAAGGTATAGTACAGTTCTTATTATTTGGCTTTGCCAGTTCCATATCTTCATTTCATTCATATTTTATTTTTTGAGGGAAAAGTTTTTTAACAGGGAAAAGAGTATTTCCATTATATGTATAATATAGAGAAAGTGTCTGAGCACAAAATACTTTGCATAATATCGTGTTATGCATTAAAATATCTGATGAATTAATGATGAAAGAAATGCAGTAAATTACCAATATAAGGCCCCAGTACCAAGTTCAAAGATATTAAACAAGATCTAATCATTATAGTAGAACAAATTTACAATAAGACTATAATTTTTATTTACCAAAATGTATATTTATGTAGGAACTTCAAAATAACACCGGTTAAGAAAATTAAGCTAAGCAATTTTTTCCCTACACCCTTACTACTAGGGACAAACTAAAATTAACATTTTGGTAAACATGTAAAAATAAAAAATTGGTTGCTAATGAAAGATGTTTAGAACTAAAACTTGTTTTATGTCAATTTTTCATCATAGTTACTAACAGTATTAACTAAGCAGTCTATTTTGTTATTTTTGCAGAAAAACTGAATTAAATAGACAACTATTTCATTAAAAAGTATAAATCTCATCATCATCCATCCATAATATAAAACCAATCTTGATTAATATCCAATATATGTCTTAAAATGATACCTTTATAATAAAAAACGTAAGCAAATTATCCCTAAGTAAATTTGCTAAAGATTATAATCCCAGTGACCAGATGTTAATATCTACTTTAAATAAATAGGTTACGGTAATCCAGACATAGTAGGTTGTACTTCCATTGCTTCATCGTGAGAACCATGAGCATGACCGTGTGGAGTCATAGGGCCAATTCTCGGACTTAAAATACCACTTCTACCAATCATACTATAATACGATGAACTACTCTTCCTAGGTGATCTAGAATCTTTAATAAATCTAGGTGGTCTACTCATTTCATCCAGAACAGATGGCGCTACATAAGTAAAACCCTAAAATAAAAATGGGTTATTATAGCAAGAGAAAAAAATAGAAACATAGAATAAAGAGTACTCAATTTATAAAAACATCTATAAAATCAGGAAGGCATTTTTAAACCAAGTTTGGGAGCTGCTTGAAGCTACTCTGAAAAACTTTGATGAATCATCAACCATATAAAAGATTAGGTGTCAGGAGCTTTGCATGTAATAATATTTTTAACAGGTTCAACCAACAATTCTTATGAACAATGTTACCATATTGTTTATTTTCTAGCCATGAAACCTTACGTTCTCATAAAAGCATTTTTAAGGATGATAAATCATTTTAAAATGTCAATAACATAAATAATTATTACTACAGTTGGAATATTGTTTTATGTATATTTGATTTAAAGATGTTCATATTAAATTATAAATAAGAAATAAATGCTTAGTAATCTAAAAATACTTACTTGAAAAACTAGATTGGCACTTTCACTAAGCATAGACTCATCAGGGGAGTCTATAGGAGTTTGTCTAGTAAATTTGGTGTCAAATTGTGAAACATCGTCATCACTAGTCTGGAATATAAAAATAAATATACTTTTATTTGCCAATAAGTATACAAATATATACACTACATCAAATAATTAGAACACATTGACACAGTATAATTGTCCAATAGACACCAAGGAAATGCAACAAGCTAATGCAATGCTACATCTGGGAACTGTTCCATCATTTGACATCCATCATTAATGGCTCAACATAATGTCATGTCCCACTCTGTTTCTTTACATTTAACTCATCAGGGCAGTGACAGAGCCTGAACTCACTCTTACCTTCAATTAAATTCCGAAGAATATAATGTGAAGTATTTACCAGAGACGAGCGGAGCTCTCTTACCTCCATCATGCATGGCAAGCAAAACATATATCATTTGATACTACCGAGTTTTGCAAAACATGAATAGTTGACACAATATAATTGTGCACCAAGGAAATGCAACAAGCTAATGCAATGCTACATCTGGAATTTAATTGAAGGTCAGAGTAAGTTCAGGCTCTGTCGGCGCCCTGATGAGTTAGACGTAACGAAACAGAGTGGGACATGACATTATGTCAAGCCATTAAACATTTCGTCATCAATGATGACGAATGTTTAATGATGGAACAGTTCCCAGATGTAGTATTGCATTAGCTTGTTGCATTTCCTCGGTGTCTCTCGCACAATTATATTTACCCTATTTACTATTCAAATAAATTCTGTTTTAGATTCATTTAGCTTTAATCTATTAAATCTAAACCACCTTGCTAGTTGATTCAAGGCCATATTAGCATTTTTTTCAGGACATTGTCATCATTTGAACCTACAAAAACTATAGTTACATTATCTGCATAAAGAATGATTTTATTAGACTTAATGGCCTTAGTAAGGTCATTAATAAATATAAGGAACAACAAAGGTCCAAGTATAGACCCTTGTGGTAATCCTCTTGATTTTAGGCTCAGACTTAATTTTTCCATTATCATTAATAATTACTATGAACTGAGTCCTATTTTCAGGATAAGATTTTATTAGTGAAATTTATACTAATTATAAGATAGAAGCAAAACTTATTTTGATCTTTCTGATTTAAGGAAGATTTAGATATGCAACCACCATCATTTTAAAACATCAATACGGTTCTTGCCAACTAGACAATAGTTTTTCTTATTAACCAACTAAAAAATTATATGAAGAACATTTTAATCCAAAATGTAAAAAAATAAACATGAAACATTGCAGCAAACTTTTTCAAGAGCATAACAGTAAGCACAGTCACATTTTCCGGTATGTTATCAACTGTCAGCATCTACATCTAGACTTTAATTACAACATAGACTTTTATTACACAAGTCTTATTAAATAAATTAACTAAATAACATAAAATGGTAAGAAATAATGAGTAATAAATCATAATTCATAATGAATCATAGTTCATAATTAATTTATTTTAACATGAAATAAATTTGCTTACCAGACATGGTTTAATAGGAGGTTCTAATTTTCTAGACAGCACATCAGCCCAATTAATATGTTTAAAAAATAGATGATTTTTAATGGCTTCACTATCACTGGCAGCAGAACCAAGCCTTTGGAGAACTTGCCTCTGTAAATCACATACAAAATTAAAGGTCATTTTAAATTACACTTAAAATGTGGGAGTCTGTTTTATTACTGAATTTGTTTCAAAAGTCACTCTAAAGCCTGTAAAGACATTTTCCTTAACTTAACCTAACCTATTCCTAAAGGAGACCTTAAAGCTTCTTTAAGGTACCATTGAAAAGACCTGAAGGCATCTTTAAAGAGGCCTAAAACTAGTTAAAATGTATAGAATTTTCTAAACTCACCCTTAAAGGAAGCCTCCTTAAGTAGTTTTAGGTAACGAAAATGTTTTTGAATACGGACCTAAGTGTTTTGTATTAAGAGATTATTTTATTTACCTGAGATCTTTCTGTATCCCTCTAAAATTCTGTAATAAATCTTTAATTAATTATTTCAATTCTATTGCCCAAACCCTATCCTTAAAAAGCATTCTAGACCATCCTGCGTAACGCTTGACAGCGTCATTGGTCTTGAAACCATCTTTACAAATTTATAATCTTACTTTAACTAATCTTATCATAATTTACTATCAACCATTTAACTCTATCTAATTTGATTCATCCTGTAATTTATCTACAATACCTCTCACTCTATCTAACTAAATATGTGTGTATTAACATTTCTCCACCTAAATTTAGTCGATGGATTGCTTCATTAACAACTCTTATCAAGCCATTAAAACATTATTAATTCTAATACTTGTAACTATTATTACTGCCGTTGAATTTTCAATAAAATGTTGAAAAATGCAGCCTTAAAGGTTTGCAAGCAGGGCAAATTTCCTTTGAAATGCGCGCATTAGTGCTTAGAAATAAATTTCTTGCTTAAGTTTCTAGTTTGTGCTTTATAGCTTGAGCAATAGCATTACTACTTGTTATTCATTTTTTTACTTTTTCTAAAGAAATGCACATATTTATCGTATATATAGTTTTATATACAAATTTATACAGAACTATGTTCTAAAGTTGGTCCTTTGCACCATTATTTGCACAAATTTAAAATACAGTTAATGCTTAACTTTGAAAGGTTTTATGCATTTCCTTTAAAGATCAGAAATAAATTGAGTAATGAGTAACAACTAGTAATGCTATAAACAGAAAAATTAAGCAAGCAAATGGATTGCTAGACATATACACACTCATTTCAAAGAACAAATTTTGGAAACACTCCATGGTCCGACTCCTGCTATGCCACCCTATTAGCAAATTCATTGAAAGTATTTCTAATATTTCAGGATAGGATTTCAGGTAGATCTAAAAAGGTTCATTTTAAAGACTGCTTTTAAACCAGCCTCTTTCTTCTTTTATTTGTGTCAACGGTAATTTTATTTTTTATTTATTCTAATTATTTTAATTATCTTTGTACCAACCTTATATTTTTTTATTCATTTATTTTTAATTTTCTTATTTGTTTGTCAGGCACAGATGATGATGGGCTCTTGTTAGGTCGAAAGCGCTTTGCATAATTTGTAAATAAACAAAGTTTTCTGCGGAGAGGCTTTATTTTTATCTTCTTTTAAAACTTCCATTGTACAAGAAATAAATTGAATATTTAACTAATCTTAATTAATTGAAGTTACCTTTAATAGTTTTCTAATAAGGTCCCTCGCATCTGGAGTTAAATAAGGAGGCATTGTAAGTTTACCTCTTAATATTTTTTCTATTGTCTTTTTACGATTATCAGCAGTGAAAGGAGGCTAGAACAAATTACATATAGGCATTATTATTAAAATAAAGCTCAAAGGAAGTATACCAGTTAATTGTAAAAAAACGTTAAGGAAAAATGTGATACCTTCTAAAGGGTAAAAATATAGTTCCAGGTTCTGTTAAATAAAATAATGTCAGTCTTAAGCCTGATTCTCATACAAGGATGTATTAATATGTACTACTTATGTATGTTTAATAAATGGGCAAAGTTACATTTTATTATCATTTATAGCTCCAGTTTTATCGATTCACATATATAACATAATATAAACAAATTACGTTTTTGACTGATACATTATCAAAATAGCTTATATTGTAACAGTATGCCACATATATAAACTAGTAATATGACGAACTGATAAAGGACAGCAACCATGTGTGCGTGAAGCAGCCAACAAGTGAAGGATTCATTGGTCATGTTTGTATCTATTCTGGTTGAATGTAGGACATGTTTGCTGGAGGTGGTGGCTGCTCAGGAGTCGCATCACTGCCCATGGTGTCAGACCAGATATACCAGTCATATTTCCTTCCCAATAGAACGCACCTTTCCTCTTGTCTCTTTTTTTGTGCTTAAAACCCATAGGGTCATATTAGCGTTTCCCCTGACTCAAATCTCACTCAACTAGTCCACCCTAAAGTTTGTACACACCCAATCATCTAGGAAGCACACCCTCCATACATGGCAGCACATATGACTAGTCCACAGTGTGTCTAGTTCATCTAAGTCAACCAGACTCTATCCAAACTCAAAGCTCAGGTTAGTGCCACAACTAGCTCACAGTGGGCCTAGTCCATCTAAACTCTGGCTAGGCCCACCACTAATCCAAAGCTGACTACCAGTCCAACAGTGTGCTTAGTTTATCTAGTCCAGTGGTTCTCAACCTTTTTTTACTCATTGCCCCCCTATCTTATAAGGTGATAAACCAGTATCCAAATTACCTGCTAATTATCTTTGCATAGCCAATACATTATTTAATTGCTTGTGTTAATATTCTAAATTAAGGAAATTAAACAACTAAAAACCTAATATTACACATATTTAGTATATTTAATAAAATTGAGTATGTTCATATACTGACTGGACCAAAAAAAGGATTTTTAGAGGGCTTGTAGTGTTTATCTCCATTAGTTTAGCCACAAACGTCTTCTCTTTAACACCATAATAATGAATTACGTAAAGTTGTTTAAAAACAACTGTTTTAAAGACTAGACGTTGCAGCGAGCCATTTGGTTAACACTTTTAGTAAAGTGTATATTACTGTATAGGTAGGTATTTGAGTATATCTAGTGAGAGAGGTGGGGAGTAATACTCTTGCGTCTCCTGCAACCAATAACCGAGAGGGGCTCGTCTCTATAAAATGGATATTTCTTATCATTATACTATTTACGACCGTTAATCTAATATCAAATTATTCTTTTTTTAAATGCTTCATCTCTTGCACCTACTTTTTTTAAAATATTTTGATTTATTCTTCAAGAAATAAAGCTGTGTCTTAATTTATTGATTCAAAGTAAAATAATAGACACTAAAGATGGAAGTCAACAGAAATCAAGCTCTGTCTTCATTTATTGATTCAATGTAAAATAATAGAGATATAACTATAGAAGTCATCAGACATAGAATTATAATATAATATGAAGTACTGTTTAATTTAAAATAAAATACAATAAAATAGAGAAAGAAGAAAACAATTGACTTGAGTTCTATACAATTAAATTACACCTGAATATCAAGTAAAAGATAAAAGTTGGACTTTTGATCTTCAAGACAAAAACAACCACGATTTTAATGTTATCTTCCTTTTCCATTCTTTTTCGTTCAAAAAGTTATCTTTAACTCATTAATATTCTTCATTTATTTTTATTTTGTTGTTTATTTGTAATAATTAGATTTACATTATTGTTTAACATCTTACATGATATTTAAATTAGTTTATACGTCAGATCCTTTGCAAAACTTAAAATAATATTTCTCTACATTTGCCAATAACTCCCATCTATCCCCAAACGTCTCATCGCCCCCCAACTACTCACTGCCCCCTTACTTGCCCCCCTAAGTCTCAGCGCCCTCCTAAATTCTTCAAGCGCCCCCTGGGGGGCGCTAGCGCCCACTGATCTACTAGACTAGAGAACCACTGATCTAGTCTTACTAGCTCCTCTGATCACATTAGTCTCACTTGGCCCGCCCTGTTTAACCAGTCTCACCAATCTCATAAGCTCCTAAAGCTAAGCTCACCACTCTGGCTAGTTCAGGGCCACCCAACAGCCCTTCTCTCTTTAAGTCATATAAAACAATGAGTTTTATATACATGGCACATAAACATATATAGATAGATGATTATAACTCAACTTACAGCACCAGTTAACATATCATACATAAGTGCTCCTAACGACCACCAATCAACTGCTTTACCATGACCACTTCTAGCTAAGATTTCAGGAGCCCTTAAACATTTTTTCAAATAAAATTATTTCTATTAAGATTTAAAAAATAGTCGCTTTTTAATAGATTTTAATACAAGAGATTACAATCCTGGTAATGGCTATGTTATCTGCTATTATACTCAGTGAACTATGAGTTATAATTTAGACCCATAGTTAGAATTACAACATGGCCCTTAGAATTGCTCTTAGAACTAATATAGGAAATAGAGAACTAAAAAAAAGGGAAACTAAAAAACTAAAGGGCTGGAAACCCCCAGCTCACTTAGCAGGTGTTGTCATTAGTAAAAAAGTAATTACTAGTAAAATGAAGTAATCTATTTTTAATGTTAAGCTATAGATTTTAATTAATTGGTTATCAGCTATTAGTATAGTTCAAAAAAAGGATGAAATATAAAGTTTTTTTTTTTTTTTAAACAAGTTCTTTATTGGCAAAAGTATACAATATTTATTTTGTGTAACCGGAGCCATATTTATTTATTGGTTTGGGGTGATTTGTGCCTCTTTATTTTTATTTTATTTATTAATTTTGGTATTAAATTTGGTTATTTTTTGGGGTGTGAGGGGGTTTGTTTGGGTTAAGGATAATTTCCAATTTTTGGGTTTGGGTATTTTGATTTTTTTTTTTTTTTTTTTTTTGGAGGATTTGCAAAAATGATATTTTTGATGGTGTTTTGAATAGGTTTGTATTGTAAAGGGATTTTGCAGGAGTGTCAAAGAGGGTTTCCTATGCAGTCTGTGGACTGACTTTTGATGAATCAACCTGGCATTTGCTGTAAAATTGAGGGAAACCACAGAAAACCTCAATTAGGTTGATCGGACACGCGGGTCCTGGTGTAAAGGTTATATTTTTTTTTTTTTTTTTTTTTTTTTTTTTTTACGTTTGGGGGTTTAGTTGTTAGGGTTCGTTTTCTAGATTTTTTGAGGCTAAGGGGAATAGTTTTTTTTATTTACGAATTGAAGTGTATTTATATATATAATTTTGAGAAGAGTAGAGTCTTGATTTTTTCAGTCTTGTCTTGGATGTCTTGAATTTGACTTTCTGATATATTTTGATCGTTCTGTCTTGTATTTGGGACAGTCTAGTAGAATATGTTCTACGGTCTCGTCTATTGTGGGCAGGTGTGGCATACTGGGGAGTCGCTTAATCCTATCTTGTAAATTTCCGCATGTTGACTTCTTAATCGGTTATTTTTTACGAAATCTTGTTATCTTGAGAACCATGGCAGGAACTTTCTTGATGATTTCTTTGAAAGTTTTACCTTTTAGGTTCTTCGTGGAGTTTGATATTGAAGTCTTTCTAACATTTTCTTTTTTGATATTGATATTATATCTCTTGCTGGTAATTTTATATTCTGATGGTGTTGCTTTTTCGCAAGATGATCAGCTTCTTCGTTTCCTTGAATTCCTGAATGTGCTTTCACCCATATAAAATCAATTTCCTTCTTCATTCTTGTTAATTCGCTTATTTCTTGCAGGATATGCATGCATATGTGATCTATTTAGATAGTGTTATGTTGGATAGTTTTTTAAGGATACCTTGATTGTCGCAAGCAATAGTGTATTTGTTTTGATTATTTTGTAATGATTTTATGTATGTGAGTGTTTGCAAGATTGCTAAGCTTTCTAATGTGAATATGTTAGTGTACTGCGGGCATGAAAAACTACCATTTTCAGTTGTAAATCGTAATATGAGTAACCAGTTTTATTGTTTTGATCCGTCAGTGAAAATTACGTAAGTGGTTTGTGGATGTAGGTTGTATAGTTGATCTTGAAAAGTTACGTTGTTGTAAGGATAGAAAGTTTTGGTATGTTTATAGAAATTGTTTGGTGGATGTGTTCAAAAGAAGTTTGATGGATTGGAAGTAATTTATTTTGGTATATACTTTGTTGAGGTAGGTTGTAGGATTGGTAGCTATTTAAAGTATGGGGGAGATTTATGTCGCCAATATCGATGATTATTATTATTTTATTGGTCAATTTGTCAATAGTTGTCATAAAGGGATTGTTGAGAGTATAATTTTATAATGTGTTTGTCACTTAAATATTGTCTTCGTATGTCAAGTGGAGGTTCTGAGCATTCAGTATGTATTATTGTTATTGGTGTAGATTTGAGATAACCATGCATATTCTTAAGCTCTGTATTGCAACGGTCTAGTTTTAAAAGTAAGTAATGTCTGGCATTGCCGTAAATGGGTGGCAAAGTCTATGCATGCCCTTATTGTTGCTCTATAAAATGTTATTAGTGTTTTTGGGTCACATCCCCATGCTTTATTACTGACCGTTTTCATGATGTTAAGGTATTTTTCACATTTTAAAATTATCGTATGTATATGGTCTTTCCAAGTCAGTTTTTGGTCTATAAAGAGTCCTAAAAATCTAACGGTTCTTTTTCTTTTATTCTTATATTGCCAAAATTAATTTCATCATCTAAAAGGACATTGTTGCGTCTTGTAAAGATGCAACATTCAGATTTGTCTTGGGACAGTTCTAACCCAGTGAGTCTTGTCCATTCTTGAATTGTCCAAGTGAGTTAGTTAGGTCAGTAATCATGTCATTTATTTTTTTTGTTTATGGTGTATATAAGTATATCGTCAGCAAATTGAAGTATTTTTACGGGAAGGGTGATAATTTCTTCCAGGTCAGAAGTATGTATTATGTATAAAAGTGGGCTTAAGATGGCCCTTGAGGGACACTCTCTCTGTTTTCTACGTCCAATAGTTTGTCCATTAACTCGAAAATAAGGATTCTGTCGGTAATTAATTTAGTTACAAACTTGCTGTTTGTTGTGGTATATCTAATCGTAACAGTTTGTGGTAAAGTACAGTTAAATCTACGTTATCATAAGCTCCTGTAATGTCTAGTAAAAGAGATAATACTGATTTTTGTTGAGTAAATGCACTATGTATGTCATTGGTTAATTGTGTTTGGCTTTCTAACGTTGATTTATTTTTTCTAAAACCCTTTTGTGAAAAAGCTAGTTTGTCATTAGATTCCAACCATCATTCTAATCTATTTTTAAGTATTCTTTCGAATGTTTTGAGCATGCATGATGATAAAGATATTGGTCTATAATTTGATGCTATGTCAATAGTTTTACCCGGTTTTTTTATTGGTAGTATTATGTAAGTACGCCATGAGTCAGGGATTTGTTGAGAAGTCCAAATATTATTGAATATTTTTAAGAGAATTTGTTTTGATATCGTTGGTAAGTGATGATCATGTCATAGTGTATATTGTCAAAACCAGGAGCAGTATTGCTGTGTTTTATAGCACATTTAATTCAGTTATAGTAAAAGTATTGGTTAGTATGTGATTATCGTTGTTTGGGATATACGGTGGAATTTTGTTAGTCACTGACGGAGGGCAAGTTTGTCCATGAAGTCTTCGAGCCATGGTCCTGTATTAGTATTGTAGTCGTTAGTTTGAGTTTTGTTTAATTTTCTAAAAGATTTCCAAACAGATGAAGGGGAATCTTTTGTAAAATTTAAGCTGTCACAGTATTTTTTCCAACTATTTCTTTGTTTACGTTTTAATGTTCGTCTAAATTTAGCATTTGCTCTTTTGAAATCAATAAAAGTTTGTAAGTTAGGGTTAGTATTATAGTTTTGGTAAGCTGTGTAACGATCGTCTTTGTATTGCTCACAAGTAGAGTCCCACCAATAAATTAAATTTGGATATGGAGTGGAGCTAATTTTTCGTATTTTTATTTCAGGAATAGATTTTTTGCATGCGTTGTTTATGTCCTGTATAAAGTCATCGTAAGTTGGTTGGAGATTGTTATCTAATCTATTTGAGTCAAAGTTAGTAAAGTGTCATGGTATGCTGTCCAGTTAGCTTTGTTAATATTCCAGCGTCTACCAGGGTATCGGTATATTTTGGGATATTAGATGGGTTTGTTTCTATTATTATAGGAAAGTGGTTGGAACCATGAGGGTCTAAAATGTTCCATGTAAAGTCTGTTGCTATGGTGTTTGAAGCTAGGGAGAGATCAATTGTAGAGTTGGTTTTTTGGTTTATTTTTGGAATTAGAGTTGGTTTGTTATCGTTAAGAATTATTGTATTTGTATCTTCAATAGCCTTCAGTAAATTGTCTCCTTTTAAGTCAGTGTAGGTACATCCCAAGCAGTGTGGTGGCTGTTAAAGTCTCCTAATATTAGGTATGGGGTAGTTAAGGAATTGAATAATTAAGCCATTGGTTTGTCGTTATTTTGTTAATTGGTGGGTTGTATAATGAAACAATATTTAATGTTGAGTGTTTATAAGTTATTTGTATTCCTATAATGTCTGTGTGTATGTGTGGTATGTTATGAAGTGGTTGTATTGTATATTAGATTTAATTAATATTGCGACTCACCGCCCTTTCTGTCGTCTTGTCTGTTAAAAGATAGTAAATTATATCCTTTAAAGGTGATATTAGTTTGTTTGTCAAACCATGTCTCAGAGAGACATGCTATGTCTATATTGGATGTGTATAAGAGGTGTCGAGAACGTGTTTTTTATTATTTGCTGATCTCTTGTTCCACTGCAATATCCTAAACGCCCGCAAGTTAAACTTGCGAGCATTCAGGATACTGCAGTGGTTGTTTTTTTGTTGGGAGGCTTAGCCATGTTATGGTGAGTTAAGTTTAGAAAGTATTAATTTTTTTATAGTATTATCATCTATATGAGTTTGAGTAATATTAGTATGTAATTTAAATATGTTTTGTAACTTCAGTTATAATGTTTATAATATGGTGTTGATTAATATCAAAATTATAGTGTTCGGAAGGTGTCGATGGTTTATAGGGGTTTGACTGAATCAGTCCTCCCGGTGTTTGTTTAGGATTAACAGGGTTTGGATGTACAGGTTGTTATTTGGGGCTGTATGATTAAGTTTTTGGCGTTTAGGATTTTGTTTGGGGATGGGTAAGATTTGCATTGGGTATTTACGAGTTTCAGTATTTATGATTGGGTTGGAAGGAGTACTTTGGGTCGGTTCAGATTGAAGGACTGTTGCGTATGTTTTGTTTGATATTTTGTAGTTTTGCTTCACCAAAAGATATGTTATTTTTTTATCATAGTCTGTTTGATATTTTTTTGGATTTTAAACTCGGGACAGTCTTTTAAGTTAGTTGTTTTTGTGTCCTTGTTTACAGTGTATACATATTGGGGAAGTAATTTTAGGGCATGGTTGAATTTCATTATTATTATTAGTACCGTGAGTTGAAGGGTTTAACCCGCATGTTTCACAGCGGGTGGAACCTTTGCAATCTGTTTCTTTATGTCCGAAACGCAAACAATTTAGGCATTGTATTACTCGAGGGATGAAGGGTTCAATTGGGCATCTAACAAAGTGTAGGTAGGCGTATGGGGTAAGGTTTGTCCACGGACTGTAATAAAAATAGATTGTGTAGGGATGAATTTTGGTGAATTTTTGTCTATTATTTTTCTTGTTATTCTTTTTACATTTATTAGTTTTATATTTGTGTTTTGGAATTGCATGTTTTCGAGGATTTCTGTTTCTGATAAGGATTGTTCAATTCCTCGAACAACTCCTTTTTTGTATAGAATTGACTTTGGGATAAATGTGGTATAGTTATTTTTCAATATTGGTGAAGTTATTAGTTTATTTGCATTGTCTCTATTGTTAAATGTAATTTTTATTTATTAATTGCTATACTATTGATTTGTGTGATTTCGTTTGATTTGAATCCCAATGTATTATGTAAAAGTTTTCCAATAGTCATTGGATGGAGTCTAGATATGCCTTTATTTTCAGTGTTATTGTTTGAAAGTTGGATTATTACATGGAATGGACCCATGTCGTTAGTGTCAAATAAATCTGGGGTGTTTTGTATGTTTGTTGTTGGTTGGTGGTCTATTTGCATTATGTTTATATTATGTATCATTACCTTATCTCCTCCACTCTCTTCTTGCATTTTGTTATTTTCTTTTCCTTCTTTTTTCTTCTTCTTTTTTTACGTCTTTTGACTTCGGGAAAGGAGTTTTCAAGCTTAACTATGGGGTATTTACTTACTTTAAGGGCGGTTTTTTTTCTTTTTCTTTTTTTTGAATTTAAGCTGTCACTCCTGACAGCGTGAAATATAAAGTTAAAACCTAAAATAGCTTCTCATGATTGTAAAAACGAGTATAGCTTCAAAAAATCTTAAAGAAGGAAAAAGGTCTCTTGTTTTTGGAAAATAAAATAGAAAATCAATTGCATAACAAGGGAATACATTTAGAAAATCAATAGAATTTTTCCATAAAACCAAGCTATAGCTACTAGGGCTATGGAAAATAGATTATTGTAAGTTTTAAAATATATCAAATAGAGCACTATTTTTTCATAAAATAGTGTATTCTTTGCATCCTCAGCAATAATCTTTTAATGTTGTAGAATTAATATTAGTTAAAATAGCATTAACTTTAGGGGTTATCACAAATTTTTATAACAGTTACTTACATATACTCTATAGTTCCACAGAATGTATGGGTAACTATTCCTTCCTGGATATGTTCCTTACATAAACCAAAATCCGTTAACTTAACATGGCCCAGAGCATCTAATAAAATATTTTCTGGTTTTAAATCCCTGTGAACAAAAGTTATCATATCATATCACTATTTATTACACGAAGAACAATGTTATGAATTAGATTTTATATTTATTATTATTTTTATTAAAATTGGGGTTGGAATCGAGGATAGACCCCATTTGCACTGCGACTGGAAGTCTATTGTACAATCCCCTCAATTGGTCCAGGTCAGAATAATCCTTTTCCCCGGACTAGGTCTAGGATCTTTTTGACCAGTGATTCATTGGTAGAGTCAAACTTAGTGAGAATGCTGCTACCAAAGTTGGTGAACCTTTGAAAGGCTAGGGCTTCACATCTCAGAAGTATGTGAGATGCAGTTTTGGTATCCGATTCACAAAGCCTACACACTGGGTTATCTTTAAAGATACCAATGGTATGGATATGTTTTCGGAGGTGACAGTGACCAGTCAGTAGTCCAGTTACTGTTCCAAGGTCCCTTCTGCAGAGACTGAGAAGGTCCTTAGTTACTTTGGGACTGGGTCCTTTTAACATAAGTTTACTGTGCCTCATGCCAGAGGATTTGTTCCAGTGGTGCAGGTGATTGGTTAAGAGCCAATCTTTAATTACACCTTTGGCTAAAGCTTTGGGTATGGCTACTATGGGTTCAGGGCCCACAGGAGTGGTCTCAGACCCCTTTTTTGCATGGATGTCTGCTTGCTCATTACCTTCAATTCCCTTATGGCCAGGCACCCATCTGATTAAAGATTAAATAAAATATAAAATTTTATTTGCAACAATATCCATTTAAATCAGCTTTTCATAAGATTTTTTGAAGAAAGTTGAATTACTACATTCAAATT
Source organism: Microvelia longipes (assembly GCA_018340805.1). Taxonomy (NCBI): domain Eukaryota; kingdom Metazoa; phylum Arthropoda; class Insecta; order Hemiptera; family Veliidae; genus Microvelia; species Microvelia longipes. Next base: position 38,564,999 of record JACMZG010001911.1, on the reverse strand, counting down.
TCACTACTCCGAATCTAAAATGCTTAACTTAAACAATTTAGCCAGTAATGTCAAATAGCAATGAAGTATACCTTCATAATCTTTGAGCATCACACCATTTATTAAATTTTTATAAATAAAACAACTATGGAGTTAAAATCATAGAGATAACCATAAAAACTATAGTGTTGTCAATAAAGTTTTAGATGCACAACAAAATTGTACACCTTTACATTATACAATTAGATTCGCAAATTGTCTTAATTGAAATTAACAAGCAATAGAATTGCTATTAGTTATGTAAAAATAAACCTAATTATAAAAACTAATAATGCAATAATTCATCTAAAGGAAAAAAGTACTGTTATCATAATCAGTATCAGTAAATATAGCTTATCACCTACCCAACTATTCCAGTAGCTTAAAATTCTACCTCCCTAAATGATTTTTAAAATGAAGGAGTACTAAATGTAATTTTAATTTTTAAACTACTTTGCTTACCTATATATTATTCCTTGATTATGTAAATGTTCCAAAGCTAATATAATTTCTGATAAGTAAAAGCTGAAAATAAAATATTAAATAATATGAGACCATTAAATATGTTTAATATGAAAGTGAGGATTTCCCAGTTTAATTCCTAGCAGCCCAGAGACTTCCAGTGGAGATAATGAAGTTCCAGAGACTCTCAGCGGAGATACTGAAGTTCTTAAAGTTTTGTATTAATTGTTGGAAATATTTTTCTAGTAACTTTCAATGTACATTGCTTTGAGTCAACATTTGACTCAATTGACATTTGACATTAATATGCATTGTGCCTCTGAAGATATCTCCAGCAGAGGAAACAAGACATTATGAAGTTTACTACTGAAGTTACATACCGTCTCTTTACTCACGGTGTAATATCAGTGGTTTTTAACCTTTTTCACTCACTCACCATAGATTTTTAAATTTTTCATCGCTCCCGCTTATTAATTGATGAAAAGGGAGGCGGAGAAGTACAAATTATCAAAGTTTATTTTTAAGGAATTGTGATCTACTTTTTTATATTTGCAGCTTGCTTAACTATTTAGCGCTGCTAAAAGGAAAAAAAGCCTCTCTACAAAAGTCACAATTTCAGAATGGGGAAAATTAAATATTTAGTGATTCTATCAATCCAATTTAATATAGATGTTAAAAATATAAAAGAAATCTCGTCTGTCTTTATTCTTGGAGCAATTATTTTTCATGGTGGTTTCCAAAAATCTTTAGTATAATAATAAAATACTTGTGACATGTAACAAACCAGAAAGCGAGTGTAGCAAGTCAAAGAAAAATTTCTGTCTCTATTATGAGAAATTGCATTTTTGATGCAATACTTTTGGTCATGGTAGTTGTTAAGGTGAGGGAGGTAGGCTCCCCCTTCTCTAAACCTCTGTTTATCTTTATTTGATAGAATTGTTACTTATTTTGAGGCAATGAGAAATACAATTTAACAATGTATTAATTAAATGCCTCAGTTGGTTTTCTGTTAACTTGAAATTGAGGTACACAGTCACAATTTAAATAGATCAATTTATAAAAATATGATGGATAACCCTTCCAAAATTGTTGTTCATCGTACAATTGTCAAAAAGACCTTGTAGAGCGCATTGCTACAATAAGGGCACATATTGTTCTTGATGAGAGCACAGCGAGCTATATGTACAATTGCTACAGTAAGGGCACACATTGTTCTTGATGCAAAATAAATTTTATTTTGCACCGAGCAAAATAAAATAACATTTTGTGAAATCGGGGTGCTCCTTTGTAGAATAATGACATCGATGGTCAACATGTTAAATTATATTATCTGTCTCTTTTCAAATAAATTGAAAACTACATTTATATTTTTTCTACTAGCCTCCTACATCACCCCTTTACGACTTGTCGCCCCCTTAGAATCCTTCATCCCCCCTCACAGGGGCAATATCGCCCACGTTAAGAACCACTAGTGTAAATGAATTTTTCCTCCCTAAGGAGTAAGTAGCAGCATATTACACAGGCAGAAAAAACTCAGATTGATATTTACATTAGTTGAATGGGGAATCAAAGTGGGGATGGTACTATACTATTGTTTTTTAACCTAACCAAGTGTCTCCTACCAATCTACCACAACCACAGACTAAGCTTAATCTCTTTAATATTCTCCAATCATTACATGTTTTATTCAATCTATACCAATATGGCCTTCCAACTACAATTCATTAGAAAACCTTAAATAATATAATCTAATTAAAAAAAAAATTGTAATAGCAACCATACCATGCAGTATCTTCAAGAAAAATGCCTTCTCTTTCTAAATGCATAAATAATTCTCCTCCACTTAAATATTCTAAAATTAAATATAATTTCCCTCCTGTTTGAAAAGCATAAATTAAATCTACAATAAAAGGGTGCTGAAAAAGAAAGAGGTATACAAGAATATTATATACTTTGTACACTATCCATCAAATATTAAAACTAAGCAACTAATAAACATTGAATTATTACTTGCTTAGAGTATGTTAAGTACAATACAAGGTTCTGAGAGCTGACTTTCTTACAAATCCTTTGCCATTTGGCTACTCTGCAGCCTTGGCGCTTCCCCCCCAGCCGCTAAGTGGCCTCTCTAACTTTGTACATGTGTTTACCATTCATAGTAGTACACATGTATGAAATTGCAGCCCAATCGGACAACCTTGTTTAAGTTTTGAGACTTTTTAAAAATTTTGCTGAATCATTATTGTGGGTTAATGACGTCACACATATTTCATAAACCATAGGATTTGGGACATTAATGAGGTTGGTTTTTATACCAAGTTTCATTCCAATCCAATTTGATAGTTATTATTGGAAACATTAAAGAACAAAAATCTTCTGCATATATATATATATATATTATTATATAATATATATATATATATATATATATATATATATATATATATATATTAACACACACACACACACACACATATTGAGTCCCTCACTCCAAAAAATCTACTTCCATGATCCTAGCCTCATAATCTCATATTTCCCTTGGAAATTCACTAAAAGGCTAAAAGCTTATTTATTACAATGGTACAAACCTTAACAGCTTCTAATATGTTTCGTTCAGCCTTAGTGTGAGCAGTATCTTTTTGATTTCTAACAATAGCAGCTTTTTTGAGTACTTTCATAGCAAATATAGTACCAGAATCCTGCCCGCTTACTTTCCTCACTTGGAATACTTTCCCGTATCCACCTTTCCCAAGAACTTTACGGAGTTCAAAGTCTTCAGGCCCAACTTTTTCTTTTCCACAATTAACATTCTGAGCAGACAACTGGACTGTTTCTAAATCTTCAGAACTGAAAATTTAACGATAACACATTATAATTGTGCGAGAGATACCAAGGGATATTACAAGCAAAACCTAGTATGTTTTTTGAAATTCAAATTATTAATTACTAAATAGTACCTTTAACATTATGCCTCTTAAAATTACTGAAAAAGTATTTCAACAAATGGTATATACTTTAAATTTAAGCTGCATGGAATGAAAAGTAAAAGTACATCGAATAAAATTTGATTAGCTGAGTTTTGAAGAAATGCAATTTTAGAATTTATTCAATAGTAAATAACTCAAACATACATCATTAAAATTTTCAAAAAATTATTAGAATTTACTTAATAGGGCCAGTCTAAATATAAAAAAAATAAAAGTTAAAAATCATAACACAATATATTTTCTTAAGCAATTAGACATGTTAAATTAATTAGCAAATAGTTAACAAATAGTGATTAGTAAAACTATAGAAAAGGCACTAAATAAAGACAGCAATTTTAACAAATAGTCAAGGGTGTTGCAAAAGTACATTATTTTTTTAAATATTGAACATATTGTTAGGGTGGCAGCATTACATAAAATCACCAGCCTTTCGTGTTATCAGTAGTGCTGCTTCTATATATAGTATTATTCTAAGCTGCTACCCATATAATTTATAAGATTATACAGTGTAACACTAAATAATATTTTGATAAACTTATTAATCTATATTCAAGCAAATACTTACTCTTCAATATAAGCATTCAAATTTGGGTCATCATAGTATTCACCCTACAACATAAAATAGAACAAATACAATCATAGTAAAATTTGAAAACACTAGTAGTAACATTGAAACCATTGGTCACGAATACATAAAAATTTTATATAGATTTTTCTACAAGTAAATTATTGCCTACTTTAGATCACATTTTGAGTATAACACATACCCAAAGCATATAAGAAGATTCCCAGAAGTGCCATAAAGCTTTTAAAGAGCATTATTGTTACACTACGATAAATCTAAATTATATTACAATTATAATATTAATATATATATATAATATATATATAATATATATATATATATATATATATATATAATATATATATGTATAAATATAAATTAGTAAATTTAGTATGCACTTCGATATTTGCATGTTTATGAATAATTGGATCATTAGTCAGACCATTATTATAACTTTGTAAGACTATCCAAACGGTGTAAACATGTGACATGAATATGCTCAGTATTGAGCGAAATATAGGTCTATAAAAACAATATCACATTGTCTCATTTGTGCACTCATCACTACAAAACTAATATGGAGACCAATCATGCAAATCATTTATATATATATATATATAATATATATATATATATATATATATATATATATAATATATTGTGTGTGTGTGTGTGTGTATGTGTGTGTGTGTGTGATTTTTAAGTTCGAAGTGTAATTTTGATACTCTTTGTTGGATAAACCCCCAAATCTAATCAATTTATAGATCAGCTTTTTGAGTTTTAATGTGATATGTGCACATATATACTTATAAAAAAGTCAGTTATTATTCTTAATGCTGTTTAAACATTTTTGTTTTTTGATAACTTAAAAGCATTTTGCGTACCACACTTTAATTAATATTTCAGCAATTTTTTTTTCACTATAAAAATGATAGTCAATGCTCATTTTCAAACAATCCAAAAACCAAAGATTATTAAGTAAACCACATAATCTTTGGCCAAACTAAGCCAACAAAAGTCTACATGATTATGTAACTATCATAATGTAAGGAAGACTAGCATAGTAATGCAACAAGCAATTGTGTATATAAAGCTTTTTTGTTGTTGATTTGAATTTTCTACCACTATGAAGAGAAAAACAAAATTATTCAATAAATTGGAATATTGAAACAAATAAAACTATACTAGTTGAATAAAAAAAAGGACGAGAAGTGATTTGACACAGTCAGTTTAAAAAACAGTTAAATAAATTATGCCAAATAATTTGTAAAGAAACAAAAATATCTGGATGAATAGCACAAGAATTTCCAATAAGACCAGCTTAAGTTTTATAAGAAGTAGATGACTCATGCAAATGATAAACTTGCTCAATATGTTGAGTTTTATATTTTTCTGATTAGTAAGGAAAGCCAGATATTTGTCAATCTTTTAACAGTATTATAAATAATGTATGAATGGCATTTACTCAAGGATACGACTGGTATCAGTTACTCAGATATCAAGGTGAGTCTTTAAGTGACAACAGATTTGAATACCTCTGCTAGTTTTTCTAAGATGGGAACAAAAAGATGGCATGTTGAAAATTTATATCCATGGCAAAAAGAAATCAAAATTTTAAAAATATACAAACCACGACAATTGCATCGTCTTCTGAATCGTCTCTCCTTACGTCCTCAGAATCTTGTAATTCAATATCGAAAACTCCAGCCATAGTCAAATTGTATAATTCAACAAAAACATTATAATAAAAACGATAACCTAATAAATATTGATGTCCTTAACAAACTAGGAACTTAAAACGATAGAATTAAATGTAACTTTTATAATTCAAATGAAAATTAAAAAATGCGATTTCACTAACTTTAGGAAATCCTTCAAGCAGGAACAAGATTACTCCAAATGAGGTTATGTTATGCACGTAAGGAGAAATGGATAAAAATTATATGAAGATCTTCATTTATGAGTTAAAAATAGAAAGCATAAAAAATTCGGGGTAAATTCCAAGAGGGTCCCCTTGAATTTTTCTGAACATCTTCAGTGCATTAAAAAGATTAACAATAAAATACATATGCAAGTAGATCTAATATCATACTAGTATACATTAGGAAAATAATAACCAATGTAAAACCATTTGAAACCAAGAATGAAATTAGTAAAATAATTGAAAAGAGCCCCCCTCACACAAGTTTTAACCGAAGAATTTTAGAAAGCTCTCATTATTTTTCCGCGAACGTCCTTCTCAACCTGGATTTGTTTTGATACGAAATTTGAATGTTACGAGTTGTTATTCTATTCCACTATAGTTACGAGAAACATCTGATGACTTTGTGGTACTTTTGTGATTTTGTTACAGTTTAAAACTTATGATGGCAGGAATTTTAGTTAGTCCTGGATTTGATAAAATGGTGAGAAATAGAAGTGCAAGTTACAAAAAGAAGGGCGGTGGATCACCGAGTTTTAGAGATGTTTTGAGACAGGTATATCACCTCATTTTATAACATGTAATGTATTTATAGTGAAATATGATTCTATTTTATTATAATTGCATATACCATATTAAATTTTTCGTATTTAGAATGTATTGTATTTGATAACCATTAGGGCACTTATTTACTTTGTTCCCAACCTCAATTTATCCGAAAAAAAATCGAGTGGATTTGGGTATAGGAACTAGGAGGTCTGTTTAATCTCCATTAAAATCCCTCAGTTACGATTTGTAATGGAGTTAAGACTAAGAAATTACAAGTTTTTTGCTATGAGAACAAAAATATTTTGTAAGTTTCCTGGCACTTATTTACTTGGGTCCCCATTTTATGTTGGGAACCAAGGGTACTTTCGCACTATATTATCTTATTTACTTAATTATCAATCTTTTCTTTTCAACATCCCCTATTAAGAAAGTTAAATACGTTCTTTTATATAATTTAGTAAATATTGTCGGTACCCAAATGAATAATTGCCCTATATCGCCATATTTACTTGGGTCCCAACTTTATGTTGGGACCCAAGTAGTGACTACTCTCGTATTTTGAGCTTTCAAAACTAGTGCTAAAGTTAAAAAAATAAATTTTTGACAGCTTAAGGGTACTTTAGCGCCTTTAGTTATTGTAGAGAAGGAGTAGCCCCCGGGGTCTCATTATCACGATGTCTCGACACTATTTAACATCAACACATGTGTCGATCTTACAAGAGGTGCCATGTGATGTAGTTTTGTCTTGTACAAACTCTATGTTACATTGACACATGTCATGGTTTAACAATGTCTCGACACTACATAACATCACAACGGAGGGACCTGCAGTCAAGTTCCCAGGTAGTCTCAACATCATGATGTCTTGACACTATAAATCGTCAACACTTTTCATGGTCTCAATATTGGTTTGTCTCAACACTTGAGCTCACTCAAACCATGTGTTGATTTTACATTGCGTTGAGACATTCAAGTGTCAATACAACCTATAATCCTGCTAGAGTTAACATATGAAAAAAATATTCCAGTCCCTATAGGGTGGGTCCCTCTGTTTGTCAATGTTATGTAATGTCAAGACCAGAGGCTATTGAGCTATATAAGTAGGTCAAGACTATCATATGTCAAGGCATCGTTAAACCTTAACGTGTGTCGATGTAAGGCAGAGTTTGTTTCGTGACACCCATGTGCTGATTCTACTTAAGATTGACCCCTATAATAGTGTCAAGGGTTTATAGTGTAGGGACAGGAAATGCTTATTTTCTCAACACTTTTCGTTGTAGGCTTCCATGTTGTATAACATCAACACTTTTAACTAAACCATAATATTTTTAAAATATTAATTGTAGTTTTTTTGAATTTAGTTTTGATTAGGTTATTCTTTGAAAACTTCCAAAAGTTGAGTAAGAAATCCAGTTGTCTATCTAACCTTTAAATGAAGTAAATTAATATAAATATGAAACCAAGCTTGTAACTAATTTAAAAAGTGGATGAAAATGCATAATAACCAAGGTTGCCTGTCTTAGTCTTTCTTGTTTTGTCAAGGATATTTGCCGAAGTTTCAATTTATTGATATTAAGTAGTAAAAATTATAACTACCTTTTCTAATATTACTCTTTTGTCTATAGTTTTTAATTCCAAAATAGTATTCACAATACTAAATTGTTTTTTTTTTATTTTATTTTTTGTTATCAATAGGTCTCTTATTTGATATTTTCATTGCAAAATCTATTTGCACAATGATTTTCTTAAAAAGGTTAAAGTGAAGCTATAACACTGTTTTAAGCATTTTGTACTGATCTTATTAATAAATTCTCTAGCCTTATAACCAGGCTCAGATTTAATTATAAATCTATCATACATTTCAATGACATTTTTTGTTTGATTTCTAATTAATTTCAGAGATGCAAGGATAGATTTAAAGCAAAACGCTGTGCCTTATTAAATCAATTCAGGAATATAAATTGCAATGAAGAAGTTAAGGATATTATTTGTTCCATGGTTAGAGAAGAAGCTCTAGTCCTAACTGATGGCCTGCAGTATAATAAGTAAATATTATTTTATACTTCACTTTTTATTTTGAAATAATTTAATTTTTGATTAAAATCACATTTCAATTAAGGTGTTTAACTTAGAATAATACTATATATTGAAGGAGTACTACTGACATGAAAGGCGGTTTACTGGTGGTCTTAAGTTTTGCTGCCACCCTAACAATATACAATTTTCATATAAAAAAAGTTGGCAGTACTTCCGGTTGCTGAATTATTATGTTTTATTATTAATTAATGATTGATTATTCTTAAAATACTAATTTAAATATCGGTGCATTACAATATTTTAAGCATTTTAACGTTTTAATTAAAATTATACTAAAAGTAGTCCTCGTCAACTAAATGTAGATTCTTTTATTCCGCTATCCTTTTGTCATCTAATACCGGTTTCATTAAATACTCAGCAGGTGTTTTAAGTTATTATATTTGTTCTTTACGATCTTTCTTCATTAATGGATATTTATGACACATATTTAAAATAATGTTTTTTTATTAGGGTGATACCCCTACTTATGACCTCCAGTCAACCAGCTTTCGTGTTATCAGTAGAATTACATTGTGTTTATGGTCTTATGCTCCTTCTATATTAGTATTATTCTAAGGTGTACCCAATCATTAGGTTAGGTTAGATAAGGTGAAGACAAATGTTGTTCAGAAATGGAGGTATCTCAGTCTTGCTAACTCTGTAGTAGTCTCTCTCCCTATAGTTTAGTCTCTGAAAAACTATAACAAGTTAGAAGATAGTGGCTCCTGACACAATTTTGGCTTAACGATCCTTTCTCCTTGGGGGTAACTATAGAGGGTCCTACATTTTGCTTGACCCAGATACATTTTGGGTTACGGATCTTAAATGAGTTCCTGACATAGGACATGCCCAGATCCATCCCGTTCAACATCCCTTTTGAAGGACAGTGTTTAAAAAAGAATGTATAACTAGGCTAAACAGAAATCAGGACTCTAAATATATCTTTGTATAACTTGTTTTCCTTTAAATTTTATACAATGAAATAAGCTCTGAGAATTTTCTACAGAAATAAAGCTCTGATATTTCTTATATATGATACAATGCCAAATATCGTTAAATAATTCATAACTTAAAATGTGAAAAAATATAATACTTCATAATTTCCAAAAGTCTGCCCTTAAAACTACGTGGTTATCTATTAAATATTGTTCTATAGATATGTTGTAGGAGTTAAAGATCATTATCAGTTAACTTTTTGAGCTAGGTTTACTTATTCCTTGCTTGGAGAATTATTTTAAGTATAATAAAATAATTATTTATTAATTTTTTAGATCGGATGATGTGGAAATGGATACTCAACCTTTAGAAGAAGGAACATTAAACAATTTTGAAGGTAATAGTATATATTTGCCTATATTGTAGTACAGTGAATGTTTGCTGTCAGTTTAAACAAGAATAGTATTTTATTTATTAACTGTGAAAAATACAAGACTAAGATTAAATCATGTCCTGGTTTCTATCATATTTACAGCTACTTAGAGGTGATAATGAAGTAATTTTATCCACAGATCATAGATTGTGATGTTATGACATCGGCATCTTAACTTTTTTTTTAAAAGTTAAAAGTTTATGATAAATATTGGCCTCAGATATTATTGTAATTATTTTGAATTGACATTTTTAATTGCTAAATATGAATACTCTTTCTTTACATTTACAGATTGGTTACTTGAAGAATATGATAGAATAATGGAAGAACAAATGGCTAGAGATATAGATCTTTGTGATCAAAGCATCTGTCCTTTGTGTTTGAGTTCACCTTTACTTGATGAATGTGAAACTTACAGTACATGCAAATCTTGCTGTGTTAAGTTACCTCCCCTTTGTATAATTTCCCCCTCTCTAGATTATGCTTATGAGCAACATTCATCTACAGGCTGTAATGAACTACCTTCCTGCTCTATATTAGATAATTCACTTTGTCTTTTTTGCTCTGAATGTACCTTTATTATCAGTATTATAGAGTTGACCAGTTTAGCCCCCAGTTGGTTTGTGCTAGAGAGTTGAAAATTGGTACATAAATCAATCTTTAGGTCTAGTTGTGCTTTGATTGATTTGAAGTTTGGTATTCATGTAATCATTTAAAAAACAACATATGTGTCAAGTTTCATCTTATTGTCACCTTTAGATCAATTTTTATGTTTGTTTAAATAAGTTATTTGGCACATGTGTAGCTCTCTTATGCATTAAATACGTTATGTATTAAATAATGTAAGAAGTTTCACTATTTATTTTTTTTTTATTATAGACCATTTAAAGGTTGTGATTTTATCAATATATTTAACTGATTAGTTTTTTTTTCATTTCATTGTTTAATTTCATTATGTGGTATAGAATATTTTAATTGTATGATAACAGGCTACTCAGATAAAAAATAATTAATTTGTTGTAGTTATACTTTGTTATTTACCTAAAATTTTGTTCCTTAGTAAATAAGTTGAGGGTTATTTTTACCAAATCAGAAGTAGTGTAATTGTTCATGTTACAAAAAGTGCTTTTTGCAGTTTAATTTTGAATTTATGTACTATTAGGTTATGTATTGTTATGTGATAATTATTATTATATGGAATAAACTTATGATTTTTGGTTGCCTATGTCACATGTTAATGACAAACTTTAAAGATATTATGTAATCTCTTAGATTTAATTATTTGTCAAAGCTCTTTTATTTTATTTACTCACTGCAGGAAAAAAAATATTAATATACTTGTTAACAGAAAATTTTGTGAAATATAAAAATTTGGGTAAATATTCTCTGACAACAAAATATTAATAAACTCTGCTCTGAACTAATAAATTCTGACTAAAAATAAATTCCCAAACCAGATTTAACTATTTTCATTGTAAGTGTTTAACTTACAATTAAAATTAAGATTAACTTACAATTAAATTAATTATATTATATATTTTTAAAAATAATAATAATGACTTGTTTAATATTAAATTATGATTTGCATATTCCTTTTATTAATTTGCTAAACCTTCCTTAAATATATGTGGTAGTTTTATCAAGTTTAAAACCTTATACTAGCATGAGTAGATAAGAATAAATATTGTATGCATCATGCCAGGAAAGGTATTACCAACAATGCAGGTAATTTTTATAGCCTATCCTCGCTTCAGGCTCAAAGGTTATATTGGTTACTAGTCAGTAAAATTAAATTTTCCTGCTATTCTGCAGCATTAATAGCTATTTTTAAGCATTTTGTGCATTGGCAATCTAAAATTTTGGTTACTGAAAAGTAATTGTTGATTTTATCTTTTAGAAAGTTAACTTTACTTTTTAGTTTATTAAGACTTTCATTGTATCATCAGTATTACAGTCCATCGTTTAGTTTGAAAATCCCCAAGGTCATAAGCATTTTGGGGATTGGCTAATCAGAAAAGCCGCCGCCAACCCCTCACTTGAAAGAAAAAAAATCTCTAACCCACATAACGGCTGTAGAGAGATAACCTCAATCGGTCACTTCGTGTGGTTCTTCTTGTGTTAACATTTTTTTGAAAACTACTTTCTAATTAATCATGAAAACGATATAATAAAATAAAACCACACAAAAGAAATGTAAAAAAATATCACCTTGAAAACACGGGTAAAATAACCTGATTTGTTTACAGAGTTTTTTCCCTCTCCCTTCTTGTAGGGATTTTTTTTAGAATCGGCAGTGCCTAAACTGACCTGTCAAGATTTTTGAACTTGTCGATGGACTGTAATTTATTTTTTGGATGGATTCATATTATTAATATAATACTTGAGGAAACTTTCAACTTATTTTTGTTCCTTTACCCTAAGGTTGATAAGCATTGCAACTGCATAAAATGTGACCCCCAGTTTTTTCACTGAATACCATCGATGTATAGGAAATGTTCTGTTTTTGCACTAAGCCTGAGGAATCCAAATAGGTCTTTGAAAGATGGAAGGATTGAGTTCAAATGCGCAAAATTAAATAATAATTTTGTTTAAACACTAAATATAGCAGCATTGTAAAGCACACAGTCGATGTTTGTAAAATAAATTTGTAAGTTTTTAAGTGGCATAATAAAACAAATGGAGGCGACTTTATAGGTTTTCAAAAATTGTTGACTCTATTGCTACTATTCGGTTTTGCATTGATTTATTTTTATTTTAATATATTTTTTTCTTAACAATTCTCTATTCTAGCAGTATAAAGCATTTTAACGAGGCCAATTTATAAAAAATATTGTGAATCATATAAAAGGAACCATTTTCTTTTTACCCTTTAAGATTGCCGTCATGGCTCCTCCTTGTTAGGGGTCCCTAACAACAAAAAAATACTTTTTTTAAAACTCTCTCTCTCTCTCTCTCTCTCTCTCTCTCTCTCTAATATATATATATATATATTATATATATATTATATTATATATATATATATATATATATATATATATTTAAAAGGTTATATTTACGCAAGTTGAAGAAGCAATCGAAGAATCAGCTACCGTCGATACTTGCTGTTGGATATAAATATCCCTGGACCGGTTTCGCATAACGCCATCATCAGCAGGCGGGGCAACACTCGAGCTCTCAACTAATAAAGTTAAATCAGTGATTAACTTCTAGTCTCAATGAGCACGACGAGCCTCTGAAGATGTTCCATCTTCAGAGGCTCGTCGTGCTCATTGAGACTAGAAGTTAATCACTGATTTAACTTTATTAGTTGAGAGCTCGAGTGTTGCCCGCCTGCTGATGATGGCGTTATGCGAAACCGGTCCAGGATATTTTATATCCAACAGCAGTATCGACGGTAGCTGATTCTTCGATATATATATATATATATATATATATATTATATATATATATATAATATATATATATATATATATCAGTCAACTTTGTACAAAATCCAAACTTGAGGAGAACATGAACCCTATTGAAAACCAGGCAGTTGTGATCATTTAACCTGGTTTGCTGAGTCAAATTTAATTTTGTCAAAAGTCAGTAAAGTCAAGGTTAAAATATTTCGCCGGGAAAAAGTCTTTATTTATGGCCACACATCCAGATTTTTTTGGACTGTCTAACTGGGTGGTCCAATTTAAATTGACACTTTATTATCGTGGCTTTTTAAGTGTCACATTTTATGTCATTTTTTATATATATATATATTATATATATATATATATATATATATATATATTATTATATATATATATATATATTATATATAATATAGTATAAGGAACAAATTACAATAACATAGGAATACAAACGGGTATATACACGATTATTAGCTACTAATAAGTACTTGAAAATGGACAAGATAAAGGCTATGGAAACTGAAACTGCAGACAGTGATAAAACATCTGACCTACGGACTTGTGTAGGGTTGAATGATCATTTCAGCAAGGCTGTAATGATCTTTGCTTGTCAGAAGCCCACGCCTCGAAGGTTAAAGATCTGCAAAGGCTAACTCTTGAAGATCTGAGAAGGCAAGCTTCAAATATGGCAGAAAACGTTAAGCATATGTTGAAACACTGAATTGGAGTTTAACTGAATGGACGGAGCTGTAAAAGATTTGATTGGTGTCCAATTGTTTTTGAACGGTAACACAAACAAAAGGATAAAGGTGACAAACAATATTGATATAAGGACGAAGAGGCTTAACAGATAGTGGAAAAATACTAACACATATATCACAAAGAAGAAATAACAGAAAAGGCTCATAGAGTCAAGTCTTACAATATATAAAATGAAATTTCAAGTTGCACAGCGGTCAAATTAGTCTACATTAGAGTGCCTGTATAATCATGATATATGATCAAACAGGCACTCTAGTCTACATTAAGAAACAAATACACACATATTAGGATGATTCGATAATGAACTAGACATGACGAGATGATCAGCTACCAATAAGTACTTAAACATAGAAAATATAAATCAGAAAACTGTATTTCTGATACTTATATGCATGCCATACCGAATTACATTAAACCAGTGGATATTTGGGCTGATCTCGCGACAATTGTACGGTCAGATTTTGATTGGCATCAAACTTGAACTGAGATTTTGTAACGTAGTTATATCAATTGAGATATAATATTACTAGAGAGATCTACTAGAGATCTTTCGGTTAAATTTTGAAACATCGAAAAGTAACCTGACCACCTTCCACTATCAGTATAATCAAATAAACAGAACAAAATTACTGTATCTTATATTATTGAGTCTTTAAAATATATATCAAGACACGAACAATGTGCGAGGAGCCAAAAAACGATTGATTTATAATAACCTTAACTTCCTCTCACGGGAAGGTTACAGAGAGCCCCAAAATGATGATTCAGGCCTATCGATGTATTTAAATAGACTACACTCTCTCTAGTAATATATATCTCTATGGTTACTTCAGCATAGTTACCTATCGTAAATCTATAAGTAGATATGTCTTACTTTGTTATTTTTCAGAAGAGTTTTTAAGTTGGTCAATCTGTTAATGTTTTACAGACAATGATTTTCTTTTATATCAAGATTCCATCAGTGCACTTTTAAAACTAATTGTGTTTATTAGTAATGGAGGGAAATGAATTCTTTGCAGATAATCGCTCAAGTCTAATGAATGTAAGTTAGAGGGAATGTAATAATTTACATTTGGTTTACAATTACTTTTATTCAGACGCGGGGTTTGGCAAGGGGTTCAACTTCAACAGTTCACTAGGTATATTTTACCGTGAAAAATGAGTTTCAAGGTTTAACCCCGTTTAATCAGATAGCCTCGTTTAGGGTTGAATCCCGTTCACACGACAACTCCCGAGGGGGTTAAACCCCTTAGGAGGTTGAACACGGGGTTCAAACCCCGCGTCTGAACATAGTAGTTATATATTTTATGTGCTCAGTCATAGTTTTATAAATAGCACTAAGTAGTACACACTGATTCAAGAGGTAATACAAATCTAATTAGTGCCCTTTGGTGATGTACGTATGTATGATTTATAAGCCTGAAAGAGATAGGGACAACTATGTCCCACCTTGAAAATAGACAATATTGAGCTTTAATGGAGGTACATTCATAAATAAAAGAGGTGGTACAAATCTGACAAGGTCTCTGCTGGCTCATTGGTAAATACTTAAAAAAAGATTTTAATGAGGCCCCATTTATAGGTGATTAAAGTAGTAAAATCTGGGAGGTACAAATCGTGATAACTTCCCTTTTTAATTTGTTGGGCCCCCTATAATGCGGTCCCATAGTTACTCGTCTGTACGTGGGTGACTTTAGGGGATGAAACAGATTTTTCGGAACCTGATGGCGGCGAAGCGAGTCCGAAAATATACTAAAAATATAAATTCGAAAATATAAATATTTTCTTAATTGGAAATTTTTGTTTTGGTGCAATTTGCTATTTTTATTCAGTTTAATTTTTGCACCTAATTTTTTTTACTCCATTTATTTGATTATTTCGATTCATTAAATATAATTCGTAAAAAATAATATTTTGAGAGCAATACGATAAACCCCATACCCATATATTTTTAATATTCATGGTTGCTGTCAAACAAGAAGCATTTGAGGCACTGAGGTTCAGCTGCATAAATGTAGAATTTAAATAATAATGTCATCATAATTGTCCATTTTTCTTGTTTATTATTTAAAAAAAGTTAAACGAAGCGAGACCGGAGGTGAGAAAAAGTTCTGAGGTACCTTTACCGATTAATCCTCCTCGCTTGTTACATCTATTGAGATTACTGTTTAACTTATTGACACGGATGCAGTTATAAAGTGTTTTAACATTTCTTCATAAAGTTTAATAATAATAATATGAGTTATTAATAATATTTATATTATATTTTTAATGTGGTACAACATTTTGAAATAAATTATAATTCACGGGTTCATTAAATATGAAACTGAGTAGAAGAGAACAGAGTGGGGGTTTAGCTCGAAGGCACAAAGGACGTACACCTCGCTAACCTCGACTGTAAACTAACACTGATCAGTGTAACACCGGCTTTCGTTCTGTGTCGATCTTGGAAATGGGTTTGATTAATACTCTAGTTGTTTTCGCGATAATTATCGCCGTACCGACCCTAGCCATGGATTGTTCTTTCGGTCAAAGTAATAATATTGTCGACAAAGTGATAAACACGTGTCCAAGACCTATAATTGATCCATCTGATCGAAAATATTGTTGTATGGATACAGAAGGAGAGTTTTATTGTTGTGAAGGATCTGGATTCGCATTGTTTGTCGTCCTCGGTTTATTGGTTCTTTTAGTTCCTCTGATATTGCTGTGTTGTATTATTGGATGCATTTGGAGATGTATGTGTGTGAGAAGATCGCATCAACGTGTTAGACACGTTTATTAAATAATTTTTTATGAATAAAAACTAATAAAAAAAATGTGATTTCTTAGCCAAGGGGATTTTATTGTAGTGACTGATCAAGAGTGGAATTTTAAAATTATGTGAGCAAATTACAAATGAGGCCAATTTTGGGGCATTTATCAAGATTTTTTCAGGAAGGACTGTATGATAAAACCACAGACAAATAGTTTTTTGGAATTTCCGTGTTTCACTGAAACATACTTTATGGAACAATTTAATTCAGTGACCTGACAAATTAGTGAAATGCCGCATATAATTTCTTCTATTTAATCTCAACGATTTATTTTTTTACTTCTCATCGTTAAGTTTAATTTTTGTGTATTTTTTGTTTCGTTTATACGTTTTAAGTAATGTACCTAAAATAATTCTTTTTTGTAATAGTTTAGTGTTATTTTTAAGTTACATTTTAATTAAAAAAATATATTTTAATTATGTATGTATTTGTATTTCTATATATTTATATAAATTGGTGTATATGTAATAGAAAGTAAACATAAACACTTGATACAGAAGTGATAAGTTACTTTATTTCGCCGACTAAAAATTATAATTACTTGAGGAAATGACTATTGAAAAACGTGAATGGTTTGAAATAAGAAAATGTATCATGAGCAATTTACTCTGAATTGACTCTTATCACAGTAATTGCCTTTCACATGTCAGTCAATCCTTCTTTCTTCTGTCAATCTTTAGTAGCATAAGAAATTGATATAAAAATTATAAATTAATGAATATTACAATTCAAATAAAATAAATAGGTAATTAATTAATATGTTAATTATTATTATTAGGATTAAATAATACTGACAATAATACTGTAAAATTCACTAAGAGGTTTAAAATATTATTTTGGGGCTCTTAAGGGCTCAAAATATAAACAATGAGAGAAAATCGAACAACGAGTAATAATAACGTAAATGTATTCAAGGAGGAGGTTACTTTAAAGTTACACAAACTTTAAAGTAACCTCCTCGTTCAATACATTTAAGTTATTATTACTTGTTGTTTGATTTTCTTTTATTGTTTGTATTTTATTATTATGGTGTAAATGTTATAAAATATAAGTTGCTGTAATTTTGTACTGTTTATTCGAATATTTTAATGATGTAAGGTATACTATATGTAAGGTAATTAGGCAACTTTTTGATTTTTCAACATTCAATCGATTGGACCTTTCTAAAAATAATATCTTTATTGGTCAATCCACAAAGAATTCCCGAT